>CM068367.1:372231988-372966988 GCA_034769895.1 Magicicada septendecula | reverse complement strand
TTCGAAAAGTGTCTGTGTGTGTGTCTGTCTGTCTGTCTGTCTGTCTATCTGTGTCTGTCTGTCTAGAGATTTTTTCCTATGACAAACGATAAGAGCCGCAAATTCAAACAGAATCAAATAATTTTTTGCAAACAGCCCTGAATTGTAGAGTACTCAAGACACATTGAATTGGTGAAGATCGGTTAATAGAATGGGGTAGTTTACCAGCAACTTTTTATTTTAATAAGGGTAATTTTTTATGACAAATGATACCTGCCGGACATTCAATGAGAATCAAATAATTTTTTGCATACGTTCTTGAATTGTAGAGTTCTCAAGACCTATTGTTTTGGTGGAGACCGGTTTAGGGAAAGGGACAGTTTACCAGCAACGTTTTATGTTTTAACAAGAGTAATTTTTTATATGACGAACGATAACTGCCGCACATTCAAACAGAATCAAATAATGTTTTGCATACATTCCTGAATTTTAGAAGACTCAAGACCTGTTGATTTTGGTGAAGATCGGTTAAGGGAAAGGGGTAGTTTACCAGCAACATTTTATGTTGTAACAAGAGTAAAGTAATTAATTTTGATAAAAAACTTATCCTGATAAGAAGATCTTACAAATCCACTGTAGAAGTTTAGTTGATATATCTATAAATGCAGAGGCTAGTTGAACGGGGTGGGGGTAATTTTCTGTAAATGAAAATTATAGTTGAAAGGGGAGGGGATAATTTTACTTCCATGTTCCATAAGGAAAGGAAGTATGGTGATGGCAAAAAAAATCGTGTTCGAGATTATTGCAGGTTCTGATTGTACTTCCCTCAAAACATGAAAAAAGTCATTTTTCGAAAAGTGTCTGTTTGTGTGTGTGTGTGTGTGTGTGTGTGTGTGTGTGTGTGTGTGTGTGTGTGTGTGTGTGTGTGTGTAGTTTTTTCTATGGCAAACGATAACAGACGCAAATTGAAACAGAATCAAATAATTTTTTGCTTACTGCACTGATTTTTAGAGTACTCAAGACCTATTGTTTTTGGTGGAGATCGTTTAAGGGAAAGGGGTAGTTTACCAGCAACGTTTTATGTTTTAACAAGGGTAATTTTTACTTATATGTTTCATAAGGAAATGAAAGCATGGTGATGGCAAAAAAATCGTGGTCGAGATTATTGCAGATTCGGATTGTACTACCCTCAAAACACCAAAAAAAGTAAGTTTTCGAAAAGTGACGGTGTGTGTGTCTGTGTGTCTGTATGTGTGTCTGTGTGTGGGTATCTGTCTATCTATAGATTTTTTCTATGGGAAACGATAACAGCCGCAAATTCAAACAGATTCAAATAATGTTTTCCATACAGCCCTGAATTGTAGAGTACTCAAGACCTACTGTTTTTGGTGAAGATCAGTTAAGGGAAAGGCGTAGTTTTCCAGCAACGTTTTTTCTACTCAAGGGTAATTTTTACTTTTTCCTATGGCAAACGTTACCAGCCGCAAGTTCAAACAGAATTAAATAATGTTTCGCATACAGCCCTGAACTGTAGGGTTCTCAAGACCTATTGTTTTTGGTGGAGATCGGTTAAGGGAAAGGGGTAGTTTACCTGCAACGTTTTATGTTTTAACGAGGGTAATTTTTACTTACATGTTTCATAAGGAAATCAAAGCATGGTGATGGCAAAAAAAATCGTGGTCGAGATTATTGCAGATTCGGATTGTAGTAAACTCAAAACATGAAGAAAGTCATTTTTCGAAAAGTGTCTGTGTGTGTGTTTGTCTGTCTGTCTGTCTGTCTGTCTATCTGTGTGGGTCTGTAGATTTTTGTTCTATGGCAAACGATAATTGCCGCAAATTCAAACAGAATCAAATAATGTTGTGCGTTCATACCTAAATTGTAGAGTTCTGAAGACCTTTAGTTTTTGGTGAAGATCGGTTAAGGGTAAGGGGTCGTTTACCGGCAACGTTTTATGTTTTAACAATTTTTAATTTTTTCTATGACGAACGATAACTGCCGTAAATTCAAGCAGAATCAAATATATTTTTGCACACCTTCCTGAATTATAGATTTCTCAAGGCGTGTTGATTGTGGTGAAGATCATTTAAGAGGAAAGGGTAGTTTACCAGCAACGTTTTATGTTTTAAAAGGATAATTTTTTTATGAGGAATGATAACTGCCGCATATTCAAAGAGAATCAAAAAAAATTTTAGCACACCTTCGTGAATTCTTGAGTTCTCAAGGCGTGTTGATTGTGGTGAAGATCGGTTAACGGAAAGGGGTAGTTTACCAGCAACGTTTTATGTTTTAACAACGGTAATTTTTACTTCCACGTTCCTTAAGGAAATGGAAGTATGGTGATGGCAAATAAAATCGTGTTCAAGATTACTGCAGATTCTGATTATACTTCCCTCAAAACATGAAAAAAAGTCATTTTTCGAAAAGTGTCTGTGTGTCTGTCTGTCTGTGTGTCCGTGTGTCTGTCTGTCTAGAGATTTTTTCCTATGACAAACGATAAGAGCCCCAAATTCAAACAGAATCAAATAATTTTTTGCAAACAGCCCTGAATTGTAGAGTACTCAAGACACATTGAATTGGTGAAGATCGGTTAATAGAATGGGGTAGTTTTCCAGCAAATTTTTATTTTAATAAGGGTAATTTTTTTATGACAAATGATACCTGCCGGACATTCAATGAGAATCAAATAATTTTTTGCGTACGTTCCTGAATTGTAGAGTTCTCAAGACCTATTGTTTTGGTGAAGACCGGTTTAGGGAAAGGGACAGTTTACCAGCCACGTTTTATGTTTTAAAAAGAGTAATTTTTTATATGACGAATGATAACTGCCGCACATTCAAACAGAATCAAATAATGTTTTGCATACATCCCTGAATTTTAGAAGACTCAAGACCTGTTGATTTTAGTGAAGATCGGTTAAGGGAAAGGGGTAGTTTACCAGCAACATTTTATGTTGTAACAAGAGTAAAGTAATTAATTTTGATAAAAAACTTATCCTGATAAGAAGATCTTACAAATCCACTGTAGAAATGTAGATGATATATCTATAAATGCAGAGGCTAATTGAACGGGGTGGGGGTAATTTTCTGTAAATGAAAATTATATTTGAAAGGGGAGTGGATAATTTTACTTCCATGTTCCATAAGGAAAGGAAGTATGGTGATGGCAAAAAAAATCGTGTTCGAGATTATTGCAGGTTCTGATTGTACTTCCCTCAAAACATGAAAAAAGTCATTTTTCGAAAAGTGTCTGTTTGTGTGTGCGTGTGCGTGTGTGAGTGAGTGAGTGTGTGTGTGTGTGTGTGTGTGTGTGTGTGTGTGTGTGTGTGTGTGTGTGTGTGTGTGTGTGTGTGTGTGTGTGTGTGTGTAGTTTTTTCTATGGCAAACGATAACAGCCGCAAATTGGAACAGAATCAAATAATTTTTTGCTTACTGCACTGATTTTTAGAGTACTCAAGACCTATTGTTTTGGTGAAGATCGGTTAAGGCCGAAGATCGTTTACCTGCAACGTTTTTTTTTTATCAAGGGTAATTATTACTTCCATGTTACATAAGGAAATGGAAGTATGGTGATGGCGAAACAAATCGTGTTCGAGAAAATTGCAGATTCTGATTGCATACTTTCAAAACATGAAAAAACGGCATTTTTAAAAAAGTGTGTGTGTGTGTGTGTGTGTGTGTGTGTGTGTGTGTGTGTGTGTCTGTCTGTCTGGCTGTCTGTCTGTGGATGTTTTTATATGGCAAACCATAACAACCGGAATTTCAAACAGAATCAAATAATGTTTCGCATACAGCCCTGATCTGTAGGGTTCTCAAGACCTATTGTTTTTGGTGGAGATCGGTTAAGGGAATGGGGTAGTTTACCTGCAACGTTTTATGTTTTAACAAGGGTAATTTTTACTTACATGTTTCATAAGGAAATGAAAGCATGGTGATGGCAAAAAAAATCGTGGTCGAGATTATTGCAGATTCTGATTGTACTACCCTCAAAACACCAAAAAAAGTAATTTTTCGAAAAGTGACGGTGTGTGTGTCTGTGTGTCTATATGTGTGTCTGTGTGTGGGTGTCTGTCTATCTATAGATTTTTTTCTATGGGAAACGATAACAGCCGCTAATTCAAACAGATTCAAATAATGTTTTCCATACAGCCCTGAATTGTAGAGTACTCAAGACCTATTGTTTTTGGTGAAGATCAGTTAAGGGAAAGGCGTAGTTTTCCAGCAACGTTTTTTCTACTCAAGGGTAATTTTTACTTTTTCCTATGGCAAACGTTACCAGCCGCAAATTCAAAAAGAATTAAATAATGTTTCGCATACAGCCCTGAACTGTAGGGTTCTCAATACCTACTGTTTTTGGTGGAGATCGGTTAAGGGAAAGGGGTAGTTTACCTGCAACGTTTTATGTTTTAAAAAGGGTAATTTTTACTTACATGTTTCATAAGGAAATCAAAGCATGGTGGTGGCAAAAAAAAACGTGGTCGAGATTATTGCAGATTCGGATTGTAGTAAACTCAAAACATGAAGAAAGTCATTTTTCGAGAAGTGTCTGTGCGTGTGTGTGTCTGTCTGTCTGTGTGTCTGTCTATCTGTGTGTGTCTGTAGATTTTTGTTCTATGGCAAACGATAATTGCCGCAAATTCAAACAGAATCAAATAATGTTGTGCGTTCATCCCTAAATTGTAGAGTTCTGAAGACCTTTAGTTTTTGGTGAAGATCGGTTAAGGGAAAGGGGTCGTTTACCGGCAACGTTTTATGTTTTAACAATTGCAATTTTTTCTATGACGAACGATAACTGCCGTAAATTCAAGCAGAATCAAATATATTTTTGCACACCTTCCTGAATTATAGATTTCTCAAGGCGTGTTGATTGTGGTGAAGATCAGTTAAGAGGAATGGGTAGTTTACCAGCAACGTTTTATGTTTTAAAAGGATAATTTTTTTTATGACGAATGATAACTGCCGCATATTCAATGAGAATCAAAAAAAAATTTAGCACACCTTCGTGAATTCTTGAGTTCTCAAGGCGTGTTGATTGTTGCGAAGATCGGTTAACGGAAAGGGGTAGTTTACCTGCAACGTTTTATGTTTTAACAACGGTAATTTTTACTTCCACGTTCCTTAAGGAAATGGAAGTATGGTGATGGCAAAAAAAATCGTGTTCAAGATTACTGCAGATTGTGATTGTAGTACACTCAAAACATGAAAAAGTCATTTTTCGAAAAGTGTTTGTGTGTGTGTCTGTGTGTCTGTCTGCCTGTCTGTCTATCTGTGTGTGTCTGTAGATTTTTGTTCTATGGCAAACGATAAGAGCCGCAAATTCAGACAGAATCAAATAATGTTTTGCATACAGCCCTTATTTTGTAGAGAACTCAAGAACTATTGTTTTTGATGAAGATCGGTTAAAGGGAAAGGGGTAGTTTATCTGCAACGTTTTATGTTTTAACAAGGGTATTTTCTATGGCAAACGATAACAACCGCAAATTAAAACAGAATCAAATAATGTATGGCATACAGCTCTGAACTGTAGGGTTCTCAAAACCTATTGTTTTTGGTGGAAATCGGCTAAGGGAAAGGGGTAGTTTACCAGCAACATTTTAAGTATTGACAAGGGTAAATTTTACTTACATGTTTCATAAGGAAATGAAAGCATGGTGATGGCAAAAAAAAATCGTGTTCGAGAGTATTGCAGATTCGGATTGTACTACCCTCAAAAAACCAAAAAATTAATTTTTCGATAAGTGACGGTGTGTGTGTCTGTGTGTCTGTGTGTGTGTGTGTGTGTCTGTCTATCTATAGATTTTTTTTTTATGGGAAACGATAACAGCCGCAAATTCAAACAGAATCAAATAATGTTTAGCATACAGCCCTGAATTTTATAGTACTCAAGACCTGTTGTTTTTGGTGAAGATCAGTTAAGGAAAAGGCGTAGTTTACCAGCAACGTTTTTTCTAGTCAAGGGTAATTTTTACTTTTTTCTATGGCAAACGATACCAGCCGCAAATTCAAACAGAATCAAATAATGTTGTGCGTTCATCCCTAAATTGTAGAGTTCTGAAGACCTATATATTTTGGTGAAAATCGGTTAAGGGAAAGGGGTCATTTACCGGCAACCTTTCATGTTTTAACAATTGTAATTTTTCTATGACGAACGATAACTGCCATAAATTCAATAGAATCATATATATTTTTGCACACCTTCCTGAGTTAATGAGCTCTCAAGGCATGTTGATTGTGGTGAAGATCGGTTAAGGGAAAGGGGTAGTTTACCTGTAATGTTTTATCTTTAACAACGGTAATTTTTACTTCCATGTTCCTTAAGGAAATGGAAGTATGGTGATGGCAAAAAAAATCTTGTTCAAGATTATTGAAGATTCTGATTATAGTACACTCAAAACATGAAAAAAGTCATTTTTCGAAAAGTGTGTGTGTGTCTGTGTGTCTGTCTGTCTGTGTGTCTATCTCTGTGTGTCTGTAGATTTTTTTTCTATGGCAAACGATAAGAGCCGCAAATTCAAACAGAATCTAATAATGTTTTGCATACAGCCCTTATTTTGTAGAGTACTCAAGACCTATTGTTTTTGGTGAAGATCGGTTATGGGAAAGGGGTAGTTTACCTGCAACGTTTTATGTTTTAACTAGGGTATTTTCTATGGCAAACGATAACAACCGCAAATTGAAACAGAATCAAATAATGTTTTGCATACAGTCCTGAATTGTAGAGTTCTCAAGACCATTTGTTTTTGTTGAAGTTCAGGTTACGGAAAGGGGTAGTTTACCTGCAACGTTTTACGTTTTATCATGGCTAATTTTTTCTATGATGAATGATAACTCCTGCAATATTTTATGTTTTAACGACGGTAATTTTTCTTTGACGAACGATAACTGCCTCACATTTAAACAGAATCAAAAAATTTTTTTGCATAAGTTCCTCAATTGTAAAAGACTGAAGGCTTGCGGATTTTGGTGGAGATCGGTTAAGGGAGAGAGGTAGTTTGCCAGCCACATTTTATGTTTTAACAAGAGTAATTGTTTCTATGACGAACGATAACTGCCGCACATTTAAATAGAATCATATAATTTTTTGCAAAACTTGCTCAATATTAGATTACTCAAGGTCTGTTGATTTTGTTGAAGATCGGTTAAGGGAAAGGGGTAGTTTACCGGCAACATTTTGTGTTGTAACAAGAAAACGTTTTCCATGAAGAAAGATAACTGCCGTGAATTCAAACAGAATCAAACAATTATTTATGTATATGCCTGAGTTGTAAAGGACTCAAGGCCTATTGATTTTGGTGAAGATCGGTTACGGGAAAAAGGCAGTTTAACTGAAAAATTTTTTGTTGCAACCTGAGTACAGTACTTAATTTTGTTAAATAAAGTATCCTGATAAGAAGATCTTAATATTCCACTGAAGAAACGTAAACGTAGATGAAATATCTATAAATGAAGAGGCTAGTTGAACGGTATGGGTGTAATTTTCTATAAATGAAAATTATTTTTGAAGGGGGAGGGGAAAATTTTTATGTGTACTACGTTATCGGCCACGAAGCAGTAGCTTGTTGTTAAAATTCCTTCCCGGGCTGTTTGGCCGTAGTCGAATGATTTCTGCAAAACCAGACGTTTCGGCAGTGCCGTCGACTGCCATTGTCAGTGAAAATCGAGTGCGATAACGTGTGGCGGTATACGTTAGTGATCACATTCCTGTGGTTAAGGTTGATGCAATAAGTGGAAAGAAGTAGTTTCTATGGAAACATTTCATTTCGTAAATGATTTTAAATATAAATCTTAGAACACGGAAGTCATGTGTGGTTCTCCATACCGATATTTTTTTTTGGCAAACGATAACAGCCGTAACTTCAAACATAATCAAATAATGTTTCTCATTCAGCCCTGAATTCTAGAGTTCTCACGATGTGTTCTAACTGCTGCACATTCAAACAGAATCAAATAAATTTGTGCATACCTTCTTCAATTGTAGATAACTCAAGGTCTGTTGATTTTGTTGAAGATCGGTTAACGGAAAGGGGTAGTTTACCGGCAACATTTTATGTTGTAACAAGAGAACGTTTTCCATGAAGAACGATAACTGTCTTAAATTCAATCAGAATCAAATAGTTTTTACATATGTGCCTGCTTTGTAGAGAACTCAGGGCCTATTGATTTTGGTGAAGATCCGTTAAGGGAAAGGGATAGTTTACCTGCCACTTTTAATGTTTTAACAAGAGTAATTCAGGAGCTTGGAGGAGCAAGGGCGAATATGAAAATCATGGTGTTGGGAAATCGTGTTTAAAGTTTGTGAATAGGATAGAAAGGGCGAATATGTATTTCAGTATTATGGAACATAGATTCTGATTATTTTACACTTTTATTTATAAATAATTAACGATTAGTAAAATTACAAATAATTTGGTTAAAGGTTAAGTAAAAATCATCAAATAATAATACAACTAATTACAAATAATAATGTAAAAACAACAAAATTTAAGATTATTCTAAAACTTAAATTAATCGAATGAAAATTCGTAATTTTGATAAATACTATAGTTAGCATTATGAATTAATATCAAATTCTTAGCAAATTACATACTACTGTGTAAAAAATGTCGAATCTAACATATTCCTTGACATTAAAATTAAATAATGATTAGGATACATTATTGAAAGTATGTTTTTAAAAAAATGAAAGAAAACTAAAAAACAAAAATAGAAACAATGTACATTTATGATTAACATATATAATATGATCGCCCACTCAATGCGATACAAACAATAGGGAACAGTTCATTCCTAT
The DNA here is from genome assembly GCA_034769895.1 of Magicicada septendecula. Classification (NCBI taxonomy): domain Eukaryota; kingdom Metazoa; phylum Arthropoda; class Insecta; order Hemiptera; family Cicadidae; genus Magicicada; species Magicicada septendecula. The sequence goes on along the minus strand of CM068367.1, from coordinate 372,958,219 downwards.
TTTTTCGAAACATTTCTGACTACACTTACACGGCTGTCCAATTGAACGAGCAGGAACTACACGTTTTGTCTTTCTTGAGACACAACTCGCGCCAGAATTTCGTTGTATCTTGCATTTATTAACAATCCAATTTTCTGTATGTTTCTGCCGTTTCCTTGACGTATTTTTACTTTCCCTTTTTCAAAAAGACCACACTCACACTCACTGTTGTAATGGTACTATTATAATAAGACACTAATGGAGTAACAAAGAAATAACGTATGCAGTATAAGAAAGAACAAACTAATCACATCAAAATACCGACTCACACTGACCCAAACGTTTCATAGACTTGTATAAGAAGTGCGGTGGAGAAAGGGCGAAACTAAGCAAAAGATCATGCAGACGTGTGGCACCGTGCAGTATATTCGCCCTTACTCCTCCAATATTACAGCACTAAGCTTTCGGCTGGTTTTATGCAGTCCATACATTTCAATACTATTTCCAAATAATAAGGGCGAATATAGATGTGATAGTAGTATTACCGTGTTCTTAACATGTCAGAAAATAGGATTCCTTAAAAGAAAAATCAATTTTATTATATTCGCTCTTGCTCCTCCAAGCTCCTGAATTGTTTCTATGACGAACGATAACTGTCGGACATTCAAACAGAATCAAATGATGTTTTGCATTCAGCCCTGAATTGTGGAGTTCTCAAGACGTGTTGTTTTTGGTGACGATCAGTTAAAAGAAAGGTGTCGTTTACCAGCAACGTTTTATGCGATAACAAGGGTAATTGTTTCTATGAAGAACGATAACTGCCGTAAATTCAAACATCAAATAAGTTTTGCATACATCCCTAAATTGTAGAGTACACAAGGCCTGTTGATTTTGGTGAAGATCGGTTAAGCCCCGGTTAAGGGCAAGGGGTAGTTTACCTGTAACATTTTATGTTGTAACAAGAAAAATTTTTTCATGACGAACGATAACTGCCGTAAATTCAAACAGAATCCAATAATTTTTTACATATGTGCCCCTGAGTTGCAGAATGTTCAAAGCCTGTTAATTTTGGTGAAGATTGGTTACCGGGAAAGGGCAGTTTACCAGAAACATTTTTTGTTGTACCAAGAGTAAAGTACTTAATTTTGATAAATAAAGTATCCTGATAAGAAGATCTTAATAATCCACTGTAGAAACGTAGAAGAAATATCTATTAATCAAGAGGATAGTTGAACGGGGTGGGGGTAATGTCTATAAATGAAAATTATTGATGAAGTAGGAGGGGTAAAATTTTATATGTGTACTACGTTATCGGCAACAAAGTAGTAGTTTGTTGTTAAAAATTCCTTCCAGGGCTGTTTGGACGTAGTCCAATGTTTTCTGCAAAACCAGACGTTTCGGCAGTGCCGTCGACTTCCATCATCAGTGAAAATCGAGTGCGATAACGTGAAGTGGTATACGTTAGTGACCACAGTACTGTGGTTGAGGCTGAAGCAATAAGTGGAAAGAAGTAGTTTCTATGGAAACATTTCATTTCGTAAATGATTTTAATTATAAATCTTAGAACATGGAAGTCATGTATGGTTCTCCATACCGATATTTTACTTCCATGTTCCATAAGGAAATGGAAGTATGGTGATGGCAAAACAATCGTGTTCGAGATAATTGCAGATTCTGAAAAAATCGTGTTCGAGATAATTGCAGATTCTGATTCTACTACCCTCAAAACATGAAAAATGTCATTTTCCGAAAAGTGTGTGTGTGTGTGTGTGTGTGTGTGTGTGTGTGTGTGTGTGTGTGTGTGTGTGTGTGTGTGTGTGTGTGTGTGTGTGTGTCTGTGTGTCTGTCTATAGATTTTTTTTCTATGGCAAACGATAACAGCCGCAAATTCAAAGAGAATCAAATAATTTTTTGCATACAGATCTGAATTGTAGAGTACTCAAGACCTGTTTATTTTTGGTGATGATCGGTTAAGGGAAAGGGGTAGTTTACCAGCAACGTTTTTTATCGAGGGTAATTTTTTTGTATGGCAAACGATAACATCCGCAAATTCAAACAGAATCATATCATGTTTCGCATACAGTCCTAAATTGTAGAGTTCTCAAGACCTATTTTTTTGGTAAAGATCGGTTAAATTTACCGAAGAAAGGGGTAGTTTACCTGCAACGTTTTATGTTTTAACAAGGGTAATTTTTTCTATGGCAAACGATAACAGCCGCAACTTCAAACAGAATCAAATAATGTTTTGCATACAGCCCTGAACTGTAGAGGACTAAAGGCCTATTGTTTCCGGTGAAGGTCGGTTAACGGATAGGGGTAGTTTACCAGCAACGTTTTACGTTTTAACAAGAGTAAAGTGGTTAATTTTGATAAATAAAGTATCCTGAAAAAAGGTCATAATAATCCGCTGTAGAAAGGTAGAAGAAATATCTATAAATGAAAAGGGTATTTGCAGGGTGAGGGGGTAATTTTTTTATAAATTAAAATGGTAGTTTATGACGGAGGAGGTAAAATTTTATTAGTTTTATATGTGTACTACGTTACTGACAACAAAGAAGTAGTTTCTATGGAAACATGTCATTTCACTTTAACAAAATTCTATATTTTTCATTTTAATTTAAATTGACGTATGACTGAAAATATATCGTTCCTGGCAGGCAAGCATATCTCAATTATGTAATGTTTGCTTTTCCAAAGTTTTATTATTGTGATTACCGCAATAAAAATGCCGGCAGGACACACACACGCACACGCACACACACAAACACACATTCACACACACACACACACACACACACATACAAAATTCGCGTTATTTCTGGCCTCACTCATGTTTATTTTATTGTTTGCACGCTTTCTAAATGGAAAGTGCCGAAACCCACACCAACACAACGCGTGCAAGCCGAAAAGTTGGACATCGATTTGCTTCCTATGGATCGCTGGGCAGTGTTGTTGTATTAAAGCAATTAATACAATCTGTGTACTTATTGCTATTATGAAATGAGAATTATAAACTAATATGTGCATGTGTGTATGTATGCAAATATATAAATATTTTTCTCGTTTGGAAAATTGTTTGCCCTCCTTGAAAACATTTTGACCTCCCTGATGGCTAGTTATTTACTAGCCTATGTGGAATATAGCGTTATGACATGGATCAGAGTGGTAGGTGTTAAACAGGAGACACAAACGTATTAAGGAAGAAATGTTTTGCTGAGAAATTTATAATTATACGGGTGAACAGAATAGTCGTTCAGGAAATCAGAAGACAAATGGAAAGAAAGAAATCAAGACCCGATTTTAAAATAAGCACTTATCTCGAACACGATTTTTTTCGCTATCACCGTACTTCCATTTCCTTATGGAACGTGGAAGTAAAAAGAAAAATGACTTGTATAGTATTGACAGGAAAGACTTTGATACTTTGATAACACTATAGACGTCCCTCGGCCCCTCGCAGCAAGAGTCCAATTTCATTACAGGAATCAGATCGCAGCTACCTTTAGCTAGCTCTTCGTTCGACCTACAGACATTTTATCCAAAAGTACAGTCCTTCCTCACGAAGGTTAAGGGTAGTCTTAATCCACCTAACATGGTGGTACCATTTTAGCTGATACGTAATTTTGCAGAACTCAAGCATCCACTTATTTAATCAATATTTAAATGATTTTAAATATAAATTTTATGACATGGAAGTCATGTATGGTTCTCCAACCGATTTTTTTATTTATATTTGCACTACTGTACATTATAGGAAACAAAGAAGTAGTTTCTATGGAAATATTTCATTCAATTTGTCAAACATAAAACTCGATTTACAAGATGGGGGAATTTTCTTTAGAAATTATCGAACCGAATTCAAGTAAATAATTTTAAATATAAATCCTACAACATAGAAGTCATGTATGGTTCTCCATACCGATTTTTATCTGAAAAAATCGTGTTCAAGATAACGGCTGATTCTGATTGTACTACCATCAAAACATGAAGAAAAGTCATTTTTCCAAATGTGTCTGGATGTGTGTGTGTGTAGAATTTTTTCTATGGCAAATGATAACAGCCGCAAATTCAATCAGAATCAAATAATATTATGTATACAGCCATGACTTGTAGAGTACTCAAGGCTTATTGTTTTTGGTGAAGATCTGATAAGGGAAAGATGTAGTTTACCAGCAAGGTTTTATGTTTTAACAAGGGTAATTTTTTCTATGACGAACGATAACTGCCTCACGTTCAAACAGATTCCAAAAATTTTTCAATATATATGAATTGTAGATCACTCAAGGTTTATTGATTTTGGTGAAGATCGGTTAAGAGAAAGGGGTAGTTTACCGACAACGTTTGATGTTTTACCAAAGGTAATTTTTTTATGACTTACGATAACTGCCGTAAAGTCAAACATAATCAATTACTTTTTTGCATATATCCATAAATTGTAGAGAAATCAAGGTCCTTTTATTTTGGTGAAGATCGGTTAAGAGAAAGGGATATTTACCTGCAACGTTTTATGTTTTATCAAGGGTAATTTTTTCTATGACGAAAGATAACTGCCGTAAATTCAAACAGAATCAAATAATTTTTTGCATACGATCCTGAATTGTAGAGAACACAAGGCGTGTTGATTTTGGTGAAGATCGGTTAAGGTAAAAGGGTAGTTTACCGGAAACATTTTGTGTTAACAATAGTAATTTTACTTCCATGTTCCATAAGGAAATGGAAGTATGGTGATGACAAAAAAAATCGTGTTCGAGATAATTGCAGATTCTGATTATACTACCCTCAAAACATGAAAAAAAGTCATTTTTCGAAAAGTGTCTGTGTCTCTGTCTGTCTGTCTATAGATTTTTTTCTATGGCAAACGATAAGAGCCGCAAATTCAAACAGAAACAAATAATTTTTTGCATACAACCCTGAATTGTTGAGTACTCAAGACACATTGTTTTTGGTGAAGATGTATTAGTGGAAAAGGGTAGTTTACCAGTAACTTTTTTTTTTATTAAGGGTAATTTTTTTTTTTTTTGGCAAACGATAACAGCCGCAAATTCAAACAGAATCAAATAATGTTTCGCATGCAGCTCTGAATTGTTGAGTACTCAAGACACATTGTTTTTGGTGAAGATGTATTAGTGGAAAAGGGTAGTTTACCAGTAACTTTTTTTTTTATTAAGGGTAATTTTTTTTTTTGGCAAACGATAACAGCCGCAAATTCAAACAGAATCAAATAATGTTTCGCATGCAGCTCTGAATTGTAGAGTTCTCAAGTCCTATTGTATTTGGTGAAGATCAGGTAAGGATAGGGGTAGTTTACCAGCGACGTTTTATGTTTTAACAAGGGTAATTTTTTTCTATGGCAAACGATAACAGCCGCAAATTCAAACAGAATCAAATAATTTTTTGCATGTGAGCCTGAGTTGTAGAAGACTCAAGGCCTATTGATTTTGGTGAAGATCGGTAGCGGGGAAAGGGTACTTTACCAGAAAAATTGTTTGTTTTAACAAGAGCAAAGTACTTAATTTTGATAAATAAAGTATCCTGATAAGAAGATCTTGATAATCCACTGTAGAAACGTAGATGAAATATCTATAAATGAAGAGGCAAGTTGAACGGGCTGGGGGTAATATTCTATAAATGAAAATTATAGTTGAAGGGGAGGTGATAATTTTTATATGAGTACTACGTTATCGGCAACAGGTTAGTAGTTTGTTGATAAAATTCCTTCCCGGGCTGTTTGGCCGTAGTCCAATGTTTTCTGAAAAACCAGACGTTTCGGCAGTGCCGTGGACTGCCATCATCAGTGAAAATCGAGTGCGATAACGTGTGGTGGTATACGTTAGTGACCACAGTACTGTGGTTAAGGCTGAAGCAAAAAGTGGAAAGAAGTAGTTTCTATGGAAACATTTCATATCGTAAATGATTTTAAATATAAATCTTTGAACATGGAAGTCATGTATGGTTCTCCATACCGATATTTATATTTGTACTACGTTATCGGCAACAACGAAGTATTTTTTTAAATTCCAACCCGGGATGTTTGGCCGTAGTCCAATGTTTTCTGCAAAACCAGACGTTTAGGCAGTGCCATCGACTTACATCTTCAGTGAAAATTGAGTGCGATAACGTGAGGTGGAATACGTTAGTGACCACAGTACTGTGGTTAAGGCTGAAGCAGTAAGTAGAAAGCAGTAGTTTCTATGGAAATTTTCATTTCAAAAATGATTTAAAATGTAAATCTTAGAACATGGAAGTCATGTATGGTTCTCCATATCGATATTTACTTTCATGTTCCATAAGGAAATGGAAGTATGGTGATGGCAAAAAAAAATCGTGTTCGAGATAATTGAAGATTCTGAAAAAATCGTGTTCTTGGTAATTGCAGATTCTGATTCTACTACCCTCAAAACATGAAGAAAAGTGATTTTTTTCGAAAAGTGTCTGTGTGTCAGTCTGTCTCTCTGTGTGTCGATGGTTTATATGGCAAACGACAACAGCCGCAAATTAAAACATAATCATATAATTTTTTGTACACAGACCTTAATTGTAGAGTACTCAAGGCCTGTTGTTTTTTGTAAAGATCGGTTCAGGGAAAGGGGTACTTTATCAGCAACGTTTTGTGTTTTAACAAGGGTAATTTTTTATGACGAACGATAACTGCTGCACATTTAACAGAAACAAATAATTGTTTGCACACATCACTGATTTGTAGAGGGCTCAAGGCTTACTGATTTTGGTGAAGATCGGTTAAGAGAAAGGGGTATTTACCTGTAACGTTTTATGTTTTATCAAGGGTAATTTTTTCTATGACGAAAGATAACTGCCGTAAATTCAAACAGAATCAAATAATTGTTTGCATACGATCCTGAATTGTAGAGAACACAAGGCGTTTTGATTTTTGTGAAGATCGGTTAAGGTAAAAGGGTAGTTTACCGGAAACAGTTTATGTTTTAACAATAGTAATTTTACTTCCATGTTCCATAAGGAAATGGAAATATGGTGATGACAAAACTAATCGTGTTCGAGATAATTGCAGATTCTGATTATACTACCCTCAAAACATGAAAAAAGTCATTTTTCGAAAAGTGTCTGTGTCTCTGTCTGTCTGTCTATAGATTTTTTTCTATGGCAAACGATAAGAGCCGCAAATTCAGACAGAAACAAATAATTTTTTGCATACAACCCTGAATTGTTGAGTACTTAAGACAAATTGTTTTTGGTGAAGATGTGTTAGTGGGAAAGGGTAGTTTACCAGTAACTTTTTTTTTATTAAGGGTAATTTTTTTTTTTTTTTGGCAAACGATAACAGCCGCAAATTCAAACAGAATCAAATAATGTTTCGCATGCAGCTCTGAATTGTAGAGTTATCAAGTCCTATTGTATTTGGTGAAGATCAGCTAAGGAAAAGGGGTAGTTTACCAGCGACGTTTTATGTTTTAACAAGGGTAATTTTTTTCTATGGCAAACGATAACAGCCGCAAATTCAAACAGAATCAAATAATGTTTGGCAAGCAGCAGCTCTGAATTGTAGAGTTCTCAAGGCCTATTGTTTATGGTGAAGATTGGTTAAGGGAAAGGGGTAGTTTACCAGCAACGTTTTATGTTTTAATAAGGGCAATTTATTTCTATGACGAACGATAACTGCCGTAAATTCAAACAGAATTAAATACTTTTTTGCACACCTTCCTGAATTATAGAGTACTCAAGGTCTGTTGATATTGGTGAAGATCGGTTAAGAGAAAAGGGTAGTTTACCAGCAACGTTTTATGTTTTAAAAGGGTAATTTTTTATGACGAATGATACCTGCCGGACAGTCAATGAGAATAAAATAATGTTTGCATACGTTCCTGAATTGTAGAGTTCTCAAGACCTATTTTTTTTTTGTGAAGACCGGTTTAGGGAAAGGGATAGTTTTCCAGCAAAAATTTATGTTTTAACAAGAGTAATTTTTTCTATGACGAACGATAGCTGCCGCACATTCAAACGGAATCAAATAATGTTTTGCATGCATCCCTGAATGTTAGAGTACTCAAGGCCTGTTGATTTTGGTGAAGATCGGTTAAGGGAAAGGGGTAGTTTACCTGCAACATTTTATGTTGTAACAAGAGAAATGTTTTCATGACGAACGAACGATAACTGCCGTATAATTCTTTACATATGTGCCTGAGTTGTAGAAGACTCAAGGCCTGTTGATTTTGGTGAAGATCGGTTACGGGAAATGGGTAGTTTACCTGAAACATTGTTTGTTTTAACAAGAGTAAAGTAATTAATTTTGATAAAAAATTTAACCTGATAAGAAGATCTTACTAATCCACTGTAGAAACGTAGATGATAAATTTATAAATGAAGAGGCTAGTTGAACGGGGTGGGGGTAATTTTCTATAAATGAAAATTATAGTTGAAAGGGGAGGGGATAATTTTACTTCCATGTTCCATAAGGAAATGGAAGTATGGTGATGGCAAAAAAAATCGTGGTCGAGATTATTGCAGATTCGGATTGTACTACCCTCAACAGGGGCTACCAATGGGTTGTTGGTTGTCACCAGTAATGGCGGAAATATATATGAATTGTTTTGAGAGGCGTGTCCTAATGGAATCAAAATATAAGGATAAAATAAAGGAATGGATAAGGTACGTAGACGACATTTTGGTGGTGTGGGATGGAAGAATTCGCAGAACTAACGAATGAAATTAATCAAATTGAAAATAAAATTAAGTTCAAAGAGGATTACCAATAAATTACCTAGATCTAAATATAAAGATAGAGTGTGGTGTTTTTAAATTTGATGTATTTAGGAAAGAAACGTATACAGACTTAATTATACCTCAGGAATCATACCATCCCGTAAGTCACAAGATGGCTGCACTAAACTCATTTTGTTATAGAGTAATAAAATACTTGTAAGATGATTCATGTAAAACAGAAGAGTTAAAAAGAATAGAAGAAATAGCGAAAAATAATAATTATAAACCGGGGATAGTAGAGAAAATTGTAAAAAGAATAGAAGGAAATAGTAGACAAGAAGAGAAGAAAGAAAAGAAATACATAGGATCAATAACGTATCTGGGATTTCAAACGAGGAACATAATCAAGTGCTTTGAAAAACACAATATAGATGTAGCGGTAAAAAAGACAAAGACAGTTTTTGATTATATAAAGAATAGTAGTACTGAAATAACGCCTGAATTACAGAAAAGCGGTGTTTATAAGTTGAACTGTAAACAGTGTGATAAGGTTTAGGTACCTGGGTGAAACAGGATGTAAGTTCGAAATTAGATTGAGAGAGCATGCAAGAGGAGAATGAGACAAAACTACGAATTCGCTCTATGCGAGACATTTTAATGAAACAAGGCATAGGTTTTTAGACCCAACAGAGAACGTCGAAATAGTAAGGTTAGAGAATAACATAAGTAAACGCAAATTGTATGAAGAATTAGAAATATTAAAAGTAAGGAAAAAGAATAGTAATGCGCTGATGAACATAAAGACTGAATTTAGTAATGAGGATATATTTTACTATATTTTGAAAGAGTAGTGTATAAAAGGTGTAATGCGGTTACAGGATAGGTTCAGAAGGTAGAAAGCTGTAGGAGATTTCTAGAGGATAATGTATATGACGAGGTCAGTTTGACTGAGTAAGGGGCGGGGCTAACAAGGACTGGGCGGTAAGTACTGCCTCCTATTGGTTTGAGTGTAACCGGTGATGCGTGGGAGGGTTAGTATATATATAAAGGAAGCAGGTATTTTAATGTTGTTGTAGGAAGAACTTGATAATGGTTGCGAAACCGAAAGGCCTCGTTCGAGGAAAAAGTGTATATAGCAGGGAACCAACAAAATTTGACATAGTTGTTATGAAGACTGCTAACATAGAGAAAATAACTGACAATGATTATTGATTCTGATGACGACAGACTGAGTTCAACGTTTACACAAAAAGAAAATTATATAAATAAAAATGCAACTAAACCTAATTATGATTTTTCAACAAAAAACAACACTACAATGTTAACGATGAAACAAAGTCGTCAAATGTTAAGTCCAACATCACTTATCATTATATTGGAGAGTAAGAAGGAGAACAAGGAACTATTGATTTTTTTAAAAAGTCTGCTTCTAGGGATATAAATCTTTTCTTTTCTTTCCATCCTGTACAACCAATTCAACACGAAGATTCAACATCTTTACCTTATGACAACCAGGTTTATTATACAAAAACCAAAGATGATCAATGTTTCAGACGAAACTGGATTTCATACAATTTTAAAGACAAAAAATTGTATTGTAGTGTTTGTTTAGCTTACTCTGATGGATCTTCAGTGTTTTGTCACGGTTTTGATCGATATAGACACCTCACACAAACTGTGAGGGAATATGAAAAGTCAAACTCCCATCTTGAATCAGTAAAAACTTTTATAATGCATAGCCAAAATAAATCTATTGACTACATGCTTTTCTAAAAACAGTTAGCGAAAAGGAAAAAACAAGTAGCTGAAAGAAGAAAAGTTTTGCATGGCATCATAGATGTAATTAAATTAATTGGGAAGCAAGGACTTGGTTTTAGAGGTAAAGGGCAAGAAGGGGCTTATAGCCTTGATGATCCATCAATCAACCATGGCAACTTCTTAGAAATTTTTCTTTTGCTCTCCAACTACAACTGTAACGTCTTTTTTACGCGTTACAAATCCAGGGAACCCCTCGTAATTAAACTCCGTTAATTAGATGGGCTGCCTACGTTGTAACAGAATTGATCACAAATAATTAATGTCACAAATTACTTACTAACTGTGTAAGGAAACAATGGCAAGGTATACAATTGATTTAAGCACTCCTCATATGTGTGTAACAAGGAGACTTCTCTTTTATTTAACATTTAAAAACATATACTGACAGATCCCATGACATTACTAATTCAATTGTTAAGTTATTTGAAAGGTTTCTTTAAACTTTGAGATCAAACTTGATTTTATATATATATATACCTCGGATCCGGGTCAACTTTCTATATTTCTGTAATTAAGACTTTTAATTATACTCATTTCACGATATTAGCTTGCAAGACTTTCTTTTATTCAACCATTGGAAGAATGGTATTATTGCTTGAATTATATTACTCTACATTAGCATATAAACTGTTACAACGTATGAAGTTAGAATAGTTACATGAAATTCTTAGATTTAATTTATAAGTCTTTACAAAGTTATAGTTTCTGAAAAGTCTCTTTCAAGATGTGTTGTGTAACAAATATTAGTAACCCTCGATAGACAGGCTATCGAGTCACCTTTTAATTGGTATGCAGAAGACTCGTCCTGGGGTATCCGTCTCGGGAAACAGGAACAGCTACGTCGTCATCTCGGTCTGGCCTTCCTCTGTAAAGGGCTCCAAAAGTTCGCAGGTTGAACAATACGTCGTGTAGATATCTACGATGATCTTGTAGATTCTCGGATGTCCTGATCTGCATATTCTGTCACGTGCAGTAGAGTTTGTGGCTTCTGATAGTTCACATCTCCGGGTATGACTTTGGAATTGTTGTTATTAGTTGAAGCACGAAGTCATCTTGTGTTACACTCCTTTTTACGTTTCGATTTTTTTACTTAAAATTTCTTGTCTATTTACATGACTATATTAATTAACACATCCAGATGCTTTAAACAGCTACATCTGGTACACCATCTCAAGGTGAAGCAAAATATCGTTAACATATTTTAAGCGCACAGCTCCTACGTCTATACTGTACGGAGTCACCATTGCAAGAGAGAGAAATTCCGCTCCCTTCGCCTGGTACTGGGCAAAAGTTAGTGGGACAATTTCCGCGCGAGAATATAGTTCCTAACTATATTTAAGTTAACATTTTTATTTATACAAACTATCCCTAAACAAATATACATAATTTAAATCAGTTGTTTTAGCGACTATTTATGTCTTCAGATTTTTTTATTATTAACATTAATTTTTTTTATCTTATTCGTACTCACATCAGACTCGGAAAGCATGTCGAGTCTGGAATATCGAGTAATGTATCTGGGCATGTCGAGTAAGGACAGCGCCTGCTTACAAGCAAAGGGTTAAATACGATATTAATAACTCTTTACAATTTATCTTTTTATTAGAGCATCTTATAACTAATTAATTACTGCTTCCTCTCATACTGAGTACATACAGGTATTTTATATTAATACAGTGAGATTTAAATGGCTTAAGAGCTCGCAACCTTAATTTTAAAATTTTTTATTTTCTTGATTATTGGTACAATTTAAATCGTCACAGACTCCACCGCTTAAATTGCACGCTACGGTTAAGCCTTTTTGAGTCTAACTCACTATTGGGGACTGGGAGTACGATTAGTGTCAGTGTGTGAAGTTATTTAATGTTAGTGCACAGTTCGTTTTTTTCTAATTCTCTTTAAATGACATTGTTCATTTAAATGATCGCCTTCGTGAAATTCCCTTTTTCTTACTTCTTAAGTACTAACTTACATTTTAATCTTAATACTAATTTCCAAACCTTAGATTGGAATGATCCCTACTTATCCGTAACTCACAACATCCCGGCCCGACTGACACCAGCTTACTCTAACTACGGAAGTTAGCTTTCAGCATTTATTAATGATCTTTGGCACATTTCTGCCCTATCATTACCCTTTCAGTCGGCGCCGTTGTGACCTGTTACGTTACATTTATAATCACTACTTGATTATATCTCATAAACTTATTTCTAATGTGATCTAAAGAGGATCCCATACTCCACTTTAGATCACTGGTTTGAGAGAAGCGGAATCTCACGAATATGATTCTCTTTTATCTCTTTTTACAATACTTAAACAAACTATGCGGGAGGGGAGACACTTTGTCATACAACGCATTGTCATACACACTAGGGGTGGTTTTTCAATTGTTCAGGCTAGCACCGGTTTATCACAATAGAGAGGGTGGGCGGCTGCTTGCTACCTTACTGAACACGCTTTAATTTTCTCTTACTGGCCACCACAGGGAGTGTTTACACTATGCAACGTAACTTTAATTATTATTATTATTCTTTCTCTTACTTGCTGCTACACTTCACACTATTTTAGTTTACATCAAGATTTATTTAGCTCTAGTATTTAAATCAATTATTATTATTCACTTTATTATTTATTAAACTACTTTGGGGATTTAAGAAACGCTCCTAGAACTATCGTCTATTTAATCACCATATTTATTTATCACACTTTATATTCACAGGTTGGTTCCGTTTTACTAGACGATGTTTAGCTAACATGTCCGCTAATTCTTGGCTGATTAAGCTTCTACTAGATCCAGAATCAATTAAGGCGATGGGGGATGTAACGCCTAAGTCGACTCGTATTAATGGTAGTAGATTTTTTCCATTTACATCTATTAATCGCATTACACTTTTCACGAAATTCTCGCACATAGGGGTCGATTTCTTTCGCACCTTTTTTGTTTTTCACTTGGTTACAGAATAATTCATTCTTATTATTATTACTGGTTTCTTTTAGTTTACCCAATTTTGAGTAGCTGCGGAAGACACAGGTTTTCGGGTCTCCCTGCCTTACATGTTTTTTTGAATTGGGGTTATTCCGTTCCAATGGCTTACTTTTGCACTCTCTTCTTATGTGCCCATATTTGCCACAATTATAACAGGTGGGTTTTCTGCGAGGTGGGTACTTGGTTTCCGCTTTATCTGGGTTTACAGTTAACTTACCAGCTTTGCGCACATGGTGAGGTCTACTAGAAACTTGTCTTTCATACGAGGTCGTTACATCAGGCAGTAGTGCTCGCAATTGATGTCTATTAGTTCCAGAGGTTTTCATAGCTTCTCTATTTTGATCTGAGTACCATACATTTGAAGAATGGATACTGCACTGTTCTAGATCAGCAATAGTATTGGGTCTATTCATCAATGATAGTCGAGATCTTTCTTCGGGTGACACTCCTATTAAAATGGTGTCCACCAGTTGTGTTTCATTCCAGCTTACACGTAGTAGTCGAGAGGACTCCCTAATATCGGAGATGTAGTGAGCTAATCTCTCCTGATGTCCTTGTACTCGGAGTACTGTCTTCCTTTTTATTTCCTCATAGATGCCGGTGGGAATAAAGTATTTTATTAAAGAGCTATGTAGCTCTTCTACTGGGAAAGTAGAGGTTAGGGCTTCTAGCACACGATTTTTTAACGGGGGTCTACACTTTGGTAACAGAACTTGTAAAATTTGCCAGTCATTTAGCTGCTGTAGATCCTTTATCTGAAGAAGATAACTAATAAATGTTAGTAACTTGGAAACATTTAAACCATCTGTATAAGGGATTTCGGATAAAATCTTCTCCACAGGGTGAGTCATTTTTCCGTATAGATCTGCGTTATAGTTCATAGGGGTAATTCCTCGATGAGGGTGATTGGATTCATTGGGGGTATTGGTCAATTCATTATTTCCGGGACGAAACTGAAAATGCTCGGGAGGAGGGACATTTACATCTGTATCAGTTTTTTGTTCTGGGTTCGCTTGCACTTGCGATACGATAGGTGAGTTCCGATCCGAGTTAGGCGGAGGTAAACCAGTGGTGGGGGATTGTACTGGGGAGATGTGTAATTTCATTAATGACTTCTCTATTTCGTCCATCCTGAATGAGTCGGATTTTCGTCTTAAATCGTTGATAATTGAAGGTAAGCGGCGTAGAGCTTCCTCTGCTAGCTTTTGTACATCAACGGGTATTTCTGTGAGATTCGGCCAGATCGACAAATTTTTTATTCGCCTGGTTAAATGCTCTATTCTCAGGGTAGTCCGCAAAATTTTTTCCGGAGATTTCTCGTCTTGGAGTGTTTGAGACAATAAGTATAGTTCACTATACTTGGCATTACAAATTTCTTTCTCGCTTTCATAATCGAGTTGGCTTAGATTGTTTAATTGTACGGGCGCATCAAATCCACATTCGCGAATTGAACTTCGTAATTCCGCGACTGTTACATCAGCATGGGGTAGTCCACGCAAAAGGGCTTCGTAAGACAGCTCGTCTTGTAATAACAAATCCGGGTTAAATTGGGCCATTTTGTTCTAACTCATTAGCACGTACTTAAAATTAATACTAGTATATTACACATATATTACATATACATATAATAAATTCATCAGTAATCAATTTACACAAATTAGAAAAGAACAATTTCTCTTCTAAGGGAGATACAGAAATCACACACACATATCTTTCAATGTTAAATAGCCGATCAGCTGTTTTCTGGAATGTAGGTCAGAGGGTGGCCTACATATTTAGTTAACAAAGGAGGGTTGAGCGTGTGTGACAATGGGGTGTTTGCTTTTACATATTATTGTCTACACAATGCGAGTGAATAACACCAACGACCGGTATAAACACGAGAAAAGGGGAGCGCAATCTTATGCAACACATTTATTATTATTCCGCTTAGACAACACTTTGGCTTCGTTCATTCATAAACTTTTCTCAATTAAATAATTACTTATTTTGTTCACAAGTTTTAAATCACGAAGTTCTACTTAATTACTTTATTATTATTAACAAAGTTATTTTTAATCAAATTTTTTTTATAACTCTTTCTAGTGTATGTAAGCTAGATAGTTGGACATACACTGTGCAGAATGATTCAGGAAACAACAGGTTATAGATTGTCGTAAACAAACCTGTTACAGATTGTTCGGTTGACCAAAATTGTTATGCTTGGTCACAATTCATGTATGCAAGTACTTACATCGAATTATTCAGGTTCCTACTGGCCTATAGAATGCAAAAGCTACATGCATTGTATGACGCTAAGGATATTTTACTTATACATACTACCATCTACGTAACTTAATACATATTACGTTATTTAATAGTGTATTAAATATGTTTTGAACATTACATTTATTAAAGTAACTTTCTGAGTGCATATATCAATATTATATATTTAGTTATTGATCTTACAATTTATCCACGCATAGTGAATGCAATTTTGTTTTTGACACTATATACACAATTAAAACTCTTTCCTTTGTTTCCTTTATTTTTTTTTGAATGATGCAATTTGTTTGCTTAAAACACCTTTATAAAATTTAGCATAGTGGCACACTTTTGTGACACTCTGTAAACAATTACCCTTTTATTTTTTACAAGTAAGCAGAGTGGCGCATTTCTGTTTGCGTCACGATGCTTAACAACCCTTTACATAAATCAGCAGAGTAGCGCATTTCTGTAACTGCTTTTTTACGCGTTACAAATCCAGGGAACCCCTCGTAATTAAACTCCGTTAATTAGATGGGCTGCCTACGTTGTAACAGAATTGATCACAAATAATTAATGTCACAAATTACTTACTAACTGTGTAAGGAAACAATGGCAAGGTATACAATTGATTTAAGCACTCCTCATATGTGTGTAACAAGGAGACTTCTCTTTTATTTAACATTTAAAAACATATACTGACAGATCCCATGACATTACTAATTCAATTGTTAAGTTATTTGAAAGGTTTCTTTAAACTTTGAGATCAAACTTGATTTTATATATATATATATACCTCGGATCCGGGTCAACTTTCTATATTTCTGTAATTAAGACTTTTAATTATACTCATTTCACGATATTAGCTTGCAAGACTTTCTTTTATTCAACCATTGGAAGAATGGTATTATTGCTTGAATTATATTACTCTACATTAGCATATAAACTGTTACAACGTATGAAGTTAGAATAGTTACATGAAATTCTTAGATTTAATTTATAAGTCTTTACAAAGTTATAGTTTCTGAAAAGTCTCTTTCAAGATGTGTTGTGTAACAAATATTAGTAACCCTCGATAGACAGGCTATCGAGTCACCTTTTAATTGGTATGCAGAAGACTCGTCCTGGGGTATCCGTCTCGGGAAACAGGAACAGCTACGTCGTCATCTCGGTCTGGCCTTCCTCTGTAAAGGGCTCCAAAAGTTCGCAGGTTGAACAATACGTCGTGTAGATATCTACGATGATCTTGTAGATTCTCGGATGTCCTGATCTGCATATTCTGTCACGTGCAGTAGAGTTTGTGGCTTCTGATAGTTCACATCTCCGGGTATGACTTTGGAATTGTTGTTATTAGTTGAAGCACGAAGTCATCTTGTGTTACACTCCTTTTTACGTTTCGATTTTTTTACTTAAAATTTCTTGTCTATTTACATGACTATATTAATTAACACATCCAGATGCTTTAAACAGCTACATCTGGTACACCATCTCAAGGTGAAGCAAAATATCGTTAACATATTTTAAGCGCACAGCTCCTACGTCTATACTGTACGGAGTCACCATTGCAAGAGAGAGAAATTCCGCTCCCTTCGCCTGGTACTGGGCAAAAGTTAGTGGGACAATTTCCGCGCGAGAATATAGTTCCTAACTATATTTAAGTTAACATTTTTATTTATACAAACTATCCCTAAACAAATATACATAATTTAAATCAGTTGTTTTAGCGACTATTTATGTCTTCAGATTTTTTTATTATTAACATTAATTTTTTTTATCTTGTTCGTACTCACATCAGACTCGGAAAGCATGTCGAGTCTGGAATCAACAGGACAGCGCCTGCTTACAAGCAAAGGGTTAAATACGATATTAATAACTCTTTACAATTTATCTTTTTATTAGAGCATCTTATAACTAATTAATTACTGCTTCCTCTCATACTGAGTACATACAGGTATTTTATATTAATACAGTGAGATTTAAATGGCTTAAGAGCTCGCAACCTTAATTTTTAAATTTTTTATTTTCTTGATTATTGGTACAATTTAAATCGTCACACAACGATACTATTGCAAACCACATTAAAAACGCAATTGATTCGAGCAAAGCTGCTCTTAAAATAAGAACGTCCTCAGAGCTCAAGAACAAAAAAGCTGGAAGAGGTAGTCAAATTATTTTTTTTAGTAAAACAATAGTAACAAAAATAGTAAAAATTATTAAGGAGATAATAACAACTGGCATTGTTCATTAAGTCAAAGAAGCTGTTTGTTTTTCGGTCATGATGGATACAACGATGGCTGTATCTGGCTACGATCAATGTGCGATTGTTTTGAGATATGTGTTTGAGAAGAAGTAAAAGAGAAATTAATAGGAGTTTAAAGTGTGCAATCGACTACAGGTGAAAGCTTTCTTAAAACTTTACTTTCTGTCTTTCAGATTAACGAACTAAAAGTTAAAAACTGTATTGCTAACGCTTTTGATGGAGCATCGAATATGAATGGAGAGTACAATGGAGTCTCAGCAAAACTCAAAGATCTGGTGCCTAATCACATTCACACTTGGTGCTATGCACATGTTTTAAATCTTGTAATATCTGATGTGGCTCAATGTTTGCCTGAAGCAATATCATTTTTTGGGCTTTTATTTAGAAACTCAAGTTTTTATCAAAGAATCGTGCAAGAGATTAAATGTTTATAAAAAACAAAATCCAAAGATTTCTCTGACTGCAATTGGAAATACTAGGTGGAGGTCAAAAAGTGATGGTGCAACCAAAATCTATGGCTCTTCAGCTTATTGGTTTTCAGATACAGAAGAGACAAGACCACCAAACGTAATTTATCCTGACTTAGTTGTAGCCCTGAGTGTGATAAGTAACTCCAAGGAATTTAATTCGAAGACCAGATATGAAGCTAATGCCCTTATCTCTAAATTTCTTTCTTTTGAAACAGTTTTGGTTTCTATGACATTTTTAAAAATCTTTAGTTCAACAACACATTTGTTAGATTACTTACAAACAACAAACTTAGATTTCGCACAAGCTTGGTCATTTGTGGCAACTGTCCAGAAAACTTTGAAAAAAATTAGAAATGAGTTTAATAAAGTGGTCAAAGCTGCCAATAAGTTTGTATCATTCATGACCTTAGCTATTGAAGAGAAAATCAATAAAGATCCCTCCCTAGACGCAGAAAAGCTATGCATACAGACGGAACTTCCTCAGAAAAGGATCCGATCCGTGAAGAAAGTACATGGTGAGTCAGTAGAAGATGCTTTTATCAATTCAAGTGTAGAGGAAAAGTTTAAGATTAAAGTATTTTATAAATTAATGGATAAAATAAATCAGAGCATGAATATGAGGTTTTCTGATCAAAAAGACCTTGCGTGTTTCGAACCACGAAGATTTCCCCTGCTCAAGAAAGATGGAATACCTAATAATGCACTTGACAAAATTTGTTCGTTAATTGGTGATATTGACAACGCAAAGCTGAAAGAAGAGTTAATTTCTCAAATTAATATTTGGCCTGAAATAAAATCAAAATTTCATGAACAGTATGAAATGCAATTAGAGTCATCGAATAATGAAAGTGAAGCTTCCAACACTGAGGTCTCTGAAGATGAAGGAAAAGGCCCCTGTAATTTGGGAGAAAAATGCAATGTGTGTATTAAGTGTGTCTACACAATTATATTTGACTATAACATGTATTCAGTCTTATACACTCAACTTTATAAAGTTTATAAATATTTATTAACGATCCCTCTAACACAAGTCAGCTGTGAACGGGTGTTTTCTAAACTCAAGCTTATCAAAACCAGATTAAGATCAACACTGTCTCAATCAAATCTTGAATCTTTTCTTATGATGCAGATTGAAAGAGAAAAAGTTACAGCAATCGATAATGACTTGATTGTAAGGGAACTCTGTCAACAAAGCTCAGAAATGAAGAGACTCTTAGAGTTTTAAAGCTTAATTACTAGTCTGTAATTTCTAGTCTGTTTACAATAAAAAGTATTATGTAACATTATATTCGTAGATAGATGCTATGAATAAAGTGTAGAATTAAGCTACATAACTTGCAATGTTTTACCAAGATATTTCTATTATGAATTTTTCACACCCGTCGTTTTACGCTTTTAATTATTTATTTACCAAAGAATGTTGATTCATATTTCTCAAATCTTAAACTACATGCAGAAATATAAAACGAACATTGATATATATTGTAGCATGACAGATAAACCACTTAATAAAGATTACAATATGATCATAATTAAATATCAATTTCATAAAATATCAAGAAAAATTCAAATGTAAACAAATGAGTATCAAAATAGAATACCACCATAAAAGGAAAAAGTAAAAGTAAAGAACCACAATGCAACAAAAATGTATAAAGAAATATAAGCTCCAAAAAACTAAAATAAAATAAGGATAATACCCAGGTAGGATAGGAGTAGGTAAGGAAGATACCCCGAACAAACCAACGGACATGAGAAGACAATATTACCTTGGAGAAACCAAGAAGGAAGAATTTTGAAGAAACAAAATTGTAGGATGGAAGGACTACAAGATATACCCAAGGGAAACCTATTAAAAAGAATATAACAAACCCCGAAAGAGATTAAATGTCACCAAAGAAAGTATAACACCCAAAACCTGATATTAATGTAAAATAGTTATAAACAAAAGTGTTTAGTGCTCTAAGTAGAAGTGCACCCAATAAAAGTTATTGCGTAATGGAATAAACAAATCTTCATAATCCCTTATAACTAAGATTTTGGTCTTGGAATATTGTAAAACTCAATTAGAGATAAGATCCAAAAATATAAGTGAACTAGTGCAAGTTATTTCAGTATATTAAATAAACGTCAAGTAGAAGTGTAAATAATACTTCAACTAAGTACATGTGTACCACTAAACAACTTTAATGTTTTCTATGACTACAAAAATAAAATTTTATTATGAAAACATTACTAATGTTTCTAAGAAGGTGGTGGATAAATAAAGTGACAGGGGATAAAAATGTAATACCAAAATAAAAACAGAAAAGACTGCAACTAAAATAAGTTTAAGGAAGTAAATAAAAATAAAGGGCTTGTTATGTTTATGTTAAAGCCCATAAACTCCATAATTCAATGTGATGAATAGAATAAGATATTGTTATTATTATAAAAATGTTTAATATGTTTAACAGTATTAATCCAGACTAAAATGTCTAAGTATGGATACCATACTCTTTTTATAAAATGTTTATTATATGTTACTAGTAGTAGTTAAAACTAAAATGTCCGACTTTGAAGACAATATTGTTAATTTTAAATATTGTTTAGGTATTATGAGTAGGAATACGATACTACTTGTTGTATTAGTTAATTAAGGAGATTTTAATTATTATTGTATGAAATTAAGAAAGTCAGAAGAGGTATAGACACAGTATTACTCAAAAACATTATATGTAAAACCAGAAAAATCTAGGCCAAATAGAAAATTCCAACAACATTATAAATGATTAATTAAGTTAAATAAACCAAGTAAACTGATGGAATTTATATAAGGTAAATCAGTCACCAAATACTATGACTAAAACTAGACTTTAAAAGGATAGTGTAAAAAGATATATAAAATTATTGAAAAATTTGCAAATGTAATAACTAAAATTTCAGAGTGGGGAGTCATAAATTCATGAATTATATTTACAAGGATAATCAATTGATAAAATTGCAAGAAATTAAGGAAAGATAAACGTTTATGTCAATCTGAAATTTATTATAATCATAATTATAACATATAAAATGGCTAATATTTTGAGAAGAACAGGAAATAAAAAGTTGAGCCTACTTTTCCAAAATGAAAGAAATATAGCATTTTTGGTAAAAAACTTTGTAAAAATAGATTATTGGGTATCAAATTAAGCAGAAGGAATTAAAGAAACCGATTATGTATTTACTATTTCATGAAATTAATTAATAACCAAAATATATTCTGTGATATAATGTACTGTTTCTACATGTATCGGAAGCGATTAAAAATTGAAACAATACTTTTCCAATATTAAATTGGCTAAGATATTTCAGAAAACGAAGGAAGTAAGACAGTTCTTATTTAACATTCGTAGCGTACGGTTGATTAAGCTCTCGCTAAATAACCACATATATCGGAACCATTAATGGCGTATAAAGGTTGAACCTAGCCTACAGAATTTTTGAGAATTTTAACAAAACAATTTTAAACAATAAATTCTTTAAAAATGAACAACTACACACGTTGAGTCAATTGAATACACCACATAAACTAGTGAATTAACAATTTGAACCGATAACACTAATAATTCAGAATAACTCAAACGAACTTTACGAAACCAGTAACTTAACATTATCACGCACATTTTTACTCGAGTGGACAACAGAACACTGAACTAGAGATACTACAACAACACTAGAAATATTAATCACTACTGCGGAGACGAGGAAGCATTGGAAAGGCAGCTTTATTGAAAGAAAATTCCAACGACACCATTTCTGTTTAACATCAGCAGCTAAGAAGCGGCCATTTTGACTCCCGTCATGCATAGCGCACACGCCGTTTAGTATTCATCACTCGTCATTGGTACAAACCTTTCACTTTATAAACATTATATATAATTAACTAACTTTGTAATTATTAACTATTAAGCTTTTTTATTGTGAATGTTATACTTTCTAGCCTTACCCCTTCTCTGACTATTAACTATAACCGTTAAAAGAACCTGAAAATATTTATATTAAATAACATATGTATCAACAATCGATCGCCCTGTGAACGAGTCGAGCAATATATGATAATCGATTTTAAATCGATCTTTTTAAATAATTGTCAATAAAATATAGTAATTCAACAATTTGGTTTTAAATTTATTTATACATTTAAAAAATAGAGTTTAGTGAACAACAGGACTACAAGAAAGGCGACCATTACTCAAGTGGAAGTAATATATAGGAAAAAGAAGAAATATCGCTAATCGATTAGTGAATTGAGACAATCCTATTAACTGGAATTTAATTCCAGTAAACCATGAGCAAGATTATTGACAAAATTAACTAAAACAAACTTAAAATTTTAACACTACACCATTACAAGAATTATTTACTATATATTAAACATTAAAACAAATTAAAAAAATTTTTTCTCAAATTTTAAATAACACAATTGTATATTTTTTTTTATTTTTGTAAACGAATTAAGTATAGGTTCGTTACAATATATATATATATATATATATATATATATATATATATATATATATATACGGGTCATTTGACTTGCGCCCTCCGAAAATTCTAGGTCTGCGCCCTTTAGGAGGACCCAGTCCGCCCCTGCTTACAGGTTCTCCTTTAGAGAAAACTATAATCTTTGTTTAGGAATGAAGTTTTTCAGCTTAACTCTGCTACTTATTTGTTACAGTTTTTAGCTTCTTTATAATAGAGTCTCTATTCTTTAAATCTGTGTCTGGTTGTCTGCACAAAAAATTAGACTTAACATAGTACTATGAGCTAAGTAAACACCAACCCAGAATTTCATTTCCAGTTAATAATATTAATTTATACTATTGCATGAAGCCACTTCATATTATTGTAGCATAGTTCTGCTGAACTTGCATGTAGAAGAACCTGTGGGCCTGTCTGCTACCTTATTGCACAACGCTCATAAAGCCTTCACTTTATATAAGAACACAAACAAATTGTGTTAGTGAGAATTTGCCAAGTACTAAAAATAAAAGTTATCTGAAGCAGTTACATGCAGAAATTAAACAGTCAAGACCTTATAGGTCAGAGCATAAATACAAATCTATACATATTCAAAAAATATCGGTATGGAGAACCATACATGACTTCCATGTTCTAAGATTTATATTTAAAATCATATTCGAAATGAAATATTTCCATAGAAACTACTTCTTTCTACTTATTCCTTCAGCCTTAACCACAGTACTGTGGTCACTAACGTATACCACCTCATGTTTTCGCACTCGATTTTTACTGATGATGGCAGTCGATGGCACTGCCGAACAGTCTGGTTTTGTAGAAAACATTGGACTACAGCTAAACAGCCCGGGAAGGAATTTTAACAAAGAACTACTTCATTGTTGCCGATAACGTAGTACACATATAAAAAATTATCCCCCCTTCTATAATTTTCATTAATAGAAAATTACCCCCACCACGTTCACCTAACCTCTTGATTTATAGATATTTCATCTACGTATCTACAGTGGATTATTATGAGCTACTTATAAGGATACTTTATTTATCAAAATTAAGTACTTTACTCTTGTTAAAACATAAAACGTTGCAGGTAAACTACCCCTTTCTCTAAACCGATCTTCACCAAAATCAATAGAACTTCAGTCCTCTACAATGCAGGGATGCATGCAAAAAAATATTTGATTCTGTT
Source organism: Magicicada septendecula (assembly GCA_034769895.1). Taxonomy (NCBI): domain Eukaryota; kingdom Metazoa; phylum Arthropoda; class Insecta; order Hemiptera; family Cicadidae; genus Magicicada; species Magicicada septendecula. The sequence goes on along the minus strand of CM068367.1, from coordinate 372,934,094 downwards.
TGAATGTGCGGCAGTTATCGTTCGTCATGGAAACATTTCTCTTGTTACAACATAAAATGTTGCAGGTAAACTACCCCTTTCCCTTTACCGATCTTCACCAAAATCATACGCCTTGAGTTCTCTACAATTCAGGAATGTATGCAAAACATTATTTAATTCTCTTTGAATGTACGGCAGTTATCTTTCGTCAAAAATAAATTACTTTTCTTAAAACATAAAATGTTGCTGGTAAACTATCCCTTTCCCTTAACCGATCTTCAACAAAATCAACAGACCTTGAGTTCTCTTTAATTCAAAAAGGTATGCAAAACATTGTTTGATTCTGTTTGAATTTGCGGCTGTTATCGTTTGCCATAGAAACAAATTACCCCTGATAAAAAAACGTTGCAGGTAAACTACCCCTTTTTCTTAACAGATCTTCACCAAAACCAAGAGGTTTTGAGTACTCTACAATTCAGGACTGTACACAAAAAAATATTTAATTCTGTTTGAATTTGCGGCTCTTATCGTTTGCCATATAAAATACCCTTGTTAAAATATAAAATGTTGCAGGTAAACTACCCCTTTCCCTTAACCGATCTTCAACAAAATCAACAGACCTTGAGTTATGTATAATTCAAAAAGGTATGCAAAAGAGTAGTTGATTCTGTTTAATTTACGGCAGTTATCGTTCAACATAAAATGTTGCAGGTAAAATACCCTATTCCCTTAACCGATCTTCACCAAAACAAACAGGTCTTGAGAACCCTACAATTCAGGGCTGTATGCAAAACATTATTTGATTCTGTTTGAATTTGCGGCTGTTATCGTTTACCATAGAAAATATCGGTATGGAGAACCATACATGACTTCCATGTTCTAAGACTTATATTTAAAATCGTTTACGAAATGAAATGTTTCCATGGAAACTACTTCTTTCCACTTATTGCTTCAGCCTTAACGACAGTATTGTGTTCACTTGTGACGATTTTAAAATAGGAAATGTAAAAAGGAGAGAAATTTAAATTTTCTTTAAATCGCACGTTTAAACTAATTTTAAATCCCTTAAATAACTCAAAATAATATTTAATAAAGAGATTTAAAAAGACAAAAAGGAATGCGAGTGTAAAAGTAAAGAAACCCTTTAATAATTTACCATGCATCGACATGCGATAACCGGAACCAACTTGCATACCGACCCATAAAATAAACTAATAATACTTGTAAATTTGAAATTAAATAAATAAATAAACAACAACACAGTAGTATACTATAATTAATTCTGAAGTAAAGCATATCTTTGGATAATTAAAAGGGCAAACATTAATACCGTAAATATCAAATAAAGGTGGAACTATTTTATGGTGATGCGTAAACTCCGCGCAGTGAACTTACTTATCCTAACATAGTAAATCAGTCGAGATGGAGCGTTCTCGTAGTAAACACTACAGACCTGAACCATGCCCCAAAGTACGACAATATCTCTTTATTTTAGTGTGCAAATTTAACAATGTGCAGAGGAATGTAGAGGTAAATTAGTGTGTTATAAAGTAAACATGTAATCATTTAAAACAAAAAGGAATAAATAAGTGTGAGGGATGACATCTCTATTAACTAAGTGTAAGATCTCAATGTTTGTTTAAATTAAAAAGGTATGAGGTACCAAAAGTGAGAACCTTTTATATATAACGATGTGACGTGCATTTCTGTGGCAAACAAAAACATTTACTCGAGTTATACTACTAAAGATGCTTAGCTACCAGACTTCTGAGAACAGCATACCAGCTTCATAATTACCGAATCACTTCAGGAACTTCAGCAGGAAAGTAAACTACAATAAAGATCAACCATCTGTGGACACCCCAAGGACCAAGGACCAGGACACGGAGTAAACTTCAGGATATCACAGGTGACACGGAGACTTGTCTTCCGTGGTTAATTACCATCCAAAAAAGATGATTTGTAAAAGACAGTTTAAATAACATTATAAAAGACTTTAATAATAGTCTCTTTGTAAAATGCAGTATGGCATACGACTAAAAATATTTGTAGTAGCAAGTAGTGCTTATATTATAAAGCTTCACAGATACTAAAAGTTAAATTAAGTCCATTCTTCAAATGGCCCCCAAATAGTATGATAGAATATGAGTAAGTGAGCTTAACTTACAAACCTTTCTAATATCCCGGATCCGTAGAAAAAGCTAGCACATAACAATCCTTTTGTTGTGGGCCCCTTTCAGTAAATATTTTGTAAACTATTTATTAAGAAAACCTTATGGTAATGAAAAATTCATGTAGAATTGTTAAACAAATCATTTAATAAAGAGATGTCATTACATAACACATAATACTGAGTGAATAAATCATCAGACACCCATGTAAAATTTCCTTTAATTCTACTACAGCTTGTAACTATAATAATTAGAAGTTCCTTACGGCTATGGCAGCTATGCAATTGATACGAGGCAATTTAGCACAGGTTCCCGATGTTATAACGTAGGTAAGACGTTATAAAATGCGCCACTCTGCTAATTTGTAAAAAAAAGAAATATATAATAATTGTGTAGATAGTGACACGTATATCATGTGCCCCTCTGTAGATCTATTCACTCAGTTACTTTAAAATATTACAGTAATTTAAATAAAAAGGAAATAATAATTAGAATAGAATAGTGTATAGGTAAGATTAATTGTGAATTTAATATGTGTAAACTCATATTAACATATTTACACATGAACACATTATATGACACATGTATACAAATCCATGTACGTACTTGTCCAAAAATTTCAGTCAACAACGTGTCGGTTTGACAACAAACTCAGACCGGTAAATTTCCTGTTCTCGCCTGTACGAAACTGTCCTTTTCATCCTCTGCCACGTCGAGTTAGACAATACCCCACCTCCTCTATTGTTATACCAAGCGTGTGTCGTCTCGTGCTAAGTAACCACGTAGTTCCCCTATTGTTGAAAGTAAATTGACGTCTGTGTGAGATTTCTCTTTCTCTGAGATTTAATTCTCGCACAACCAATGTAAATTTTTACTGCGAATTAAAATTGTTTATTTGTGTAATTAAGAAAAAGTAGTATAGGATTTATTATTAGTAGAATAAGTACGTATAGTGGTTAATATCCGGGAAATATGGCTTTATTTAACCCCGATCTATTATTAAAAGATGAATTGTGCTACGAAGCTATTTTACGCGTTTTACCTCACGGGAACGTAACAGTCTCTGAATTGCGCAAATCGTTACGCGAAAGTAGGTCAGATACACCCGCGCAGTTAGGTAGATTAAGTGAACTCGATTATGAGAGCGAAAGAGAAACGTGTTATGCGAAGTATAGGGAATTGACGTTATTATCTCAAATCCTTCACGACGAAAAATCACCTGCAGTAATATTGCAGACCACGCAAAGAATAGAACATTTAACCCGCCGGATGAAGAATTTATTAAACTGCCCCAACGTCACTATAATCCCTCCCGATGTGCAAAAATTTTCGGATGAGGCATTACAGCAATTACCCACGATAATATGACAATTGCGAAGAACGTCCGACTCAATTAGGATGGAGGAAATTGAGCAATCCTTACAGAAATTATATATTTCTCCAGTCCAATCGCCTACTTTAGAACACCCTCCCACCACCGCGAATCACGAATCACCCACCGTATCAAAGATACAACCGAGTCATGAACAGCTACCAGATAGAGACGTGAATACCCTAACGATATCGGAAGCCCCACAGCCTAGTGGTCATCATAATCGCACCAGTAAGTATGCATTTACGACGCCTAACGCGGCATCAGGTCCTTCTAGAAGTATACCACATGTAAATTTTAAGGTGGACCTCTACGGAAAGATCACGCATCCAGTAGAAAAAATCATTACAGAAATTCCATACACGGATGGGTTAAGTATTACGAAACTGTTAAATTTCATCAAATACCTCCTACAAATAAAAGATTTACAGCAACTAAATGATTGGCAAATCTTGCAAGTCCTCCTACCCAAATGTAAACCACCATTAAAGGATCGTGTACTGGAATCATTAAGCTCGACTCTTCCAGTAGAAGAACTTCATACTACCATTATAAAACATTTTATTCCCACAGGAATTTATGAGGAGCTCAAAAGAAACACCGTACTTCGAGTACAAGGAGCCCATGAGAGACTGGTCCACTATATTGCAGACATCAGAGAGTCTTCCCGACTACTGCAAGTCAACTGGAGTGAGAAACAATTGGTCGATACCATTTTAGTAGGATTAAAGATCTAGATTAGGATTAATAAATAGGCCCAACACTTTCGCAGATCTAGAACATTGCAGTATTCACTCGTCAAACGTATGGTACGCGGATCAGAACAGACATGCATTGCTATCCACGGCACCACGTAGAAATGAAACGCAAGCCCTGGTAACAGATGCAAGAACGCAGCGCGAAAGACGACCATTTCGTAGACCTACCAATTTTCACAACCATGGTAAATCTAATGAGCCTCAACCTCGACGGGAAACAAGTGATACCCCTCGTAAAGAAAATATATATTATAACTGTGGGAAATTTGGACACATCAGTAGAAACTGTAAACGGAAACAGTACTATCAGAAAACCCCTTATCCAAAAAACATGTAAGGCAGGGAGATCCGAAATCCTGTGTCTTCCGCAGCATCGTGAAAACAGGTAAACCCCTAAAAGACAACAAAGTAAAAGAAAATAACCAAAGAAAAATAGACCCCTATGTTAAGAAATTCATTGATAAATGTAATGCTATTAATAAATGTGACTTCAGTAAGTGTCAATTACCATATATACAAGTAGACCTCGGCGTTACATCCACCCTCGGATTAATTGATTCCGGATCAACACGAAGTTTAATTAATCAACCGGTAGCCGATAAATTATTTGAAAACAATCTAGTTAAAGGCAGTCAATCGGTGAATATTAGATGCGCTACAGCTAATAAACAAAATTTAACGATAAAACTCATAATTACGTTTAAACTAAAAATTAAAAATCTAACGTGGTATTTTCCAGTGTTGGTATGCTACGAGTTAGGACCCGACTTAATATTGGGAGCGGATTTTATCAGTAAAACAGGAATAATTCTTGACATTTACGATAAGAAGTATTATTTTGGATCGATCGTTCACAAAAATATAGTTTGGATGGTAATACAAATAACAAAGAAAGTACTGGAACAGCTTCCACACATCTAGAACACCACGAGTCTGAATTAGCTCATCTGGAAAGTAAAGATAGACTGAAAATGCAGACACTAATAAAAGAGTTTTCCACCGTCCTCACTCCGAAGTTAGGACTAACGAACCTGATAGAGTAGAAAATCAATTTGAGCGACAATAAAGTAATACGTCTACCCCCATACAAGTTATCACCGCCAAAAATGGAAGTAATGAGGATCAAATCAACAAATTATTAGAACAAGGAGTCATCTAACCCTCTACTTCACCTTACTCATCACCCGCGTTTTTAGTACCAAAAGGTCACGACAAACATAGACTAGTTGTGGACTACAGGCAGTTAAATAAACGGATAGAATTCGAGTCTATACCACTTCCCGACATCCACAGTGCTTTTCATTATTTTACGAATGCGAAAGTTTTTACCATCATGGATCTAAATCAGGCATTTCATCAAATACCCATTTCTGAAGAATCCAAACGTCTAACCGCATTTGCCGTCCCTTTCAACCTGTACCAATTTACGAGAGTACCCTTTGGAATATCCCAAGGTAGTTCTGTATGTAGCCGATTATTAGAGAAATTATTCCATGATATAAAATTTAAATATGTGTATCACTACCTAGATGACATCGTTATCTACAGAGAATCAATGGACCAACATCTTAAACATCTACGTGAAGTACTATCCCGATTAGAGAAAGCCGGATTAACAGTAAATCCCAGTAAAGTAAATTTTGCTGTCACACAATTTTCATTTTTAGGTCACATCGTAAAGGCCAACGGAAAGGTAAGCATAGACCCCGAGCGAACCCGTGCGATCAGAGAATTTTTACCACCGCGGGATGCGAAAGGAATAGCCCGATTTTTGGGAATGATAAATTATTTACATAAGTATATCCCTCATCTAGCCGAAATTGCAGCACCGCTGAATGCTTTAAGAAAGAAGGGGGCTAAATTTGAGTGGAGTCTGCAACACCAAGCTGCATTCGAAAAACTAAAAGAAAGCATAATATCACCCCCAGTATTACAATTAGCCGATTTTACAAAACCGTTCGTAGTGCAGACAGACAGTTCAAGTGTAGCACTAGGCGCAGTAATATATCAGGAAGTAGATAACTCTAGACTACCTATTAGTTACGCTTCACGTACTCTGGCTGACCAAGAAAAGAAATACTCCGCATACGAATTAGAATGTTTAGCTATCGTTTTCGCATTTGAGAAGTTCGAACCTTTTTTAGAACATAAAGAGTTCCTGTTGGAAACGGATAATCAAGCATTATCTTGGTTATTAAATCACACTAAACAGTTAGGTCGTATTGGAAGATGGGTATTAAGGTTAAATTGTTACAAATTTAAAGTACAACATATTTGAGGTACCCAAAATGTAGTTGCCGATACACTGTCACGTATGTTCCAGACGCCTAGTAAAACATCTGAAAGCAAGGAGAGTAGAGAAACGCCGATTATCAATACTTTAATTACCGAATTTCCTCTTGTATTTACGGACATAGCTCAGTATCAACAACAAGACCCCCTTTTAAGAACAATTATAGAACAACTCGATAAAGGAAATAAGTCAGAAAAATACATATTGAGTAAGAGAGTATTATGTTATAGAATAGCAAACGGAAAATATTTACGAATAATTGCCCCTGATATTATTAAACCTATGCTGATGGGATACTACCATTCTTCCACCATTGGAGCACATATGGGAATAAATAAAACAATACATAGAATTCGTAAAGAATATGACTGGGAAAATATGAACAGTGAGATAGCTACTTTCGTAAAAAGGTGTAAGTTGTGTGCACTCAACAAGCCAGCGAGAAACAGCCAAATAAGTCAATTAATCTCAGAAATTCCTACTAACCCGTTCTCGAAAATTTATTTAGACTTTTCAGGACCCTACCCTCGTTCTAAATCAGGAAATACCATGCTACTCATTTGTGTAGATTCATTCAACAAATTTGCTGGATGTATCCCATGCGGCGAGCGTTAGCTTCGACCACCGTAAAGATATTGCAGGATAGATTAGATTTCGGTACACCCGTACATCTAGTGTCAGGTAACGGACCCCAGTTTAAGTCAAAGGAATTCAAGAACATGTGTTTCAAACTAGGGATAGACCACATTACCACTACAGAGTATCGTCCGCAAGGTAATATAGCTGAAAGGTATTTGAGAAACCTAAAATCTGCTTTAATAGCCTACCATGCAAACGACCACACGTCTTAAGACCAGAACCTATCCTGGATACAATTCGCCTTCAATTCAGCCTATCATGAAGGACATAAGTCTACGCCATTTGAATTATTGTATAAATACAAACCTAACCACCCATTATCAACTAAGTGGAAAATACATGAGTTACTACCCCACAAAATTAGGGATAAAAATATAAAGAAAATCTGGAATGAAGCTCGCGCTAATTTAAGAGCAAACTTAAAGAAATTGCGAAAATATCACGAACGGATTAATAATAACAATGTAGTAAAGTACCAAATCGGTGACTTAGTAATGCATAGAACACACCCGACGAGTAGTACAATCGATAAGACCACCTCCAAGCTATCATACCGATGGTGTGGTCCTTACCAAATTCACAAATACTTAACTCCAGTAACAGTAGCCCTGTACGAACCCTCTACTCAAAAATATGAACGAAGAACACATATTTCGCAGATAAAGTATTATCACGAAAAAGGAAATGGTAGAGTGCAAGCAAACTAAATGTAGAAAAAAGGTATACCTGCTAAAGAGTACTTGAGTAACCACTTAATTACCTAATCGTATAAATAGGGATGAGGCCTGATCAACCTTGGATCCTATTCAGCGAAAGTAGAGAAAAGTGAGAAGTCAGCTGACATCGAATATAAATAATAATTAAGTAATATATTACTTAAAGAGTAATTCTATAACAAGAGTAACTCACAACTAAAGAAAAAACCGGTAGTAGTCGTAAGTAGTAGTCTTAAGAAGAATTTAGTATGTTTTCGATATATTTTAAAAAGTGTGAATTTTATGTAGTCTAAGAATTAGTTTTTAAGGCTTTGTATATGTTGATAATAGGAAGAAGTAAGTCGAGAGTGACTCATGCACCTCATAAATTAAAAAAAAAAAGAAACGAGTGAGAGAAATTTCACACAGTAATGCCAAGCATACTCCCAGTACATTACTGACCTAATAACCCAGAGAAAACACATCTATTTCCCCACCAAGTGTCTTCTTTAAGCGGGGGAGTATGTGACGATTTTAAAATAGGAAATGTAAAAAAGAGAGAAATTTAAATTTTCTTTAAATCGCACATTTAAACTAATTTTAAATCCCTTAAATAACTCAAAATAATATTTAATAAAGAGATTTAAAAAGACAAAAAGGAATGCGAGTGTAAAAGTAAAGAAACCCTTTAATAATTTACCATGCATCGACATGCGATAACCGGAACCAACTTGCATACCGACCCATAAAATAAACTAATAATACTTGTAAATTTGAAATTAAATAAATAAATAAACAACAACACAGTAGTATACTATAATTAATTCTGAAGTAAAGCATATCTTTGGATAATTAAAAGGGCAAACATTAATACCGTAAATATCAAATAAAGGTGGAACTATTTTATGGTGATGCGTAAACTCCGCGCAGTGAACTTACTTATCCTAACATAGTAAATCAGTCGAGATGGAGCGTTCTCGTAGTAAACACTACAGACCTGAACCATGCCCCAAAGTACGACAATATCTCTTTATTTTAGTGTGCAAATTTAACAATGTGCAGAGGAATGTAGAGGTAAATTAGTGTGTTATAAAGTAAACATGTAATCATTTAAAACAAAAAGGAATAAATAAGTGTGAGGGATGACATCTCTATTAACTAAGTGTAAGATCTCAATGTTTGTTTAAATTAAAAAGGTATGAGGTACCAAAAGTGAGAACCTTTTATATATAACGATGTGACGTGCATTTCTGTGGCAAACAAAAACATTTACTCGAGTTATACTACTAAAGATGCTTAGCTACCAGACTTCTGAGAACAGCATACCAGCTTCATAATTACCGAATCACTTCAGGAACTTCAGCAGGAAAGTAAACTACAATAAAGATCAACCATCTGTGGACACCCCAAGGACCAAGGACCAGGACACGGAGTAAACTTCAGGATATCACAGGTGACACGGAGACTTGTCTTCCGTGGTTAATTACCATCCAAAAAAGATGATTTGTAAAAGACAGTTTAAATAACATTATAAAAGACTTTAATAATAGTCTCTTTGTAAAATGCAGTATGTCATACGACTAAAAATATTTGTAGTAGCAAGTAGTGCTTATATTATAAAGCTTCACAGATACTAAAAGTTAAATTAAGTCCATTCTTCAAATGGCTCCCAAATAGTATGATAGTATATGAGTAAGTGAGCTTAACTTACAAAGCATTCTAATATCGCAGATCCGTGGAAAAAGCTAGCACATAACAATCCTTTTGTTGTGGGCCCCTTTCAGTAAACATTTTGTAAACTATTTATTAAGAAAACCTTATGGTAATGAAAAATTCATGTAGAATTGTTAAACAAATCATTTAATAAAGAGATGTCATTACATAACACATAATACTAAGTGAATAAATCATCAGACACGCATGTAAAATTTCCTTTAATTCTACTACAGCTTGTAACTATAATAATTAGAAGTTCGTTACGACTATGGCAGCTATGCAATTGATACGAGGCAATTTAGCACAGGTTCCCGATGTTACAACGTAGGTAAGAACAATAAATACTAGTATTCTAACGTATACCACCACACGTTATCGCACTCGATGTTCACTGATGATGGCAGTCGACGGCACTGCCGAAACATCTGGATTTGCAAAAAACATTGGAATATTGCCAAACAGCCCAGGAAGGAATTTTAACAACAAACTACTACTTTGTTGCCGATAATGTAGTACACATATAAATATTATCCATTCCCCCTTCAACTATAATTTTCATTTATAGAAATTTACCCCCACCCTGTTCAACTATCCTCTTCATTTATAGATATTTCATCTACGTTTCTACAGTGGATTATTAAGATCTTCTTATCAGGATACTTTATTTATCAAAATTAAGTACTTTACTCTTGTTACAACAAAAAATGTTTCAGGTAAACTGCCCTTTCCCCGTAACCGATCTTCACCAAAATCAATAGACTTTGAGTCTTCTACAACTCAGGCATATATGTAAAAAATTATTTGATTCTGTTTGAATTTACGGCAGTTATCGTTCTTCATGAAAAAATTTCTCTTGTTACAACTTAAATGTTGCAGGTAAACTAACCCTTCCCCTTAACCGATCTTCACCAAAATCTACAGGCCTTGAGTTCTCTATAACATAGGGATGTATGCAAAAACTTATTTGATTATGTTTGTATTTACGGCAGTTATCATTCGGCATAGAAAAAATTAACCTTGTTATCACATAAAACGTTGCACTTAAACTACCCCTTTCCCTTAAATGAACTTCACCAAAATCAATAGGTCTTGAGTCCTCTACAATTCAAGGATGCATGCAAAACATCATTTGATTCTGTTTGAATGTGCGGCAGTTATCGTTCGTCATAGAAACAATTACTCTTGTTAAAACATGAATGGTAGCTAGTAAACTACCCCTTTCCCTTAACCGATCTTCACCAAAAACAACACATCTTGAGTATTCTACAATTCAGGAATGTATGCAAAAATTATTTGATTCTCTTTGAATTTACGGCAGTTATCGTTCGTCATAAAAAAATTACCCTTGTTAAAACATAAAACGTTGCTGGTAAACTACCCCTTCCCTTAACCGATCTTCAACAAACCTTGAGTTCTCTATAATTCCAAAAGGTATGCGAAAAAGTAGTTGATTCTGTTTGAATATACGGCAGTTATCGTTCGTCATATAAAAAATTACCCTTGTTAAAACATAAAATGTTGCTGGTAAACTACCCCTTTCCCTTAACCGATCTTCACCAACACCAACAGGTCTTGAGAACTCTACAATTCAGGGCTGTATTCAAAACATTTTCTATTCTGATTGAATTTTCGGCTCTTTTCGTTTGCCATAGAAAATACCATTGTTAAAACATAAAACGTTGCTGGTAAACTACCCCTTTCCCTTAACCGATCTTCACCATAAACAACAGGTCTTGAGTACTCTACATTTTTGGGCTGTATGCAAAAAATTATTTGATTCTGTTTGATTTTGCGGCTCTTTTCGTTTGCCATAGAAAATACCATTGCTAAAACATAAAACGTTGCAGGTAAACTACCCGTTTACCTTAACCGATCTTTAACAAAATCAAAAGACCTTGAGATCTGTATAATTCAAAAAGGTGTGCAAAAGAGTAGTTGATTCTGTTTGAATTTGCGGCTGTTATCGTTTGCCATAGAAAATACCCTTTTAAAACATAAAACTTTGCTGGTAAACTACCCCTTTCCCTTAACCGATCTTCACCACAAACAACAGGTGTTGAGAACTCTACAAATCAGGGCTGTATGCAAATAATTGTTTGATTGTGTTTGAATTTGTGTCTGTTATCGTTTGCCATAGAAAAAAATCTACAGACACACACACACACACACACTTTTCGAAAAATGACTTTTTTCATGTTTTGAGTGTAGTACAATCAGAATCTGCAATAATCTCGAACATAATTTTTTTTGCCATCACCATACTTCCATTTCCTTAAGGAACACTGAAGTAAAATTACCCTTGATAAAAAAACGTTGCAGGTAAACTACCTCTTTCCCTTAAACGATCTTCACTAAAAACAGTAGGTCTTGAGTACTCTACAAATCAGGGCTGTATGCAAAAAATTATTTGATTCTGTTTGAATTTGCGGCTGTTATCGTTTGCCATAGAAAAAAATCTACACACACACACACACACACACACACACACACACACACTTTTCGAAAAATGACTTTATTTCATGTTTTGAGTGTAGTACAATCAGAATCTGCAATAATCTCGAACATGATTTTTTTTGCAATCACCATACTTCCATTTCCTTAAGGAACATGGAAGTAAAAAGAAGAATACAGAGCTGAGGTAGTTTTATGATTTATTGTTACTGTTAGCTCTACAGGTAAAGTTTTCAGCAACTATTCACTTCACATATGTCTGTGCATTCTTTGTAACTTGGTCATAAAATGTAGAAAACTTTAATTTGTTAGACGCTTTCATTTTATTTATTCTTATCCTTCAAATGATTCATTTCTGATAAAGTTTGCTGTCCTGTTAGCATTGCCAATTCTTTATAATTGTTAGAATAACAGTTTGAAAGTAGGTATATTAGATACTTTTTACATTCATGGAGTCTACATGAGATGTTTTTTTTAATTGATAAATGGTAGCAAGGTAATAGATAAAAGGTAATTATAATTTATTATTAGAGAAATGTAAATTTACACAGAGCTTACTGGTCAAAAACCAATTAACTGTAATGCAAAAGTATGTAGGAGACATTTGGATCTACTAACATACATTAGTACTTGCTAGTTGACTTTCTAGGGGTATTATTGTCATATGTGTATGTATAGTTCAATTGAGAATATAGTTGCTCTGAGAATGGTATATCACTTAAAATATATTATGAAATATATGTATAATATCTAATGAGTTAAGGGTAAGAAAGGGGCTATCTTATCATTACAATTGTCCTTTATTTAAATACTGAAGAGATTCTGGTGAACTTACCTACATGATCAGGTTAGTAAACACACAAAGTTGTGCTGTTCACTCCCACTTTCGTAAGACCAGCTAACAAGTAGCTTTGTCATCAGTTCCAAACTTTGAATAAGCAGTCTTAAAAGCTAGAGTGAATTGTTTATAGAGCTCCATTTATATTTTAGTTTTCTCACCTTGATCCAAATTTCAAACACATCAGACAGATAATGTAGATTAAAAAGCATTCCTACAACATTTAAACTCATATAAAAATGAAAATCTACAAATTTAAATTGGGGAAGAGGACAAGTACAGAATATTAGTTCCCATCTTAATAATATGATGCTAATAATATTATAAACATTTGGGGAAACCTATATACATGGAAACATAAAACACAAAACCAATACCCAGAGAAACTGAAATCGATACAGAGGGTAACACATTTGAAACATTAGAACTGAAGAGATTCACAAACAAACATTCATCAAGCTTCTCAGAGTACCTAGAACAATCAGCTCTCATGCTCATGGTTACCTGCTAGCAGTAAAAAGTAACATTTACAAATTACTTTACTATATGATGAATAAAAAAATTGTTTATGATAGAATAAAATTATGAAACAAAACATATTTCACAAGAAAGTGTGAATACACTTTGACTTGCACATTATTAAATTAGGGTAATAGTTACAGACCTGTAACGGAAACGCAACATGCTAAATGGAAGGATGAAATGGTCAAGTACTGTGGTACAGTGAACAATACAGGATTAACTGAGGAGAATTTCTAGACAATGACTGGGGAATCAGTTGCCCTGTGGTTGACATAAATGTGTGTGTGATTACAAAGTAATGAGTATTTTATATTATACAAATGTAAATTTTTATATGATGAAATTAACACATGGGGAATAAGTAGCTATTAGAATAAGAAAAGAATTTATCTTTTATTGAATTATTAAAATTATAAATCACCAATATAAAATACTAATAAATTGATATAGATATTTACTGAGACTATACGCTATCATCATTAACACATAATTTCTGTTACTTGTGAACTCTAGATAGGAGTAGCCTACATGAAATGCATGAAGTACATCTTAGAAAAAGTGGTAATTTCATCAGCGATTATATAATTTATTGACATTCCTTTTTTTATTCAACATAGTTCACAAATGTAAGATGTAACGATAATAAGATACTTTCCCATATTTGTTAGCTTTGTCCCATAAGAAGCCAACAAACAATAATGACTAAGATATTAATTTTGGTACAGTATACACAAAAATATATGTTAAGCAGAATGATCACTGTTGCACACCACTATATAACAAGTGCAACAGTGATCATTCTGCTTGTGATTTCAACCACTAACACAAATTTCTTCATTAAAAATATATGTTATAGTTGTGGAGTTGATGAGACACAGATATTAATTTTTAAAAAGCAGGAATTTGTTTTTAAAACTTGAGCAATGATCATAAAATTTTTTTTATTTTAAAATTCTGTTACAAATTATGATAGTGGATAAAATCCCATACCATATAATCTCATATAAATATGTGATGTATTAATTGTGTAGACCAGTGCCTCATAGTGTTTTCTAAAGGAAAAGAAGTGTAATGTGTCAAAAAAGGGGGTTTTTATTTGTTTCATTAAATTTATTTAAATTTATTCTGTATCATCATTGCAAATCCCGTGTAAAAAGGTTGTATTCAAACAATGAACCGTAATGTAACTTTCTGGGCGGAGTGTAGTTGGAGAATGCGATACTTGTTTGTAAACGACTGGAAAAATAATTTTTAATTAATTTTAAAGGTTTTAAATAAGGTGATTAAATTAATTTGAGGTAGTAATTAATGTAAAATATTGTAAGAGATAGAGCTTGGGTGATAATTATTTAAAATAAGGCAAGTGAGTCAACCAAAGTAAATGGGTGTTAGAGAAATACGAATTTTGGAAATAAGAGAAAATGATACAGAAACAGAGTAATAATAGGGACACAGTAGCGATAATGATTATACGTAGAAAGAGAGGGAAATGTAATTAGAGAGTAAATAGTTGCTGGTGATATTTTGTAGATGAGGGTGAGGTGGTAAGGAGTGATCAACGTGCGTCGTTGGGCAGGGAATTGTGAAGGGTTGAGGAGTGTTTGCCGAGATTATTGGGAAGGGCAAAATGTGATGAATGGAACTGCCAAGGTCGGGAACACACATCCTAGTTACAAAGAGGGTAATAGATATTTGATTATAAAAGAGGAGAATGGTATAATTGGAATTAGTGCTGAAGGGGGTTATTAGTGAGAGATTGGTGTCACCCTATTAATTCTGTCAGTGACTGTTAGTAGGAAGAAAGGGAGTAAGGTTATAGATATAAATGCCAATTCAATAAGTCAAATTATAGTGAATACAGGAGTCACCCAAACTAATTAATGATCAAAATGTGAAATGTTAAATAGAGAATTCATAGTAGAAAGGTAATAAGAAATGAAATGTGATGTAACATGAAGGTTAAAAATAAATTTGAATTTTTATAGAATTAAATGGTACAATAATGAATAATTAAAAGTTTTATATAAAAGAGTTGAGGGAAATGATAATAGTAGTGTTTATAATTTTATACAATTTATTTAAATGTGAATTGTTTGGTTAAATGTAGCAATGATATTGTTCATGTATATTATGTTGTTATGCAAGATTAATGGGTGATTTTTGGGGGTTGTTTGGTGTTAATAGAAGTGTAAATCAATTATGGAATGTAGAGACAGCAAATGTAGCCGGATTTAAGTTTAGATATAGGTAGGCTATTGCAGTGGTGGCATGTGTCACTGTAGATAGCGTTATGGGTTGATGAGTAACGCACAAATACGTTGCCATCATCGGAGGCCGAAATCGGCGTACATACACTGTACAACTTTGATATAATTTTATATTATATATGATTCTTAACTTTACAGTGTATAAATCATGTTAGAGTAAAACATGCTAATGAAGATGATTTCACCGCCTTTTCGGGCGATTACTGTCTTACCAGCACTAATCGTGGTTTTGGACGACAACCAGCGGTGGGCAGCAATTGTAAAACTGACCATCATTGGTTGTCCTTGAAATTGGTGAAAATTGAAATTAACGGGGGGCCACTTAGGGGAAATCCCCGGAACTATGGAACAACGGCAATCACCTTGTTCGAGTAGGAACAGCAAAACAGGTGATAGACCCGCCTTAAGAGAATAACTACGTAACATTTAGATATGATGATATCTGTCAATTTAGAAATTAACGCCGAAGCAAGGACAGGAGATGCCAAAATTCCTCCAAAAATATCCGTTCTTGTGGAAGTAGCTGGACGCCACAGTTCGGTTGGGGGAGGGGGTAATAGTGTGTGTGGCAAGGAGGTTACTCAGGGGAGTAAAGAACTAAAATTTGAGACTTAATGATGCAAGAAATGATTACAGCAGAGAAGTTGTTCAGAAGGAATTGATTCAAATATGTTTTGCTCCATCTGATAATTTTGTAGACGAGCTTACTGATTTTAAAAAAATTGATGCTAATGAATTTATTATGTTTTATTATGTTACTAATTTTACTATGTTAGAATGTAAGAATTATAAACATATGTTATGTATTTTTCATGTTAGAGTTTTGTGTAGTGTATCTAGGGTAAGGTCATTCACCTGACCCAGAGAAGATCAGCTGATGACTGGTATGTACCGTACAATGGTCAGTGTAACCAATTCATATGTTCTTGTAACAATCAATGTAAGTTGAATTTATATTTTATTTTATAATTTTCTTTCTATTATCAGAATATATGTTTAATAAAACATTATTCCATTTTGTTACCTTATTATTTAATTATAAAAAAAAAATTTAATTATTTGCTTGAAGTACAGATTGTGGTTTTATGTCCAGGATATATTGCTGATTATATGTTGATGTATTAACTGAATTATATTGTTCATAGTATATGTGTTGTAAACAAATATTATGATAAGGGAATTTATGATTTAATAAGGTATTCAATTTATTTCATTTATTATGATTGTTAGTAGCTAATTAAGAAGAGTTGTAAATTCATTTTAGAGATTTTGAAATTTTGAGAGTAAATGGAAGGAGATGATGAAATTAATGGTAATATGAATCTTTGATATTGGACTTAGATTATTTTTTTTGAACAGAATTTAAATGATTTAATCTGATTTGTTTGATTTATTTTTGATTTGAAACCATAACGTCAATTTGAGAAAAGGAATTGAAGTTAAAAAATAAAATATTTTTATGAATGTAAGATCAGCAACGTAGTATATAGATATTATATTCAGTGTAATAATGCGTATGTGTACGTACCCAGTACTTGCTAAAGGCAACCCAGTATGCATGTAAGGGGGAACATATCAGTTGAGGATCGGGTATGGTATAAGGCCAGTTTTTGAATTTTTTGGTGGAATGATAGAAGGTTATGGGTACTATGGTGAGTATCTGTCCGGGGTTATGGTGTTGGGATCTCACACAGTGAAGTCCAGTAATCTCGTTCAGGTGCAGCCATAGTCGTCGAGCTAGGGGGGTAGTTTACCCATGATGTGTTAAGAATTAAAGGGGGATATGTCGGCGCCATATCCTCACTGGTCCTCCTAGGGTTTAGCAATGAGAGTTTTTCTGTTTCGGCAGAGAACCTTTCATTGGGGGGGGGGGTATTGTAATGTGTCAGAAAAGGGGTTTTATATTTTTTTCATTAAATTTATTCTGTATCATCTTTGCAAGTCCCATCTAAAAAGGTTGTATTCAAACAATGAACCGTAACGTAACTTTCTGGGCGGAGTGTAGTTGGAGAATGCGATACTTGTTTGTAAACGAATGTTTGTCACGTATTATACGCGCATACACTCGTCAGGGCGCAGCTTCTACGCATAACAGGCCAAACCGACGCTACGAAAATGGCGAAGCAGAGCAATTGTCTGGCCATGTGCTCTGGAGACGGAGGAAATCAAGTAGAGGCTCCACCCACCTAAGCCTCTTATATCGTCACAGTTTAACAACATTAGCAAATGGGGCACATAGAAAGTCCATACGTTGTGTACGGCGACGAAAAGATCGCAGCTTGAAGGCAGTGCTTTCCTTTTCATTAACAAGGCACTCGCCGCTCAGACGTAACCACGTCCGGGTGAACACATAGGCTTGTCAGCTTAAAACTGGAGTTTATAATTTTAAAGTTTTAAAATATGGTAAATAGTGACTAAATTGCAACCAAAAAATTATAAAATAACATTAAATTAAAACATCAAAGTAACTTTAGTGAATTAGTGAGAACCCAATCTGGACGAACTAAAATACGGAGTGCGAGGTGATCTGCAGGGACGCCGCCAGTCAAGTAACCGAATATAAATAAATCAAATATGTAAATTTCTAATAAAAGCGCTTAAAATTAAGAAAGGAAACTTAAATCAGGTATGAATGTGAGAGTGAGCAAGCTGGGTTGCTTTTAAAAGAATTATTTAAACTAAGGGTCAGAATAAGTGAAACAATGTCAAAGTAAATGTTTTGTTTTTATTCATATCTAAAAGAGAAAAGTAATTAAAAGAAGCAGTAATAGTTTGAACAGTAAAATGGAAAACAAGTAAATTCATAAATTAAAGAATGTTAAATAAAATTTGAGTTGATTAACAAATGCAATAAGAGTCGAGTTTCTTAATCATGCAACCCTAAATCACTTATCGGTACGAGTTCACGTGAAGACCCTGGAACCCAAGACGAGGTAAGAATGGTGTAAAATGTTTAATAAAATTATTAACTATTTTGTAATTAATCAGTAATTCCACAATGTTACAATACCCCCCCAATGAGAGGTTTTATGCCCAAGAGGCAAACAACTCTCATTGAGGGGGTTTTGTAACAGTACAAACCTACGGGTATTTGGGATTTGAATATTCACACTTTTATTTCGCCCAAGTATAGCATCAAGGTTGGTGTGAATTGACAAAGGAATGTGCAGTTATTGACGAGGGGGCGTACGTGCCGCCACGCGCGCACTTCCTCGGCCAAGGTTCTCAGGCGTTCGGTCACGTTTGACTACATATCTCAGCGCTGTGCGCGCCCTGAACAAAGCAGTCGACTTAAAACCACTCCCCCGGCCGGGTGAATATATAGGCTCACGGGCCGAAATTTTATTAAAATGCATATCAAAATGAATTCGAGAAAACAGTAAAAACAGTTAATATCAAACAGTGCGGATGTGAGAATTTTCGCTCGCCGTCGGTTGCGTACCGTTACGCCCGCAACAAAAAATGTGAACACAGCAATTATAAAATATAAAATAACCAACTTATAACTTTATCAGAATGCATTAGCAGTTTAAAATACATAAAGTCAGTGAACATTAGAAAACCAACATCCGTAGTGCGCGTGTAACGATGCGACGTCTTCTGGACAGATCTGCAGCTAAGTAACAAATAAGAGATAAAACCAAATTTTCAGTACTTTGTTTAGATTCAATAAAATGAGCTCATTTAGGGAAGTCCATGAAATTGTACCGTATGAATGAGTATGTGACTGCGTGAATATAAAAAAATATAAATTTAAGCAGTGCTGGGTTGTGAAATATATATAATTCTATAATTTAACACATGATTGATTTTGTTTATTTTGGTGGGATTACGTTTATTTAATAAAACTATAAATGGGAAAGAAATTTTAACTTGATTCAATAACTACGCCTCATGGCGAATAGCAATGTGATTTGTTTCCGAAGCAGAATCTCATGTAACTATGTGTGGCTTGATAATATAGGGTAATGTCATTGGTAAATATTACAATTGAGAGTAAGTTACTTCAAGTAACAAGATCAGCTACTTCCGGTTCGCTTAAACGAACTCGGCCCAGAAAAGGAAAGTACATTTTAATTTCTTGTGTTGATAACAAGATGACGCCCGAACGAAATAGTTAATACAGAAAGTAAACCGTATGTGACGCAACTACTAAAATAATAAAAAGAAAACATAACAGATGGCTTCCGAAACAGGGACTCGACATAAAATTTTATTTTATGTAGAGTAAGCCTACTGGAAGGAGCGGAACAGTTACTTGAGGTAATATATAAATTGGTGTATACGTAAAATTGACGTAGATATGAGGTTATGTTTGATGATGTGATGTATATAGTGAATTATTTGTTTATGAGTATTGTGAGCTAACATGTGTAACTAGTGTGTATAAGGAGAGTTGTATTATATAAAGGGGTATTATATAATTCATTTTGAACTGGCCGAGGCACGTGAAAATAAAGTAAGTGGATTAGGGGAGGCATGGAATACTACAGAATTCATGCACGAGTTTGAAAGGGTTTTGAACAGAATGACTGAGGATGATTGGTGTAAATTCAATAACGAGCTGAGACAAATGAAAGAACAAAAACGGGATTATACGCTTCTTGAACGAAAATAGTGATGACACTAGTAAACAAAGTAACGAGGTAAGTGAAGGGGTTAGTGAAAGTAAAATAGTGGAAGTGGTAGAGTTAGAGAATAAAATATTAAATAGTGATGTTAATTACAATTCTGAGAGTATAGTGGGGGTAGAGAATAGTGACAAGTCCGATAAATTCGATGAAAATAAAGACGATCAGATGACATATAATGAGGTAAGTAGGGGTGAGAATTACGATGATATAATTAAAAACTGGGGATTAGAGAATAAAGTGGTTAATATTGAGATTAATAATGAAGATTTTGGTGGAGTAGAATTTAGTAACGAAGTGTTAGCCAGTGTTAATGAAAGAGAGAGAGAGAGTGTGATGTAAGGTTAGGTGGGCAAAGAGCAGATTTTCCCCAAGTATGTGGTGAAACAGAGGTTTCACAAGCGTTGTATGAGGACATAGTTTCCTCCCGTGGTTATAGAGACGAGATGTCTCTAAGTAGGTCCCCTTTCGTGTATCATGAGTTCCTTGGAAAAGCCCAGAGGAGTCATGATAACGTTGTGTTACCCTTTGCGTGGAATGATAGAGACAAAGATTTTGTAGGTTATGATGAGGGATATTTTGAGAGAGAGAGAGGTGTGGTGCTAGGAAGATAGAGTTATATGAGGTTGGGAGGAGTTATACAGAATTAAGAAAGAGAGTGAATAGAGAGACAGTTAATAATCATAGTGAGTAATTACTTTGTGTTGAATCTAATATAGCAACAGTAGTCGATGGTGATGTCACTTACCTGAATTTAACAGAGAATACTAAAGGAGAAATTACTATACCCAATGTCGACAGGAATCTTCAAATAATGGTATGCAATGATATTTGTAGAATCAGTAGTATTGATACAATGGAACAAAGTAATAATGATGAATATTATAATTATAATAGCAATATATATTTGATTGTAAATGAATGGTGTAGTCATAAGATCAGATTATTGTATGATGATGGGGGTTAAATAAAAATCAGTGAATGGACATTTTAAATATTTTAGTTTATGGTTATGACTTGCTAACTAAGAAATGAGGTGTGGTAAACAGAAAAATAATGTCAAAGAATTGTAAATAAATTTATAGTCAAATTATTTGTGTTTGTGTTGTAAAATGTATTTGATGTAAACAATATGTGTATGTAGTAGAAATTGATTTAGAATTAATAATAATATTTGGGCAGACTAAATAAATAATGAGAGTTTGTAATAAATGAATTGTAATTGTTTTGGAGTAAATTAATTAAAATAACTTGTGTTTTCAATAATTGATTGAATTAAAGAATTTGAGATTAATTAATTAATTAATGTTGTATAATTGAATTTTGCTAATGAATTTAAATATTTTTATATGATTTGAATTTTAAAATAAATAATAAATGAATAAATGGAAAATGTGTTTAGTTGTGGAGTCATATGATTGTAATGTTTCAGAAGATACATGGGGTTATGTACGCTGTATTTGTGGAAATGGATGTTTATAATTTGTTTATTCAATTGAATATGTAGTGTAAGTATGAATTTTATAATGCAATTTAAATAAAGTAAAATGATTAATGTTCGAACAATAAATTTTAAATGAGTTTAATAATTTTAAATAAGTTGATTAAATTAATTTGAGGTAGTAATTAATGTAAAATGTTGTAAGAGATAGAGCTTGGGTGATAATTATTTAAAATAAGGCATTTGAGTCAACCAAAGTAAATGGGTGTTAGAGAAATACGAATTTTGGAAATAAGAGAAAATGATACAGAAACAGAGTAATAATAGGGACACAGTAGCGATAATGATTATATGTAGAAAGAGAGGGTAATATAATTAGAGAGTAAATAGTTGTTGGTGATATTTTGTAGATGAGGGTGAGGTGGTAAGGAGTGATCAACGTGCGTCGTTGGGCAGGGAATTGTGAAGGGTTGAGGAGTGTTTGCCGAGATTATTGGGAAGGGCAAAATGTGATGAATGGAACTGCCAAGGTCGGGAACACACATCCTAGTTACAAAGAGGGTAATAGATATTTGATTATAAAAGAGGAGAATGGTATAATTGGAATTAGTGCTGAAGGGGGTTATTAGTGAGAGATTGGTGTCACCCTATTAATTCTGTCAGTGACTGTTAGTAGGAAGAAAGGGAGTAAGGTTATAGATATAAATGCCAATTCAATAAGTCAAATTATAGTGAATACAGGAGTCACCCAAACTAATTAATGATCAAAATGTGAAATGTTAAATAGAGAATTCATAGTAGAAAGGTAATAAGAAATGAAATGTGATGTAACATGAAGGTTAAAAATAAATTTGAATTTTTATAGAATTAAATGGTAAAATAATGAATAATTAAAAGTTTTATATAAAAGAGTTGAGGGAAATGATAATAGTAGTGTTTATAATTTTATACAATTTATTTAAATGTGAATTGTTTCGTTAAATGTAGCAATGATATTGTTCATGTATATTATGTTATTATGCAAGATTAATGGGTGATTTTTGGGTTTGTTTGGTGTTAATAGAAGTGTAAATCAATTATGGAATGTAGAGACAGCAAATGTAGCCGGAGTAAAGTTTAGATATAGGTAGGCTATTGCAGTGGTGGCATGTATCACTGTAGATAGCGTTGTGGGTTGATGAGTAACGCACAAATACTTTGCCATCATCGGAGGCCGAAATCGGCGTACATACACTGTACAACTTTGATATAATATTATATTATATATGATTCTTAACTGTACAGTGTATAAATCATGTTAGAGTAAAACATGCTAATGAAGATGATTTCACAGCCTTTTCGGGCGATTACTGTCTTACCAGCACTAATCGTGGTTTTGGACGGCAACCAGCGGTGGGCAGCAATTGTAAAACTGACCATGTTTGGTTTTCCTTGAAATTGGTGAAAATTGAAATTAACGGGGCGCCACTTAGGGGAAATCCCCGGAACTATGGAAAAGCGGCTATCACCTTGTTCGAGTAGGAACAGCAAAACAGGTGATAGACCCGCCTTAAGTGTGTAACTATGTAACATTTAGATATGATGATATCAGGCAATTTAAAAATTTAACGCTGAAGCAAGGACAGGAGATGCAAAAATTCCTCCAAAAAAATCCGTTCTTGTGGAAGCAGCTGGACGCTACAGTTCAGAGGGAGGGGGGGGTAATAGTGTGTGTGTGGCAAGGAGGTTACTGAGGGGAGTAACGAACTAAAATTTGAGACTTAATGATGCAAGAAATGATTACAGCAGAGAAGTTGTTCAGAAGGAATTGATTCAAATATGTTTTGCTCCATCTGATAATTTTGTAGACGAGCTTACTGATTTTGAAAAAATTGATGCTAATGAATTTATTATGTTTTATTATGTTACTATTTTTACTATGCTAGAATGTAAGAATTATAAACATATGTTAAGTATTTTTCATGTTAGAGTTTTGTGTAGTGTATTTAGGGTAAGGTCAATCACCTGACCCAGAGAAGATCAGCTAATGACTGGTATGTACCGTACAATGGTCAATGTAACCAATTCATATGTTCTTGTAACAATCAATGTAAGTTGAATTTATATTTTATTTTATAATTTTATTTCTATTATCAGAATATATGTTTAATAAAACATTATTCCATTTTGTTACCTTATTATTTTTTTATAAAAAAAAAATTTAATTTTTTGCTTGAAGTACAGATTGTGGTTTTATGTCCAGGATATATTGCTGATTATATGTTAATGTATTAACTGAATTATATTGTTCATAGTATATGTGTTGTAAACAAATATTATGATAAGGGAATTTATGATTTAATAAGGTATTCAATTTATTTCATTTATTATGATTGTTAGTAGCTAATTAAGAAGAGTTGTAAATTCATTTTGGAGATTTTGAAATTTTGAGAGTAAATGGAAGGAGATGATGAAATTAATGGTAATATGAATCTTTGATATTGGACTTAGATTAATTTTTTTGAACAGAATTTAAATGATTTAATCTGTTTGTTTGATTTATTTTTGATTTGAAACCATAACGTCAATTTGAGAAAAGGAATTGAAGTTAAAAAATAAAATATTTTTATGAATGTAAGATCAGCAACGTAGTATATAGATATTATATTCAGTGTAATAATGAGTATATGTAGGCACCCAGTACTTGCTAAAGGCAACCCAGTATGCATGTAAGGGGGAACATATCAGTTGAGGATCGGGTATGGTATAAGGCCAGTTTTTGATTTTTTTTGGTGGAATGATAGAAGGTTATGGGTACTATGGTGAGTATCTGTCCGGGGTTATGGTGTTGGGATCTCGCACAGAGAAGTCCAGTAATCTCGTTCAGGTCCAGCCATAGTCGCCGAGCTAGGGGGGTAATTTACCCATGATGTGTTAAGAATTATAGGAGGGATGTTGGCGCCATATCCTCACTGGTCCTCTTAGGGTTTAGCAATGAGAGTTTTTATGTTTCGGCAGAAAACCTCTCATTTGGGGGGGGGGGTATTGTAATGTGTCAGAAAGGGGTTTTTTATTTTTTTTTATTAAATTTATTTAAATTTATTCTGTATCATCATTGCAAGTCCCATGTAAAAAGATTGTATTCAAACAATAAACCGTAACGTAACTTTCTGGGCGGAGTGTAGTTGGAGAATGCGATACTTGTTTGTAAACGAATGTTTGTCACGTATTATACGCGCATACACACGTCAGGGCGCAGCTTCTACGCACAACAGGCCAAACCGACGCTACGAAAATGGCGAAGCAGAGCAATTGTCTGGCCATGTGCTCTGAAGACGGAGGAAATCAAGTAGAGGCTCCACCCACCTAAGCCACTTATATCGTCACAGGTTAACAACATTAGCGAATGGGGCACATAGAAAGTCCATACGTTGTGTACGGCGACGAAAAGATCGCAGCTTGAAGGCAAGGGGATGTCCATGCAGCAAGTGAGGTAGAAGTTGAGGAGGAATTTGTTGGCAGCGTTGTGGAGTGTGTGAGTGAGAATGATGTAGTGTGTGAAGATGTGCAGACGCCTTCTGTAAGTAGAGTTGAGGATTCCGAAGAGCGGAAAGAAGTTTCAGGTGGACCAGGTGAGCAACTAGAGGAGGACGAGGATGTGCAGTGTTCTGATGGTGGTGGTGGACGTGATGGCGATGATGTTGATGGTGATGAAAATTTAGATTATGATGATGAACGTGTTGATGTCAATGAGATTGGAGAAGAAGTTAGTGAAGAAGTTTGTGAAGCGGCTGGGGACGAGTGTGATGAAGAAATTGGTGAGGAGCTGAGGGAAGATGCGGTTGAAGATGGATCAGAGGAGCAACTGGAAAATGCTGAGGATGTGCAGTGTCGTGATGGTGATTTGGATTATGGAGGTGCAGAAGGAGAAATTGTAGAAGAAAAGGAAGAAGGAACATTGAAAGAAAGAGAAGCAGAGGAAGATGAGGAGGATAATCCAAAGCGGAGTGAAAGTAGTGAGGTAAGTTGCCTTGATTCTGATTCCGAGGAAACCAGTCAGTACAGCACAACACGAGATAATTTCTCAGAGAGTGGTGTCCGAAAGGAATGAGTACCTAAAGTCCGTCACAGAAAGGTGAGAAGAAGCGGTTAACGGGTAGCGGGTAGATGTTCCCCACAGTCCCAGTGGTGTTCATCTATTTCAGGGTTGCGCCCCTGCCCACGCGAGCCTTGGTTCCCTCCATTCATACTTATTTCCGGAGGGAGCCATGTCCTTACCCTTAGTCCTAGCTATTGACCTTTTAATGATCCTTGCCCTTTTCATCTTCCTAATTTTCCTACCCCTCCCCATAAAAAAAAAAAAATTAATAAAGAGTCAGAGAACCTTGCCGAAAGTGATTAGATTGTGGTCCTGGAGATTGTCAGTTTCCCCTGTTCAGGAAGGTTATCATGGAGAAAGCTAGAGAGTTGGAGAGTGCCTTTAGATTATCGTGGTCTTGGAGATCGTCAGTTCCCCTGTTCTGGAAAGTTACCATGGAGAGTGATAGTGTGCTGTTGTTTCGTTGTTGATAGTGGTTGATTTTGAATTTTGGTTAGTGTAGGCTCGGTCCATGCCGCATTCCCCGGTTGATTTCCCTGGTGTTTTGTTTGGGTTGAGAGTGGTTTGTTAGACGGTGAGAAGTAAACCCCCCCTTGTTAGTTACGCTGTATTTGAAAAGGTAAGAGAAGGGATTGATGTTCGCGTGCCCTCTGCGCGGTCTTCTCTGCCTTGTGAATCGGGTCCACCCACCCTAGTGTGGGGAGGTGGGCCAGTCATGTGTCAAGGATTGATGATGCCTTGTTTGCTGAACATGGCTGGTCGGTCCACGAGGTGAACGGTTCTCGAAGGGTACTCGCATATCAAGGTTAGTAGCACCTTGTTGGCCTTCGGGCGTGAATATGTGAGTACCAAGGAGAGTTAGGTGGTGGTCACCGGAGAGGGTGACGTGTTGGGGCGGTCCCGAGAGTTTGGCATGGAGGAGAGGACTCGCGTGGGGGATGGTCGCAGTGTGGTAGAGATTTTCAGTCCTGGGAAGGGGGGAATAGTGTCAATGGTCCTGGATGGAAAAGTTTTGTCCCGTGATAGAAGTCTGTGGTCCTGGGTCTCAGTTGTTGGGTTTTGGAGGCCTTGGTGGTCAGTTCTCAGAGCTGGCTCCGGCGATTCTTCTCTTTCTCCTTTTCTTCTCTGTTCCTTATTTCTGCATGCGGACCAGGGCCCGGTGAGCATTCAGGACGCACACTTACATCTTCTCTTTCAGACACACATTGACATACTTACACTCTTTCCTTCCGCCTCTTTCGTTTTCATGAGGAACTGAACCCACCAAGTGCGAATGAGAATCTGAGATTTTCCAGGATCCCCACAGCAGTCGAGCTCGAGTTCTGGTTTGATTTGGGTCAACCATGTTGCCCTTTTGGGGTGAGGGTGTGCCGTACTGGGTTCGGCATGTAGGCGATGTGTTTTTAAAACGAGCGGGCTTTGACGTCACGCGCGGCCGCTGCATCTCGTCGTCGTGGGCTATGCAGACTGTTGTGTAGCGATGATATCCAGTTGGCGAGCTCAGCTGTAATTGTGTATTCCTGCATCGGCGAGGTTTCGTGGTTAGACATTCACATCGAATCTTTCTCATTTCTGCTTGAACCCTCAACCAGGTCATCTGCTCTCGACTGACGGCACTCATCGGTTCAGGACTTCGTTGCTCTTCTATATGAGTGGCTGAATAAAGTTCTGCTCCAGGTATGTACAAGTTAACGGGTTCTAAAAAAATATTTTAACCAAAAAATATATTTTGTCTGTGTTTCAGCTTTAATTATAAACTATACCTTGTGTGTGTGCGTGTATATCAGTTTTCAATTTGGGCGTTAATGCAAATTAAAGATTAACTCAATATGGATGTGAATGTTGCGGGTCAAATTGATTTCAGTAAGGACAATGATAATGCACATCTTGCACACAGCTGTTTTTTTTTGTCATTAATAATTGTGTGAATAAGGTTTTCAATGAAATGCTTAAAACGTAATTAGTGGTTGAATGAAATAAGGCACAGCTGGGGAGTTCAATCCAGATTAATACGAATAAGTGGTGATGTGTTTGTAGTGGCTGTTGAAGCATTAAAGTGTGTGTTAGCATTTAATAATGATGGCGTATGTGGCGAGATCACGTTCCTCATGACACCCTATACAACTCATTGCATGTCACAGGTGCTCGAACAAGGGCGAGATGGGTGTCGGGTGTAGACGACCAACTGTCCACCCTTGTGGCAGAGACGACCCTTAAGCCATGACATGCCGTCAGTCGAGATTCACGCACACAGACACACTTATGACGCTACTCTGTCCCAGGACTTCTTAGTGCAACCGAGACTCTACTGATCAACCAAGGTGTGCTTAAGTGCACCGGACGATCCTGGTGGGACCATTCTATTTATTTAATACTATCTCAACTACCACTACACTGTGAATCCACGGAAGCTCCCAGAAGCACACTCATGAGGCCGTTTTAATTGCTAAAGTTTTGCACAAACTCTCATGTTCAGTTCTGTGACTACATGTGTGAACCTTACATAATTAAGCCTAATGCAATCTATTATATCTTCTTATAATATGTAAGAAAATTGCACACACACACAGATATCCGCAGGCTATGCTCTAAATTTTACCTTTTATTGAGTTAAATCTATTCGAGAGTTAGTTATTTTCTGCTTTCATGTCATGCGGTCATGGCAGAATTCCGGACTCAAAGGGGGCTGTCTGAATTCTTTAAGTGTTTAAACTATTTTCATGATCACTTACACATATTGCTTATCATTATTAATGTGGTAGTTGATTAATATTTTGAGTCTCTGGTTTGGTTGGGGACACTTGCATTTTCCGTGTTAATTATATTGACATATTATGATGCGTAACTGAGAATTACCAAATTTGCCTTGTTAATTATATAATTGTGTATTTGTTTATTCTTGTTGCAAAAAGGTTATTATGAGGGGTTTTGTACAGAAATGGTGGATGTGTGTTATATATGTTGTGTATGTGTTTGTGTGTAATTTTCACTTTTGGAGGGGAATGTGTTTGGAATTATGATATCAAAATGCGTAAAAGGTTACTAAAAGGCTAGCCTCTTTAATTCATTTTATATAGCACTCAAGGTTAGTAATTTTCAATTAGACTTTTGAATAATATTCTTGCAAGAATTAACTTGGACATAGCGTGGCAGGATACATGCATTTATATTTAAACTTAACTTCACTCACAATCCTATGCTGTAAAGAATATTAACATATATATATATATATATATATATATATGTATATGTATATATTATAACTCTACTTCTATGCGTTATTGTTATGTTATGTTGTGTGTGAGTACCTACCTGCTGTCTGATCTTGCAGATTCTTCCGACTAGGGCGTGTGGATTTTGGATTTGAAGTTCGCAAGCTAGTAATCTCAAATTTATTACAACAACACACAAAATAGGTTACTTTAAAGGGGGAGAGTTTTGTGAGACTGGTAGGCTTTATCGTACAACAATAAAACACTGTTATATGGGGTAATAAAACGTTGTTTATTACTCCAACAACACACAAGAATAGAATGGTTATTATATTATGAATTTCTTACAGTCTAAACAATGAATCGATGTTTTTCGATTGGTCAATAGTTGAAAGAAACTGAACTCGTTCTTTGGCGAGTTAATTGCAATTTAAATTTTACTTTATTAATTGATCTGAATTTAATTAAATTTATTTAATTAAATTGAATCTAAATGTTCATGAAACAAAATATAAAACTCTGAAATTAATTAGAATAATTAATTAAAATAAATTAGACGTGACAGTCTAGTTCACGTTATTTCATTTCTAGTGATTCTACTTCTGATATACTGCAGTATGATCTAAGATTAGATTGTCAGTTAAGATTTGTATAGCGCTTTTATACTACTTCTATTTCTTAACTATAACTTACTAACGACTTAAACTGCTATACAGATTATCACAACGAATTTACTTTTTAATTACTAGAGTCTTTGCTTTTTGTTTGGCACCTGAATTATTTGAATTACAATGTTTTAATTGAAAAATAGAAAATTTGATCTGAAAAATAAATAAGTGGATTTTGCTTTCCTGTTACTGAAGAGGATGTCGTCCCGATTTGTCCCTCGTCGATCCGAGTCCTTGGTTAGAGAAAGTAATCTGCTTAGAACTGCTGGATTCGGTCGTGGAGTTCAAAATTCGGCAACACTGCTTCCTTGCTGTTTGTGAATATTTTAACGTCTGCTGCTGTCCGCTGGAACTGCTTCCTGTCCCTCGTCGATTCGCACGTTGCACGTCAGCGTGTGTGTGTGTGCTTCGTTCGGGTGGTCGCTCTGCTCGTCAGCTGTTCACCAATGATTTAGACGGCCTCTCTGCTGTATTCTTGAAGTCTGGTCTTGAAGTCGGGTGGATCTCTTGCGTGCTTATGACTAACTGGTAGTACACAATAAGCTTGGTTGATGTACTGAAGAGTATCTCGCCTTTACACAACAATTACGAGCTATACAGATGATCTGTACTTAGTGTGTTCGTAATTGCGTGTGTGTTGACCACGTAGAGTCTTCTTGTTGATCTTCACCACTTCGGTTACTAGACGATCGAAGGACTACGTCTTAACTTCGTGAGTACTGGCAAAAGAGTGATCTTTCAGCGTGAAAACACCTCGCTGGCCGGGGCTCGCGTCAAATGATTTCATTGGCTGACACACTCTCCCTACCACATAAAATTTTGAATTCCCTTGGTCCGTGAGAATGAAGTTAGGTTCCCACAGACGGAGAATTTATATTATTTCTAATATTACTATCAGCGGAACTAATTTGTCGCTCCGGATATCCTGCGCTTATTTAATTTTGCAATAACTTGGTTGCAAACCAAATTGTGTGAAATCTAAAATATACAATCTGTCAGAAATTATTATCTTTATAACATATTAAAATCTCATTACTGTAACTCTATTTTTACAGAAGTTATTCAATTATATTAATTAACTCTTTCATTTGTTAATTATATCGCGTAAAATTTGCACACGTCATTATTAATATTTCGGTAAACATTTTGGCTATGTTGGAATTCGCCTTTATTTATTAGTTTCCGAGATATTAACAATTAACAGTTTGGGTGTGGTCGCTTCCTTGTACAGCGAACTGATTACATAATGACCACGTGTGCGTTGCTTTACAAAGCATTATTTTCAACGCTCTACATTCAAATGGAGTTTTGACTGTTATAATTTGTTTAAATATGCTTTCAGTATGCGGTAAACATATAACCCAAAATAGTTAATATTTGGTGCTGTTATAATATATATATATATAATCCTGCTGTTCAATTTTACTCATTGATGAGTTTACAACTTGTGATGTCATGTAAGTTTGCATGCTTAATAAAGTTCACGCTTGTTTGTTAATAGACTTTTTCATTTGCAAGTCCTGTCATTCACCTGGGGGGACATGTCTGTAATTGTAGCTTGGGCCTTTGCACACTTATGCTTCCTCTAGGCTCACCACCTAGTTCTAAATATTGTCTCTCCCCTTTACAAAAAAAATACTAAAAAAAATAAAATAAAATAAAAATTTAAAAAAAAATTTACAAAAAAAAAATTATAAAATAAAAGGGGGGTTTCTAGACATGAATGATTTTGTTTATTTTGGTGGGATTACGTTTATTTAATAAAACTATAAATGGGAAAGAAATTTTAACTTGATTCAATAACTACGCCTCATGGCGAATAGCAATGTGGTTTGTTTCCGAAGTAGAATCTCATGTAACTATGTGTGGCTTGATAATATAGGGTAATGTCATTGGTAAATATTACAATTGAGAGTAAGTTACTTCAAGTAACAAGATCAGCTACTTCCGGTTCGCTTAAACGAACTCGGCCCAGAAAAGTAAGTACATTTTAATTTCTTGTGTTGATAACAAGATGGCGCCCGAACGAAATAGTTAATACAGAAAGTAAACCGTATGTAACGCAACTACTAAAATAATAAAAAGAAAACATAACAGATGGCTTCCGGAACAGGGACTCGACATAAAATTTTATTTTATGTAGAGTAAGCCTACTGGAAGGAGCGGAACAGTTACTTGAGGTAATATATAAATTGGTGTATACGTAAAATAGACGTAGATGTGAGGTTATGTTTTGATGATGTGATGTATATAGTGAATTATTTGTTTATGAGTATTGTGAGCTAATATGTGTAACTAGTGTGTATGAGGAGAGTTGTATTATATAAAGGGGTATTACATAATTTTATTCATTTTGAACATGGCTGAGGCACGTGAAAATAAAGTAAGTGGATTAGGGGAGGCATGGAATACTACAGAATTCATGCACGAGTTTGAAAGAGATTTGAACAGAGTGACTGAGGATGATTGGTGTAAATTCAATAACGAGCTGAGACAAATGAAAGAACAAAAAACGGGATTATACGCTTCTTGAACGAAAACAGTGATGACACTAGTAAAGAAAGTAACGAGGTAAGTGAAGGGGTTAGTGAAAGTAAAATAGTGGAAGTGGTAGAGTTAGAGAATAAAATATTAAATAGTGATGTTAATTACAATTCTGAGAGTATAGTGGGGGTAGAGAATAGTGACAAGTCCGATAAATTCGATGAAAATAAAGACGATCAGATGACATATAATGAGGTAAGTAGGGGTGAGAATTACGATGATATAATTAAAAACTGGGGATTAGAGAATAAAGTGGTTAATATTGAGAGTAATAATGAAGATTTTGGTGGAGTAGAATTTAGTAACGAAGTGTTAGCCAGTGTTAATGAAAGAGAGAGAGAGTGTGATGAAAGGTTAGGTGGGCAAAGGGCAGATTTTCCCCAAGTATGTGGTGAAACAGAGGTTTCACAAGCGTTGAATGAGGACAGAGTTTCCTCCCGTGGTTATAGAGACGAGGTGTCTCTAAGTAGGTCCCCTTTCGTGTATCATGAGTTCCTTGGAAAAGCCCAGAGGAGTCATGATAACGTTGTGTTACCCTTTGCGTGGAATGATAGAGACAAAGATTTTGTAGGTTATGATGAGGGATATTTTGAGAGAGAGAGAGGTGTGGTGCTAGGAAGACAGAGTTATTTGAGGTTGGGAGGAGTTATACTGAATTGAGAGAGAGTGAATAGAGAGACAGTTAATAATCATAGTGAGTACTTACTTTGTGTTGAATCTAATATAGCAACAATAGTCGATGGTGATGTCACTTACCTGAATTTAACAGAAAATACTAAAGGAGAAATTACTATACCCAATGTCGACAGGAATCTTCAAATAATGGTATGCAATGATATTTGTATAATCAGTAGTATTGATACAATGGAACAAAGTAATAATGATGAATATTATAATTATAATAGCAATATATATTTGATTGTAAATGAATGGTGTAGTCATAAGATCAGATTATTGTATGATGATGGGGGTTAAATAAAAATCAGTGAATGGACATTTTAAATATTTTAGTTTATGGTTATGACCTTGCTAACTAAGAAATGGGGTGTGGTAAACAGAAAAATAATGTCAAAGAATTATAAATAAATTTATAGTCAAATTATTTGTGTTTGTGTTGTAAAGTGTATTTGATGTAAACAATATGTGTATGTAGTAGAAATTGATTTAGAATTAATAATAATATTTGGGCAGACTAAATAAATAATGAGAGTTTGTAATAAATGAATTGTAATTGTTTTGGAGTAAATTAATTAAAATAACTTGTGTTTTCAATAATTGATTGA
Source organism: Magicicada septendecula (assembly GCA_034769895.1). Taxonomy (NCBI): domain Eukaryota; kingdom Metazoa; phylum Arthropoda; class Insecta; order Hemiptera; family Cicadidae; genus Magicicada; species Magicicada septendecula. The sequence goes on along the minus strand of CM068367.1, from coordinate 372,900,536 downwards.
ATTAAAGAATTTGAGATTAATTAATTAATTAATGTTGTGTAATTGAATTTTGCTAATGAATTTAAATATTTTTATATGATTTGAATTTTAAAATAAATAATAAATGAATGAATGGAAAAAGTGTTTAGTTGTGGAGTCATATGATTGTAATGTTTCAGAAGATAACAGGGGTTATGTACGCTGCATTTGTGGTAATGGATGTTTATAATTTGTTTATTCAATTGAGTGATGTAGTGTAAGTATGAATTTTATAATGCAATTTAAATAAAGTAAAATGATTAATGTTCGAACAATAAATTTTAAATGAGTTTAATAATTTTAAATAAGGTGATTAAATTAATTTGAGGTGGTAATTTATGTAAAATGTTGTAAGAGATAGAGATAATGATTTAAAATAAGGCATTTGAGTCAACCAAAGTAAATGGGTGTTAGAAAAATAAGAATTTTTGGTATAAGAGTAAATAATACAGAAACAGATTAATAATAGGGACACAGTAGCGATAGTGATTATATGTAGAAAGAGAGGGTAATGTAATTAGAGAGTAAATAGTTGCTGGTGATATTTTGTAGATGAGGGTGAGGTGGTAAGGAGTGATCAACGTGCGTCGTTGGGCAGGGAATTGTGAAGGGTTGAGGAGTGTTTGCCGAGATTATTGGGAAGGGCAAAATGTGATGAATGGAACTGCCAAGGTCGGGAACACACATCCTAGTTACAAAGAGGGTAATAGGTATTTGATTATAAAAGAGGAGAATGGTATAATTGGAATTAGTGCTGAAGGGGGTTATTAGTGAGAGATTGGTGTCACCCTATTAATTCTGTCAGTGACTGTTAGTAGGAAGAAAGGGAGTAAGGTTATAGATATAAATGCCAATTCAATAAGTCAAATTATAGTGAATACAGGAGTCACCCAAACTAATTAATGATCAAAATGTGAAATGTTAAATAGAGAATTCATAGTAGAAAGGTAATAAGAAATGAAATGTGATGTAACATGAAGGTTAAAAATAAATTTGAATTTTTATAGAATTAAATGGTACAATAATGAATAATTAAAAGTTTTATATAAAAGAGTTGAGGGAAATGATAATAGTTGTGTTTATAATTTTATACAATTTATTTAAATGTGAATTGTTTGGTTAAATGTAGCAATGATATTGTTCATGTATATTATGTTGTTATGCAAGATTAATGGGTGATTTTTGGGGGTTGTTTGGTGTTAATAGAAGTGTAAATCAATTATGGAATGTAGAGACAGCAAATGTAGCCGGATTTAAGTTTAGATATAGGTAGGCTATTGCAGTGGTGGCATGTGTCACTGTAGATAGCGTTATGGGTTGATGAGTAACGCACAAATACGTTGCCATCATCGGAGGCCGAAATCGGCGTACATACACTGTACAACTTTGATATAATTTTATATTATATATGATTCTTAACTTTACAGTGTATAAATCATGTTAGAGTAAAACATGCTAATGAAGATGATTTCACCGCCTTTTCGGGCGATTACTGTCTTACCAGCACTAATCGTGGTTTTGGACGACAACCAGCGGTGGGCAGCAATTGTAAAACTGACCATCATTGGTTGTCCTTGAAATTGGTGAAAATTGAAATTAACGGGGGGCCACTTAGGGGAAATCCCCGGAACTATGGAACAACGGCAATCACCTTGTTCGAGTAGGAACAGCAAAACAGGTGATAGACCCGCCTTAAGAGAATAACTACGTAACATTTAGATATGATGATATCTGTCAATTTAGAAATTAACGCCGAAGCAAGGACAGGAGATGCCAAAATTCCTCCAAAAATATCCGTTCTTGTGGAAGTAGCTGGACGCCACAGTTCGGTTGGGGGAGGGGGTAATAGTGTGTGTGGCAAGGAGGTTACTCAGGGGAGTAAAGAACTAAAATTTGAGACTTAATGATGCAAGAAATGATTACAGCAGAGAAGTTGTTCAGAAGGAATTGATTCAAATATGTTTTGCTCCATCTGATAATTTTGTAGACGAGCTTACTGATTTTAAAAAAATTGATGCTAATGAATTTATTATGTTTTATTATGTTACTAATTTTACTATGTTAGAATGTAAGAATTATAAACATATGTTATGTATTTTTCATGTTAGAGTTTTGTGTAGTGTATCTAGGGTAAGGTCATTCACCTGACCCAGAGAAGATCAGCTGATGACTGGTATGTACCGTACAATGGTCAGTGTAACCAATTCATATGTTCTTGTAACAATCAATGTAAGTTGAATTTATATTTTATTTTATAATTTTCTTTCTATTATCAGAATATATGTTTAATAAAACATTATTCCATTTTGTTACCTTATTATTTAATTATAAAAAAAAAATTTAATTATTTGCTTGAAGTACAGATTGTGGTTTTATGTCCAGGATATATTGCTGATTATATGTTGATGTATTAACTGAATTATATTGTTCATAGTATATGTGTTGTAAACAAATATTATGATAAGGGAATTTATGATTTAATAAGGTATTCAATTTATTTCATTTATTATGATTGTTAGTAGCTAATTAAGAAGAGTTGTAAATTCATTTTAGAGATTTTGAAATTTTGAGAGTAAATGGAAGGAGATGATGAAATTAATGGTAATATGAATCTTTGATATTGGACTTAGATTATTTTTTTTGAACAGAATTTAAATGATTTAATCTGATTTGTTTGATTTATTTTTGATTTGAAACCATAACGTCAATTTGAGAAAAGGAATTGAAGTTAAAAAATAAAATATTTTTATGAATGTAAGATCAGCAACGTAGTATATAGATATTATATTCAGTGTAATAATGCGTATGTGTACGTACCCAGTACTTGCTAAAGGCAACCCAGTATGCATGTAAGGGGGAACATATCAGTTGAGGATCTGGTATGGTATACGGCCAGTCTTTGATTTTTTTTTGTGGAATGATAGAAGGTTATGGGTACTATGGTGAGTATCTGTCCGGTGTTATGGTGTTGGGATCTCGCACAGAGAAGTCCAGTAATCTCGTTCAGGTTCAGCCATAGTCGTCGAGCTAGGGGGGTAGTTTACCCATGATGTGTTAAGAATTAAAGGGGGGTATGCTGGCGCCATATCCTCACTGGTCCTCTTAGGGTTTAGCAATGAGAGTTTTTCTGTTTCGGCAGAGAACCTTTCATTGGGGGGGGGGGGTATTGTAATGTGTCAGAAAAGGGCGTTTTTATTTTTTTCATTAAATTTATTTAAATTCATTCTGTTTCATCTTTGCAAGCCCCATGTAAAAAGGTTTTATTCAAACAATGAACCGTAACGTAACTTTCTGGGCGGAGTGTAGTTGGAGAATGCGATACTTGTTTGTAAACGAATGTTTGTCACGTATTATACGCGCATACACTCGTCAGGGTGCAGCTTGTACGCATTACAGGCCAAACCGACGCTACGAAAATGGCGAAGCAGAGCAATTGTCTGACCATGTGCTCTGGAGACGGAGGAAATCAAGTAGAGGCTCCACCCACCTAAGCCTCTTATATCGTCACCGTTTAACAACATTAGCGAATGGGGCACATAGAAAGTCCATACGTTGTGTACGGCGACGAAAAGATCGCAGCTTGAAGGCAGTGCTTTCCTTTTCATTAACAAGCCACTCGCCGCTCAGCCGTAACCACGGCCGGGTGAACACATAGGCTCGTCAGCCTAAAACTGCAGTTTATAATTTTAAAGTTTTAAAATATGGTGAATAGTGACTAAATTGCAACCAAAAAATTATAAAATAACATTAAATTGAAACATCAAAGTAACTTTAGTGAATTAGTGAGAACTCAATCTGGACGAACTTAAATACGGAGTGCGAGGTGATCTGCAGGGACGCCGCCAGTCAAGTAACCGAATATAAATAAATCAAATATGTAAATTTCTAATAAAAGCGCTTAAAATTAAGAAAGGGAACTTAAATCAGGTATGAATGTGAGAGTGAGCAAGCTGGGTTGCTTTTAAAAGAATTATTTAAACTAAGGGTTAGAATAAGTGAAACAATGTCAAAGTAAATGTTTTTTTTTATTCATATCTAAAAAAAAGAAAAGTAATAAAAGAAGCAGTAATAGTTTGAACAGTAAAATGGAAAACAAGTAAATTCAAAAATTAAAGAATGTTAAATAAAATTTGAGTTGATTAACAAATGCAATAAGAGTCGAGTTTCTTAATTATGCAACCCTAAATCACTTATAGGTACGAGTTCACGTGAAGACCCTGGAACCCAAGACGAGGTAAGAATGGTGTAAAATGTTTAATAAAATTATTAACTCTTTTGTAATTAGTCAGTAATTCCACAGAAGGAGACAGTTAATGATTGACTATCTACTTGTTATAAAACTTTTAGCACACCAACAGAATTACAAACAATATGAAATACATTACAGAACAGAATTACATGACAGACAGAAATTAGAGTATGAAATACCGTATACGTTTTTAATAAACTTCAGATTATGTAGTAATTTTTTGATGAACAGTAGTTACAAGGAAATATGTAATTTTCTATTTACGATATTGTTATGTTGATCTAACTCATTACGTGTTGTCATTTTTCGTTTTTTAGTTAACGAAATCTTCAATATAGAAACCTTCAATATTTCTTGCAGGTTTCTATATTATGAATAGTTCTCAAAATATTGACTACTTCTGCAAGTAAAATTTATTATCATATTTTCACCTCACATACGTTTCACTGACCATATCAGTATCACCAGAGGTTTATAAATGAATCAAACGTATAATTATAATGTTTATAAAGTTAAACGTATGTCAGGTAAAAATACAATAGTAAATTTTACTTGCATAAGTAGTTAATATTTGAAGAACTAATCATAATATTGTCATTTTTGGATACCATACAAGCAACCAATACAGTTTTTTAGATGTTACATTCAGATCTTCTCTTTCTTGTTGACTTTTCCTTATACAAAATGTTATACTAATGTTGTTCATATATATTAGTGGCATTTACTTAATGATCTCCAAAAATTCACAAATCTAATTTAAAAAATATATAATTAATTCACTACCGACTCGGAACAGAAAGTTTTTTATGGGTAAAAACGTAAAAGTTTTACCTTATAGCCTGAACCAGAGGCTTCTTCAGAGGCTACCATATTTTTATAAGTTGACTTTAATAAATGTATCCATCATGATTCATTTACAGATATTGCTTGTATGTAATTACAATCTTTTTGTTGATTTTAAAATATTGGCAGATATTGTTATTATTACAGTAGGCCTACAATAACAGATGTATAAGGCTACAAATTTTGTTAAAATTCTGAAGGAAGACATTCCTGTGATACCAAATATAATCTGATGATTAACCGTATCAAAGAACATACAGAAAGATATTTTTGTCTCTTGATTGAGCTTTCTGGGAATGACCAATGTATAAGCAAAAACTATTTTTTAGAAAACAATGAGTATGGGTTTTTAGATTGTGATTTGTGAATCTCAGTCTCTCACGGGATTTACTATTTCTTTCCACACTAAAGAAGGCCATTATGGGCACAACCAAAATGTCTGTTTTTCTTCTTGTTGTGAATTAGGTATGTTTTTATACAGGTTATGTTGATAGTGTTGTTATCATGGACCAGCTTTTCAATAGCGATCATAATTTGAACACTGTTGGACCGTGGCCTAACAGCCTGACAGTTGTTTTCCAGTAAAACAATTTTTTTTACATTATTTATAGTAAAATGTACAGCATCTTAACATTATGTACATAAGTGCTGGTTAAACATAGGTTTTATTACATTAAGTCATTCTTATGTACTCATAAAATATAGCAGGTTGAAAAATATTTCTGAAAATGATTTGCAAGTACAAACAGAGACAATTCAAGTAAATGAAATTTCCTTCTCAGGTTTATGATGGCATTGAAGTCATCAAAATCACAACAGAAGATAATACTCATGAACCTTGTGAGAAAAATGATTATGAATGGAAATGAAAAAGAAAGTCATGAGATTATGAAGAGATTACATTGCTGACAACAGATTTGCAGTATTTGCCAAAATGAAACATAATGTTCCTTTCATTTATCAAATGATGGGATTGTTTATAGTATAGCTCTACTTGTAGACACAGAATAAGACTTTTTCTAAAAGAGAAACACTGAAATAAACTGCTGTGAAATTTTAATGAATATTGGTTGAATTAGCCTGATAGTTTAACAAAGAATAAAAATTTGATAATACTGTTACTGTGCAAAATTATAGTTTACAAACTACACACATTGTACTTTATTTTAATCTATATAAAGTAAATTATACTGATAGTTTTTATTTTGAATTATGAGTAAAATTTTCCAATGCTTTCTATCTTGATCTTGGTTTATTCCACAAGATCTGAGGAAGAGCAAAATGATGCTGTGGCTTTCCTATCGATGAAACATCTTCATAAGCAAGCTGTCTTATGAGTTTACTGCTCTGTTACATAACTGTGTTCTATAGATAGTGTTATATTGCAACAATACATATATTTGCATATTTGCCCAGGGCAGTATATTTTGTAACCCCTCTTTCAATTTTTTAGACTTTATAAAAAAACTTCCAATTTTTTTTTTTTTTGAAAGAGGGGCCACTAGTTATTTAAAACTAGGCCTAGGGCCTACAGAAGCCAAAAATGCGCTGGGTCCAGTGGGACGGGACTTGCAATTAAACTCGGTTGTTAAACAACAATAACAATTTTATTAGAAATTTCAAGTCTTGACATTCATGCATATTAGTAGTAAAATTGATACATTTCGTTAATACAAATATAACTTTCAAATTTCGACAAACCCACATTAATATTAAATATACAACTTTAAAATTTTTTTTCTCCCTCTTTTTTTAATCTTGATACAAAAGGTAATTTTTTTTGTTTAATTTCCAGACTGCAATTTTTAGCTGAAATTACAACTTTAATTTCTGGTTCAAGGCTAGTGCATTATATAAGGTTTAGATCTCGATAATCTGATTCACAATATAAAATCTGAACTTCGAATTATAACACTTTTTTGCAATTTAAAAAAAATTTAACATCATAGGTGAGTATCCATCTCCCCATTCTGAAAGCTTCATTTTATCTTAAATGTGGATAAATGCATAGTTACATGAATACTCCTCACCTTGTAATTATAAAAAATCATATTATTTCCATAACGCTTAATCATATACATAGGGCGAATGAAATATGTAATTATATAGATTATCCTTAAAACTACTCAACATTACGACATCTAATCACACATAAAAATACATATACACAAAACACATATCACAGTTATAGCACAGCATAACGGAATACAGCTGGTTAATTTCGACAGGCAGCCTGTACCTTCCCCTTGTACCCAACCTGAATGGGAGACCACAGGACTCGTCATCCTGTAGCAGCACTCAATTAATCGTTTAAATGGCAAACACCTCCTTATATAGCCTCCAAGTAAAAAAAAACAAAACCCATTAACTCACAAGAGCGAGTAAAAGGAAAATAACGGAAAAAATTAAGTAACCGAAAGTAAAGCAACCTGAATAAAAGTTGGAGTTAGGAAATTACAAAACTTACGTGGGCAAGGTCGCCCCGCATATCAGTAATTACAAACCGAAATTCAAAAATTCACCTTTTAGAAGCATGCCTTCACGTAGTTAACATAGCTGTATTTTATTTTTATAAATAGTAAGCTTTTACAGAGATAAATATTCAGGCATTTACAAACTCCCAAGTGGACATGACCACCAGCAAATTAAGTAAAAAAAAATAAACTGAAGCTAAAATTACAACATTACAAATCTGGTATGAAGTAGTAAAAATTCTCTTATAAGGTATAGAAATACTACACATTATTATAGCTTAACACATTCTGAAATAATAATGGGAGTGATAAGATTTCTAAATCGTGTTACATGTTTCATACTTTCATCAAATTACAAAATACTTTTACTTAAAGGAGCAAATATCTGGATATACATATGTATACATACTGGTATATGGCTTTACAACCTGAATTGACCTGACCGAGTAGACCCGCCCGGCCTGATCGAACAATTAACAACACGCCCAGTACCTGCATAAAACTGCCCCTGCCGCAGGTACATGAATCAATTAAAGAAATCAAAATCGCTTAAGATCACCCGCCCCCTTATTAAAGAACGTTATTTAGTGTAGAATAAAGAGAAATAGCCACCGATACAAGAAAGAATTCAGAATGGTAACAACTTTTGCAACCTCAAATTTTGCTACCCCAAATTATGAAAAAAATTTACTCGAACGCCGGGCACGTCCCTTCGGTAAGGCCTACATAAGATTGGGACGTAATTACATCAAGAAATTATTCCAGTAAAGTTCATCACCCCGCCCAATTATGTCTAGTTAGACGCGGCACCATAACGTAGAGCTCGTTAACGGCAAAATATCCCACACAGGAGGTTTGCTACAGAGGCCAAATGTGTATAAAAGATTAAATTTCACCTTATAGTCCAGATATGTCTTATGGGGGGCATTTTCGGCATGACGTGAGACGCTCTTCCAGCCGGACCCGCATCGAGTCTGTGATTGTTGTTTGTGGCCGTTGTACTGCCAACTGCTGGAATGGGTTGGATCTCCCGGTGGTGCGAAAACCCTTAAACATTTTTAAGGAAAAATTATTATGGTTACTCATACTTTCTCAACACTCCCATCCAACAGCCAAAACCCACTCAGCACATCACAACCAGTTTTAAGCCCAAGTTTTGTTTTAAATTTTGCTTTTGGCATACTAGAATACACTCACGTCCCCCCATTGCTTCAATATTAATAAATATCTCTTCATAACTGACAATACGTATTGCATTATAGCCCAGAAAATGCTGACACTACACAAACTGACAAACTCGGACAGGCATGGGTACCTAGAAGCACGTGCTACTATATAATAAGATCTCTCATATTACAATTATAACTCATCTCTCTTTTACGTCCCAATAGTTATAGTTAATTATAGTTACAATAATTAATTACAATAGCAATTGTCATGCTGTACAAGATCAACAAAATCACAATCAAACATTCGCCCATGAACAAGCCACTCACACACCACGCGGCAACACGCAATTTCAACTGGCCTACAATCCAGTTAATTTCAACATTACGTTTTCCAACTTTCATAAAATAGTTAACAATATACCTTAAATGGGACTTACCGGGGATCACAGAAAAATCTACTCAATCATAGTAGATCGTTTAGTAGAAATCAAGCAACTAGGTCGGCTGGAAAGGATGTCCGCCCCAACGTATCAGCTGTCCCGTTGAAACTGAAGCGTAGCACACAACAAGTCGGAAACAGCGACTCCGCTCCCCAACACCAGGGAGCGACATTAAGCAGGCTCGTTCAAAACACGGAGCTACGATATCGCCCGCATGCGCGCACTTACAAAATAACAATTTCGGGAGTTAAACCCATTTATATATATTACTTTAATATTTATACTAAATTTACCTCAAGATGTTTTTTCTATTTGGAACATGTTTCGAGAGTTCCTGTTCTCTCATCTTCAGCCTTCGCCATCTTGTTTCTGGTGAAGTATTTGTGTGTTGGCTGCTGGATGTTATTAAGCATTATATATATATAATTTTTTTATTCCGTTTATTGCACGCCGGGTTTTTAGCAAAATACGGCACAATTTTGTATTGTAATTAGTGTAAATAGAATAAGACGAACAGTTTTAGACAGTTTTGTGCGAGAACGAAACGGCTGGAGCCTGTCAAAAGTGACACCTGCTTTTGTAGTATAAGTTACAGCATTCGTGTGTTTGTACGTGTGACGCAAGCTGCGACACGAGAATATGGGGTGATACGTACGAATTGTTGGTTTCCAGTTAATCAGGTCTTAACAGGATTATAATAAACTAATTATTTGTTTTAAACCTGTAAACCAAGACTAACACCAATATTATAAAGACACCATTACATTAAGGAATTTTTAACGAGTATGGTGATATAAAAATTATTGCCAAATGTGCAATATTAAAGACGCTATTAAATTAATATTAATTACTAGTGTAATTAAATAGTAATTAATATGTGTTGTATATGTGAGTGACCAGAAAAAAATTATGCAAACAATGATATCGCTCATGTGACGAGTATGTTCATGAGTTCGCGATAATTAACCAAAAACTGAGTGTAATAAAAAGGACGCTTTGCATGAATTGACAATATCTGACATGTTGAAAAACAGTCCTGAACCTGTCAAATCGCCTCCAGTATAAATACCACTGGTAACTTTGGGCGATCACACACTCAGACTCAAGACATCTACACACGACGTCACGCTGCCGGTTAGCAGATCGACCTGGACACACACACTTTACCACACACACACACTAAGACATATGGAGGAACTCTGGAGCATCACCAACAGCAACAACCCATAGGGACAACGAACACCGCATCAGCATAGTCATCATCATCATACTCTCAAGATTCTGGACACACACACACGCGCGCGCAATGGTAATGGCAGATATACGCAGGTGATAAAAAACAATTATATTTTTTATTGTGTAGAGAGCTCTCGAAAAGAACTTAAGTATGAACAGTTAATAATTAGAGTTTTAAAATTAAATAGTAGTTAGGAAAGAGAGTTTAATTTATCAAGCAAATCTAGAAACTAATCTTTTGTTGTATTTTTGGGTGTGTCAGTAGAAGTAAATAATAGATTGGAAGTAAAGGGTAGATTATTTTATAATTGGTTATAGCAACAATTAAAGTTTATTCTTGAGCTTTGATATTATTTTGTTTGTAAATGAGTTGCTAGTTAATTTCTGACACACACAATTAAAAAAGAGATTTAAATAAATTGTTTAACATGTTGGTCTAGCTAGTAAGATTATATGGGTGTTTATTTTTGTTGTAGGCCTATGTTATGAATAGCATAGCAGGTTACAGTATATTTGTAAAGCTTATAAAGGTGAATATTTATTTGTCTAACGTTTGAAATTTTAATTTTTTTAATATTTTTCTATTAATTAATAAATCATAGAATGATTATTTTGAAACGGTTGTAATTAATTATTTCATGTCAGCAACATCTCACTCCTCTTTAAAAATTATTTAATTATTGCAACTTACATTGTTACATGCAAATCTGTGATGCATTTTGTTTATTTCTGTTCGAGTAGTAAACAGAAAAGGGTGGATCCTGACATTGTCTCTTCCACCAGTTGTAGAAACCTGACAGCCTTTCTTGATCAGTAGATGGTGTCAAACTCGTAAAAGAATTACCCTCACAAGAGTAATAAGTGTAGCTTAACATGTCTATAGATTAGAGAAGGGAGATTATGTGTTCATTGTTGTTTTGCTTCCACAATATCTCTCTCTCTCTCTCTCTGTCATACACTGTTGCTTCACAATGACACTATTCAAACTATAAAGCAGTCTACAAGATTGTTGTGCACATGAGCAAAATGAAAGCAATTTTGTTCACCTCACATTGAGGTATTTGTGCACTGTGCAACTCTAAGAGGCTGTTCAAAATCTATCATGTAGTCTACACTGGGTACCTTGGTGACAGCATTTTACAATGAGAGACTGAAAAAGGTGATGCAACGATACAATAAGTGTATATACTTAGATAGTGATTATGACAAAAAGTAGTATATACGTGAATGTAACTTTTGTATATAATAAAATATTTTCTCTATTTTTGTTTTCATTTATCTTCTGTTTTCAGAGGTTAAGTTTTGAATAGTTCTCTTACATATATCACATGGACTTATAATACAATTATTATAGAACAAGTCCACATAAAAATGAAATAAAATGCATTCTTTATGTATCCAATGTGATATAAATGCTGTAAATATCCATACTTAATAGTAATGGCAACAAACTTACAGAGTAACCCACACAAAAAGCGTGCACTTCATCACCTGAAAACAAATACTAAAAATACGTGCATTATTCTACTCTCCCCGAAAGACAAATAAATTTGAAGCAGTTGATAACATATATTCCTCATATAACTTCTATACTATCACACACACGCGCATGAATGCACACACATACGTATGCACGCACACTCACAAACGTGTGTTTTAATATTAGTTGAATTTAGATGTTCCTGGAATTATTTAAAATCATTTGTATAATGTTTAAAATATTGATGAAATATTGAGCCCTTAACTGTACCATAGTTGATATCATAATTTTATAAATAAGTCTAACCCAGTAGCCTATTGTGTGGGGTAGTGGGATTGAGACAGTATCTCTTCCCCTACTTACAAAGGAATACTGAATGTCATTGTTACAGAGTAACAATTATGGACTATAGGTGTGTGTGGTGGGAATTGATGGTGGGAGGGAATTGGCGCTGAGGTTCAAATTGTGTGTTTGGATCAATGTATCAAATAGTGTATGTGATGATCTGTAATGTAATTGTTCAATTAATATGTTGTTTGGTTGTATTGCGTGATATCTGTATATTTCAAATTGTTCAGCTGTGTTTAATTTTCTACTTTTTGGTAAGTAGTGTAATATTTCCATGTTGTGTTCTATGTTTGTGTAACTATGGTTTTCATTTTGTAAATGTGTGGCAAATATGGAATGTATGTAATTTGTGGTGAGGGCTTTTACATGTTCTGAAAATCTGGAATAAAAAGATCTTCCCGTCTGGCCGATGTAGAATTGGTTACAATCATTACAATTTAATTTATAAACTCCTGTTTTACTGTATGTGTCTGTGTCTTAGTTAATATTTATATGTTTCCTAATGGTGTTGTTGGTTCTGTAGGCTACTTTATAATTGTGCTTTCTAAATGTGTTAGCAATTTTGTGTGTATTGGAGTTGTAGTATGTAAGTGTTATGTACTTACTGGGTTGTGTGTGTTGTTGGTCTGATGTGTTTTATTTTTTGTGCTTAGGATGCGTTTGTGTATTTTATTTACCAAATCGGGGTTGTATCCATTTTTAACTGCTATATATTTGATAGTGTTAAATTCTTCTTGGTAGTCATGTGTGTTTAGGGGTATTGAAGTGAGTCTATGGAGCATGTAGTTGAATGCTGCATGTTTGTGTTGAGTTGGGTGGTTGGATGAGTTATGTATGACCATGTTTGATGTGGTGGGTTTCCTGTATATTTTGTATGTGTGTGTGTTGTTTGTTTTGGTGATTGTGAGGTCTAAGAAGTTTATGCTATTATTGAGTTCTATTTCAAGTGTTCATTTTAGTTCTATTACATGCTCCATAGACTCACTTCAATACCCCTAAGCACACATGACTACCAAGAAGAATTTAACACAATCAAATATATAGCAGTTAAAAATGGATACAACCCCGATTTGGTAAATAAAATACACAAACGCATCCTAAGCACAAAAAATAAAACACATCAGACCAACAACACACACAACCCAGTAAGTACATAACACTTACATACTACAACTCCAATACACACAAAATTGCTAACACATTTAGAAAACACAATTATAAAGTAGCCTACAGAACCAACAACACCATTAGGAAACATATAAATATTAACTAAGACACAGACACATACAGTAAAACAGGAGTTTATAAATTAAATTGTAATGATTGTAACCAATTCTACATCGGCCAGACGGGAAGATCTTTTTATTCCAGATTTTCAGAACATGTAAAAGCCCTCACCACAAATTACATACATTCCAAATTCGCCACACATTTACAAAATGAAAACCATAGTTACACAAACATAGAACACAACATGGAAATATTACACTACTTACCAAAAAGTAGAAAATTAAACACAGCTGAACAATTTGAAATATACAGATATCATGCACTACAACCAAACAACATATTAATTGAACAATTACATTACAGATCACATACACTATTTGATACATTGATCCAAACACACAATGTGAACCTCAGCGCCAATTCCCTCCCCCATCAATTCCCACCACACACACCTATAGTCCATAATTGTTATTCTGTAACAACGACATTCAGTATTTACTCACACTGAGGAAGAGGCACATCACCTTGAAACGTTTGTGAAAGTGATAACAAAAGTAAGTTCATTTGTGAAAGTTTTTTATATATAATAATATTTAAAAAAGAAGTGAACGAAGAGGATGAATCAACAAGATATTTACAAAGGAATATATTGAAGTTTTCAAGTTAAGAGGAAAAATTAAATATTTTAGTAGACTACTTAATAAACTGAAAATGAGTAAATCAGTATATCACGTTAGAAGTGTACAATATTTTTTTGAATGTTAATAAGAGTTTTATATAATTACACCCTTCGTCAAACCACAAATTACATATGAGTTACTGTAATTCTGAGTAAATTATCTATGGATATACTCTTGAACAGGTCGTAAGATTATCACGATTCTAGTGAACTAAACAAAAATATTTTATTGTTACCGCACCAGTGTTATCATCAGACTAACTGTGATGTAGATATTCTGCTAATTCTAGGCAGAGGGAGATTCACGGTTAACTCTCCAAAAATTTCACAAATACATAATTACATTTCTGCTTCCCTCAAAACTATAATAACCAGATTTTGGTAGATAATGTACAACATTAAAAATCTTCATCACCTATAATAATATATTATTAAAACACTTAATATATATCTGTATATTATTTGCAGATACAAATCTAACTAGTCATATTGGAAGGTCTCTTGGTATTACACCATATACCATGAGTCTCTTGGTATAACTCATGCATGTTAGTTCTATCTTATGAAACATTCTGTTATTCACTGAAGTTAATGCAGTAACAAAAGAATAAACTTTGAACTATAAGAACTAAATGTGGAAATATATTTTTATATACGGTAGTTCAATAGGGCGTTATGGGGAGTTATGAAAATAGTAGGAAGTGGTGAGCAAATTCCTGGAAGTTAGATGAGCTAATAATAATCTATAGCTTCCTGCACATATACCAATAAAATATGAGTGTAGTAATTTTAGTAAAAATAGTACTCAAGATGTAAAATCACACATTACAATATTGTAATAATATAATTTAATTAATTATATATTATGCATAATGCAGAAAAAACATATATGTATGATTGAAAATTTATTAAGATTGTTTTACATTGTTTTTAATTACATACGGTCTGATTAATTGACAAGAAATGCAAATGGTAGTTACATTAGTTCCAAAATTAAAAGATGAATTGGAATGACAACAAGGTGCATTACGTGTGGAGGTATTAAATCAGCATTCCACAATAGGTGTGAGATTAGCTAGCAATACAGCAGCCATTGGTCACTAGATTTTCTAGCCATAATTCTGAGTTTTAAGACTGATCATATTTTAATTCTAGAAGAACTTGTCAACTATTTGTATAACGTTTTTGGTTGTTTCATATAAACTAGAGAATTGGTATTTGACTAAAGTGCTTCAACATAAAATACAAACATTTATTTGAAAAACATCATTTTACATTTTGTCAATAAACAAAATTACATAATTTGGTGTTAGTATTGAATAAACTACATAACTTTGTTACTTAATTGCATTTATATTAATCCATCAAAATGTAATAATATTTCCCTATAATATGACTGTCATTAGATATGGATGCATCACAAATAGTTTATAAGTATATTTTGCACAACTTGTGTACTCTTCTACACTTGAGGAAAGGATAGCGGAGAAGTTATTAATACTACTGGGTAATGTGCTTTATCCTTATGACATCATGCAACCATATTACAATCTGTGGGACTAACTACAGTATTACACATTATAATATAAATTACATGCAGAACACAGTACATAAATATTAATGAGATTCAGTATAATTTGAAGACCCAACAATAGAGAGCTAATGCAATACTAATACATACACAGTTTAATAATTATCACACTTGGTTTTTCACGAATATTTAATAACACAAAGGATGTTAAAACAACAAACATATAGAAACTGTCTTCATTTTACATGCACTTATATAGGAGAACCAAAGTCACACACTATACTAATACACAAAAACACCAAACCTTCACTATATTTTAAAAGCACCCGAGTAAATATGTTACATTATAAAAATGATATTATACCACACAGATATTACACCCAATTAAAAAAAAATGTATACAATTAGTTAAAAAAACGTACACAGAAAGATAATAATTTCTTCAGTTTAACTGTAATTATGCATTTGTAATAGAATTTAAATAATAATTTGTAGTAGGTTTATACCATATCATACATTCAAGTACAGTAGACGCCCGCTTCCGTTAACCGGTCAGCTTGGGACCAGGGGGTCGGCCGGTTAACAAAATGGCCGGTTAAACCGAACAAAATCAAACACTTGTACAGTACTGTATCGTTAAAAGTTGTTTATTTTACAGACATAACATTAACACTGTATACAGTATTTCAGTTACACTTTAAAAAAATCCGTGATTGTTTTTTGCTTTTTAGTTTGAATGAATTTTTAAAAGCGTGGTCACGCCACTTTCGCATAAACATGACATCGACACCAGATGCCTCATTTTGTTGTTCGACGTATCGCACTGCCAGCTGTAATGCTTCCAATGCGTCTTTGTGACTGACTTTTCCCTCGCTGTCTTCTTCTTTTTCTTCTATGATCCCATCTTCGTCAATATCAGTTTGCTGGCAGACAACACTTATGATTTCCTCATCAGCCAAAGTTTCGTTTTCAAGCTCTTGATCACCATTTATCCATTCTTCGACATCTCTTTCTTCGAATTCTGCCATTATTTTTTGCAGATCACAGAGTAAACTTTGATTGTCATTATCTGGGACACGTGTATTTTCTTCCGTTATCTGGTCAACGTAATTCTCAATGCCTGGCCAAGCTTTCCTCCATGATTTTATAAAAGCAGTGTGGGGAATTTCTTCAAACGCAGCTGCTATCATGTACACCACATCTTTGATGTTTATAGTCTTTACAGCGTCTACAAGTCCTGAGTTTTGATCTTCCATTTTACCCAAAATTTCAGATAACAATTTTCGCCTATACCGTCTTTTGAAACTTGCAATAACTCCCTGGTCCATAGGTTGTATGAGACTAGTTACGTTAGGAGGCAAAAATAAACCACTGATGTCTTCCTCACATACTAATTGATCAGCACTGGGGTGGGTCGGTGCATTGTCAATGACAAGTAGAGCTTTTACAGGCAATTTTAGATTGATTAAATGGCTTTTAACTTTTGGTATGAATTGTGTTATAAACCATTCTTTGAAAAGATGGGAGTTCATCCACGCAGATTTTTGAGATCTATAGTAAACCGGGAGGGCTTCCATATTAACATGTTTAAACACACGCGGTTTCTTCGATTTACCAATCACAAAAAGAGGAATCTTATGTGTACCCGCGGCATTGCTACAGAGAGCAACAGTCAATCTTTCTTTGTTAACTTTCATTCCCGGTGCTGATTTTTCATCTGCCATAGCGAAAGTTTGTTTTGGTAGAAGTTTGAAATTTAAGCCCGTTTCATCTAGGTTATATATCTGCTCTGGTTTAAGTTCTTTTTCGTTTACGATTTTTACGAGTTCTGTTGTAAATTCATCTACTGCTCCTGGATTAGCGGACAGCTTTTCCCCACACCCATCAAGCACATGTGTTCCATGCCGTTTTTTCCACCTCGATAACCACCCATCACTAGCAACAAATTCGGCCTGGTTTTCGAGTTTTTTGTGAAAACATAAGGCCTTTTCTTTTAATATTGGCCCACTAATCGGCGTACCTTTTCGACGTTGTTGGACAAACCATACCCAAAGGGCATCATCAACAATCTCGTTGGTTGGTTTTCTAATTGTGCAACGGGACTTGAGTACTTTTTGTGATTCAACTTGCATACAGTAATCCTGAAGTGAATTTCTGTTTCTCCGCGAGTCGTTGACAGTACTTTTTCCCACGCCTAATTCGTTACATATTAATTGTACCGATTCACCTTTGTCTAAACGTTCTAAGGCGTTAAGTTTTTGCGTGATACTGATTACTACACGTTTCCGTTTTTTGTCACTCATGTTTGTAGCACACGAAAAAAATAATGAAACTGTACCTACAGTAGTACCCAGTACAGTAATAATCGACACGTCTTCATATTAACAAATCAACCACTAAACGGACTAAAGACGTTCAATAAAATAAACAAATGCAAATCATGAAACTTTTGACATGCCGGTGAGCCGTGTCGGTGTAATTTCACATTTATGTTTACGCGGTACAATCGAAAGCCGCTTGATTACTAAAAACATAAATAGATAATGTATAAACATCTGTTGAATTAACGGATATCGAAAGCGTGGGAAACAGACGAGTCTGAGGGTCGGCTGGTTAAAGCGGTAATAGAAAGCCGCTTGATTACTAAAAACAAATAGAAAATGTAGAAACATCCGTTTAATTAACGGATATCGAAAGCGTGGGAAACAGACGAGTCTGGACGGTTAAAGCGGCGGCCGGTTGATCCGAGGCCGGTTAAGAGGGCGTCTACTGTAGTTAACTTTCAAAGAAACTTCATTCAAGATACTTCAAAGTTTTCTCTTATTTTCAGATATTGTTTAATTATATAAGTAAGTTTACTGGCTGTTGTTAAGTTGTACTGAAGTGTATTGTAAACTGTATGGAACATGTTTGATATAAACAAGTAGACTACTCAACATACAGAATCGTTTTTCAGGTGTATCTGTGTCATCTGCCCCCGTTAAATAAATCTTCCAGATGAGTTTGTTCATCAGTAACTCTACACCATGTATCAAAAGTGTTTTCTCAATACAAACACCTAAATATATATACTTTAACTCTGTTATGAATACTTAAACATTCAAGGGGGTGCATCACTGTCATCTGATGTTGGTAATTTTTTCAAACAGACACTATCAGAGTTTATACTTGACAGCTTATTATGCTAGTTGTTGTAGTCCTAGAGGGGCTGACCTTAGATGTTGATGTTGTTGATGTAGCCGGAACTAACTGGAATTTAGGGCATAGTTTGTGGTTGAGAAGACGGAGTATACGGCCCTTCCAAACAAAAATAAGGAATATGAAAACTCCTTGAAGTGTATTGCACAAGTCAGTAACAAACCACACAGACTTTGGTACGTGCTTTTCCAGAGAAAAGGAAACCAGCTCCATAACCCAGTTTATTCCCATTACAATAAACAACTTCAAATATAAATTTAATCTGGAACATTAAAAAAAAACAGCAGTGATATTACTGGCATATTAATAATTAATGCCACAATAGATAAACCACAAATCTTCATTGATTTTCTGAGCATTACAGTATTGTAGGCTTATATACATTACTTTTTATGTACATTTCTTAATACAAATAATGATTCAGTTTCTGTAGAATAAATTATAAAGTCTACAATACTAAAATGTGTTAAAACATCAATTCTTTTTGTACAGTAGCGCGGTAATTTTTGCATTCATAGGTTGGCTAATCTGCGCTTTTAATTTGCTCAATTCATGTCTGTTCATCTGGACAGTGCGTTACATACGTTCGCTAGCGGCGGTCGCCCTTGCGCGCGCTGCTATCCTGTCACATTCATTTCTTCTTTGTCGCGACAATTAATGTAGGCCTTAGGCCCAAGACTTTATACATGGCCTTCTAGGCTTTCTCACTAAATTAATTCTTCAATGTAACATTTTACGACTTGTATTTACGATGCGCTCATTAGCCAATCTTATATTCAAAATTGGCACCTAACCATTTCAATGCTGTAATAATCTGAATAATTTTCAATAAATGTATTAACTACAGTCCACTCTCTCTTCATCATTTCTGCATCCTGGCGAATTAATTACAACAGTAAATCGACAATTCACGAACACTTCATACTTAACATTTTTTTGGTGCTCCGGACCTGGATTCCCGGATACATCAATCACCTATTTATTATTTTTCTCCCCCAATTTCTGGCCATCACTGGCGACTCAGCATATCCGCTGATACGACCGTGGCGTGATTCAACCAGCATTTCGCTCGTCGCCTTTGAGCCTCCTGACGACATCATTGCAAGAGCTTACACCTGCTAGCTTCAGTACGTCAGTCAAAGCAGTCATCTCTCCGAGCTGTGTGTTTGCCATCTTCTCCACGGCCTCGACGCTTCAGGACATCGCCCACAAGGTATCACCTCACTAACATCATTTCAAGGAGCGTACAATGGCTGAAGAATGCCTCAAAGTGTTAGTCAGAAAGAGAGGCGGCTTAAAGTCCGCAATAGTGCGTATACAATCAGCTGTCAGTAACTTTGATAGAAACTCTAATACCAAACACTTTTTAACAGTCAGACTTGAATTTTTGAAAAGCTTGGCAATGAAATACGATGATGTACAGTCCGAAATCGAACTTATTTGCAAAGACATAAACGCTGCTCAAGAAGACCGAGTTGAGGTCGAAGAAATGTTATATTCCACAGAAGCTGATATTTTACAATTAATTGATACCTTTAATGTTCAGTCTGTACCTCCCGTATTAACGGGCCATATGCAATTAAAACCGATAAGCTTGCCCTGCTTCACAGGCAATATCTTGGAATGGCAGCATTTTTATTCAATTTTTTTGGACTTGGTGCATGCAAGATCCGATCTAACGTCAGTGCAGAAACTACATTATTTGCATTCTTCTCTAAAAAATGAGCCGTTAGACTTAATTAAATCACTACCTATTTGTAATGAAAACTACTCGATAGCGTTGAGTTTGCTGTCCGCAAGGTATGACAACAAGTTCATACTAGCAAAGTACTACATTCAAAATTTACTTGAAGTCAAGTCAACAATTAAAGACTCTGTCCAAAGTTTGGCAGAATTCACAAATACAATAACGTCTTCCGTTAATTCACTGGCGGCAATGCAACTGTCAGTGAATTCATTCGAGCTTATCACTATACAATTATTATCAGCAAAACTTGACCACACTACGTTTAAATTATGGAAGGAGTCTATAGACCCGGATAACCTTCCCAACTTTCAAGATTTTACTCATTTTTTAAACGCACGTAGGCAGTTGTTAGAAAATACACTGCCTATCGATGCCGGACAGCAACTCAACAAAGTAAGTTTAAGATTAAAAAAATCTGACAAACATAATCACGAAGCGCTGCTGGCAGCACTACATTTAAGAGTTATCACTCAGCGTCAAGTAATTATTCATGTTTGTGCTGTAAATCTAATCATCCAATTTACATGTGTGATAAATTTCGTGCACTAAGCACCGCTGAGCGAGGAAAATTTATATCAAATCACAAATGTTGTACCAATTGTCTTAGATCAGATCATTTTGTATCTAATTGTAAGATTAAGCAGGCATGTAAGATCTGTTCAAAACGACACCATACATTGTTGCACATAAACAATGTGCCGAAGCCAGTCTCTGCCAGCAGCAGTAATTACTGTTCACTCAAATTACAATCCACAAATAATATTCTTTTATCAACAGCAATTGTGTTTGTCATTGACCAGGCTGGCAACAGACAAACCGCAAGAGTTCTTTTGGATGCGGGTTCACAAATAAATTTTTGTACGGAATGTTTTGCCAAAAAATTACGGCTTAACTTGACTAAATCCAACATACCGATTACAGGTATAAATAATACCGCGTGTCATGCCACTAATCTCGCGTCTATACGCATTATTTCTCGTTATCAAAGATTTAGCTTCGAGGCAGATTGTGCGGTTTTATCGGCATTAACCCATAAACTGCCAGCACAGTCTTTTGATATAAATCATTTCAACATTCCAGATAACGTGTTCTTAGCCGACCCACATTTTAACATTTCGGCTGACATCGACATACTTTTGGGAGCGCAATTCTACCTAGATTTAATTTTAGCCAACAAATACGTACGCGGTCCTCATTTTCCCATTATTCAGGAAACAAAGTTAGGCTATATTTTGGCAGGCAATTTGCCCAAACATTGCCGTTATAAGGGTCCTGCTGTTTCGTTCCTAGCTAGGAACAACGACGGTCAAATTTTGCAGTCTCTCGAAAAATTCTGGGAAGCAGAAACTATCCCTGATAATACACCTGATAACGAGTCAGCTTGTGAGGAGCATTTCGTGGGGTCTACTCATCGTAATCAAGAGGGTAGGTTCATTGTTTCACTACCGTTTAAGTCCGAACATCTCCAGTTGGGGGAATCTTATACCAATGCTGAAGCAAGATTTTTGAATTTAGAACGCCGATTAAGGCGTGATTCTAAGCTTGCGCGCGATTACGCAAACTTTATTATCGGACTCTGTGCTTGCTTGTTGTTATCGCGACTCGTATCTAAGGTCGTTCCTGCGCTTTATTCGTTTATTAATAGTGTTCATTTTTATCACGCCGATCAGGCGTGATTCTAAGCTTGCGCGCGATTACGCAAACTTTATTAGTGAGTATAAGGATCTTGGCCACATGACTTATCGATAATTGCTCTATTAATTCTGGGGTGTCAAATACTTACTATCTGCCTCACCATGCCGTTTTTAAGCAGTCTAGCTCGAACACAAAACTGCGCGTCGTTTTTGACGGTTCGTCCAAAACTACCAATGGCCTTTCTCTCAATGACATATTGTTGGTAGGCCCGAATGTTCAACAAGACCTTTTTCTATTCTTTTACGTTTCCGTATGCATAACTATGTTCTCATCGCTGGCATCGAGAAGATGTATCGACAAATTCTGGTATCTGAAAAGGATTGTCACTATCAACGTATTCTGTGGCGTGACTCTCCCCTCGAACAATTTAAACACTTTGCATTGCGAACTGTAACCTACGGCACGGCTAGTGCTTCGTTTTTTGGCCACTCGCTGTCTTATTCAAATTGGTAAGGACCATGAAGCTTCTTTTCCTGATGGGGCGTTAGCTATAACAAATGATTTCTATGTCGACGATTTGCTAACCGGTGCAGACACCATCTCTGATTTGACCAAGTTGAAATCTGACTTAGGTACGTTGTTGAGTCAATACGGTCTCACGCTGCATAAATGGGCATCTAATGAACCCAGGGTGGTCTCAAGTCATGACAATTTATCACTCCCCTTAAACAAACAGGGCAATGTGCGTACCCTGGACAGTCTCTGGAATAACACTGCCGATTCATTCCTGTTTGACAGTAAATCATTCCCCGTTGAATCAAGCATCTACAAGAGGAGAATTCTATCGATTATCGAAGGCATATACGATCCACTTGGACTGATTGGTCCCATTGTTTTCTTGTACAAACAATTTATGCAGCAACTCTGGCTTTGCAATCTTGGTTGGGATGAACCGATCTCCGGGCAATTACGTTTGGCTTGGCATTCATTGTGCGATAAATTGTGTCTGATTAGCAAAATTGTTGTCCCACGTTCTATTCGTTGCAAGTCTGAGGCAAGTATAGTTGAATTACATGGTTTTTCGGATGCTTCTGAAAAGGGGTTTGGGTGCTGTATTTATATTAGAGTCATTTATCAAGATTCATCGGCCTCTTGTCATCTCCTGTGTTCTAAATCTCGCGTGGCTCCCCTACGACAGGTGTCATTACCTCGCATCGAACTCTGTGCTTGCTTGTTATCGCGACTCGTATCTAAGGTCGTTCCTGCGCTTTATTCGTTTATTAATAGTGTTCATTTATTCTGACTCCATGGTGTCTCTTTACTGGATTCATGCCCAGTCCACGAGGTGGAAAACCTACGTCGCTAATCGTGTTGCCGAGATTCAGCGTCTTACGCAAGCCTATACATGGCATCACATCAATTCTAGACACAATCCTGCTGATATTATCTCTAGGGGGTGTCACCCTGACGTTTTGCGCGATTGTTCGCTTTGGTGGCACGGTCCCGCTTGTTTGTCTCAATCTTCCGAGTCCAATCCTTTTCCACCCTTTTTACCTTCTAATCCGTCGTCTTCTGAAGTCACTGCGGAAGAGAAACAAACCCCCAACCTTTCTCTAATGTCTACCCTGGCTATTGACCTTTCTAAGGACTTTTCTTCGTTGCACCGTCTGACACGCGTATACGCTTACTGTTTTCGGTTCATCAAAAATATTAGACTCTCCAGTGCTGACAAAATAACGGGCGCTCTTACCCCCGTCGGAATTCATCATGCTCTTAATTTCTTCATAAAACAATCTCAGTCGATCCACTTTGCTGCCGAGATTAATTGTCTTCGTAATGGGTCTTCTGTCTCTATCAGGAGTAAGTTGTCTTCTCTCGACCCGTTTCTTAATGAGTCTGGAGTAATACGCGTTGGCGGGCGATTACAGCAGTCGCAATTACCTTACGACACTAAGCATCCTATTGTCTTGCATCCATCGGCTCATATTACTCGCCTTATTATTGAACGCGAACACATTCGTCTACTTCACGCTGGTGCTCAACTCGTGCATCACTCACTTCGTCAACGTTGGTGGATTATTAATGCCAGGTTAGTCATTCGCTCCACCATTCGTATATGTGTCAACTGTCTTAGGTTTAGTGCCAAACAGCAGGTTCAGAGGCTTGGTATTTTACCATCTCCTAGAGTCACTCCATCGCGCCCGTTTCTATTCTGCGCGGTTGATTATGGTGGTCCCTTCATGATTCGTCATGGCGGGCAGAAATCCAGAACTCTCTCTAAGGCATACGTGTCTTTGTTCATTTGCTTAGCAACCAGGGCCATTCATTTGGAATTGGTTTCCGACCTTACAGCCAATGCGTTTATAGCTGCCTTACGTCGTTTTATGTCCCGCAGGGGCATACCCAGTCAGTTATATTCTGATAATGGCACAAACTTTAGGAAGGCCAGCAATGTTTTACATGACCTCTACAATCTTTGGCATAATTAGGATGCCACCTCATCAATCAAATCATTCACGGCCTCTCAGGGTATTTCATGGCCATTTATTCCGCCCTCGTCACCTCATTTTGGTGGTCTTTGGGAGAGCGGCATAAAGAGTTTAAAGTTTCATTTGCGCCGCGTGGTAGGCAAGTCTATACTCACCTTCGAGGAGTTTACGACAGTTTTGTCTCAGATAGAGGCATGTCTAAACTTTCGCCCTTTATTTGCCATCTCATCGGATGTAAATGATCCGGTGCCACTTACACCTGGCCATTTTTTGATTTGCGCACCATTAACCGCGATACCGGACCCAGACTTATCTCATGTTCCTATCTCTCGTCTTGGACGTTGGCAACTTCTCCAGAAGTTTGTCCAAGTCATTTGGAAGGCTTGGTCTCGCGACTATTTACACCAATTACAACAACGTCACAAATGGAAATTCGCAAAGGATAATGTTTCCATTGGGGACCTAGTTTTACTTATTGAGGATAACCAACCTCCATTAGCCTGGAAATTTGGTGTAATTACCGCCACATTTCCCGGCCCAGACAACTTAATTAGAGTCGTAGACATTCGCACGCCTACTGGTGTTTTGCGGAGACCAGTACATAAGCTATGTCTGTTGCCAGCGCGGGACGGGACTTAGACACAAGGTTATTATGACCATTTAGCACAATGCTATTTTACTTGGCCATTGGCTTTATTACTTTATTATATGATAATTTGGTCAACTTAATTGTGATATGTATCATCACAACATTTTCATGACAATTTACACCATTGCGTGTTTCTATACTAAATTTGCATGTGACTTGTAAGTTCACAACCATGCACTGTGCTATCATCTCTATACTCATCATAGTTTCATGGTGGTATATTTGCTATTTTGTATTTATATGTTAATATTTTGTGTGGCATACCATGTCCTACACATTTATATTTTGATTGGTATTGGGTATGTGTCATGTTATCGGTGGTATTGTTTTATAAAAATTTGTTACATAATATTCACATGGTCTGCAGTTATACAACCATGTATGCATTTCTTGCACAGTTGTTAATATGTGTGATTTATTGTTCTATGAATGTATTTCTCAATTGTTCAACTCATGTATTACATTTGTAACCACAGTGTCGTATTTGTTACTTATGCTATTGCGCTTATTAATATTTGTAATTAACTAAATTGGTGTTTATTGTATTTATTATATAACTTGCATTTATGTAAAACATATTGTTTTTTGCGTCTACTGTCTGTAACCACGCCACGCCTAGATTTTATTTTTATATTGTATTTTTATATGGTATTTTGTATTTTGTGATTATGCATTGCACAATTATTATTCCTGCTTAATTATGACATACATGTCATTACATATGTGCTAGCAATCAGTCAGCTATCTATAGCTTGTTTTCACACAACAATATATTGTAAATTCCTGAAACTTCAGGTATAGCATGACTCGTTCAACTTTATGACGCCATGCTAGATTTACGTCTAAACACGTATAATTTGTGACAATTTATTTGTTCATTGTATGCAATACTCTGTACAGGTCTACTGGCCTCAACTATTTCACGGTAACCATCTATGACTTGCATAGGGTTACAATTTATCGGGCCATCTTGGGATGAGTTTCCGATCACTCATTATTAAACATTGTCAAATTATGTACTTTCATGTTTTATATAGTTCAATATTGTATACACACAATATATTTGGGCAATACATTGCCAGCGCTTACATTTTCAATCATGCATAAAATCACTTTGCACGCCAACCTTGGCCTACTAAACGCTTATCTTTATTCAAGCTTATCGCTAAACAATTAATGCACAACTGTTATCTAAGATTACAACTCAAGGTTCAATGCAGCCTATTGAGATTAACTTTCATTATTAAGAACTCTGTATTTTATATAATAAGTTACTAAAATGTATTAAAAAATCTATTGATTTTTTGCGGGCAGTTATGTACAGTAGCGCGGTAATTTTTGCATTCATAGGTTGGCTAATCTGCGCTTTTAATTTGCTCAATTCATGTCTGTTCATCTGGACAGTGCGTTACATACGTTCGCTAGCGGCGGTCGTCCTTGCGCGCGCTGCTATCCTGTCACATTCATTTCTCCTTTGTCGCGACAATTAATGTAGGCCTTAGGCCCAAGACTTTATACATGGCCTTCTAGGCTTTCTCACTAAATTAATTCTTCAATGTAACATTTTACGACTTGTATTTACGATGCGCTCATTAGCCAATCTTATATTCAAAATTGACACCTAACCATTTCTATGCTGTAATAATCTGAATAATTTTCAATAAATGTATTAACTACAGTCCACTCTCTCTTCATCATTTCTGCATCCTGGCGAATTAATTACAACAGTAAATCGACAATTCACGAACACTTCATACTTAACACTTTTAATTTAAAAACAACAATAATTTTTTGTAAATAATGATAAATTTGCTAATTTTACTCAACCAATAGGAGTTAGTTCTGTTAATTTTTGTGATCAGTTGATTCTCATTTGATTGTACATGTATATTGGTCACGTATTGGTTTTTGCCCACACACATCAAACTTAGAAACACCACTGAAAATATTTTGCAGTCACATCTATTTCATGCTTCTGAACAAATGAATATAATCTTCTAACACTAAAAACCAAGTTTTCTACCTTCAATGTATTAATATTTTAAATTTAATATTCTTATGCTTTTAATGTGACTAAAAGTGTCTGTCATAGTATAACCACTTACATATAGTATAGTGTA
Organism: Magicicada septendecula; assembly: GCA_034769895.1. Classification (NCBI taxonomy): domain Eukaryota; kingdom Metazoa; phylum Arthropoda; class Insecta; order Hemiptera; family Cicadidae; genus Magicicada; species Magicicada septendecula. Next base: position 372,873,001 of record CM068367.1, on the reverse strand, counting down.
GTATAGTATAGTGTAGTGTAGTGTAGTATAGTATAGTATATTATAGTGTAGTGTAGTATCGTGTCGTATAGTATAGTGTAGTATAGTGTCGTAAAGTATAGTGTAGTATAGTGTCGTAAAGTATAGTGTAGTATAGTATAGTATAGTATAGTATAGTATAGTATAGTATAGTATAGTATAGTATAGTATAGTGTAGTATAGTGTCATATAGTAGAGTGTAGTGTAGTATACTATAGTAGAGTGTAGTGTAGTATACTTTAGTATAGTATAGTGTAGTATAGTATAATGTAGTATAGTATAGTGTAGTGTAGTATAGTATATTATAGTATAGTATGGTCAGCATTGTAACCAATTTTTTAGTTAACGGAATCAGCACTATTTTATAGTCTGTATTGTGCTGATTCCGGTAAAGCATATCTGTTGTATTGTTGTAAAGAAGAAATGTGATCAAGTAAAGTTAATATTCCCAATTATTTAAAATTTTTGTGTACTAATATTGATCCAATTTGGATTTTTCATATTTTAAATATTTTATTAAACATTTGTTGAGATAAAAAAACAATAAGCATTATCTTAGTGCTATATGAATAAACCAAAAAATAAATTTCGAAAGAATAAGTTTCAGAATTGTTTAAAACACCTGTTTCTTTGAATAATAAAAAGCTGTGTCTGAAATATTCCAGCACACCAAATTATGTGATAATTTGATCAAACACAAAATCCATGAACTTTTTTAATTTTAAAATGTAAGGATATTATGTATTTCAATTATACAATATGTTTATGTGTAATAGCTTATAGTATTATCAAATAGCGAGTGCGGCTGGGCAAGGGTCAGGCTCACTCACAAACACGCAGCCCGCACATACACAGGCGCAGGGGATTAGGACCGGCCGGATTCTCGCCGTATTAGTCACCTAGTGGACTTCAATTGATCAAACTTTGATTTATTTTAGGTAACATTTTATCTTAAAATGTTTAATATATATCAATTCTACACACCATTAAAAAAAAAATGATACCAAACAATCTATAATTTACTGAAATGGAGCCCAAAATATCAGCTATGTTTGGTACGAATACAGTACATGAATTTTGAGTTGCTTTTTACCTGACATTGGCAATTTCAGTAAATTATAGATTGTTTGGTATCATTTTTCTTGTAATGGTGTGTAGAATTGATATATATTAAACATTTTTAGATTAAATGTCAACTAAAATAAATCAAAGTTTGATCAACTGAAGTCCACTAGGTGACTAATGCGGCGAGAATCCGGCCGGTCGTAATCACCTCCGCTTGTGTGTGTGTGTGTGGGCTGCGTGTTTGTGAGTGGGCCTGACCCTCACCCAGCCGCACTCGCTATTTGATAATAATATAATCAAAAGTTGGTTACTTGGAGGATTTCATACGAAAATTGAGAAAGCAACTTTTCTGTGTGAAAATAAATAAATAGGCCTATATATTCTGGTTATCAGCATTGTAAACCATAATGCAGTCCTATACATACCAATTTAATTGTATACAAATTTTGAACAAAATCATTATATACTACTACAAAATAAAAAAAAAACTGTTAGTATTTTATAGAACTTTGCTTAGGTAATTAAGTAAGTGGTTATTTTAGTAACCTTGCTGGAGTTATTATACTAACAAACACAGATAAATGACATTGTAAATTTGGTCATTTTGAATGCAGGAGACTTTGAACTAGAAATGCTCACTTAATATACTAGTCATACACTCTGATTTATTTATTTAGGTTAGTAATAATAAATATAAAAAAGATATTACTAATATTTTTAGTAATTTTTCTTCACTTTATGCACACAATTCTGCAAGAATTATGAAACTGTTGACAACTTATTGAAAATTTTTAAGGAAAAATGAATACTGTACCTCTGTTTCTCACTTTCATCATATCGTTTACTTTCTCCACCCTTCAATACCTGAGTATCCCTGGTGTGTATTTTCAGTTGATATGCTGTTGTCACAAACATTATGATATTCAGCAGAAGTAATATACCAATTGGCAGGTAGAAATATAAAACGTTTGCATCATATTCTGCACATACAAATATAAAAATGGCAATTACAAACTGTATTATAAGTTTACACACACACACACACACACACACACACACACACACACACACACACACACACACACACATTTACTCACACACACTCACACATATCATATAAATTGTTAAATGTAAAAGTAATTATTTTAATAATTGTCATATATAGTTCATTTTTCTTTCATGAGACGATATTTTTTATATTTTCTTAATGTGCATTTGGAAATGAAATTTAATTTTCATAAGATAATTATTTAAATTAGTGTTTTCATTTTAATAAGTGAATGTTTTAAATTCAGTTGACTACATTATTTTTCACTTAACAAACTGTTTAAAAACATTCCACTTGTTGAATCAAAATTTAACTTATAAATTTCACAGTATGTAACAATACATAATAAACATATTCTTGTAAAAAATTATTTAAATATTTACAATTATTATTCATATAAATATTCACTAAAATAAATAGGCTAAAATGAATAGGCCAATGGAACTAATGGAAGCTGACAGAGCAAATATTATGAAAGGCACATGACTAATAGACTCAAAAGAAGAACAAGAATGAGACTAAAGGATCAGGCGGAGAAGGATTCCGGAAGGTATAATATTAGAAACTGGAAGGCTAGAGCAGAGAATAAGAAGAATGGAAATGACTCTTGGTACAAGCCAGGAGCCATAGGGGCTTCTATAGCCATAGATGAAGGTGATTCATACAGTGGTGTATTTAGAATTTGGCCTTGGAAGGATTCTGGTTAGGTCAGCTTCATACAAAAGAAAAAATTAATTAAGACTATAGTACGGGACTTAGCATTGTAAGCTTCGAGGTTACGCAATAGTAACAGCTCTTCCCCGCCCCTCGCCCTCCAGCGTTGTCGCACGTTACACTTGGTTATGCGTAGTGGTTGGCGGGGAGGGCGGGGAGTGAAGCGATATGGCAATACCGCGGTCGCCTCGAAGCTTATATTGATACGTCTCACATTATAATCAATGTTACTATCTTTAAGGTGGTTGAAAACATGTGATAACATCCTGAAATAAATCCAATTAAAGTAAATGGTAATAACACAATAAAAATACATGTTACTGAAACACTGTTAGAAGATAGTCATGACTGTATCAATTTTTCTACATTTCATATTTCAAACATGTATGCAAATGCTGTATAATAAACTTGTTTGTATTCTTAAAAATAGTTACTACGGAACTATATTAGTGTACACAGCTGAAAAAATAATAAAATAGCTTACAAATCAAGAGATAACCAAATTTGTCAACTTCTTCAAACCTTTGGGGGGGTCTAGGCCGTTCCCCCCATATATACACCCCTGGATTCATATAAATATATTTTCATGTTTATTTAGTTTTGTGGTGGTTGGCTAAATTTAAAAAAGAAGTCAAAGAAGTTTAGCATAAAATTTCGTAATTTTTATGGGAGAGTCAAAATAATTTTGCATTAAAATCTAATAAGAAAAAAACCTACTTCATTTAAAAAAATCTGTAAAGTATATGAATTTTTATAGGTTTTTTTTGTTTCCTATACTTAATGTGTTTGAAATTCCAGTATTTAAACTAAACCAGTCATTACTTAGTTTCGGGTTAAATAATTATATCTGCCATAGTTAGAAACCTTTTCCCCCTTCCTCCACAGACAATTATTATATATTTATGAAAACATACTATGAAACCAGCACTTGCTATCTCCAAAATGAGGTTTAATGAAAGTATCTGGTATCATCTCCACATACTCCATCACCACAGTTATAATGAAGATAACGAATGGACATCCCCAAGCGTATGCAGAGTAAATGATGAATTTTTTATGTTCTCGTTCCTTCACAGATCCTCGAAGAGGTCGCAGCCCACTAAAAACATATAAACAGACATTTTGCATTACACAATGAAGATACGATAGCTGTTAAATTAATTAGTGTTACATACAATTCAGTTGTTAAATGCAATTCATGCTTTTAATCGTGTGCAATTTTTCATTGCACGTGGTTAAATACAGATCAAGTCTCAGGTGATGGTGTGGTATGTGTTGTATAACGACTAAAAAGGCACACAAGCGATGGGCTTAATGTTTGAGGAAAGATGATAACAAGAAAATGATTATTAATTTATACAGTCTACAATTTATAGATATATAACTTGTATAAGTCGTTTGTTATTTGTGTTGTTCCATATGTAATATAGGTTAAACTAAAAACAAAGTTAGGTATCTACAGCATAGAAATGCACATGCATAGACCTATATCAAACTTTATAACTTCTTATTCACTTCAAGGGATAGGCGCTTAATGTGCCTGTTATGGTGCCCATCTTCCATCATATGCAGTATATAGTCTGTATATACTGTACCTTTCCAGATGTTTGTAAGTTTTAGCATAAATGGGCAGTCTGTTTGGTTCAATTCTATCCATATAATCATTCCATTTCAGTCTATACTGTTTAATCTTAATATTCAAATTTAATATCCTTAGTATCCTTTAATATCCTATCCTTCAAATTTAATACCGATACGAAACGAACACCTGTACACACTATGCTTCGCCAATGACCAGGTAGTTATAGCCCAGGATGAAGAAGATCTAAGCTACATGGTCAGAAAACTGAATGAAGAATACACAAAGATGGGATTGGAAATAAACATAAAAAAGACTGAATACTTGGCAATTAGAGATGAAGAAACAACAGATTTAGAAGTAGACGAAAATGTTAAAATTAGAAGAACAGACAAATTCAAGTACCTAGGATTCACTATGAGTAAACAAGGTGCAACGGAAGAAGAAATAAAAAGTAGATTAGGGCAGACTAGAACAGGGATTAGACAATTACACAGTGTTATATGGGACAAAAATATTAGAAAAAGCACACAAAAATGATATATCAGACCATAGTCCAAAGCATTATGACATATGCAGCAGAAGTATGGGTTATTAACAAAAAGAATGAAAGAAAGATTCTTGCAACAGAGATGGAATATTGGAGGAGGTGCTGTGGAATAATGAGAGCAGACCGAATAACAAACGAGGAGATCAGAAGAAGAATAAACGGAAAGAAGTGTAATTGACTACATCAAAGAAAAAAGATTGGGGTGGTACGGTCATGTCCGGAGAGCCCAAAATAGGTGGATCAACAAAGTGACGGAATGGAGTCCATTAGGAAGGAGAAAAAGGGGAAGACCGAGAAGATCTTGAAGGGACGAAGTGGATGAATCTATGCAACATATAGGACTTGAGGAAGGACAATGGAAACATCGGGAGAATTGGAAATCCAGGTTGAAGGAAGGGAGACGGCACTAGCTGTAAAACCCTATTATATATATATATATATATATATATATATAATATCCTTAGTTCTTCTTGTACTGTTTCACTTTTTATATTTCACTTTTGCTCGCAGTATAATCTTTTAGCCTGCTGACAAACTTAACTTTCTTGTAACCTATTCTTGTGTTTCGTTATAGTTCCTGATAAATTCCTCAAGATATTCAAGAAATTAAACTAGCTCTAGCAACAACTTTTACTCTCTCATGTCCCCCAAAGATTATAGTATAGTCGTGTAATCCTAGGTTGCATGGTGTACAATAATTGTATGTTATCTAGCAGGGTTAAGGGTGAATTTTCAGTATCCTACAAGTGAATGGAACAAGCCAGCTAGGTATGATAATTTCAACAAAGGAAGGGTCTCTGGTCTTCCTAGTAAGAAGGCTGAGCAACTGGCTAATTACCAGCTGTTGTAAAACCAGAACTACTTTTTGTTGCTCAACTTAGCCTTGTAAATAGGCTCAAACTTAATATCTATAAATAAAATGTATCTAGTCACTTAATAAATAATTCGCATATATTATTTAATTTAAATAATTCAAAATTAATTAAGGTTAAATCCAATGTTAAAAAATGAACATTTGGGAAAGTTATATGTTTTAAATATAAAAATAATGATTTACAAATAGGAATTACTAATTATAATAGGTTATAAAATTTATAATTTTAATTTAAACTTAATATTATAATTACTAATAGGCACAAACTCACTAACAATGTGACTTTTAAATTTTTGGCAAATGTGCCATAAATTCAGTAAGAATATATTGTTGAAATATTTGTTAAGTTGACCAATTTGGGATAATTAAGCTAAATCACAACAAAACTATCAGATCAACAGTACACATCAGAACTTTGAAAAAAGAAAAATTAAATTTATCAAAAACAGCTTTAATGGTGATGGGCAGTTAATGAGCTAAAGAAATGTGAAAATACAAAAAAAAATGCTTGCATTTGGAGACACATTATAAATAAAATTAAAAATATACAATGGAATAAATGTTCGTATACTTGTCCAATAGCAGTGCATACGCGTATTTACGTATATATTGTAATATAATCTTCACTTTCAAGTAATAATAAAACCTTGTACGACGAGTTAATTTTGTCGCACGTTGAATACTTCAATCGGTTATTTATGTTTTGTGTAGTATGTATTAATTTTTTAATGAAACTGTAGCTGATTATGACGATCGCGTACGCTCTAATAACTCGTACTGGATCTTGTTGTAGTCTGTACGTCCTTACCTGTCGTTACTCACTTGTATTTTGTTCCCGATAGGCGCCAAATTGTTTTCCAAACAAAACAATTAAAACATTTAATCTCAGTTAGTTTGTTTACAGTACTGCGGTGAGTGATTCGAATTATTCGCCGGCTGGCGGGAACTCGAATATAGCTAGTCTGGGCTGGGGGAAACGTGTTGCCAACATAAACTTTGGTCAAAATTTCTATTCACTGCTACAAAACACAACATACATAATACGGGGTACATGTGAAATAATTACAGGACAGTCGATAAAGATTCGTACTTGTTTATTAAGGCTTGATAGCTCATGAAATTTCAATAATAGTTATACAATTGAGTTTATTATAATAATTTTTTAGCCTCGGCAAATATTTAATTCTTTACTCAGCAGAGAGAAGTGTGGCAGCGAAAGTTATAGAGGTGAGCTAAACTGTTATTTTAAAATACTAGGTATGAAAATACCGTTCCAAAAAATAACAGGTACAAATACATGTTATTATATACTATATATACATAACCTATATTATCCTTTGTAAGTAACTCGTTTTGAGTTTCCTGCAGGTCTCCTATGTAATATCTTCAAATAAATACACTGCAAGTAGGTTTATTTTCACCTAGATAAACCTATTAATATATTAATAAACCTACTTGCTGTGTATTTATTTGAAGATATTATATAACCTATACTATATAATTTGTTATAAGAAATAAATTGAAACTAAAAGTATTAAGTGTTACTTTACACTGTGACTTTATTAAACTATTACTGTTTAAATGAAAATAAGAAACAAGAGAATTTATAGGCCTATCTCCCTTGGGGAATACCAATTTAAGTTTTCACTAGTAGTAAACAAACTAACATTGGTTACACAAATCAGTTGCGAAAGTCGGGGCAATTAAATAATTTAGAGTAGGCCTACACTTAATACCACAAAAAATAATGTGAAAAAACATCAGAAACGTATAATAAAAACATAACAGTAAGCCACAAGAGTGAATGAGAATAAACAAAATTTTACAAATAAAAATAAAAAAACAAATTGTAATAAAATAAATATAAATACATAAATAAAAACTTATAAATAATAAGCAACAACAAAAGTAAATTAAATGCATTACAGATATTTAAGGAACAGGACTAGATAAAGTGCATAAATGTCCATTACAACAATCTCATCATTTACGTGAGATGTGTAGTGACGTTAAAATCACATTAATGAAGAGTATAATATAGCTTATCAACATCAGCCACTCTATAGGTTATAACTTATAACTCAATATAATTAAATACAACTATTTCACTAACGACTCGGAACACAAAGTTTTTTTGAGTAAAACCAAAGTTTTACCAACCGATTTTAGTTACAAGTTGGTGACTAGTATAATATATAATTTATTAGCGTATAATCTGTATTATATATCTGCATATCACACGAGAATAAATGTAACATCAGGATGAATTTTTTCCTTTATTAAAAACAGCTCCGTCTCTTTGCGCAGAATGAAGTATACAGGACGAAAAAGTGGCTCGTACTAGTTCCTACTCGAAATATGCTTGATACTACCTGTTCCTAAAATACTAGGTGTTCCTAAAATACTACTGTTCCTCTGGAACGCGTTGTTCCTTGTGTATCGGTGATACCACTAGTATTTGAAATACCTAGTACTTTAAATACGCGTTACTGTCTGTTCCTTGCGTTCCAGCGATATTTTTGTACGCCTAGTATTTGGCCTTGGCGTGTTCGTTACGTGATCTTGCGTACTTTTTGTGTGTGTGTGTGTGTCTGTGTAGGTGCGTAGGGGGGTATGACTCGACTCGGAAGAGCGAGGGCGGCGTGTCTCGACTCGGAACAGCGTCGCCGCGAATAACAGGTATTTCAACTTTTCAGTCACTGTTACATCCGTTCCACAAAAATATCGTTCCAAAATATCTGTTACAGGTATATCGGCTCACCTCTAGAAAGTTAGTTGACGACGCAAAATGTCGCCGTGTTTACTTTATTTACACAAATAAAATTGCCACTGGATCTTTTGAGTACGACAAAAAAGTTAGAACAAGATATATAAATAAAGTACACCACCTTACAATTGTGGTAATTAATTATGAAAGAAGTTTTACATTGAATTCAACTCTGTGATGTTTAAAAGTGTATGTGTCTGTGCTATCGTTTTATACAGAGGTTATCTTATAGTTAATATTAGTATTCATAAATATTTTCTTTATTAATCTTTGACAGAAATAATATCATCAGTTACAGTGAGAGTCTTTCTATTGTGAGAAATGATTTAGAAAGGATTTTATTTATAAATTTTAGGTAATTCCGCAATACTTAACAATCAGTAGACCTATGGTGTGGTGTTATATAGTTGAACTAGGTTGTGTCATCGTTTCGTTCATCAATCTTCACTCGTCTTGGGATTTGGTCATGTCTGGCGTCTTCTTCGTCTTATTTGATTGAAGTTCCTTAATTTTGAATGAATTAATCTGGTCAGTTGCTTCAGTTGAGTGCATTAGTCCTTCATCAGATGGTCTGATTCCTTATTTTAGTACATTTTAGTAACTTTTGGTTGTTTTAAGTTAAAATTTTAGCCATCTACGGCTTGGCGTCTCTTCGTCTCAAGCGTCACTTTGGAATAATATTTTTAACGAAAAATTCATCAATAACGTTCCGTTGTCGTGGTTACTGATTGCTCTTGATTGGCTGATCATGACTTAAGACCATTGTTAGAATATTTGAATTTTTATTCAAAAAATTAAATAGCTTCTGATTGCTATTAATCTTCGGTATTCTTATTTAAGTATGAGATATTATCACCACTGTTTGTATTTTGTTTCAAAGATTAATTTAACATCCCATAAGGTTGGGTTGGCCTATGTATTATGTTTTGACAGTTATGTTGATATTATTTAATTACATTTCTTTTTTATTTTGTGTCCTAAATTTAACATTTATCTCTTAATATGATTCACTAATTATTATTTACTACCGGTATTTGCTTGCCTTGGATTTGCTAATATCATAGTACAATTCTTACAATTTGTTGTTATTGGTTTTATACAGTTAGGCATTGCATAGGCCTAAGCAGTAATTGTCTATTTTTCCATATATTATACTAATTACACATTATTTTACTTTCATACATCTTTTGTTTGTGTTACAAATGATTTGTTTGCTTGCTGAATTGTTTTGGATCTGTTTTATAATATTTGCTTGTTTTCTTTAGTTTACATATCATTGTTGTCTATTATGTTCTAATTGCTTTCCTAGTATTACTAGATTGATGTGAATTTACCTTTTTTTCTTATTAATATTGCTATTGTTTATAATTGGTCTATGATTCACTATTCTCTATAAAAATATAACATAACATTTAGGTTTATGGACTGCATAACTCTTCAGCCATATTCCTACTTATAAACTTAATCAAACAATTCTTTAACAGTTATTATGCTACTCTTGTTTACAATTTATTACTTCTTATTTATTTTTATGTGTGTTAAACATCATCACACCATTTACTTTATTTACCTAATTAACTATCCCCTTGAACATAGGGTATTTATTGATGTTGCATTTCTATTATTTACTCTATTTCCCTATTCTAATATAAACTTTATTCTCTATTCATGGTAACACTAACATTTAACTCTTCCTGGGATTTTTTCCCTGAATATCCTTATATTCCTTGGCTATAATCAATCTTAATCCTAATATTAATGATATCCTTAATTACTAACACTGCACCTTTAATCTTTAGTCTTTCTCACTGATTTTTTGGTGTTTATTCCTATCAAAAGGGTTTCTATTTATTCTGTAGGGTTTACACTATCACTTTTGCACTTTTTTATAGTTTTATTTAAGTGTTATTGGTGGGTATTCCCTAACATTAATTCTTTCTCACTAAAATCATGTTCATCATCTAATTATCTCTCACTTTATATTGGCTATTTATTCTGTTAACAAGTAGGGCCTATATATCATGATAGAGTTATTTGTAACATTTACTCTATATTTAATTGGTTAGTGTACTTTTAGTTAGTTATTACTTTATCGGATTTTACTATTCTTTATTTACATTGATTAATTAGTTGATACTAATAATTATCATTTACACTTATCATTTATTGGTTTCTTTTTCATCACCTTATTCGAGTGTAACATTTCTCCTTTTCTGTTCTATATTATTCGTATATGTCTTTCTATATCTTATCAGTTTATTTCACTTTGTTTCATTTATATTTTGGCTGTCACCTTTTCATTTGGTTTCACTTTATTTCACTTTATTTGTGGTCTGTTTCCTTTCCATTTAGTTTCATTTTATTTGATCAACCGCTTGGGTTGTAGCTGGTTCTATGTAATCACTTATTTTCTTTTGTTTTTATATATCATCTCACTGGTATTGGTGCTGGTTCTACCTACTCACTTATTTACATTGTTCGTATATTTCATCTCACTGGTATTGGTGCTGGTTCTACCTACTCACTTACCATCTATTGGGTAATTTTGGTTAAATCGTATTATACTATCATCGTTTCAAGTTTTGTTTTGTTGCTGGCTACTTTTCTCTTATCAGAGGTTACTTGTTTTATTACCTTTAGCTGTATGATCGTACCATTATGTTAATTACCCATTCTTTTATCTCTGATCCATCCCTTTTTATTTATAGTGTTAATCATTTAATAATTTATTCTTATCATGTGGCTTCAAAAGTGTGTGTTGAAGATATGTACCCTTACATATTGCCCTGCCACTAAAATTGATCAATCACTTATCAGTTTTGAGCTATTGATTCTTTATGTTTTAACTAGTGTCAGTATTCTCCTTGATTTCTTGTATTATACTCTTGTTTAATGTTCTAATCCCTTTGATATCTAATTCCCTAACATTTTTTCCCTAACATTATATTGATTCGGATCAGAGGAGGGTACTTTTGACTCCTTGGCTCTGCTGTCAATTATATCATCTGGGTACAGAGGAACGTATCGTCTGCCCAGGTATATGATTGCTGGATCATCTACAGTCAATCATTAACAAAATTATATAAGTAGTCTAAATATGACAATAAATAAATATCGTTATAGGATTCTTCACATTATTATTATTTGGTTTATACAATACATTCTTTCAAATTATAATATTTTTTTCTTTCCTTCTGACTCATGTTCTTTAGCTCTTATTGATACGATATTACTGATGGGTATGATACACATGATATTTTTTATTATTAGTTTTTATTACTTTTCTTTCAACACTAATTGTTTATTAATCGGGTTCAGGATGTTTTTCTTGTATTTAATAATACTTTTTCATAGAAGATTGGTTATATGTCCCCTTTCTTCTTTGTGTTTTTGGGTCTACGATCTCATATGTATTATTTTGGTTATCCTTACTGACAATATAAGGTCCTGTGTAAAGTAGTAATAGCTCCTTGGCTATTCCTTCCATGGTACTCGGTAACTCTCTGTTCTTAATTAACACTTGCTCTCCGATCTGATATTGTATGGGTTTTGGTTGCAATTGCTTATATTTTTTCTGTATCTTGTCCGTCTTCTCGAGTATCTTATGGTCAAATTGCACATTATCAAACTGGTATTCTGCTCCATTGGGAAATTGGATTAATGAAGTAATTTCTCTTGGTGGTGGTCTTTGGAACATTGCAGCGTATGGTGTTGTTTCAATAAATTGGTGGTGCGATAAATTTATAAAGTTTTCGGCGCTGGTATGTACTCAGACCACTTACTGTGCTGATCGTAACAATATGTATGGAGGATTCTCCCCACTTCTCTCAAGACTCGCTCTGCAGGGTTGCTGCTTGGATGATACACTGATGTCTTGTACGTTTTTATTCCATGGTTTAGTAAAGTGTTCTTCTATTTATTCTCCTTGAATTGCGTTCCATGATCAGTGATTATGTATTTGGGTGTTCCAACTTCACTAATGTATGGTACTAGTATTAAGTTTAAAATGTTCTGGTTAGTAGCACGATTGATGGAGTAGAGCTTCGTGAACCTGGTGTAGTGGTCGAACACAATAATGAGGTATTTGTATTGATGCCTCCCTCCACTACGCGGGAATGGTCCTCACATGTCAACGAAAACTTTCTCCAACTTACAAGAGGTGGTTATAGGTATCATGGTGCCCTCCTTTCTGTCATTGTTGACCTTCACTAGTTGGCAGATGTGACATTGTTTTATGTATTTCCGTACCTTTCTGTTGGCATCTTTTATGTATACATGCTCTTGTAATGCCTTTACCACTTTTAATGCGCCCATGTGTCCATATCTCTCATGATAATCGAGAATTAGGTCCTTCTCTGTGGCTCGAGGTATGGCTATCTTCCAGGTATTGAATTTACATTTGGTTTTAATGAAAGTTATTCCTTGGTGATTGCAGTAATATTGGGATATATGGTCGTCTTGGTTTGTTAATCGTTGTCGGATTTTGCTTAGTTTGGGATCTTGTTCTTGTTGTCGTTCCAGTTCTTTCATGATGTTGACCAAGTCAGTTCTGCTCTTAATAATATGGTAGATTTTGATAATGGTTTCCTTTTCTCCTTCGTACGTCTGGTCTTTAATGTTTACCCTGGACAGGGTATCGGCTACAACATTTTTCTTGCCCGGGATGTATTCCCAATTTAAATTGTATTCCTGTAATACCAAACTCCATCTAGTCAATCTTCCATGACTTAATTTACAATTTCTCAGCAATGATATGGACTTGTGGTCAGTCCTTATGGTAGTTGGGTACCCCAAGATGTAGGTCCTAAATTTTCCACAGGAAAATACAACGCTCAGCAATTCCTTCTCCGTGACATTGTAATTTCTCTCACTGTTGTTCAACACTCTACTTGCGAAACTGATTACACAATGATTCCCCTCTTCATCCATCCTCCTGGTACAATACGGATCCGAGGCTAACGTCACTGGCGTCGCAATTTAAATAGAATGGTTTGGTGAAATTGGGATGACGTAACATTACTGACTCGATGAATTTGTTTTTAATAAGTTGGAGTGTTATGTCTTGTTCGACTCCCCACGTCCATTTGTCCTTGGATGAAATTAATGTGAAAACTTGGCTGTCATTTCAGAGTAATTCTTTTGAAACTTTCGGTAATAATTGCATAGACCGAGGAATGACTGGAGTTGTTCCATGTTTTTAGGTGTTGGAAACTTCTGTATGCATTCAACCTTTTCTTGTGATGGTGTTACCCATGTCCAGACAAGTTGAATCCTAAAAATTGCACTTCGTCAGCTAGAAATTTGGATTTTTCCAGTTTGAGGGTTATATGGTTGTTTGATAGCTTTTCTAATACGTGTTCTACCCGGTGACAATGCTCGTCCCAGACATCTGATGTTATCAAGAGATCGTCTACATAGACTGTTGTAAACTGTAGGGCATCCGGTCCAAGTGTCTGGTCCATAATTTTTACAAATACTGCTACCGAATTCACCAATCCGAAGGGTAATCTTTTAAATTGGTAAATATGAACGCCATGTAGCTTCTACTGGATGGGTGTAACTCGACCTGCCAATAGCCGCAGACAGTATCCCATATACTGATGAATTTGGTCCCATAGAACTTTTTCAGGATTTCTTCTATTTCCTCTGGGGACGTACGATCATTTACTATGTGTTTATTGATCTCACGGGCGTCTAGACATATCCTCACCTTCCCGTGTTTCTTTGGAACTGCTAGGATGGGGCTGATGTAAGGTGAGTAGCTTGGTTCAATTATGTCTTCAGCTATTAATCGGTTGATTTCTGTTCTCACCGCTTCCTTCAATGAAAATGCGATCGGGTAAGATTTTTTATTAAAGTTGACAGGCTCTCGGAATTCAATTTCGCACTGATAATCTCTGACCTTCCCAGGTGTATCTGAAAATACGTGTCGGTATCTATTGTACACGTCTATAAGTTGTTCAGCTTGTCGAACGGTTAATTGTGCGTTCGTCTTTTCTCTCTGGAAAGTTCGGATTTCTTCGAATTTTTCGGGCCATAGTTGTTCATTGTCGGTCTCGTCACAAATTCCATTGTTAGGTGTTTGTTCCCTAGTGTTTTGGTATTTTTGTATATGGTACATGGTTGTCTTTGACTGTCTTTCGTCACTACTTATCAACTCTGTTGTCCACTGCAAGTCACCCTTCTGCAGGAATAGTTTGTATTTACTTAAGTCAATTATGGCTGAGTACTGGCGCAGCATATCGCAACCAATTAGCATCTGGAATGGTAGTCCACTGGCTACTAGGAATGTCATTGTTATGGTTTTTCCGTCGCTCGTCAGCTCTAGTTGTACCTGTTTTCGGACGGTTCTATTCTGTCGCCCAGTCGCTCCTACAAGGACAATGTTACTGATGGGTAGTGTAAGTATAGTCATCTTACTTCCTTCCTGTATTCTATTAAGTTCGATGGTGTCAATTAATGAAATGTTGGATCCCGTGTCTATCATTATTCGTGTTGGCACTACGTTGACGTTGGTAGTGATATAAGCAATTTCACTGTTGTGGTTGTTATCAGATTGGTTAATTTTTTCTTCGAGAAATTCCTTCCTTATATTCTTTAAGTAATTTGTGTGTACGATGGTAATTGTTCGTTCATTGTGAGTACGATGATTGGTACGATTTAACCCAATAGATTGGTTTAGTGAGGGTGTATTAGTTTTTTCACTGCCGCGCTTAGTTTAAAGCCGGTTCGGGCTGTTCGTCACGCCTGTCTCGTTGACTATTCGGCTGACTTCCACTTGTTGACGGTCGGGGTTCAGGCTGGTTACGATCCTCTTCGTATCGATCGCGCCGGTATACCTCCTGACTGCGACTTCTGCCTCCACTGGCTCTGGTATCACATCTGTTGATATACTGGTATTGGTGCTGGTTCTACCTACTCACTTATTTATATTGTTCGTATATTTCATCTCACTGGTATTGGTGCTGGTTCTACCTACTCACTTACCATCTACTGGGTTATTTTGGTTAAATCGTATTATACTATCATCGTTTCAAGTTTTGTTTTGTTGCTGGCTTCTTTTCTCTTATCAGAGGTTACTTGTTTTATTACCTTTAGCTGTATGATCGTATCATTATGTTAATTACCCATTCTTTTATCTCTGATCCATCCCTTTTTATTTATAGTGTTAATCATTTAATAATTTATTCTTATCATGTGGCTTCAAAAGTGTGTGTTGAAGATATGTACCCTTACAATATGCACAAAAATCAATTTAACAGTTAATAGTTTTTACACATTATCACTCGAGATTTTAGCTTAGGACAGCATTGTGATTTGTATTCACTTCAGCCACGAACTCTGTTCCAGGGAAAGCATATTAGTTCAATGCTAAATATCTATTTGCGACAGTTTATATTAAATACATTTCTATTTACTGTTACTGTACTTATTTAACAATGGTTAAAGTATCCTAATTATGAGCAAAACTATATAAACCAACATGAAAAAATCCTGTAGTAATTTACGTCTTCCTAAATTATATCTAGTTTCCCCAATAAGACGGGACTTTTAAGCACAAGATCTAGAAATACGGAGAGACTGCTTGTTGTCGGCAAGCATGGAGTGGTTGGATTGTCAGACCAATAACTGTTATTCCCCGAACACTATCCTGTAAAGTGTCTTACAACTGGTCATGGCAATGACACATCTCGAGGTCTCCGCTAAAGCGGATAGGCTCCACATGACTGGTAAGTCTCGATCTCTCGCGCTTGAAGTCTCTGGTCGATAGGAAAGCAGTTTTCTAATCATTTCCTGTCTCTTACTCATAATAATTTATTATTGACTATTCGCATTCCATCGTAACATGGGGGTTGTTATTAGTATACGAGTGGCAATCGCTTCTCGAACATCACTGTGGCTTGCAGAGCGTCAACGTTAGCGCGAGAGGCTCAATGGCTTTCCATTGACTAGGAACCGAATGGAAGGCCGAACTGCGATTCCAGAGACGGAGAAGGAGTCGACGAGATCGGTCCCATGATCGAAGATTCTTTGAGGCCTTGCCGTTGTCATCTCTAGGTCTCCACGTTTCCACACGAGCCGCGAATTGCGTAACTTAATTTCCTGGCAATTAATTGATTCTTAATATTCATTATCTTGTTAATCACTGGATATATTTTGATAATAAAAACGCTTTATTATTAAGAATCATGTTAGCTTATTTAGAATCATTAACGTATCTAACTGTACAAATCATTAAAAATAAATGAACAACAGTTATACGAGTAGCTGTGAACTTATCCCAGTTTCGAAATCCATAAAAATTAAAAAATTTCCACAAGATCATTATATACAAACGGATGACTAAACTTTATGCAAATATTATGGCAGAATAAGGCTTTTAGAAGACAGTGTAAAGAGAATGTCAAACAATTGGGACAGAACAGTAAGGCGTGCGCGCAAGTCGATTGATTATAATTCTTGTAAATACTTTTCTCTACTCACATGACAGGAAAAAAAGGAAATAAGAAATTCATTTTCTCTGTGTAGGGTCTCCAAACACTAGAAACAGCAATTAAATGTTGAATAATTTAAGCTTTTAATGCTTTAAAACGTACATATTTGGAACACCCACATTACCCACGTTCATATTTAGGAACAAACGTTTCACCAATTGGGAGCAATGATTGCTAAAAACAAAGAAACAGATACGTTAGAAAGAAAATCCATGTTCTGTTGAACATAGGATACGAAAATTGAACGTAGACGTACCGAGAAACAGCTGGAGGAAAGAAGTAGGTACAGAAGAAAGAGAGAAGTGAAAACTACCCTCACCTGTGGCATGCTCGAGAAGACTGGAAACCTTAAATTATGTTATATATAATTGTGTGTGTGTGTGTGTGTTAGTGAGAGAGAGAGAGAGAGAGAGAGAGAGAGAGAGAGAGAGAGAGAGAGAGAGAGAGAGAGAGAGAGAGAGAGAGAGAGAGAGAGAGAGAGAGAGAGAGAGAGAGAGAGAGAGAGCGCTCGCGTGTGTTTACAAGTTGTCGATCAGCGGTGGGCTGGATCAGCTAACTACATGATGATAATGATATACTGTAAGCATATAATTCAGATAATTATTATTAGCAAATAATAATTTAGTACATTATTTAATATTTTATTTAAAAGAAAACAACGCTACCAACCCAAAACTAGAAATCGACAATTATGTCACAACTATAATGCACATCTTCGTGCCAAAAAGTGTTTATAAAGTTTTATTAATCACGTGTACTGTTTCCGTGTATTTTGACCATGGAGGAGTTAAGAAATGGTGGGAACCGAAACAAGCTTGTAAACTCTAAAAGACGAGAAAAGTTTTTTAAGTTTGTAAGCTTGTAAAGACGAGAAAAGTTTTTTAAAAGATATGGGTAGAGATACATATAAACATATGGTTTTGAGAAATCTGGCAAATGAGGACTGAATGTATTTTTAGTATTCTTCGTTGCTTGAATACCTACAAAACTCAATGAAAATGTTAAGAACAACATGATAATCGAAACGATATACCTTTCAATGTAACAACATCGAAAAGGGTACATCGATGGAATGAAACAAACGTAAGTGCGTTCTACATTTTCACTTGCAGTATTTCATCGGAATAAATATTTGCACCTTGTTTCTGTAAATCACTGCTTTCATTGAAAGTTATAAAATTCAACAACAGTTCTTCCTTCTTGTGGTGAATCACTTCAATCAATATTTAAACAACGGTGTAAGAGATTAAAATGACGGCTACTATCACGCGCTGAAGCAGAAGTTGCGTTTCAAGTACGGTACAAGTCAAGTTTAAGGTCACAGACGTGAGGGGAAAGGCACTGGAGAATCTAGTTATGACGGTCCTGATTCATCAGCGACGTTGATAACGTATCCGTTTAATACTTTCAGGCTTCCCATGTTATATTAGTGTTTAGCACATGAATTGAATGCGATTAAAGTTTATCACAAGGTACAAAAAGGTAAGAACTTAGTGTGTAGTAGACAGCATTACAAAATTGAGAGAATTAGCATATACTGTTTTCTTAATTGCGGTAAGAGAATAGTCTACCTACAAGCTAATTTTTGTGACGAAGATAAATATGCAAAAGTTTCACTCAAGTGAGTGATCTACATTGACTTAAATTTGTGTAAGTTTTTATGATTTACGTTATAATTATTTTCACTTATTCCAAAATCCAGTCCGCTGGCTTATGACGCTGTTTTAATTGTTGCATGTTCTAGTGTTACGCCAGTATTTGACCAACGCATTTGTGTAAATTTATAGTGTCAACACTTTCCTTAATATTAAATCGGTGACTCCCGTTCTTGGAATATCAAGTGGATGCCCTTATTAGAGACTAGAAGGATGCAGCAATAATGAGAATCTTATTTATTTCGTAATTTTTGTAAGATAGCTATGTTGAAATTTCTGCCAGTACTCTATTGTATATTCCATAAGTAGACAGGCTTAAGAATGGGTTAAAGAAATATTCTTGGTAAGTTGATACTTTCTATAAAGATTCAATACATTTAATGTAGTTTGTGCCCAAACTGTTGGTGCATACTATAAATCTGCTAGTGTCATGTATTCGACGGTCTAAATGCGTCCAAGAAATATTCTGTCTTCGTCCTGCATGACTTACCAACAGTTTTTCTTCCAGCTTTTCTTCACAGGTTGTTCTGTGCTAAGTGTACGTTACATGTTAAGTCTTGCATTCATTGGCCATTTTGTATGACACAATTGGATCTTGTGTTGCAATTTGTATATTGACAGAGTTGAGTCCCTTTGGATACCAATATGCCACATTGTCGCAAATGTCATTGCCGACAGACCCGCAGTGTAAAGAAGATATGGGCTTGGGCCAAGGACACTTCCTGGCACGCCAGAACGAATAGTTTTGTTAGTTCGTTCCCTGCCCGACAAACAGTTTGTTAATTCGGGCTTGACAAAACTGTTGGTCAGGTTGGATTTGATAAGTACGTTCCTCGTAACGTACTTTGAGGAAGGCCTGTGCGAAATGTTGAGTAAGGAAGCTGAGCAGTATCTCTTTACATAATAAGTTACTTCTTTTCAACAGTCTATTAAAAATAAATTATTCAACGATTATATGTTTATTGTGAAATATAGACACGTGTTATAGTATTATTACTTTTTAAACTTTTAATTTAAAGACAATACAAAACACTGGCAACATGTTTATGCGGCTACAAGATGTGACCCCATAACGTCACATCCGGCAACCCCATAAACATGTTAACTTGTTGTAATATCATAATTATTTGGTCAATTTTTAAAGAATTAAAGAACATGTGTAGAAGTTAATCTGACGTGTTACAATGATTACATAAATCGTTTATTTATAACATTTAGTTGATAATTCTTGCAGTATCTTTCCATGATCAGATCAAACCTAGGGATTTTAATATACTCTTGTGTTGCAGCGAGACATTTGAATTGTAGTTAGACTTTAGACCTTAACAATCTACATCATGAAAAAATCTTTTTGCTTTTTCTGCTTCGTTTGTGAGGTAAAAACAACTAACTATGCTGCCTTTGGATTCTTAAGTCTTATCTGCCGTGTAAATGTTTATTTTAATGTGTAATGAAAGTTTTAGAAAAAGGTTTTCTAAATTAGAGACACCTAATTTTTATCTTTAAACCTGTACTTTTGTTTTGAAAATAAGGATATCGTCCTTTATTCAAAATCTTATAATAAATTGTGATTGTCACTGTGAGCGTTGTAATCGAAACCTTTGTTGCATTTTTAAAAAGTCTGTTTCTTGTGTAATACAGAAATCTCTCTCTCTCTCTCTCTCTCTCTCTCTCTCTCCCCCTATGGCACTACAGCCCTTGTTGGGTCCTGGCCTCCTCCAATTTTCCCCCCCATTCTCTTCTGTCGGTAGCCATCCTCCTGCAGGAACGCACTTTCAGTATTTCTTTTGCATCCTCATCCACCGCGTCCTCCCATCTTCTCCTCGGTTTTCCCACTGGTCTTTTTCCGTGGATTCTGGTATTCAATAGTTTTCGTGGTATTCTGTCTTCCCCCATTCTGGCTACATGACCAGCCCACCTTAAACGCTGTAGTTTTATGTATCGTGTTAGAGGTGGTTCTTTATATATTCGATACAATTCAAAGTTATATTTTATTCTCCAGCCGTGTACGTCATTAACTAGTCCAAGGATTCTTCGTAATATTTTTCTTTCAAAGATATCGAAAGTGTTTGCTGCTTTGGAGTTCAGGATACACGTTTCGCAGCCGTAAGTTAGGATGGGTCTTATTATTGAGTTGTATATCCTTAGTTTCGTGTTTCTGTGGATGGATACAGAAATATTTACCATGAGAAATTGTTCTTGTCTGAAAGCCAAGTGATGTTGGTTGATTAATTAAATTCTGTTACACGTTATCTGCACACATTGTTTTAACCAGTTCACTGCCAGTAGTTGAGAACCGTTTTTATCTCTACTGTATACACAGCGTTGTAGTCCCAGACTGCGTTAAAATAATGACAAAGTGTATTGAAGAATCTTCCTTGATTTTATTTAAGTTGGTGGACAACAAATTACAGAGGTGGTTACGGACCGAATTTACCTTCGGCAGCGATGACGGTGGCTTGCATATAGTTTCTTTGAAATATTGTCTTGCTCATGGATTTCGATACAATCATGTATCATTCCTTACATATCTATTATTTGGTTGTTTTCTGTGGTATATTTTATATTTTGGAAATCGTATTTACTGTCGATTTCTAAAACGGGTGTCTAGTATGAACACTAAGCTTAAATTTAGATTGTTCATAAACGTTTTAAAGTTCTTGACCATGTTGCTATAGGCAATTTCAGGGAGCGATTGTATAATTTTATGTACAGAACCTACCTTATTTACTTAACCGTTACTGTAACAAACTTATCATTGTAGTAAGTAGGTTAATCACTGTGCTTTTTCTCCATGAGTGCTCATTATTTCTTCGAGTATGTCATGTCGGTAACTTTTGAGTGTTTCTCATATTGATATTATTTTGGTAATTATTTTTGCCAGTTGCCAGTAAAAATTTTAGGTCTGGTTGAATTTGGTTAGTAGAGTTACATATTTTACTGAAGATTCCTTTTTTCTCGTAGCGCAGGATTCAGTGCTGTTAGAGTAGCCACGAACTATTAAGTCTCTACAATTAACCTATTTAATTTGATCATTTCGTGTCTTGTGGATACATCATATATTTAATCGTTCCCTGAACATTTAACACATTAATGTTTTTCAAGAAAAATCTGAAACTTCTTTAACCCGAAAGTGTGATGTGACGTTTGTTGTCAAATCCCTTGACGAGTTTGCTAATTCCTTATCACTCGCCTTCTTCGACTTTAATATTCTCTTTGACTTCCACGTTTCAGAGCTGCAGATACTGCAGAATTTGATAGTAGCTACTCGAATAGAAGGGTACTTATCCATGCTCTAGAAGGATCAAAGTGAGTGAATACATCTGTCTACTATATTAACGTAAACATTACTTTTCTTGGGCGGAACAGAACTGTACGTTCAGAACTGCACGCTTTCTTGTTGATGACTTAATCTTGTTTACTGTTAACTAATAACATTTTGTTTGTTGGTCTCTGTGACTGCCGTCCTTCATAGTTTCCAATATTTAAACAATATTACCATTCTTTTCCATGTGCTGAATTATGTACATACGTGTAATATATCAGTAATAAGGATACTTCTTCTACGTCATTTATATTTTTAAATGCCCTGTAACTTGCAGAAAGTGTTCTTACTGAACTCTAATACATATTCTATTACCATATTTTAACAAATAGAAAGTGTACGTCAAGTCTTTCCCTCGTTGCCTCACGTTGGATTCGTCAATTTTATAACAAATAGAAATTGTGTTTTGTTTTGTGTTGTTAGGTCGGGTGTTACACTCTGCGCACTTGTACTTACTGATTGCCGGTTTCTCTGCGACGATGTTGTCCTGCAAACACAACTTATGCTAATATGTGTATGTGGGCACCACTTGGATATTTGGTCCAAGAAATTATTATTATTAAAAATTGATTTTTTATTTGTTAAATTAATTATAGAAAAAAAATGTGAACAAGACAATTTGAATTGCAAATAACGTATGTTTAATGACCTTTCTTTTCATAAAAATCGTCTGAAGGACTAACAATCAAATTAAACAAAATTGCAGAGTTACAAAAAATTATTGACAAGTTTTTTAAGTAAGTATCGGCTAATAAATATTTTATTGCTCAGTTGAGTAGCATGAATTTAATCTTTGAAAAAACTTTATACTCAGGACGTGACTCCTTTGAACTATCAAGACAAATCAGTGGGATGCTTTACAAAAATTGTGTGATTTGAAGGTGTTTGACATGTGTAGTACAACTGTGTGACAAGGATACCAGGTAAAAATGATTTTAACTTTTTAACAACTCCCGTTCCGGTGGGTAAGTATTTCCTTCACTGGACACTGTTCTTGGGGACGGTTCTTATCTTGCGCCTCTTCGTGTTTACGTTCCTCACGCACTGGTAATTATTTATCAGTCAAATTACGGTTTTAAAACTCCGCACAATTGAAATAAAATTCGTACTGTTTCTATGCTTTGAATTCTTGGCGGCGGCGAACAGCTGATGACTACGTGGTCTCTCTATTCTGCCGTCTCAGCTCTAGTTCCAAACTCAATGTAGAAGGCTTGTGTCAGTAATTTGTTTGGGGAATTTTGTCAAAGTCTGTTTATCTTCGCAAATACCAGCAAAATTGATTTTCTCTATTAAAATCGGTCCTTTTCAGGGCCGCTGGGTATTTGGCTGTGTGCGTTTCTATTAAATATGGCGTGTTGCTGCTCTATTCAACAACACGTTAGCGTTTAGCGATATACTCCTGTGTTAGGTTAAGTCAGTCTTTTGTCATGTACGGGAAAAAAGCCTTTCTGTGTTCTCAGGTTGAATTCCTGTTCTTCGAAATCGCCTTGGACGAGATGATCGGATTCGTAGGTAAAGTGTCTCTTGTGGATTCAAAGCATAAAGTGTTTTTTGTGTCAAATTTCGTCTTCCTTTTATACTCTGTAAGGTGCATTGTTTTAATTTTTAAACATGGACTTCCGGTATTTTTGAGTAAAATTTCCTTCTGGAAAGTTCGAGAATATGCAAATAGAATATCATAGAACAAATTCGACTTCCGTAGAAGCTTTAGAACAAAAACTTCTTATTCTTCATACTAAAGGATATTACTGAAATTATTCTGGTATTTGTCAAACAATTTTACAGAACTACTTACAATCTGCATGCCATTATTATTTTAGGATTCTCTGCTTTCAACTGAATAAAATGATACCATTCACGATTGGTTTTGAACAAATTAAATCCAATAAATTAACATAAAATACAATTCTTACCTTGTAGTGTTCGCACAAAATTCTAATTTTCTAATTAATAAAATGTTATGAAGTTGCTTGGTTCTTGCTATACCATTAATACATAACATAATTATCTTTACATAACAAAATAAGCAAATATTAAAACATATAACATATAAATAAGTTCATTTTTGTGTAGGCACTACATATGGCCTAGTTTTTTGTCACTGGTTTTTATTGTAATTTTGTCTTTTTCGGTATTATATATGGAATTTTTTGGGTATTCACTTAGAGTTTGTTATATTGTTTATCTTTGGGAATACCTGGTTTACCCTAATACATTTTATTTTTATTGTAATATTACTTAGCATCTCACTGGTTTTGTACAGATGAGTTATTTCATGAGTGTGACAATTTTCACTTTTATATTTGAAAATTCTCTAAGAATTAAGCTTGTCTTCAATTGAGCAAGTATGTTTCCATTGTACATTATAGGATTGTACCTTTTTCCTTTATTTTTTCTAATATTATTCAATTAGTCTGTCAAATATGACTATTTTTGTGATTGTTTTTTGGTCTCAGCCTAGTATGGTATAGCTAACTAGTTTCATATCTTGACTGTTAAAGTGTTTTAGGTGGTCATATATATATATATATATATATATATATATATATATATATATATATATATATATATATATATATATATAAGTATAGTTACTTTATATTGTGTTTCAACTTTAAAATACAATTTTGTTGCATTTGGTAACGTTAAATTCATAAATATTACAATTTTATATGTTCATCACATGTTTTCAGTTTAACACGGTTTTTGATTATTTCAATTGACTTCTAATCAATTTACAGCTTTCTCTATTTATAGTAATTTGTTTGTCTTTGTCTAATTGACATTAACATATAGTTTTTATATTAATTCTATAATAATTAATTTTCACATAAAATCTGTGTGATTGGTCTCGACTCCAAAACCTTGGTTTTTTTGTCATAACAGTTATATATTTTTTATTTTAACTTACATCCTTTTTAATGATGTGTTCAAATCATTTAATACATTTATTTTATTTATATTATAAAGTATAATAATAGATCTTGTCCATTAATTCACAATAAATGGTTTTTTATACCCTATTCAGAGTTACATTTCTTAATACGTCATGACCTCATTTTGGTCATTTCTGAGATTATCTGTTTCTCTTATAGTACATTATCAGTTTTACACTGTTCTTCATTAAACAATATATGGGGTTTGAGTCTTGGTCGTTTTTTCATGTTAATGATATTAATTATCGGACAATATTACAAAATTTTTGGATTACTTGGGTTCGATACTGTTCATCTCACCTTCCTCTTATGATAATTTACTTTGCAATTAAATTCCTTTATGGAACGTTCTGTGACGTTACATATGCCTCCCCGTTAAAATTGATAATTTGGGAAAAACATTTCTTCAGTTTTGATGAAATTATCATTTCTATATTAACCTTTTATTAGCTTCATTATTATTTCATTCTTTTATCTTATAATTA
Organism: Magicicada septendecula; assembly: GCA_034769895.1. Taxonomy (NCBI): domain Eukaryota; kingdom Metazoa; phylum Arthropoda; class Insecta; order Hemiptera; family Cicadidae; genus Magicicada; species Magicicada septendecula. The sequence goes on along the minus strand of CM068367.1, from coordinate 372,847,490 downwards.
GATTCCTGTACTACTCCTTTAATATATTAATCCATCTCATTATCCATGTCTCAATCTTTACCATATCTCCTTTTCCTTTCCTTTACCTTGTTGTTAATTATTTAATCTTTGATATAACTCCCTAACAATTCCCTAACTTTTATAGCGGGTTCGGAGTCAGAGGGGCCCCATTGGCAATCCAATCTCCGCCGTTCCCTAACTATAACCACTGAAATCAGAGGAAACACATCTCTGTCCAGAAAATATATAAGACATACTTATAATTGCACTTTCACAACAAATAATAATAATAAAAAAAAAATACAATATTCAAAGATCATAGGCTCCTACACATAAATTCCCTTTCTTAATCTCTTCTGATTATTTCTCAATTATATTAATATACTGTTCTCCGCAGGTAAAATTATCTTTTAAAATCATTCGATGTCAATAGCTATATTTATAAAGTCATCATTACCTCCTTGTGTAACACACTGTATCCTTTTTTTTTTTTTTCAATTATCATTTCCTTTTAGTATCAATTATATGACAGTATTTCTCCTCCTTAGTAATATCAATTGTTATTTTATTGTTCAATAATTTATTTAATTAATTTGAGTAACATTGTAAATTATGTCTTTTCCTCCTTTCCTTCCCTCCTTCTCTAAGTACGGGTAAGTTGGTAAATATACGTTGACTTGGCTATTGGAAATAAATTTATATTTTATATATATATTTTTTGCCTTTGGTGGAAGGTGTCCTTCTCGTATTTTTATTTTTATTAATAATCTCTGTTCCTTTTCTAAGTACGGGTAAGTTGGTAAATATACGTTGACTTAGCTATTGGAAATAAATTTATATTTTACATATATATTTTTGCCTTTGGTGGAAGGTGTCCTTCTCTTATTTTTATTTATTAATAATCTTCTCCTTTTCTAAGTACGGGTAAGTTGGTAAATATACGTTGACTTGGCTATTGGAAATAAATTTATATTTTATATATATATTTTTGCCTTTGGTGGAAGGTGTCCTTCTCGTATTTTTATTTTTATTAATAATCTTCTCCTTTTCTAAGTACGGGTAAGTTGGTAAATATACGTTGACTTATTCCCTTTATTATGATTTTCAACTATATTATCTCTCTCTTCTAACAATTCCTCTCTAATATCTCTGAGATAATTATTTGTTCTCAATGTCATTGTCCTGTCTTCGTCATGTCTATTTTTTCGTTCAGTTACCCCATAATATTGGATCAGTGAAGGGCTGTCTTCCTTTTTCACTGCCGCGTCTAGTTTAAATGAGCACCTGTCTCATTTGCCCGGTCTCCCGGAACATTGGGTTGCTGACTTGTTTGTGGTTCCTGTCTAACCTCGGGGTTACCACTAATAGGTCGGCTATTTGTTGTATTACTTTGGTTACCTTGCGTCTGCTGTGGGTAATACACATAAGTCTGTAAATTGTGTTGGTATGGTCGTTGACTATAGGCCATCGTATAGTTTACCTGGGGTCTGTACTCCTGATTCCTTCTATCACCTCCCCCTTGATTACCTCCATTCCGATAATTATTTCCCTGACTATAATTATTTCCTCTATAATTGTTGCCCCGATAATTATTTCCCTGATAGCTGTTCCTATGGTAATTATTTTCGGGGTAATTACTTCGATTTGGCCCCGGATTGTTACGGTTATTCGGACCTTGATTATTATTATTGCGGCTATTTAGTGGGGTGTTCTTGTTATGGCTATTCGGGTTAAAATTATTACCATTTCCGCTTCCATTCCGATTTGGCCCGTTGTTAATATTATAATAGTCTACCTTACGACTGGGGGGTTGGTAGTCTTGAAATTTTCCCGCGGACTCGCAGTTCTCTAATAGCTTAGCTAGGTCAGTAATTTTACTAAGTTGCTGGTATAATTGGGCATCTTTAATACCGTAGCTATAGTGTCCAGCTAACTGTCTCACCAAACATTCTTCCGGGATTGGCGGTATTAATTTTCGCACCAAACATATTTTTCCCAGGAAATATGATGTTGGGGATTGTCCCTTGGACGCGTCGTATTTCCCGTAAAATATGTCCATTCTCACTTTGTTTTGCGCCGTTTCTGACCAATATTTTTCTTTGAATTGGCGTTTGAATTCGTTCAAGTTTGTTATTTCGGGTCGTACTGCTATCCACCAATTATCTTTCGTATTTCGGAATGTTTCGTCTAACATTTCCCTTATTCTATCCCATCTCGTTTCCCTATTCCTTTCGATGAACTCTTCCATCCTCTCCAAAAATTCCATAGGGTTCCGGCGATAATTTTGGAAGTTAATTACCTCCCTATTTTCGCTATGACACGCATGGGTATTCAATATCGGTGTGTCCCTCAGCGCTTCTAATCTCTCCTGCAGGTTTTTCTCCCTCTGGTCAATTTCCTGTATATTATTTCTATTGGTTTTTATCTGTTCGTCCAACCTGTTAGCTATGTCATACGTTCTTTGTATTCTCTCGCTAACGTCTTTCCGGACTTCTCCTACCTCCTGCATGATTTCGTCTTGGTTTTGCCTTACCTTATTATCGAGAGTTCGAACATCTTGTTTCGTCTCTACGGTTCGTTCCTCTATGGTTTCAAAACGGGTATTATTTCCTTCCTGTAATCTTTCTAACTGTTTCGCCATTGTCTCGACCCTCTTGTCACTGTCGACTTTACTATTATCGATTTTTTGGTTTACCGTCTCATAATTTGCACTAATTTCCTTTTTCAGGGACTCTATACTTTTTTTATTTTCCTCCTGAAATAGCTCCAGCTTTTTCCCATTGTCATTGATCTTATTAATTATATATTCCCTTAAGGATTCTATTTTTTGTCTAATTCCTCCTTATCTTCCTGTATATCTATATTATTTTCCTCCTTATCTTTCTGTCTATTTTTATTATTATCCTCCCTCAGGGATTCTATTAATGTCTCCGTTTTTTCATTACTGTTATTAGTATTTTTGTTTATAGTTTCTTCCATTCTTTGGAACATCATCATTATTACATTCATGTCGATGCTCCCTGTTGCTTTTTCCGGTTCGGGTTTCTCTGTTTGGTCTCCCATTTGTATGGGCCTTTCTCCCGCTTGTTCCTCTGATTCATCTCCCGTTTGTATTGGTCTTTCAATTTCTAGTGTGGGCGGTTCTATTTCTATTTCCTCAACTTGGACTGCCTCCCCATCTTCCACACTTAATTCGGGTTCTACATTTTTCTTCACCTTCTTTCCTTTTGGTAGCGGCATCTTGATTTGTTGATAGTTGCCGGACTTGTTCCTTTCCTTTCAAGCCTCACTAGTTGGGCTGCCAATTTTTAACAAATAGAAAGTGTACGTCAAGTCTTTCCCTCGTTGCCTCACGTTGGATTCGTCAATTTTATAACAAATAGAAATTGTGTTTTGTTTTGTGTTGTTAGGTCGGGTGTTACACTCCCCGCACTTGTACTTACTAATTGCCGGTTTCTCTGCGACGATGCTGTCCTGCAAACACAACTTATGCTAATATGTGTATGTGGGCACCACTTGGATATTTGGTCCAAGAAATTATTATTATTAAAAATTGATTTTTTAGTTGTTAAATTAATTATAGAAAAAAAATGCGAACAAGACAATTTGAATTGCAAATAACGTATGTTTAATGACCTTTCTTTTCATAAAAATCGTCTGAAGGACTAACAATCAAATTAAACAAAATTGCAGAGTTACAAAAAATATTGACAAGTTTTTTAAGTAAGTATCGGCTAATAAATATTTTATTGCTCAGTTGAATAGCATGAATTTAATCTTTGAAAAAACTTTATACTCAGGACGTGACTCCTTTGAACTATCAAGACAAATCAGTGGGATGCTTTACAAAAATTGTGTGATTTGAAGGTGTTTGACATGTGTAGTACAACTGTGTGACAAGGATACCAGGTAAAAATGATTTTAACTTTTTAACAACTCACGTTCCGGTGGGTAAGTATTTCCTTCACTGGACACTGTTCTTGGGGACGGTTCCAATCTTGAGCCTCTTCGTGTTTACGTTCCTCACGCACTGGTAATTATTTATAAGTCAAATTACGGTTTTAAAACTCCTCACAATTGAAATAAAATTCGTACTGTTTCTATGCTTTGAATTCTTGGCGGCGGCGAACAGCTGACTGCGTGGTCTCTCTATTCTGCCGTCTCAGCGCTAGTTCCAAACTCAATGTAGAAGGCTTGTGTCAGTAATTTGTTTGGGGAATTTTGTCAAAGTCTGTTTATCTTCGCAAATACCAGCAAAATTGATTTTCTCTATTAAAATCGGTCCTTTTCAGGGCCGCTGAGTATTTGGCTGTGTGCGTTTCTATTAAATATGGCGTGTTGCTGCTCTATTCAACAACACGTTAGCGTTTAGCGATATACTCCTGTGTTAGGTTAAGTCAGTCTTTTGTCATGTACGGGAAAAAAGCCTTTCTGTGTTCTCAGGTTGAATTCCTGTTCTTCGAAATCGCCTTGGACGAGATGATCGGATTCGTAGGTAAAGTGTCTCTTGTGGATTCAAAGCATACAGTGTTTTTTGTGTCACACAACTGGGGGTTGCGCGGCCCGCGCGAAGCGCGGGTCGCGAGAAGTACAGTGTCCCGAGTCTCAGAAAGGACTCCTGCCACTGGGTCTGTTGGAGTTCAATTTATACTTTTATCTACTTATGGGGGGGGGTCTGAAACGACCTGCGATTGGTGGATTATACCACCGGGACTAGCAAACGAGGTCGCTTCCAGGACTCACCTGGTCGCGGGGTGTATTTACCAAGTCCGGCAATGAGGGAATTGTGGGTCACTCTGTCGGAACGAACATAGAATCGTCGCGCCAGGCGTCTCACGGTGTCATCAAGAGAGCGGACACCGAGTCCTCTCCTCAAAAGACGAGAAGAGTACCTCCGGGGGACTTTGCACGCGAGCTTCAGTCCCCGGTCGAGTACGCGCTGGAGCGTGATTCTATGACCACGAGCCAGGTATCCCCAAACAGGACAGGCGTAGGTAATCACCGGCAACACGTACGTGTTGACTATGAGCTTACCTAGCCGGGGGGTCATTGCCGGATTAGATAGCACGGGCCAGAGTCTACTGAGTTGCGCCGAAGCGCGTTGTCGGATGTAATTTGCATGGGTTCGCCAGGTGAGTCGGGAATCCACGTGGAGCCCGAGGTACTTGACGCTGTTGGTCCAGGGCACCTCGACGGGGCCTACTTTAAGCGGCCGAGGCCGCTTGCGTTGTCGCGAGAATATTACCGCGGCGCTCTTGGAAGCGTTAACGGCAACTCTCCAGTCATCGGTCCACCCGACATACGCGTCGAGTTGGCGCTGGAGCTTAACGGCCGCATAACTCGCGTTCGGCTCTGAGGCAAAAGCCGCAGTGTCGTCCGCGAACAGCGACAGTTTCACTCCAGGAACTCGGGGCGTGTCGTTGACAAACAACGAGAACAGAAGAGGCCCAAGGACACTTCCCTGAGGGACACCAGCGGTAATACGCCTCTCCGAAGAGAGAGCGTGGTCTACTCTCACTCGGAAGCTACGGTCTCGCAGAAAGCTGCCGATCAAATGAACGTAGCAGTCTGGGAGAAGGACCTCCGTGAGTTTGTAGAGGACACCCTCGTGCCACACGCGGTCAAAGGCTTTCTCTACGTCTAGGAAGATCGCAGCCGTCTGTTTGCCCTGGCAGCCAGCCTCGGTTATGCATTCCACGAGTCTCATCAGCTGATGAGTCGAGGAGTGCAGCTCACGAAAGCCGAACTGTTCGGGGATCAGCACGTCTAGTCTTTCTAGATGGTCGCGGATCCTACGCTGGATCAGACGCTCAAAAACCTTGGACGTCGCGGACAAGAGGCTGATGGGCCTGAGGTTCTCCACTCGAGAAGAATTCTTTCCCGGCTTCGGTATCACAATGACGGTAGCCGTTTTCCATTTCACCGGAAAATAGGCCAGTCTGAGGCATGAATTGAACAGGTCAGTGAGGAACTGGGTTCCTCGCTCCGGAAGGCGATGGAGGGCGGAATTCATGACTCCGTCCGGGCCAGGCGCCTTCCGGGGCTTGAGCTGAACAATCCTCTCAGAGACCTCCTCCGGGGAGATGGGCTCCGGTTGGACTGTGATACCGGCCGATAGAAAGCGCTCTACCTCGCGGCAGATGTGCTCAGTGAAGGCCGGGTTCTTGGATGGGTTGGGAGCGAACTGACGCTCTAAACTGTCAGCCAAGAACTCGGCCTTTTCGAGGGGGCGGCCAAGGGGTTGACCGCCAGGTCCGGCCAGTGCGGGGAGAGGCGCGCGTTTGCGCTTTCCCGTTAGGGCACTGGGAATCCGCCAGACATTACGGTCCTCAGCAGGGCCATCCATCTGTGTTACAGCTAGCTCCCAGTTGCGTCTACGGAACGCCAGCATGTCACGACGCAACTTGCCGGACGCTCTGTTGAACGCAGCCTTGTCCGCCGGGTCACGAGTCCTCTGCCAGCGTCTCCGGAGGCGATTCCTCTCGCAAGCGAGCTGAGACACCTCTTCGGGGATCCGCTGATAGTCGGGCGTGAGCCCCGGCTTCATCCGGGAGGACACGTCAACCGCCGAGACTACGGCTGTGTCGAATAAGCCAACTGCCTCTTCGACATGCTGGGTAGTGTCGAGCGGGATATGCTCTGGTAGGCGGCGACTGAACGCCGGGCCAAAGCGGTCCCACTCGATTACCCGCCGCTCGTCGCGGACGGTGGCGTGCTGGGTAGCTATATGCACACTGATAGGGCAATGGTCCGAGGACAGTTCCGAAATGACGGAGACGTGGACCGGGCAATAAACGCCCCTGACCGCGGCAATGTCCAATACGTCAGGGCGGGAGTTAGCCCTCGAGGGATAGTATGTAGGCCCGGTAGGACCCATGACTGTGACCCGAGCCGCATCAGCATACCTGCGTAAGCGGGTCCCGTTTGGGTTCGCCAAGCGGCTCCCCCAATCGGGGTGCTTACAGTTCAGGTCGCCCGCCAGGACTACCCTCCTGTGTGCTCCAAAGACGGCCTCCAGATCGTTCGACAGGAGCTCCGTGTGTGGAGGCTTGTAGGCGGAAACCACGAGTAGACCGCCGAGAGCACCATGGAGCTCGACCGCGGTGCACTCGAGGTTCCGCCGCTGAGGCAGGACAACGCGGTGATGGCGAAGACTCGCCTTCACCGCGATGGCTGTGCCCCCTCCTGCGCGACCCGACCGGTCATCCCGGTGGCACACGTAGTTGGGTAGTCGGAAACGACGATGCGGGGTCAGGTGCGTCTCGCCAAGAAGAAGCACATCGGGCTTGTGACGGGCAACGAACTCTAAGAGCTCAGAATGCCGGGAAGCGAGGCCGTTGGCGTTCCACGCCACGAGCTCGAGGTCTCGCTTGAGGGATTGCCGTGGTTGTCCGTTCATAACAGACCTGTTACACGGCAGGCTTCCACCAAGAGGAGGAACTTGTCCTGGGGCGAGGCTGTTGCCAAGCGTTCCTTGATTTTAAGGAAAGTCTGGGCCACTTTCTGCAAGTCGTAGCTTGCCAGAAAGTCTGAAACGACGGCGAGATCATCGGAAGATGAGGCCGGGGGAGAACGCTTGGCGGCAGCTGCATAGCTGCGGCGGGGCGAGACGGTGGAAGCCTTGGGGGCTGGTACTGGAGCGGGTGGCCGCTCTGGCTTTTGGAGGACGGGCTTGGGTCCAGTGGCAGGTGGTTTAGGCTGGCCCGTGTTCTTGGCCTGGTTCCTAACTTTCTTGCCCGATCTGGGGAATCTAGGCTTGGGTGGCGGCGGCAATGGAGGATCAATTTCCTCGTTGTCCGGCAGCGGGACTTGTGTGAAGTGGGGTATTTCGCGTTCCGGTTCCGGGGGCGCGATGATGGGTTTGGCCTTTGGAGCTTCGCTCGGGCTCACTGTACTGCTGGGTTTCGGAACCGGAGCAGACCTAGGGGCTGGTTTCCGGACCACAGGTTCAGCGGCTTTGGCCGGTTTGACTGGCTGTCTAACATCATGTCGAGGCTTAGGCTGGACTGGTTTCTTCAACTTGTCCAGCTGCTCGCTATAGACTGGGCAGCGCCTGTTATTAGCAGCATGGGCGCCGCCGCAGTTGATACAATATCGGTGGTTGTCCGGGACAGCGCAGGCCTGCGTCAAGTGGTCATTTCCACAGCGGACGCAGGTCGGCGCGTTCCGACAACCGAAGCTGCTGTGGCCGAACCGCTGGCACCTGTGGCACTGGGAAAGTCGCCCGGTCTGACGGCAGGGCTCTACGCTTACGCAGAGCCCGAAAAGCCGTTTCAACTCTAATAAGGCCTGGGAGGAGTCGCCCTTCTCCACCAGGAGTCTGATTAATGGGAGTGGTCGACGCGAGCCATAAGTGGTGTACAGCCGAGAGGCTCCCACAACCTTATAACCCGCGTCGCACAGTTCGTCAGCGACGACCTGCGGATCCGCCTGTATGTCCAGGCCCCGAAGGACGAGGGCTACAGGCTTGGTGCGGTTCAGTGTGTATGTGTGGAACTGGAACGATTCACGTTCCAGCCACTGGACCACTCCGAAGTGCTCCGATGCGCTGCGGCAGGTAACGCGCACAGTCTCGCTCGCAAGGAGCTTGACAGATGCGTTATCTGCCAGCGCAACGGACTTACGGAGTCGGCGAACAAAGCCGATCACGTCCCTGACGTTCGTAACGAACACCGGCGGGACCCTTCCTTCGGAGGTGCGACTAGGCGCAACCTCAGCGGAGGCTTGGAGTGCCGCCGAGTCCGTGGCCGAACTCAAGGAGGTCAGGGAAGGAGACTTTCGCGGCTTGCCACCGCGCCCTACTGCCACCCAGTCGGTGGAAGCCGAGGTCTCCATATCTGGGGAGTCAGACTCCGGCAGAGGATTCGGGCTGCTTGGCCTACTAGCGGCCGTGCAGCCGGAAGGTCCGGCCTTAGCGGGCTTGGTCGGCCCTAATAAGGACCGATTTTGCTCACGTACTTGCGCGGGTTCAGCAGGGCTTCCCGCGCAAGTCGTAGGGTTCCCGGCTGGCCCAAGTGGCCGGCCGGGGGGCTCGATGCTGCCGCACAGTGCTTTGGGGACACTAACAGCGGGGCTACTGCCGACTAGCTCGGCTCTTTGTCCAGCGGGTACCCGGGGGCCGAACTGTGACACCGTCACAGTGGCGGCGCAACCCGCATCTCTATTTGTGAGCCCTACTCTCGGACTCCCCGGGTTCCGCTGGACAGCGCTAACTAGCACACTTACCGGCACAGCGCGGCAGGTCCCAGTTGTGTGCTGCTTGGCGTCGTCTTGCTGGCAAGGCGGTTGGTCAACGTCCATGTCCATCGCTGCAGCTCTCTGATGTTGGCGCTGGCGATGAGGCGATTCTTGGTCTGGCGGTTTCTTCTTGACTGCCGCCGCAGTAGCTTGTGCTGATGGCCTCTTCATGGCAGTAAGTAGAGGACGAGGCTATCCTCTTCTGCGATGCTCTTCTGTGACGTCCGATCTCTTCCAATGCTGAGTGCAGAATGATCGTCTCCGTCGTCTCCTCTGTTTTTTGTGTCAAATTTCGTCTTCCTTTTATACTCTGTAAGGTGCATTGTTTTAATTTTTAAACATGGACTTCCGGTATTTTTGAGTAAAATTTCCTTCTGGAAAGTTCGAGAATATGCAAATAGAATATCATAGAACAAATTCGACTTCCGTAGAAGCTTTAGAACAAAAACTTCTTATTCTTCATACTAAAGGATATTACTGAAATTATTCTGGTATTTGTCAAACAATTTTACAGAACTACTTACAATCTGCATGCCATTATTATTTTAGGATTCTCTGCTTTCAACTGAATAAAATGATACCATTCACGATTGGTTTTGAACAAATTAAATCTAATAAATTAACATAAAATACAATTCTTACCTTGTAGTGTTCGCACAAAATTCTAATTTTCTAATTAATAAAATGTTATGAAGTTGCTTGGTTCTTGCTATACCATTAATACATAACATAATTATCTTTACATAACAAAATAAGCAAATATTAAAACATATAACATATAAATAAGTTCATTTTTGTGTAGGCACTACATATGGCCTAGTTTTTTGTCACTGGTTTTTATTGTAATTTTGTCTTTTTCGGTATTATATATGGAATTTTTTGGGTATTCACTTAGAGTTTGTTATATTGTTTATCTTTGGGAATACCTGGTTTACCCTAATACATTTTATTTTTATTGTAATATTACTTAGCATCTCACTGGTTTTGTACAGATGAGTTATTTCATGAGTGTGACAATTTTCACTTTTATATTTGAAAATTCTCTAAGAATTAAGCTTGTCTTCAATTGAGCAAGTATGTTTCCATTGTACACTATAGGATTGTACCTTTTTCCTTTATTTTTTCTAATATTATTCAATTAGTCTGTCAAATATGACTATTTTTGTGATTGTTTTTTGGTCTCAGCCTAGTATGGTATAGCTAACTAGTTTCATATCTTGACTGTTAAAGTGTTTTAGGTGGTCATATATATATATATATATATATATATATATATATATATATAAGTATAGTTACTTTATATTGTGTTTCAACTTTAAAATACAATTTTGTTGCATTTGGTAACGTTAAATTCATAAATATTACAATTTTATATGTTCATCACATGTTTTCAGTTTAACACGGTTTTTGATTATTTCAATTGACTTCTAATCAATTTACAGCTTTCTCTATTTATAGTAATTTGTTTGTCTTTGTCTAATTGACATTAACATATAGTTTTTATATTAATTCTATAATAATTAATTTTCACATAAAATCTGTGTGATTGGTCTCGACTCCAAAACCTTGGTTTTTTTGTCATAACAGTTATATATTTTTTATTTTAACTTACATCCTTTTTAATGATGTGTTCAAATCATTTAATACATTTATTTTATTTATATTATAAAGTATAATAATAGATCTTGTCCATTAATTCACAATAAATGGTTTTTTATACCCTATTCAGAGTTACATTTCTTAATACGTCATGACCTCATTTTGGTCATTTCTGAGATTATCTGTTTCTCTTATAGTACATTATCAGTTTTACACTGTTCTTCATTAAACAATATATGGGGTTTGAGTCTTGGTCGTTTTTTCATGTTAATGATATTAATTATCGGACAATATTACAAAATTTTTGGATTACTTGGGTTCGATACTGTTCATCTCACCTTCCTCTTATGATAATTTACTTTGCAATTAAATTCCTTTATGGAACGTTCTGTGACGTTACATATGCCTCCCCGTTAAAATTGATAATTTGGGAAAAACATTTCTTCAGTTTTGATGAAATTATCATTTCTATATTAACCTTTTATTAGCTTCATTATTATTTCATTCTTTTATCTTATAATTAGATTCCTGTACTACTCCTTTAATATATTAATCCATCTCATTATCCATGTCTCAATCTTTACCACATCTCCTTTTCCTTTCCTTTACCTTGTTGTTAATTATTTAATCTTTGATATAACTCCCTAACAATTCCCTAACTTTTATAGCGGGTTCGGAGTCAGAGGGGCCCCATTGGCAATCCAATCTCCGCCGTTCCCTAACTATAACCACTGAAATCAGAGGAAACACATCTCTGTCCAGAAAATATATAAGACATACTTATAATTGCACTTTCACAACAAATAATAATAATAAAAAAAAAATACAATATTCAAAGATCATAGGCTCCTACACATAAATTCCCTTTCTTAATCTCTTCTGATTATTTCTCAATTATATTAATATACTGTTCTCCGCAGGTAAAATTATCTTTTAAAATCATTCGATGTCAATAGCTATATTTATAAAGTCATCATTACCTCCTTGTGTAACACACTGTATCCTTTTTTTTTTTTTCAATTATCATTTCCTTTTAGTATCAATTATATGACAGTATTTCTCCTCCTTAGTAATATCAATTGTTATTTTATTGTTCAATAATTTATTTAATTAATTTGAGTAACATTGTAAATTATGTCTTTTCCTCCTTTCCTTCCCTCCTTCTCTAAGTACGGGTAAGTTGGTAAATATACGTTGACTTGGCTATTGGAAATAAATTTATATTTTATATATATATTTTTTGCCTTTGGTGGAAGGTGTCCTTCTCGTATTTTTATTTTTATTAATAATCTCTGTTCCTTTTCTAAGTACGGGTAAGTTGGTAAATATACGTTGACTTAGCTATTGGAAATAAATTTATATTTTACATATATATTTTTGCCTTTGGTGGAAGGTGTCCTTCTCTTATTTTTATTTATTAATAATCTTCTCCTTTTCTAAGTACGGGTAAGTTGGTAAATATACGTTGACTTGGCTATTGGAAATAAATTTATATTTTATATATATATTTTTGCCTTTGGTGGAAGGTGTCCTTCTCGTATTTTTATTTTTATTAATAATCTTCTCCTTTTCTAAGTACGGGTAAGTTGGTAAATATACGTTGACTTAGCTATTGGAAATAAATTTATATTTTACATATATATTTTTGCCTTTGGTGGAAGGTGTCCTTCTCTTATTTTTATTTATTAATAATCTTCTCCTTTTCTAAGTACGGGTAAGTTGGTAAATATACGTTGACTTGGCTATTGGAAATAAATTTATATTTTATATATATATTTTTGCCTTTGGTGGAAGGTGTCCTTCTCGTATTTTTATTTTTATTAATAATCTTCTCCTTTTCTAAGTACGGGTAAGTTGGTAAATATACGTTGACTTATTCCCTTTATTATGATTTTCAACTATATTATCTCTCTCTTCTAACAATTCCTCTCTAATATCTCTGAGATAATTATTTGTTCTCAATGTCATTGTCCTGTCTTCGTCATGTCTATTTTTTCGTTCAGTTACCCCATAATATTGGATCAGTGAAGGGCTGTCTTCCTTTTTCACTGCCGCGTCTAGTTTAAATGAGCACCTGTCTCATTTGCCCGGTCTCCCGGAACATTGGGTTGCTGACTTGTTTGTGGTTCCTGTCTAACCTCGGGGTTACCACTAATAGGTCGGCTATTTGTTGTATTACTTTGGTTACCTTGCGTCTGCTGTGGGTAATACACATAAGTCTGTAAATTGTGTTGGTATGGTCGTTGACTATAGGCCATCGTATAGTTTACCTGGGGTCTGTACTCCTGATTCCTTCTATCACCTCCCCCTTGATTACCTCCATTCCGATAATTATTTCCCTGACTATAATTATTTCCTCTATAATTGTTGCCCCGATAATTATTTCCCTGATAGCTGTTCCTATGGTAATTATTTTCGGGGTAATTACTTCGATTTGGCCCCGGATTGTTACGGTTATTCGGACCTTGATTATTATTATTGCGGCTATTTAGTGGGGTGTTCTTGTTATGGCTATTCGGGTTAAAATTATTACCATTTCCGCTTCCATTCCGATTTGGCCCGTTGTTAATATTATAATAGTCTACCTTACGACTGGGGGGTTGGTAGTCTTGAAATTTTCCCGCGGACTCGCAGTTCTCTAATAGCTTAGCTAGGTCAGTAATTTTACTAAGTTGCTGGTATAATTGGGCATCTTTAATACCGTAGCTATAGTGTCCAGCTAACTGTCTCACCAAACATTCTTCCGGGATTGGCGGTATTAATTTTCGCACCAAACATATTTTTCCCAGGAAATATGATGTTGGGGATTGTCCCTTGGACGCGTCGTATTTCCCGTAAAATATGTCCATTCTCACTTTGTTTTGCGCCGTTTCTGACCAATATTTTTCTTTGAATTGGCGTTTGAATTCGTTCAAGTTTGTTATTTCGGGTCGTACTGCTATCCACCAATTATCCTTCGTATTTCGGAATGTTTCGTCTAACATTTCCCTTATTCTATCCCATCTCGTTTCCCTATTCCTTTCGATGAACTCTTCCATCCTCTCCAAAAATTCCATAGGGTTCCGGCGATAATTTTGGAAGTTAATTACCTCCCTATTTTCGCTATGACACGCATGGGTATTCAATATCGGTGTGTCCCTCAGCGCTTCTAATCTCTCCTGCAGGTTTTTCTCCCTCTGGTCAATTTCCTGTATATTATTTCTATTGGTTTTTATCTGTTCGTCCAACCTGTTAGCTATGTCATACGTTCTTTGTATTCTCTCGCTAACGTCTTTCCGGACTTCTCCTACCTCCTGCATGATTTCGTCTTGGTTTTGCCTTACCTTATTATCGAGAGTTCGAACATCTTGTTTCGTCTCTACGGTTCGTTCCTCTATGGTTTCAAAACGGGTATTATTTCCTTCCTGTAATCTTTCTAACTGTTTCGCCATTGTCTCGACCCTCTTGTCACTGTCGACTTTACTATTATCGATTTTTTGGTTTACCGTCTCATAATTTGCACTAATTTCATTTTTCAGGGACTCTATACTTTTTTTATTTTCCTCCTGAAATAGCTCCAGCTTTTTCCCATTGTCATTGATCTTATTAATTATATATTCCCTTAAGGATTCTATTTTTTGTCTAATTCCTCCTTATCTTCCTGTATATCTATATTATTTTCCTCCTTATCTTTCTGTCTATTTTTATTATTATCCTCCCTCAGGGATTCTATTAATGTCTCCGTTTTTTCATTACTGTTATTAGTATTTTTGTTTATAGTTTCTTCCATTCTTTGGAACATCATCATTATTACATTCATGTCGATGCTCCCTGTTGCTTTTTCCGGTTCGGGTTTCTCTGTTTGGTCTCCCATTTGTATGGGCCTTTCTCCCGCTTGTTCCTCTGATTCATCTCCCGTTTGTATTGGTCTTTCAATTTCTAGTGTGGGCGGTTCTATTTCTATTTCCTCAACTTGGACTGCCTCCCCATCTTCCACACTTAATTCGGGTTCTACATTTTTCTTCACCTTCTTTCCTTTTGGTAGCGGCATCTTGATTTGTTGATAGTTGCCGGACTTGTTCCTTTCCTTTCAAGCCTCACTAGTTGGGCTGCCAATTTTTAACAAATAGAAAGTGTACGTCAAGTCTTTCCCTCGTTGCCTCACGTTGGATTCGTCAATTTTATAACAAATAGAAATTGTGTTTTGTTTTGTGTTGTTAGGTCGGGTGTTACACTCCCCGCACTTGTACTTACTAATTGCCGGTTTCTCTGCGACGATGCTGTCCTGCAAACACAACTTATGCTAATATGTGTATGTGGGCACCACTTGGATATTTGGTCCAAGAAATTATTATTATTAAAAATTGATTTTTTAGTTGTTAAATTAATTATAGAAAAAAAATGCGAACAAGACAATTTGAATTGCAAATAACGTATGTTTAATGACCTTTCTTTTCATAAAAATCGTCTGAAGGACTAACAATCAAATTAAACAAAATTGCAGAGTTACAAAAAATATTGACAAGTTTTTTAAGTAAGTATCGGCTAATAAATATTTTATTGCTCAGTTGAATAGCATGAATTTAATCTTTGAAAAAACTTTATACTCAGGACGTGACTCCTTTGAACTATCAAGACAAATCAGTGGGATGCTTTACAAAAATTGTGTGATTTGAAGGTGTTTGACATGTGTAGTACAACTGTGTGACAAGGATACCAGGTAAAAATGATTTTAACTTTTTAACAACTCACGTTCCGGTGGGTAAGTATTTCCTTCACTGGACACTGTTCTTGGGGACGGTTCCAATCTTGAGCCTCTTCGTGTTTACGTTCCTCACGCACTGGTAATTATTTATAAGTCAAATTACGGTTTTAAAACTCCTCACAATTGAAATAAAATTCGTACTGTTTCTATGCTTTGAATTCTTGGCGGCGGCGAACAGCTGACTGCGTGGTCTCTCTATTCTGCCGTCTCAGCGCTAGTTCCAAACTCAATGTAGAAGGCTTGTGTCAGTAATTTGTTTGGGGAATTTTGTCAAAGTCTGTTTATCTTCGCAAATACCAGCAAAATTGATTTTCTCTATTAAAATCGGTCCTTTTCAGGGCCGCTGAGTATTTGGCTGTGTGCGTTTCTATTAAATATGGCGTGTTGCTGCTCTATTCAACAACACGTTAGCGTTTAGCGATATACTCCTGTGTTAGGTTAAGTCAGTCTTTTGTCATGTACGGGAAAAAAGCCTTTCTGTGTTCTCAGGTTGAATTCCTGTTCTTCGAAATCGCCTTGGACGAGATGATCGGATTCGTAGGTGAAGTGTCTCTTGTGGATTCAAAGCATAAAGTGTTTTTTGTGTCAAATTTCGTCTTCCTTTTATACTCTGTAAGGTGCATTGTTTTAATTTTTAAACATGGACTTCCGGTATTTTTGAGTAAAATTTCCTTCTGGAAAGTTCGAGAATATGCAAATAGAATATCATAGAACAAATTCGACTTCCGTAGAAGCTTTAGAACAAAAACTTCTTATTCTTCATACTAAAGGATATTACTGAAATTATTCTGGTATTTGTCAAACAATTTTACAGAACTACTTACAATCTGCATGCCATTATTATTTTAGGATTCTCTGCTTTCAACTGAATAAAATGATACCATTCACGATTGGTTTTGAACAAATTAAATCTAATAAATTAACATAAAATACAATTCTTACCTTGTAGTGTTCGCACAAAATTCTAATTTTCTAATTAATAAAATGTTATGAAGTTGCTTGGTTCTTGCTATACCATTAATACATAACATAATTATCTTTACATAACAAAATAAGCAAATATTAAAACATATAACATATAAATAAGTTCATTTTTGTGTAGGCACTACATATGGCCTAGTTTTTTGTCACTGGTTTTTATTGTAATTTTGTCTTTTTCGGTATTATATATGGAATTTTTTGGGTATTCACTTAGAGTTTGTTATATTGTTTATCTTTGGGAATACCTGGTTTACCCTAATACATTTTATTTTTATTGTAATATTACTTAGCATCTCACTGGTTTTGTACAGATGAGTTATTTCATGAGTGTGACAATTTTCACTTTTATATTTGAAAATTCTCTAAGAATTAAGCTTGTCTTCAATTGAGCAAGTATGTTTCCATTGTACATTATAGGATTGTACCTTTTTCCTTTATTTTTTCTAATATTATTCAATTAGTCTGTCAAATATGACTATTTTTGTGATTGTTTTTTGGTCTCAGCCTAGTATGGTATAGCTAACTAGTTTCATATCTTGACTGTTAAAGTGTTTTAGGTGGTCATATATATATATATATATATATATAAGTATAGTTACTTTATATTGTGTTTCAACTTTAAAATACAATTTTGTTGCATTTTGATAACATTAAATTCATAAATATTACAATTTTATATGTTCATCACATGTTTTCAGTTTAACACGGTTTTTGATTATTTCAATTGACTTCTAATCAATTTACAGCTTTCTCTATTTATAGTAATTTGTTTGTCTTTGTCTAATTGACATTTACATATAGTTTTTATATTAATTCTATAATAATTAATTTTCACATAAAATCTGTGTGATTGGTCTCGACTCCAAAACCTTGGTTTTTTTGTCATAACAGTTATATATTTTTTATTTTAACTTACATCCTTTTTAATGATGTGTTCAAATCATTTAATACATTTATTTTATTTATATTATAAAGTATAATAATAGATCTTGTCCATTAATTCACAATAAATGGTTTTTTATACCCTATTCAGAGTTACATTTCTTAATACGTCATGACCTCATTTTGGTCATTTCTGAGATTATCTGTTTCTCTTATAGTACATTATCAGTTTTACACTGTTCTTCATTAAACAATATATGGGGTTTGAGTCTTGGTCGTTTTTTCATGTTAATGATATTAATTATCGGACAATATTACAAAATTTTTGGATTACTTGGGTTCGATACTGTTCATCTCACCTTCCTCTTATGATAATTTACTTTGCAATTAAATTCCTTTATGGAACGTTCTGTGACGTTACATATGCCTCCCCGTTAAAATTGATAATTTGGGAAAAACATTTCTTCAGTTTTGATGAAATTATCATTTCTATATTAACCTTTTATTAGCTTCATTATTATTGCATTCTTTTATCTTATAATTAGATTCCTGTACTACTCCTTTAATATATTAATCCATCTCATTATCCATGTCTCAATCTTTACCACATCTCCTTTTCCTTTCCTTTACCTTGTTGTTAATTATTTAATCTTTGATATAACTCCCTAACAATTCCCTAACTTTTATAGCGGGTTCGGAGTCAGAGGGGCCCCATTGGCAATCCAATCTCCGCCGTTCCCTAACTATAACCACTGAAATCAGAGGAAACACATCTCTGTCCAGAAAATATATAAGACATACTTATAATTGCACTTTCACAACAAATAATAATAATAAAAAAAAATACAATATTCAAAGATCATAGGCTCCTACACATAAATTCCCTTTCTTAATCTCTTCTGATTATTTCTCAATTATATTAATATACTGTTCTCCGCAGGTAAAATTATCTTTTAAAATCATTCGATGTCAATAGCTATATTTATAAAGTCATCATTACCTCCTTGTGTAACACACTGTATCCTTTTTTTTTTTTTCAATTATCATTTCCTTTTAGTATCAATTATATGACAGTATTTCTCCTCCTTAGTAATATCAATTGTTATTTTATTGTTCAATAATTTATTTAATTAATTTGAGTAACATTGTAAATTATGTCTTTTCCTCCTTTCCTTCCCTCCTTCTCTAAGTACGGGTAAGTTGGTAAATATACGTTGACTTGGCTATTGGAAATAAATTTATATTTTATATATATATTTTTTGCCTTTGGTGGAAGGTGTCCTTCTCGTATTTTTATTTTTATTAATAATCTCTGTTCCTTTTCTAAGTACGGGTAAGTTGGTAAATATACGTTGACTTAGCTATTGGAAATAAATTTATATTTTACATATATATTTTTGCCTTTGGTGGAAGGTGTCCTTCTCTTATTTTTATTTATTAATAATCTTCTCCTTTTCTAAGTACGGGTAAGTTGGTAAATATACGTTGACTTGGCTATTGGAAATAAATTTATATTTTATATATATATTTTTGCCTTTGGTGGAAGGTGTCCTTCTCGTATTTTTATTTTTATTAATAATCTTCTCCTTTTCTAAGTACGGGTAAGTTGGTAAATATACGTTGACTTATTCCCTTTATTATGATTTTCAACTATATTATCTCTCTCTTCTAACAATTCCTCTCTAATATCTCTGAGATAATTATTTGTTCTCAATGTCATTGTCCTGTCTTCGTCATGTCTATTTTTTCGTTCAGTTACCCCATAATATTGGATCAGTGAAGGGCTGTCTTCCTTTTTCACTGCCGCGTCTAGTTTAAATGAGCACCTGTCTCATTTGCCCGGTCTCCCGGAACATTGGGTTGCTGACTTGTTTGTGGTTCCTGTCTAACCTCGGGGTTACCACTAATAGGTCGGCTATTTGTTGTATTACTTTGGTTACCTTGCGTCTGCTGTGGGTAATACACATAAGTCTGTAAATTGTGTTGGTATGGTCGTTGACTATAGGCCATCGTATAGTTTACCTGGGGTCTGTACTCCTGATTCCTTCTATCACCTCCCCCTTGATTACCTCCATTCCGATAATTATTTCCCTGACTATAATTATTTCCTCTATAATTGTTGCCCCGATAATTATTTCCCTGATAGCTGTTCCTATGGTAATTATTTTCGGGGTAATTACTTCGATTTGGCCCCGGATTGTTACGGTTATTCGGACCTTGATTATTATTATTGCGGCTATTTAGTGGGGTGTTCTTGTTATGGCTATTCGGGTTAAAATTATTACCATTTCCGCTTCCATTCCGATTTGGCCCGTTGTTAATATTATAATAGTCTACCTTACGACTGGGGGGTTGGTAGTCTTGAAATTTTCCCGCGGACTCGCAGTTCTCTAATAGCTTAGCTAGGTCAGTAATTTTACTAAGTTGCTGGTATAATTGGGCATCTTTAATACCGTAGCTATAGTGTCCAGCTAACTGTCTCACCAAACATTCTTCCGGGATTGGCGGTATTAATTTTCGCACCAAACATATTTTTCCCAGGAAATATGATGTTGGGGATTGTCCCTTGGACGCGTCGTATTTCCCGTAAAATATGTCCATTCTCACTTTGTTTTGCGCCGTTTCTGACCAATATTTTTCTTTGAATTGGCGTTTGAATTCGTTCAAGTTTGTTATTTCGGGTCGTACTGCTATCCACCAATTATCCTTCGTATTTCGGAATGTTTCGTCTAACATTTCCCTTATTCTATCCCATCTCGTTTCCCTATTCCTTTCGATGAACTCTTCCATCCTCTCCAAAAATTCCATAGGGTTCCGGCGATAATTTTGGAAGTTAATTACCTCCCTATTTTCGCTATGACACGCATGGGTATTCAATATCGGTGTGTCCCTCAGCGCTTCTAATCTCTCCTGCAGGTTTTTCTCCCTCTGGTCAATTTCCTGTATATTATTTCTATTGGTTTTTATCTGTTCGTCCAACCTGTTAGCTATGTCATACGTTCTTTGTATTCTCTCGCTAACGTCTTTCCGGACTTCTCCTACCTCCTGCATGATTTCGTCTTGGTTTTGCCTTACCTTATTATCGAGAGTTCGAACATCTTGTTTCGTCTCTACGGTTCGTTCCTCTATGGTTTCAAAACGGGTATTATTTCCTTCCTGTAATCTTTCTAACTGTTTCGCCATTGTCTCGACCCTCTTGTCACTGTCGACTTTACTATTATCGATTTTTTGGTTTACCGTCTCATAATTTGCACCAATTTCCTTTTTCAGGGACTCTATACTTTTTTTATTTTCCTCCTGAAATAGCTCCAGCTTTTTCCCATTGTCATTGATCTTATTAATTATATATTCCCTTAAGGATTCTATTTTTTGTCTAATTCCTCCTTATCTTCCTGTATATCTATATTATTTTCCTCCTTATCTTTCTGTCTATTTTTATTATTATCCTCCCTCAGGGATTCTATTAATGTCTCCGTTTTTTCATTACTGTTATTAGTATTTTTGTTTATAGTTTCTTCCATTCTTTGGAACATCATCATTATTACATTCATGTCGATGCTCCCTGTTGCTTTTTCCGGTTCGGGTTTCTCTGTTTGGTCTCCCATTTGTATGGGCCTTTCTCCCGCTTGTTCCTCTGATTCATCTCCCGTTTGTATTGGTCTTTCAATTTCTAGTGTGGGCGGTTCTATTTCTATTTCCTCAACTTGGACTGCCTCCCCATCTTCCACACTTAATTCGGGTTCTACATTTTTCTTCACCTTCTTTCCTTTTGGTAGCGGCATCTTGATTTGTTGATAGTTGCCGGACTTGTTCCTTTCCTTTCAAGCCTCACTAGTTGGGCTGCCAATTTTTAACAAATAGAAAGTGTACGTCAAGTCTTTCCCTCGTTGCCTCACGTTGGATTCGTCAATTTTATAACAAATAGAAATTGTGTTTTGTTTTGTGTTGTTAGGTCGGGTGTTACACTCCCCGCACTTGTACTTACTAATTGCCGGTTTCTCTGCGACGATGCTGTCCTGCAAACACAACTTATGCTAATATGTGTATGTGGGCACCACTTGGATATTTGGTCCAAGAAATTATTATTATTAAAAATTGATTTTTTAGTTGTTAAATTAATTATAGAAAAAAAATGCGAACAAGACAATTTGAATTGCAAATAACGTATGTTTAATGACCTTTCTTTTCATAAAAATCGTCTGAAGGACTAACAATCAAATTAAACAAAATTGCAGAGTTACAAAAAATATTGACAAGTTTTTTAAGTAAGTATCGGCTAATAAATATTTTATTGCTCAGTTGAATAGCATGAATTTAATCTTTGAAAAAACTTTATACTCAGGACGTGACTCCTTTGAACTATCAAGACAAATCAGTGGGATGCTTTACAAAAATTGTGTGATTTGAAGGTGTTTGACATGTGTAGTACAACTGTGTGACAAGGATACCAGGTAAAAATGATTTTAACTTTTTAACAACTCACGTTCCGGTGGGTAAGTATTTCCTTCACTGGACACTGTTCTTGGGGACGGTTCCAATCTTGAGCCTCTTCGTGTTTACGTTCCTCACGCACTGGTAATTATTTATAAGTCAAATTACGGTTTTAAAACTCCTCACAATTGAAATAAAATTCGTACTGTTTCTATGCTTTGAATTCTTGGCGGCGGCGAACAGCTGACTGCGTGGTCTCTCTATTCTGCCGTCTCAGCGCTAGTTCCAAACTCAATGTAGAAGGCTTGTGTCAGTAATTTGTTTGGGGAATTTTGTCAAAGTCTGTTTATCTTCGCAAATACCAGCAAAATTGATTTTCTCTATTAAAATCGGTCCTTTTCAGGGCCGCTGAGTATTTGGCTGTGTGCGTTTCTATTAAATATGGCGTGTTGCTGCTCTATTCAACAACACGTTAGCGTTTAGCGATATACTCCTGTGTTAGGTTAAGTCAGTCTTTTGTCATGTACGGGAAAAAAGCCTTTCTGTGTTCTCAGGTTGAATTCCTGTTCTTTGAAATCGCCTTGGACGAGATGATCGGATTCGTAGGTGAAGTGTCTCTTGTGGATTCAAAGCATAAAGTGTTTTTTGTGTCAAATTTCGTCTTCCTTTTATACTCTGTAAGGTGCATTGTTTTAATTTTTAAACATGGACTTCCGGTATTTTTGAGTAAAATTTCCTTCTGGAAAGTTCGAGAATATGCAAATAGAATATCATAGAACAAATTCGACTTCCGTAGAAGCTTTAGAACAAAAACTTCTTATTCTTCATACTAAAGGATATTACTGAAATTATTCTGGTATTTGTCAAACAATTTTACAGAACTACTTACAATCTGCATGCCATTATTATTTTAGGATTCTCTGCTTTCAACTGAATAAAATGATACCATTCACGATTGGTTTTGAACAAATTAAATCTAATAAATTAACATAAAATACAATTCTTACCTTGTAGTGTTTGCACAAAATTCTAATTTTTTAATTAATAAAATGTTATGAAGTTGCTTGGTTCTTTCTATAACATTAATACATAACATAATTATCTTTACATAACAAAATAAGCAAATATTAAAACATATAACATATAAATAAGTTCATTTTTGTGTAGGCACTACATATGGCCTAGTTTTTTGTCACTGGTTTTTATTGTAATTTTGTCTTTTTCGGTATTATATATGGGATTTTTTGGGTATTCACTTAGAGTTTGTTATATTGTTTATCTTTGGGAATACCTGGTCTACCCTAATACATTTTATTTTTATTGTAATATTACTTAGCATCTCACTGGTTTTGTACAGATGAGTTATTTCATGAGTGTGACAATTTTCACTTTTATATTTGAAAATTCTCTAAGAATTAAGCTTGTCTTCAATTGAGCAAGTATGTTTCCATTGTACATTATAGGATTGTACCTTTTTCCTTTATTTTTTCTAATATTATTCAATTAGTCTGTCAAATATGACTATTTTTGTGATTGTTTTTTGGTCTCAGCCTAGTATGGTATAGCTAACTAGTTTCATATCTTGACTGTTAAAGTGTTTTAGGTGGTCATATATATATATATATATATATATATATATATATATAAGTATAGTTACTTTATATTGTGTTTCAACTTTAAAATACAATTTTGTTGCATTTTGATAACATTAAATTCATAAATATTACAATTTTATATGTTCATCACATGTTTTCAGTTTAACACGGTTTTTGATTATTTCAATTGACTTCTAATCAATTTACAGCTTTCTCTATTTATAGTAATTTGTTTGTCTTTGTCTAATTGACATTTACATATAGTTTTTATATTAATTCTATAATAATTAATTTTCACATAAAATCTGTGTGATTGGTCTCGACTCCAAAACCTTGGTTTTTTTGTCATAACAGTTATATATTTTTTATTTTAACTTACATCCTTTTTAATGATGTGTTCAAATCATTTAATACATTTATTTTATTTATATTATAAAGTATAATAATAGATCTTGTCCATTAATTCACAATAAATGGTTTTTTATACCCTATTCAGAGTTACATTTCTTAATACGTCATGACCTCATTTTGGTCATTTCTGAGATTATCTGTTTCTCTTATAGTACATTATCAGTTTTACACTGTTCTTCATTAAACAGTATATGGGGTTTGAGTCTTGGTCGTTTTTTCATGTTAATGATATTAATTATCGGACAATATTACAAAATTTTTGGATTACTTGGGTTCGATACTGTTCATCTCACCTTCCTCTTATGATAATTTACTTTGCAATTAAATTCCTTTATGGAACGTTCTGTGACGTTACATATGCCTCCCCGTTAAAATTGATAATTTGGGAAAAACATTTCTTCAGTTTTGATGAAATTATCATTTCTATATTAACCTTTTATTAGCTTCATTATTATTGCATTCTTTTATCTTATAATTAGATTCCTGTACTACTCCTTTAATATATTAATCCATCTCATTATCCATGTCTCAATCTTTACCATATCTCCTTTTCCTTTCCTTTACCTTGTTGTTAATTATTTAAACTTTGATATAACTCCCTAACAATTCCCTATTTTTTATAGCGGGTTCGGAGTCAGAGGGGCCCCATTGGCAATCCAATCTCCGCCGTTCCCTAACTATAACCACTGAAATCAGAGGAAACACATCTCTGTCCAGAAAATATATAAGACATACTTATAATTGCACTTTCACAACAAATAATAATAATAAAAAAAAAATACAATATTCAAAGATCATAGGCTCCTACACATAAATTCCCTTTCTTAATCTCTTCTGATTATTTCTCAATTATATTAATATACTGTTCTCCGCAGGTAAAATTATCTTTTAAAATCATTCGATGTCAATAGCTATATTTATAAAGTCATCATTACCTCCTTGTGTAACACACTGTATCCTTTTTTTTTTTTCAATTATCATTTCCTTTTAGTATCAATTATATGACAGTATTTCTCCTCCTTAGTAATATCAATTGTTATTTTATTGTTCAATAATTTATTTAATTAATTTGAGTAACATTGTAAATTATGTCTTTTCCTCCTTTCCTTCCCTCCTTCTCTAAGTACGGGTAAGTTGGTAAATATACGTTGACTTGGCTATTGGAAATAAATTTATATTTTATATATATATTTTTTGCCTTTGGTGGAAGGTGTCCTTCTCGTATTTTTATTTTTATTAATAATCTCTGTTCCTTTTCTAAGTACGGGTAAGTTGGTAAATATACGTTGACTTAGCTATTGGAAATAAATTTATATTTTACATATATATTTTTGCCTTTGGTGGAAGGTGTCCTTCTCTTATTTTTATTTATTAATAATCTTCTCCTTTTCTAAGTACGGGTAAGTTGGTAAATATACGTTGACTTGGCTATTGGAAATAAATTTATATTTTATATATATATTTTTGCCTTTGGTGGAAGGTGTCCTTCTCGTATTTTTATTTTTATTAATAATCTTCTCCTTTTCTAAGTACGGGTAAGTTGGTAAATATACGTTGACTTATTCCCTTTATTATGATTTTCAACTATATTATCTCTCTCTTCTAACAATTCCTCTCTAATATCTCTGAGATAATTATTTGTTCTCAATGTCATTGTCCTGTCTTCGTCATGTCTATTTTTTCGTTCAGTTACCCCATAATATTGGATCAGTGAAGGGCTGTCTTCCTTTTTCACTGCCGCGTCTAGTTTAAATGAGCACCTGTCTCATTTGCCCGGTCTCCCGGAACATTGGGTTGCTGACTTGTTTGTGGTTCCTGTCTAACCTCGGGGTTACCACTAATAGGTCGGCTATTTGTTGTATTACTTTGGTTACCTTGCGTCTGCTGTGGGTAATACACATAAGTCTGTAAATTGTGTTGGTATGGCCATCGTATAGTTTACCTGGGGTCTGTACTCCTGATTCCTTCTATCACCTCCCCCTTGATTACCTCCATTCCGATAATTATTTCCCTGACTATAATTATTTCCTCTATAATTGTTGCCCCGATAATTATTTCCCTGATAGCTGTTCCTATGGTAATTATTTTCGGGGTAATTACTTCGATTTGGCCCCGGATTGTTACGGTTATTCGGACCTTGATTATTATTATTGCGGCTATTTAGTGGGGTGTTCTTGTTATGGCTATTCGGGTTAAAATTATTACCATTTCCGCTTCCATTCCGATTTGGCCCGTTGTTAATATTATAATAGTCTACCTTACGACTGGGGGGTTGGTAGTCTTGAAATTTTCCCGCGGACTCGCAGTTCTCTAATAGCTTAGCTAGGTCAGTAATTTTACTAAGTTGCTGGTATAATTGGGCATCTTTAATACCGTAGCTATAGTGTCCAGCTAACTGTCTCACCAAACATTCTTCCGGGATTGGCGGTATTAATTTTCGCACCAAACATATTTTTCCCAGGAAATATGATGTTGGGGATTGTCCCTTGGACGCGTCGTATTTCCCGTAAAATATGTCCATTCTCACTTTGTTTTGCGCCGTTTCTGACCAATATTTTTCTTTGAATTGGCGTTTGAATTCGTTCAAGTTTGTTATTTCGGGTCGTACTGCTATCCACCAATTATCCTTCGTATTTCGGAATGTTTCGTCTAACATTTCCCTTATTCTATCCCATCTCGTTTCCCTATTCCTTTCGATGAACTCTTCCATCCTCTCCAAAAATTCCATAGGGTTCCGGCGATAATTTTGGAAGTTAATTACCTCCCTATTTTCGCTATGACACGCATGGGTATTCAATATCGGTGTGTCCCTCAGCGCTTCTAATCTCTCCTGCAGGTTTTTCTCCCTCTGGTCAATTTCCTGTATATTATTTCTATTGGTTTTTATCTGTTCGTCCAACCTGTTAGCTATGTCATACGTTCTTTGTATTCTCTCGCTAACGTCTTTCCGGACTTCTCCTACCTCCTGCATGATTTCGTCTTGGTTTTGCCTTACCTTATTATCGAGAGTTCGAACATCTTGTTTCGTCTCTACGGTTCGTTCCTCTATGGTTTCAAAACGGGTATTATTTCCTTCCTGTAATCTTTCTAACTGTTTCGCCATTGTCTCGACCCTCTTGTCACTGTCGACTTTACTATTATCGATTTTTTGGTTTACCGTCTCATAATTTGCACTAATTTCCTTTTTCAGGGACTCTATACTTTTTTTATTTTCCTCCTGAAATAGCTCCAGCTTTTTCCCATTGTCATTGATCTTATTAATTATATATTCCCTTAAGGATTCTATTTTTTGTCTAATTCCTCCTTATCTTCCTGTATATCTATATTATTTTCCTCCTTATCTTTCTGTCTATTTTTATTATTATCCTCCCTCAGGGATTCTATTAATGTCTCCGTTTTTTCATTACTGTTATTAGTATTTTTGTTTATAGTTTCTTCCATTCTTTGGAACATCATCATTATTACATTCATGTCGATGCTCCCTGTTGCTTTTTCCGGTTCGGGTTTCTCTGTTCGGTCTCCCATTTGTATGGGCCTTTCTCCCGCTTGTTCCTCTGATTCATCTCCCGTTTGTATTGGTCTTTCAATTTCTAGTGTGGGCGGTTCTATTTCTATTTCCTCAACTTGGACTGCCTCCCCATCTTCCACACTTAATTCGGGTTCTACATTTTTCTTCACCTTCTTTCCTTTTGGTAGCGGCATCTTGATTTGTTGATAGTTGCCGGACTTGTTCCTTTCCTTTCAAGCCTCACTAGTTGGGCTGCCAATTTTTAACAAATAGAAAGTGTACGTCAAGTCTTTCCCTCGTTGCCTCACGTTGGATTCGTCAATTTTATAACAAATAGAAATTGTGTTTTGTTTTGTGTTGTTAGGTCGGGTGTTACACTCCCCGCACTTGTACTTACTAATTGCCGGTTTCTCTGCGACGATGCTGTCCTGCAAACACAACTTATGCTAATATGTGTATGTGGGCACCACTTGGATATTTGGTCCAAGAAATTATTATTATTAAAAATTGATTTTTTAGTTGTTAAATTAATTATAGAAAAAAAATGCGAACAAGACAATTTGAATTGCAAATAACGTATGTTTAATGACCTTTCTTTTCATAAAAATCGTCTGAAGGACTAACAATCAAATTAAACAAAATTGCAGAGTTACAAAAAATATTGACAAGTTTTTTAAGTAAGTATCGGCTAATAAATATTTTATTGCTCAGTTGAATAGCATGAATTTAATCTTTGAAAAAACTTTATACTCAGGACGTGACTCCTTTGAACTATCAAGACAAATCAGTGGGATGCTTTACAAAAATTGTGTGATTTGAAGGTGTTTGACATGTGTAGTACAACTGTGTGACAAGGATACCAGGTAAAAATGATTTTAACTTTTTAACAACTCACGTTCCGGTGGGTAAGTATTTCCTTCACTGGACACTGTTCTTGGGGACGGTTCCAATCTTGAGCCTCTTCGTGTTTACGTTCCTCACGCACTGGTAATTATTTATAAGTCAAATTACGGTTTTAAAACTCCTCACAATTGAAATAAAATTCGTACTGTTTCTATGCTTTGAATTCTTGGCGGCGGCGAACAGCTGACTGCGTGGTCTCTCTATTCTGCCGTCTCAGCGCTAGTTCCAAACTCAATGTAGAAGGCTTGTGTCAGTAATTTGTTTGGGGAATTTTGTCAAAGTCTGTTTATCTTCGCAAATACCAGCAAAATTGATTTTCTCTATTAAAATCGGTCCTTTTCAGGGCCGCTGGGTATTTGGCTGTGTGCGTTTCTATTAAATATGGCGTGTTGCTGCTCTATTCAACAACACGTTAGCGTTTAGCGATATACTCCTGTGTTAGGTTAAGTCAGTCTTTTGTCATGTACGGGAAAAAAGCCTTTCTGTGTTCTCAGGTTGAATTCCTGTTCTTTGAAATCGCCTTGGACGAGATGATCGGATTCGTAGGTGAAGTGTCTCTTGTGGATTCAAAGCATAAAGTGTTTTTTGTGTCAAATTTCGTCTTCCTTTTATACTCTGTAAGGTGCATTGTTTTAATTTTTAAACATGGACTTCCGGTATTTTTGAGTAAAATTTCCTTCTGGAAAGTTCGAGAATATGCAAATAGAATATCATAGAACAAATTCGACTTCCGTAGAAGCTTTAGAACAAAAACTTCTTATTCTTCATACTAAAGGATATTACTGAAATTATTCTGGTATTTGTCAAACAATTTTACAGAACTACTTACAATCTGCATGCCATTATTATTTTAGGATTCTCTGCTTTCAACTGAATAAAATGATACCATTCACGATTGGTTTTGAACAAATTAAATCTAATAAATTAACATAAAATACAATTCTACCTTGTAGTGTTTGCACAAAATTCTAATTTTCTAATTAATAAAATGTTATGAAGTTGCTTGGTTCTTTCTATAACATTAATACATAACATAATTATCTTTACATAACAAAATAAGCAAATATTAAAACATATAACATATAAATAAGTTCATTTTTGTGTAGGCACTACATATGGCCTAGTTTATTGTCACTGGTTTTTATTGTAATTTTGTCTTTTTCGGTATTATATATGGGATTTTTTGGGTATTCACTTAGAGTTTGTTATATTGTTTATCTTTGGGAATACCTGGTTTACCCTAATACATTTTATTTTTATTGTAATATTACTTAGCATCTCACTGGTTTTGTACAGATGAGTTATTTCATGAGTGTGACAATTTTCACTTTTATATTTGAAAATTCTCTAAGAATTAAGCTTGTCTTCAATTGAGCAAGTATGTTTCCATTGTACATTATAGGATTGTACCTTTTTCCTTTATTTTTTCTAATATTATTCAATTAGTCTGTCAAATATGACTATTTTTGTGATTGTTTTTTGGTCTCAGCCTAGTATGGTATAGCTAACTAGTTTCATATCTTGACTGTTAAAGTGTTTTAGGTGGTCATATATATATATATATATATATATATATATATATATAAGTATAGTTACTTTATATTGTGTTTCAACTTTAAAATACAATTTTGTTGCATTTTGATAACATTAAATTCTAAAATATTACAATTTTATATGTTCATCACATGCTTTCAGTTTAACACGGTTTTTGATTATTTCAATTGACTTCTAATCAATTTACAGCTTTCTCTATTTATAGTAATTTGTTTGTATTTGTCTAATTGACATTTACATATAGTTTTTATATTAATTCTATAATAATTAATTTTCACATAAAATCTGTGTGATTGGTCTAGACTCCAAAACCTTGGTTTTTTTGTCATAACAGTTATATATTTTTTATTTTAACTTACATCCTTTTTAATGATGTGTTCAAATCATTTAATACATTTATTTTATTTATATTATAAAGTATAATAATAGATCTTGTCCATTAATTCACAATAAATGGTTTTTTATACCCTATTCAGAGTTACATTTCTTAATACGTCATGACCTCATTTTGGTCATTTCTGAGATTATCTGTTTCTCTTATAGTACATTATCAGTTTTACACTGTTCTTCATTAAACAGTATATGGGGTTTGAGTCTTGGTCGTTTTTTCATGTTAATGATATTAATTATCGGACAATATTACAAAATTTTTGGATTACTTGGGTTCGATACTGTTCATCTCACCTTCCTCTTATGATAATTTACTTTGCAATTAAATTCCTTTATGGAACGTTCTGTGACGTTACATATGCCTCCCCGTTAAAATTGATAATTTGGGAAAAACATTTCTTCAGTTTTGATGAAATTATCATTTCTATATTAACCTTTTATTAGCTTCATTATTATTGCATTCTTTTATCTTATAATTAGATTCCTGTACTACTCCTTTAATATATTAATCCATCTCATTATCCATGTCTCAATCTTTACCATATCTCCTTTTCCTTTCCTTTACCTTGTTGTTAATTATTTAATCTTTGATATAACTCCCTAACAATTCCCTAACTTTTATAGCGGGTTCGGAGTCAGAGGGGCCCCATTGGCACCCCCCAATCTCCGCCGTTCCCTAACTATAACCACTGAAATCAGAGGAAACACATCTCTGTCCAGAAAATATATAAGACATACTTATAATTGCACTTTCACAACAAATAATAATAATAAAAAAAAAATACAATATTCAAAGATCATAGGCTCCTACACATAAATTCCCTTTCTTAATCTCTTCTGATTATTTCTCAATTATATTAATATACTGTTCTCCGCAGGTAAAATTATCTTTTAAAATCATTCGATGTCAATAGCTATATTTATAAAGTCATTATATTACCTCCTTGTGTTACACACTGTATCCTTTTTTTTTTCAATTATCATTTCCTTTTAGTATCAATTATATGACAGTATTTCTCCTCCTTAGTAATATCAATTGTTATTTTATTGTTCAATAATTTATTTAATTAATTTGAGTAACATTGTAAATTATGTCTTTTCCTCCTTTCCTTCCCTCCTTCTCTAAGTACGGGTAAGTTGGTAAATATACGTTGACTTGGCTATTGGAAATAAATTTATATTTTATATATATATTTTTTGCCTTTGGTGGAAGGTGTCCTTCTCGTATTTTTATTTTTATTAATAATCTCTGTTCCTTTTCTAAGTACGGGTAAGTTGGTAAATATACGTTGACTTAGCTATTGGAAATAAATTTATATTTTACATATATATTTTTGCCTTTGGTGGAAGGTGTCCTTCTCTTATTTTTATTTATTAATAATCTTCTCCTTTTCTAAGTACGGGTAAGTTGGTAAATATACGTTGACTTGGCTATTGGAAATAAATTTATATTTTATATATATATTTTTGCCTTTGGTGGAAGGTGTCCTTCTCGTATTTTTATTTTTATTAATAATCTTCTCCTTTTCTAAGTATGGGTAAGTTGGTAAATATACGTTGACTTATTCCCTTTATTATGATTTTCAACTATATTATCTCTCTCTTCTAACAATTCCTCTCTAATATCTCTGAGATAATTATTTGTTCTCAATGTCATTGTCCTGTCTTCGTCATGTCTATTTTTTCGTTCAGTTACCCCATAATATTGGATCAGTGAAGGGCTGTCTTCCTTTTTCACTGCCGCGTCTAGTTTAAATGAGCACCTGTCTCATTTGCCCGGTCTCCCGGAACATTGGGTTGCTGACTTGTTTGTGGTTCCTGTCTAACCTCGGGGTTACCACTAATAGGTCGGCTATTTGTTGTATTACTTTGGTTACCTTGCGTCTGCTGTGGGTAATACACATAAGTCTGTAAATTGTGTTGGTATGGCCATCGTATAGTTTACCTGGGGTCTGTACTCCTGATTCCTTCTATCACCTCCCCCTTGATTACCTCCATTCCGATAATTATTTCCCTGACTATAATTATTTCCTCTATAATTGTTGCCCCGATAATTATTTCCCTGATAGCTGTTCCTATGGTAATTATTTTCGGGGTAATTACTTCGATTTGGCCCCGGATTGTTACGGTTATTCGGACCTTGATTATTATTATTGCGGCTATTTAGTGGGGTGTTCTTGTTATGGCTATTCGGGTTAAAATTATTACCATTTCCGCTTCCATTCCGATTTGGCCCGTTGTTAATATTATAATAGTCTACCTTACGACTGGGGGGTTGGTAGTCTTGAAATTTTCCCGCGGACTCGCAGTTCTCTAATAGCTTAGCTAGGTCAGTAATTTTACTAAGTTGCTGGTATAATTGGGCATCTTTAATACCGTAGCTATAGTGTCCAGCTAACTGTCTCACCAAACATTCTTCCGGGATTGGCGGTATTAATTTTCGCACCAAACATATTTTTCCCAGGAAATATGATGTTGGGGATTGTCCCTTGGACGCGTCGTATTTCCCGTAAAATATGTCCATTCTCACTTTGTTTTGCGCCGTTTCTGACCAATATTTTTCTTTGAATTGGCGTTTGAATTCGTTCAAGTTTGTTATTTCGGGTCGTACTGCTATCCACCAATTATCCTTCGTATTTCGGAATGTTTCGTCTAACATTTCCCTTATTCTATCCCATCTCGTTTCCCTATTCCTTTCGATGAACTCTTCCATCCTCTCCAAAAATTCCATAGGGTTCCGGCGATAATTTTGGAAGTTAATTACCTCCCTATTTTCGCTATGACACGCATGGGTATTCAATATCGGTGTGTCCCTCAGCGCTTCTAATCTCTCCTGCAGGTTTTTCTCCCTCTGGTCAATTTCCTGTATATTATTTCTATTGGTTTTTATCTGTTCGTCCAACCTGTTAGCTATGTCATACGTTCTTTGTATTCTCTCGCTAACGTCTTTCCGGACTTCTCCTACCTCCTGCATGATTTCGTCTTGGTTTTGCCTTACCTTATTATCGAGAGTTCGAACATCTTGTTTCGTTTCTACGGTTCGTTCCTCTATGGTTTCAAAACGGGTATTATTTCCTTCCTGTAATCTTTCTAACTGTTTCGCCATTGTCTCGACCCTCTTGTCACTGTCGACTTTACTATTATCGATTTTTTGGTTTACCGTCTCATAATTTGCACTAATTTCCTTTTTCAGGGACTCTATACTTTTTTTATTTTCCTCCTGAAATAGCTCCAGCTTTTTCCCATTGTCATTGATCTTATTAATTATATATTCCCTTAAGGATTCTATTTTTTGTCTAATTCCTCCTTATCTTCCTGTATATCTATATTATTTTCCTCCTTATCTTTCTGTCTATTTTTATTATTATCCTCCCTCAGGGATTCTATTAATGTCTCCGTTTTTTCATTACTGTTATTAGTATTTTTGTTTACAGTTTCTTCCATTCTTTGGAACATCATCATTATTACATTCATGTCGATGCTCCCTGTTGCTTTTTCCGGTTCGGGTTTCTCTGTTTGGTCTCCCATTTGTATGGGCCTTTCTCCCGCTTGTTCCTCTGATTCATCTCCCGTTTGTATTGGTCTTTCAATTTCTAGTGTGGGCGGTTCTATTTCTATTTCCTCAACTTGGACTGCCTCCCCATCTTCCACACTTAATTCGGGTTCTACATTTTTCTTCACCTTCTTTCCTTTTGGTAGCGGCATCTTGATTTGTTGATAGTTGCCGGACTTGTTCCTTTCCTTTCAAGCCTCACTAGTTGGGCTGCCAATTTTTAACAAATAGAAAGTGTACGTCAAGTCTTTCCCTCGTTGCCTCACGTTGGATTCGTCAATTTTATAACAAATAGAAATTGTGTTTTGTTTTGTGTTGTTAGGTCGGGTGTTACACTCCCCGCACTTGTACTTACTAATTGCCGGTTTCTCTGCGACGATGCTGTCCTGCAAACACAACTTATGCTAATATGTGTATGTGGGCACCACTTGGATATTTGGTCCAAGAAATTATTATTATTAAAAATTGATTTTTTAGTTGTTAAATTAATTATAGAAAAAAAATGCGAACAAGACAATTTGAATTGCAAATAACGTATGTTTAATGACCTTTCTTTTCATAAAAATCGTCTGAAGGACTAACAATCAAATTAAACAAAATTGCAGAGTTACAAAAAATATTGACAAGTTTTTTTAAGTAAGTATCGGCTAATAAATATTTTATTGCTCAGTTGAATAGCATGAATTTAATCTTTGAAAAAACTTTATACTCAGGACGTGACTCCTTTGAACTATCAAGACAAATCAGTGGGATGCTTTACAAAAATTGTGTGATTTGAAGGTGTTTGACATGTGTAGTACAACTGTGTGACAAGGATACCAGGTAAAAATGATTTTAACTTTTTAACAACTCACGTTCCGGTGGGTAAGTATTTCCTTCACTGGACACTGTTCTTGGGGACGGTTCCAATCTTGAGCCTCTTCGTGTTTACGTTCCTCACGCACTGGTAATTATTTATAAGTCAAATTACGGTTTTAAAACTCCTCACAATTGAAATAAAATTCGTACTGTTTCTATGCTTTGAATTCTTGGCGGCGGCGAACAGCTGACTGCGTGGTCTCTCTATTCTGCCGTCTCAGCGCTAGTTCCAAACTCAATGTAGAAGGCTTGTGTCAGTAATTTGTTTGGGGAATTTTGTCAAAGTCTGTTTATCTTCGCAAATACCAGCAAAATTGATTTTCTCTATTAAAATCGGTCCTTTTCAGGGCCACTGGGTATTTGGCTGTGTGCGTTTCTATTAAATATGGCGTGTTGCTGCTCTATTCAACAACACGTTAGCGTTTAGCGATATACTCCTGTGTTAGGTTAAGTCAGTCTTTTGTCATGTACGGGAAAAAAGCCTTTCTGTGTTCTCAGGTTGAATTCCTGTTCTTTGAAATCGCCTTGGACGAGATGATCGGATTCGTAGGTGAAGTGTCTCTTGTGGATTCAAAGCATAAAGTGTTTTTTGTGTCAAATTTCGTCTTCCTTTTATACTCTGTAAGGTGCATTGTTTTAATTTTTAAACATGGACTTCCGGTATTTTTGAGTAAAATTTCCTTCTGGAAAGTTCGAGAATATGCAAATAGAATATCATAGAACAAATTCGACTTCCGTAGAAGCTTTAGAACAAAAACTTCTTATTCTTCATACTAAAGGATATTACTGAAATTATTCTGGTATTTGTCAAACAATTTTACAGAACTACTTACAATCTGCATGCCATTATTATTTTAGGATTCTCTGCTTTCAACTGAATAAAATGATACCATTCACGATTGGTTTTGAACAAATTAAATCTAATAAATTAACATAAAATACAATTCTTACCTTGTAGTGTTTGCACAAAATTCTAATTTTCTAATTAATAAAATGTTATGAAGTTGCTTGGTTCTTTCTATAACATTAATACATAACATAATTATCTTTACATAACAAAATAAGCAAATATTAAAACATATAACATATAAATAAGTTCATTTTTGTGTAGGCACTACATATGGCCTAGTTTTTTGTCACTGGTTTTTATTGTAATTTTGTCTTTTTCGGTATTATATATGGGATTTTTTGGGTATTCACTTAGAGTTTGTTATATTGTTTATCTTTGGGAATACCTGGTTTACCCTAATACATTTTATTTTTATTGTAATATTACTTAGCATCTCACTGGTTTTGTACAGATGAGTTATTTCATGAGTGTGACAATTTTCACTTTTATATTTGAAAATTCTCTAAGAATTAAGCTTGTCTTCAATTGAGCAAGTATGTTTCCATTGTACATTATAGGATTGTACCTTTTTCCTTTATTTTTTCTAATATTATTCAATTAGTCTGTCAAATATGACTATTTTTGTGATTGTTTTTTGGTCTCAGCCTAGTATGGTATAGCTAACTAGTTTCATATCTTGACTGTTAAAGTGTTTTAGGTGGTCATATATATATATATATATATATATATATATAAGTATAGTTACTTTATATTGTGTTTCAACTTTAAAATACAATTTTGTTGCATTTTGATAACATTAAATTCATAAATATTACAATTTTATATGTTCATCACATGTTTTCAGTTTAACACGGTTTTTGATTATTTCAATTGACTTCTAATCAATTTACAGCTTTCTCTATTTATAGTAATTTGTTTGTCTTTGTCTAATTGACATTTACATATAGTTTTTATATTAATTCTATAATAATTAATTTTCACATAAAATCTGTGTGATTGGTCTCGACTCCAAAACCTTGGTTTTTTTGTCATAACAGTTATATATTTTTTATTTTAACTTACATCCTTTTTAATGATGTGTTCAAATCATTTAATACATTTATTTTATTTATATTATAAAGTATAATAATAGATCTTGTCCATTAATTCACAATAAATGGTTTTTTATACCCTATTCAGAGTTACATTTCTTAATACGTCATGACCTCATTTTGGTCATTTCTGAGATTATCTGTTTCTCTTATAGTACATTATCAGTTTTACACTGTTCTTCATTAAACAGTATATGGGGTTTGAGTCTTGGTCGTTTTTTCATGTTAATGATATTAATTATCGGACAATATTACAAAATTTTTGGATTACTTGGGTTCGATACTGTTCATCTCACCTTCCTCTTATGATAATTTACTTTGCAATTAAATTCCTTTATGGAACGTTCTGTGACGTTACATATGCCTCCCCGTTAAAATTGATAATTTGGGAAAAACATTTCTTCAGTTTTGATGAAATTATCATTTCTATATTAACCTTTTATTAGCTTCATTACTATTTCATTCTTTTATCTTATAATTAGATTCCTGTACTACTCCTTTAATATATTAATCCATCTCATTATCCATGTCTCAATCTTTACCATATCTCCTTTTCCTTTCCTTTACCTTGTTGTTAATTATTTAATCTTTGATATAACTCCCTAACAATTCCCTAACTTTTATAGCGGGTTCGGAGTCAGAGGGGCCCCATTGGCAATCCAATCTCCGCCGTTCCCTAACTATAACCACTGAAATCAGAGGAAACACATCTCTGTCCAGAAAATATATAAGACATACTTATAATTGCACTTTCACAACAAATAATAATAATAAAAAAAAAATACAATATTCAAAGATCATAGGCTCCTACACATAAATTCCCTTTCTTAATCTCTTCTGATTATTTCTCAATTATATTAATATACTGTTCTCCGCAGGTAAAATTATCTTTTAAAATCATTCGATGTCAATAGCTATATTTATAAAGTCATTATATTACCTCCTTGTGTTACACACTGTATCCTTTTTTTTTTTCAATTATCATTTCCTTTTAGTATCAATTATATGACAGTATTTCTCCTCCTTAGTAATATCAATTGTTATTTTATTGTTCAATAATTTATTTAATTAATTTGAGTAACATTGTAAATTATGTCTTTTCCTCCTTTCCTTCCCTCCTTCTCTAAGTACGGGTAAGTTGGTAAATATACGTTGACTTGGCTATTGGAAATAAATTTATATTTTATATATATATTTTTTGCCTTTGGTGGAAGGTGTCCTTCTCGTATTTTTATTTTTATTAATAATCTCTGTTCCTTTTCTAAGTACGGGTAAGTTGGTAAATATACGTTGACTTAGCTATTGGAAATAAATTTATATTTTACATATATATTTTTGCCTTTGGTGGAAGGTGTCCTTCTCTTATTTTTATTTATTAATAATCTTCTCCTTTTCTAAGTACGGGTAAGTTGGTAAATATACGTTGACTTGGCTATTGGAAATAAATTTATATTTTATATATATATTTTTGCCTTTGGTGGAAGGTGTCCTTCTCGTATTTTTATTTTTATTAATAATCTTCTCCTTTTCTAAGTACGGGTAAGTTGGTAAATATACGTTGACTTATTCCCTTTATTATGATTTTCAACTATATTATCTCTCTCTTCTAACAATTCCTCTCTAATATCTCTGAGATAATTATTTGTTCTCAATGTCATTGTCCTGTCTTCGTCATGTCTATTTTTTCGTTCAGTTACCCCATAATATTGGATCAGTGAAGGGCTGTCTTCCTTTTTCACTGCCGCGTCTAGTTTAAATGAGCACCTGTCTCATTTGCCCGGTCTCCCGGAACATTGGGTTGCTGACTTGTTTGTGGTTCCTGTCTAACCTCGGGGTTACCACTAATAGGTCGGCTATTTGTTGTATTACTTTGGTTACCTTGCGTCTGCTGTGGGTAATACACATAAGTCTGTAAATTGTGTTGGTATGGCCATCGTATAGTTTACCTGGGGTCTGTACTCCTGATTCCTTCTATCACCTCCCCCTTGATTACCTCCATTCCGATAATTATTTCCCTGACTATAATTATTTCCTCTATAATTGTTGCCCCGATAATTATTTCCCTGATAGCTGTTCCTATGGTAATTATTTTCGGGGTAATTACTTCGATTTGGCCCCGGATTGTTACGGTTATTCGGACCTTGATTATTATTATTGCGGCTATTTAGTGGGGTGTTCTTGTTATGGCTATTCGGGTTAAAATTATTACCATTTCCGCTTCCATTCCGATTTGGCCCGTTGTTAATATTATAATAGTCTACCTTACGACTGGGGGGTTGGTAGTCTTGAAATTTTCCCGCGGACTCGCAGTTCTCTAATAGCTTAGCTAGGTCAGTAATTTTACTAAGTTGCTGGTATAATTGGGCATCTTTAATACCGTAGCTATAGTGTCCAGCTAACTGTCTCACCAAACATTCTTCCGGGATTGGCGGTATTAATTTTCGCACCAAACATATTTTTCCCAGGAAATATGATGTTGGGGATTGTCCCTTGGACGCGTCGTATTTCCCGTAAAATATGTCCATTCTCACTTTGTTTTGCGCCGTTTCTGACCAATATTTTTCTTTGAATTGGCGTTTGAATTCGTTCAAGTTTGTTATTTCGGGTCGTACTGCTATCCACCAATTATCCTTCGTATTTCGGAATGTTTCGTCTAACATTTCCCTTATTCTATCCCATCTCGTTTCCCTATTCCTTTCGATGAACTCTTCCATCCTCTCCAAAAATTCCATAGGGTTCCGGCGATAATTTTGGAAGTTAATTACCTCCCTATTTTCGCTATGACACGCATGGGTATTCAATATCGGTGTGTCCCTCAGCGCTTCTAATCTCTCCTGCAGGTTTTTCTCCCTCTGGTCAATTTCCTGTATATTATTTCTATTGGTTTTTATCTGTTCGTCCAACCTGTTAGCTATGTCATACGTTCTTTGTATTCTCTCGCTAACGTCTTTCCGGACTTCTCCTACCTCCTGCATGATTTCGTCTTGGTTTTGCCTTACCTTATTATCGAGAGTTCGAACATCTTGTTTCGTCTCTACGGTTCGTTCCTCTATGGTTTCAAAACGGGTATTATTTTCTTCCTGTAATCTTTCTAACTGTTTCGCCATTGTCTCGACCCTCTTGTCACTGTCGACTTTACTATTATCGATTTTTTGGTTTACCGTCTCATAATTTGCACTAATTTCCTTTTTCAGGGACTCTATACTTTTTTTATTTTCCTCCTGAAATAGCTCCAGCTTTTTCCCATTGTCATTGATCTTATTAATTATATATTCCCTTAAGGATTCTATTTTTTGTCTAATTCCTCCTTATCTTCCTGTATATCTATATTATTTTCCTCCTTATCTTTCTGTCTATTTTTATTATTATACTCCCTCAGGGATTCTATTAATGTCTCCGTTTTTTCATTACTGTTATTAGTATTTTTGTTTATAGTTTCTTCCATTCTTTGGAACATCATCATTATTACATTCATGTCGATGCTCCCTGTTGCTTTTTCCGGTTCGGGTTTCTCTGTTTGGTCTCCCATTTGTATGGGCCTTTCTCCCGCTTGTTCCTCTGATTCATCTCCCGTTTGTATTGGTCTTTCAATTTCTAGTGTGGGCGGTTCTATTTCTATTTCCTCAACTTGGACTGCCTCCCCATCTTCCACACTTAATTCGGGTTCTACATTTTTCTTCACCTTCTTTCCTTTTGGTAGCGGCATCTTGATTTGTTGATAGTTGCCGGACTTGTTCCTTTCCTTTCAAGCCTCACTAGTTGGGCTGCCAATTTTTAACAAATAGAAAGTGTACGTCAAGTCTTTCCCTCGTTGCCTCACGTTGGATTCGTCAATTTTATAACAAATAGAAATTGTGTTTTGTTTTGTGTTGTTAGGTCGGGTGTTACACTCCCCGCACTTGTACTTACTAATTGCCGGTTTCTCTGCGACGATGCTGTCCTGCAAACACAACTTATGCTAATATGTGTATGTGGGCACCACTTGGATATTTGGTCCAAGAAATTATTATTATTAAAAATTGATTTTTTAGTTGTTAAATTAATTATAGAAAAAAAATGCGAACAAGACAATTTGAATTGCAAATAACGTATGTTTAATGACCTTTCTTTTCATAAAAATCGTCTGAAGGACTAACAATCAAATTAAACAAAATTGCAGAGTTACAAAAAATATTGACAAGTTTTTTAAGTAAGTATCGGCTAATAAATATTTTATTGCTCAGTTGAATAGCATGAATTTAATCTTTGAAAAAACTTTATACTCAGGACGTGACTCCTTTGAACTATCAAGACAAATCAGTGGGATGCTTTACAAAAATTGTGTGATTTGAAGGTGTTTGACATGTGTAGTACAACTGTGTGACAAGGATACCAGGTAAAAATGATTTTAACTTTTTAACAACTCACGTTCCGGTGGGTAAGTATTTCCTTCACTGGACACTGTTCTTGGGGACGGTTCCAATCTTGAGCCTCTTCGTGTTTACGTTCCTCACGCACTGGTAATTATTTATAAGTCAAATTACGGTTTTAAAACTCCTCACAATTGAAATAAAATTCGTACTGTTTCTATGCTTTGAATTCTTGGCGGCGGCGAACAGCTGACTGCGTGGTCTCTCTATTCTGCCGTCTCAGCGCTAGTTCCAAACTCAATGTAGAAGGCTTGTGTCAGTAATTTGTTTGGGGAATTTTGTCAAAGTCTGTTTATCTTCGCAAATACCAGCAAAATTGATTTTCTCTATTAAAATCGGTCCTTTTCAGGGCCGCTGGGTATTTGGCTGTGTGCGTTTCTATTAAATATGGCGTGTTGCTGCTCTATTCAACAACACGTTAGCGTTTAGCGATATACTCCTGTGTTAGGTTAAGTCAGTCTTTTGTCATGTACGGGAAAAAACCCTTTCTGTGTTCTCAGGTTGAATTCCTGTTCTTTGAAATCGCCTTGGACGAGATGATCGGATTCGTAGGTGAAGTGTCTCTTGTGGATTCAAAGCATAAAGTGTTTTTTGTGTCAAATTTCGTCTTCCTTTTATACTCTGTAAGGTGCATTGTTTTAATTTTTAAACATGGACTTCCGGTATTTTTGAGTAAAATTTCCTTCTGGAAAGTTCGAGAATATGCAAATAGAATATCATAGAACAAATTCGACTTCCGTAGAAGCTTTAGAACAAAAACTTCTTATTCTTCATACTAAAGGATATTACTGAAATTATTCTGGTATTTGTCAAACAATTTTACAGAACTACTTACAATCTGCATGCCATTATTATTTTAGGATTCTCTGCTTTCAACTGAATAAAATGATACCATTCACGATTGGTTTTGAACAAATTAAATCTAATAAATTAACATAAAATACAATTCTTACCTTGTAGTGTTTGCACAAAATTCTAATTTTCTAATTAATAAAATGTTATGAAGTTGCTTGGTTCTTTCTATAACATTAATACATAACATAATTATCTTTACATAACAAAATAAGCAAATATTAAAACATATAACATATAAATAAGTTCATTTTTGTGTAGGCACTACATATGGCCTAGTTTTTTGTCACTGGTTTTTATTGTAATTTTGTCTTTTTCGGTATTATATATGGGATTTTTTGGGTATTCACTTAGAGTTTGTTATATTGTTTATCTTTGGGAATACCTGGTTTACCCTAATACATTTTATTTTTATTGTAATATTACTTAGCATCTCACTGGTTTTGTACAGATGAGTTATTTCATGAGTGTGACAATTTTCACTTTTATATTTGAAAATTCTCTAAGAATTAAGCTTGTCTTCAATTGAGCAAGTATGTTTCCATTGTACATTATAGGATTGTACCTTTTTCCTTTATTTTTTCTAATATTATTCAATTAGTCTGTCAAATATGACTATTTTTGTGATTGTTTTTTGGTCTCAGCCTAGTATGGTATAGCTAACTAGTTTCATATCTTGACTGTTAAAGTGTTTTAGGTGGTCATATATATATATATATATATATATATATATATATATATATATATATATATATAAAAGTATAGTTACTTTATATTGTGTTTCAACTTTAAAATACAATTTTGTTGCATTTTGATAACATTAAATTCATAAATATTACAATTTTATATGTTCATCACATGTTTTCAGTTTAACACGGTTTTTGATTATTTCAATTGACTTCTAATCAATTTACAGCTTTCTCTATTTATAGTAATTTGTTTGTCTTTGTCTAATTGACATTTACATATAGTTTTTATATTAATTCTATAATAATTAATTTTCACATAAAATCTGTGTGATTGGTCTCGACTCCAAAACCTTGGTTTTTTTGTCATAACAGTTATATATTTTTTATTTTAACTTACATCCTTTTTAATGATGTGTTCAAATCATTTAATACATTTATTTTATTTATATTATAAAGTATAATAATAGATCTTGTCCATTAATTCACAATAAATGGTTTTTTATACCCTATTCAGAGTTACATTTCTTAATACGTCATGACCTCATTTTGGTCATTTCTGAGATTATCTGTTTCTCTTATAGTACATTATCAGTTTTACACTGTTCTTCATTAAACAGTATATGGGGTTTGAGTCTTGGTCGTTTTTTCATGTTAATGATATTAATTATCGGACAATATTACAAAATTTTTGGATTACTTGGGTTCGATACTGTTCATCTCACCTTCCTCTTATGATAATTTACTTTGCAATTAAATTCCTTTATGGAACGTTCTGTGACGTTACATATGCCTCCCCGTTAAAATTGATAATTTGGGAAAAACATTTCTTCAGTTTTGA
This sequence comes from Magicicada septendecula, assembly GCA_034769895.1. Classification (NCBI taxonomy): domain Eukaryota; kingdom Metazoa; phylum Arthropoda; class Insecta; order Hemiptera; family Cicadidae; genus Magicicada; species Magicicada septendecula. Next base: position 372,804,115 of record CM068367.1, on the reverse strand, counting down.
TGAAATTATCATTTCTATATTAACCTTTTATTAGCTTCATTACTATTTCATTCTTTTATCTTATAATTAGATTCCTGTACTACTCCTTTAATATATTAATCCATCTCATTATCCATGTCTCAATCTTTACCATATCTCCTTTTCCTTTCCTTTACCTTGTTGTTAATTATTTAATCTTTGATATAACTCCCTAACAATTCCCTAACTTTTATAGCGGGTTCGGAGTCAGAGGGGCCCCATTGGCAATCCAATCTCCGCCGTTCCCTAACTATAACCACTGAAATCAGAGGAAACACATCTCTGTCCAGAAAATATATAAGACATACTTATAATTGCACTTTCACAACAAATAATAATAATAAAAAAAAAAATACAATATTCAAAGATCATAGGCTCCTACACATAAATTCCCTTTCTTAATCTCTTCTGATTATTTCTCAATTATATTAATATACTGTTCTCCGCAGGTAAAATTATCTTTTAAAATCATTCGATGTCAATAGCTATATTTATAAAGTCATCATTACCTCCTTGTGTAACACACTGTATCCTTTTTTTTTTTTTCAATTATCATTTCCTTTTAGTATCAATTATATGACAGTATTTCTCCTCCTTAGTAATATCAATTGTTATTTTATTGTTCAATAATTTATTTAATTAATTTGAGTAACATTGTAAATTATGTCTTTTCCTCCTTTCCTTCCCTCCTTCTCTAAGTACGGGTAAGTTGGTAAATATACGTTGACTTGGCTATTGGAAATAAATTTATATTTTATATATATATTTTTTGCCTTTGGTGGAAGGTGTCCTTCTCATATTTTTATTTTTATTAATAATCTCTGTTCCTTTTCTAAGTACGGGTAAGTTGGTAAATATACGTTGACTTAGCTATTGGAAATAAATTTATATTTTACATATATATTTTTGCCTTTGGTGGAAGGTGTCCTTCTCTTATTTTTATTTATTAATAATCTTCTCCTTTTCTAAGTACGGGTAAGTTGGTAAATATACGTTGACTTGGCTATTGGAAATAAATTTATATTTTATATATATATTTTTGCCTTTGGTGGAAGGTGTCCTTCTCGTATTTTTATTTTTATTAATAATCTTCTCCTTTTCTAAGTACGGGTAAGTTGGTAAATATACGTTGACTTATTCCCTTTATTATGATTTTCAACTATATTATCTCTCTCTTCTAACAATTCCTCTCTAATATCTCTGAGATAATTATTTGTTCTCAATGTCATTGTCCTGTCTTCGTCATGTCTATTTTTTCGTTCAGTTACCCCATAATATTGGATCAGTGAAGGGCTGTCTTCCTTTTTCACTGCCGCGTCTAGTTTAAATGAGCACCTGTCTCATTTGCCCGGTCTCCCGGAACATTGGGTTGCTGACTTGTTTGTGGTTCCTGTCTAACCTCGGGGTTACCACTAATAGGTCGGCTATTTGTTGTATTACTTTGGTTACCTTGCGTCTGCTGTGGGTAATACACATAAGTCTGTAAATTGTGTTGGTATGGCCATCGTATAGTTTACCTGGGGTCTGTACTCCTGATTCCTTCTATCACCTCCCCCTTGATTACCTCCATTCCGATAATTATTTCCCTGACTATAATTATTTCCTCTATAATTGTTGCCCCGATAATTATTTCCCTGATAGCTGTTCCTATGGTAATTATTTTCGGGGTAATTACTTCGATTTGGCCCCGGATTGTTACGGTTATTCGGACCTTGATTATTATTATTGCGGCTATTTAGTGGGGTGTTCTTGTTATGGCTATTCGGGTTAAAATTATTACCATTTCCGCTTCCATTCCGATTTGGCCCGTTGTTAATATTATAATAGTCTACCTTACGACTGGGGGGTTGGTAGTCTTGAAATTTTCCCGCGGACTCGCAGTTCTCTAATAGCTTAGCTAGGTCAGTAATTTTACTAAGTTGCTGGTATAATTGGGCATCTTTAATACCGTAGCTATAGTGTCCAGCTAACTGTCTCACCAAACATTCTTCCGGGATTGGCGGTATTAATTTTCGCACCAAACATATTTTTCCCAGGAAATATGATGTTGGGGATTGTCCCTTGGACGCGTCGTATTTCCCGTAAAATATGTCCATTCTCACTTTGTTTTGCGCCGTTTCTGACCAATATTTTTCTTTGAATTGGCGTTTGAATTCGTTCAAGTTTGTTATTTCGGGTCGTACTGCTATCCACCAATTATCCTTCGTATTTCGGAATGTTTCGTCTAACATTTCCCTTATTCTATCCCATCTCGTTTCCCTATTCCTTTCGATGAACTCTTCCATCCTCTCCAAAAATTCCATAGGGTTCCGGCGATAATTTTGGAAGTTAATTACCTCCCTATTTTCGCTATGACACGCATGGGTATTCAATATCGGTGTGTCCCTCAGCGCTTCTAATCTCTCCTGCAGGTTTTTCTCCCTCTGGTCAATTTCCTGTATATTATTTCTATTGGTTTTTATCTGTTCGTCCAACCTGTTAGCTATGTCATACGTTCTTTGTATTCTCTCGCTAACGTCTTTCCGGACTTCTCCTACCTCCTGCATGATTTCGTCTTGGTTTTGCCTTACCTTATTATCGAGAGTTCGAACATCTTGTTTCGTCTCTACGGTTCGTTCCTCTATGGTTTCAAAACGGGTATTATTTTCTTCCTGTAATCTTTCTAACTGTTTCGCCATTGTCTCGACCCTCTTGTCACTGTCGACTTTACTATTATCGATTTTTTGGTTTACCGTCTCATAATTTGCACTAATTTCCTTTTTCAGGGACTCTATACTTTTTTTATTTTCCTCCTGAAATAGCTCCAGCTTTTTCCCATTGTCATTGATCTTATTAATTATATATTCCCTTAAGGATTCTATTTTTTGTCTAATTCCTCCTTATCTTCCTGTATATCTATATTATTTTCCTCCTTATCTTTCTGTCTATTTTTATTATTATCCTCCCTCAGGGATTCTATTAATGTCTCCGTTTTTTCATTACTGTTATTAGTATTTTTGTTTATAGTTTCTTCCATTCTTTGGAACATCATCATTATTACATTCATGTCGATGCTCCCTGTTGCTTTTTCCGGTTCGGGTTTCTCTGTTTGGTCTCCCATTTGTATGGGCCTTTCTCCCGCTTGTTCCTCTGATTCATCTCCCGTTTGTATTGGTCTTTCAATTTCTAGTGTGGGCGGTTCTATTTCTATTTCCTCAACTTGGACTGCCTCCCCATCTTCCACACTTAATTCGGGTTCTACATTTTTCTTCACCTTCTTTCCTTTTGGTAGCGGCATCTTGATTTGTTGATATTTGCCGGACTTGTTCCTTTCCTTTCAAGCCTCACTAGTTGGGCTGCCAATTTTTAACAAATAGAAAGTGTACGTCAAGTCTTTCCCTCGTTGCCTCACGTTGGATTCGTCAATTTTATAACAAATAGAAATTGTGTTTTGTTTTGTGTTGTTAGGTCGGGTGTTACACTCCCCGCACTTGTACTTACTAATTGCCGGTTTCTCTGCGACGATGCTGTCCTGCAAACACAACTTATGCTAATATGTGTATGTGGGCACCACTTGGATATTTGGTCCAAGAAATTATTATTATTAAAAATTGATTTTTTAGTTGTTAAATTAATTATAGAAAAAAAATGCGAACAAGACAATTTGAATTGCAAATAACGTATGTTTAATGACCTTTCTTTTCATAAAAATCGTCTGAAGGACTAACAATCAAATTAAACAAAATTGCAGAGTTACAAAAAATATTGACAAGTTTTTTAAGTAAGTATCGGCTAATAAATATTTTATTGCTCAGTTGAATAGCATGAATTTAATCTTTGAAAAAACTTTATACTCAGGACGTGACTCCTTTGAACTATCAAGACAAATCAGTGGGATGCTTTACAAAAATTGTGTGATTTGAAGGTGTTTGACATGTGTAGTACAACTGTGTGACAAGGATACCAGGTAAAAATGATTTTAACTTTTTAACAACTCACGTTCCGGTGGGTAAGTGTTTCCTTCACTGGACACTGTTCTTGGGGACGGTTCCAATCTTGAGCCTCTTCGTGTTTACGTTCCTCACGCACTGGTAATTATTTATAAGTCAAATTACGGTTTTAAAACTCCTCACAATAGAAATAAAATTCGTACTGTTTCTATGCTTTGAATTCTTGGCGGCGGCGAACAGCTGACTGCGTGGTCTCTCTATTCTGCCGTCTCAGCGCTAGTTCCAAACTCAATGTAGAAGGCTTGTGTCAGTAATTTGTTTGGGGAATTTTGTCAAAGTCTGTTTATCTTCGCAAATACCAGCAAAATTGATTTTCTCTATTAAAATCGGTCCTTTTCAGGGCCGCTGGGTATTTGGCTGTGTGCGTTTCTATTAAATATGGCGTGTTGCTGCTCTATTCAACAACACGTTAGCGTTTAGCGATATACTCCTGTGTTAGGTTAAGTCAGTCTTTTGTCATGTACGGGAAAAAAGCCTTTCTGTGTTCTCAGGTTGAATTCCTGTTCTTTGAAATCGCCTTGGACGAGATGATCGGATTCGTAGGTGAAGTGTCTCTTGTGGATTCAAAGCATAAAGTGTTTTTTGTGTCAAATTTCGTCTTCCTTTTATACTCTGTAAGGTGCATTGTTTTGATTTTTAAACATGGACTTCCGGTATTTTTGAGTAAAATTTCCTTCTGGAAAGTTCGAGAATATGCAAATAGAATATCATAGAACAAATTCGACTTCCGTAGAAGCTTTAGAACAAAAACTTCTTATTCTTCATACTAAAGGATATTACTGAAATTATTCTGGTATTTGTCAAACAATTTTACAGAACTACTTACAATCTGCATGCCATTATTATTTTAGGATTCTCTGCTTTCAACTGAATAAAATGATACCATTCACGATTGGTTTTGAACAAATTAAATCTAATAAATTAACATAAAATACAATTCTTACCTTGTAGTGTTTGCACAAAATTCTAATTTTCTAATTAATAAAATGTTATGAAGTTGCTTGGTTCTTTCTATAACATTAATACATAACATAATTATCTTTACATAACAAAATAAGCAAATATTAAAACATATAACATATAAATAAGTTCATTTTTGTGTAGGCACTACATATGGCCTAGTTTTTTGTCACTGGTTTTTATTGTAATTTTGTCTTTTTCGGTATTATATATGGGATTTTTTGGGTATTCACTTAGAGTTTGTTATATTGTTTATCTTTGGGAATACCTGGTTTACCCTAATACATTTTATTTTTATTGTAATATTACTTAGCATCTCACTGGTTTTGTACAGATGAGTTATTTCATGAGTGTGACAATTTTCACTTTTATATTTGAAAATTCTCTAAGAATTAAGCTTGTCTTCAATTGAGCAAGTATGTTTCCATTGTACATTATAGGATTGTACCTTTTTCCTTTATTTTTTCTAATATTATTCAATTAGTCTGTCAAATATGACTATTTTTGTGATTGTTTTTTGGTCTCAGCCTAGTATGATATAGCTAACTAGTTTCATAACTTGACTGTTAAAGTGTTTTAGGTGGTCATATATATATATATATATATATATAAGTATAGTTACTTTATATTGTGTTTCAACTTTAAAATACAATTTTGTTGCATTTTGATAACATTAAATTCATAAATATTACAATTTTATATGTTCATCACATGTTTTCAGTTTAACACGGTTTTTGATTATTTCAATTGACTTCTAATCAATTTACAGCTTTCTCTATTTATAGTAATTTGTTTGTCTTTGTCTAATTGACATTTACATATAGTTTTTATATTAATTCTATAATAATTAATTTTCACATAAAATCTGAGTGATTTATCTCAACTCCAAAACCTTGGTTTTTGTCATAACATTTATATATTTTTTATTTTAACTTACATCCTTTTTAATGATGTGTTCAAATCATTTAATACATTTATTTTATTTATATTATAAAGTATAATAATAGATCTTGTCCATTAATTCACAATAAATGGTTTTTTATACCCTATTCAGAGTTACATTTCTTAATATGTCATGACCTCATTTTGGTCATTTCTGAGATTATCTGTTTCTCTTATAGTACATTATCAGTTTTACACTGTTCTTCACTTAAACAATATATGGGGTTTGAGTCTTGGTCGTTTTTTCATGTTAATGATATTAATTATCGGACAATATTACAAAATTTTTGGATTACTTGGGTTCGATACTGTTCATCTCATCTTCCTCTTATGATAATTTACTTTGCAATTAAATTCCTTTATGGAACGTTCTGTGACGTTACAATATTATGAAAACAATTTGTGTGAGTCACCAACTGATTTTATCATTTCTTAGTGTTGCAGTAATAGATATAAATAATATTAACGAAGTTCATACACTAACGGTATACTAAATACATTATACAATACCAACTGACCGTACTGATACCAGAACCAACAGTACAAAACTGATCGCATTTTAAGATTCTTCCTGCAGGATTACAAAATAAAAATATATGGGTGGTCCATTATGCACATTTGCTCTTTGTTGATTTAGAAATAATAAAATTAGATGTAATGGAAAACTCTGTTTTTTGAGATAGCTAGATTTAGAATAACAGTGGGAATACATGTTTCTTTATTACTATTTATAATTTTATAAAATTGCATTTTTAAATTCTGCATTTAACAATTAAAAAAAACTATAAGTGTGTAAAGAAAAATACGGCTTACCTGAAAACCCACCAAATGTCGAAACACATGATGTTCAGCCAGAAGAAGCTCGCTAGGAAGGAGAACTGAATGACGAACGCTGCAATCATTAATACAAGCAAATATCAGGCGTGGCTCAGTGATCATGATGTAGGCTATCGTTAATTATGTAATATAATACAGAGCTAAGTTGTAGTAACGTAAAAAAACAATCTTAATTTTAAATAGGTTAGATACCTGATAATCCTTCATGCAACTTACTTGGTCGCTATGCACGACGCGTTTCGGGATCAAGGTCCCATCTTCAGGTGCTCACTCGGGTCGAGCTCGTCAATTCATAAAAACACACACATAAAACATAAAAAACACTGAATTTAAACACTCATACTGCGCGAGAGGGGACGATGCGCATCGTCGAGAAAGTAACCTATTTAAGCAACCTATTTAAAATTAACCATTGCAACTTGGTGACCATACACACAATGAATAATAATATCTTAGTTAGTAAATGACAGTTCTGCGGAGAAAGAGCCGTTTTGATTGGTACTACAGTAGAACATGACAATATAGTAGAACGGTGTCATAAGCAAACGTATGCACCGAAAATTGTGTTGGGCGATTTGTTTTAACCCGTGCGACTTTTGACATGTTAAAGTCTAGTTGCGTTTGCAGAAACTGTTGAATGCATTGGTTTACTCTGTTAGCAGCTGTAGTAGCCTAGTGTTCTACTTGACTAAACTGAAATTTGAAATTTCCTACGTTTCATTACGACTGCGAGTTTTTTTTAAGCTATCTACGAATGGAAGTATGGAAAGCTCTTGTATTTATTTCTTACCACTCAAAATTAATTTTTATGTTAAATATTGAACTGTTATTATAACTAAGTCTGTTAGAAAATTCTCCAAACTCGAACTCTAAATTAAACCGATTATATTTTCTCTGCTGTACTGTAGATTATTAGCAAGTTGTGAACCTCATGATGTCCGTTGCTCCGCCGTGTGCACAGCTACAAACAATAATAATTGAAACTATAAATAATTATCTGAAAAAATTATTACTTACGTGTTTAAAAGTAAAAAACTTCCCTAGAATTAAGTGGCATTTTATTTTGTTGTTTATTTTGTTAAAATAAAACATTTATTTTATTATTACATATTCATAACAGTGCAACAATTATATTATATTATGTAATATAATAATAATAATAATACCGTTATTTACTACTGCTACTAATACCACTAATAATAATAATAATAATTCTTATTATTACATAAATGATGATTATTATTTATTCATAACATTAATTATTTAATTATTTATTAAACTATCGAAACATTGTAAAATATTAAATAATATATAATATTATCTTGTAAGAAAGGTATTATTTATTATTAATTATATATATATATATATATATATATAAAATCGTCATCATCATTATCATCTTCACGGATTAAACCAAGGATGGTTTGTTCCGGTCTCAAATAGGCAAAGATCTGGTCACTCCAGCGCTTCCTCGGACGTCCCACACCTCTCCGTCCCCTCGGCTTATGGTTCCAGAATTGTTTGGGGATGCTGCATTCATCCATTCGGCAAATATGTTCCCACCAATTCAGCTGATACTGGGCGAACCTGTCGAGTATACTCATAATATTCATTTCCTGCCGTATATCTGTGTTCCTTCTATAATCATGGAGAATGTGTTCCTACATTTTACTGAACAGAAGGATACTTTTACGATCACTGAAAAAGTATGACTATTATTCTGGATGTCTATGTTTATGTAACTTGAAGAAGAACAAAGTTGGTGGAGTAAGAGGCATTTCCACCCTTCCCTTCTTCTTTACTCCTACAAAGGCATTGCCATTTTTTCTCTTAAATGCAACAATTGCGATAGGCCTACTGTAAGAATCGGTATCAGTTATTCAAGTTCATAGTCACATTCAATTTTTCAAGTTTTAACACTGTTTTCTATGATGTATTTTAAGAGTATTAATTCTTTTAGAAATTACGTGAGGGACAACGGAATAAGGAAATGTATCACAGACTGGAAGATTATACGAAACATAATTGAATGTTTGAAGTGTGGTGGTAAAATGTATCTTAATAAGGGGTGTAATACAAATCTGATATACAGGTGCGGGACAAACCAATGTAGATCAAAAAAGAATCTGCGAAACAATACTTTTTTTGGCATAGCGCGGATTCCACCAGAATCTTTGTTGTGCATTTTATTTTCGTGGATTATTAAATATCCGATTTCTATAATGACAAAACAAACCGAATTAAATGCGAAAACGATCAGAAAATTAATTTCCGAGTTTCGGAAAATATTAACTGTGTTGTTTGCTGGAGAACAGTACAAAAATTTGTGGTGTTGGTGAAACAGTGGAAATAGACGAGAGTGCGTTTGACAGTATAACAGGGGTAGAGTGATGAAGATTCGGTGGGTAATCGGTGGAATAGACAGAAGAAGTAAAAAATGCTTCCTGAAAGTTGTAATAAACGGGTTGCTAACACTTTGATGAACGTCATTGAAGAAAACGTTCAGCCAGGAACTTCGATAATTACGGACATGTGGAGAGGTTACAATTCTCTACAAAGTAAAGTTACACTTTTTTGCGAGTTAACCATTCTCTGAACTTTGTATGCCGCAGTGACACGAACATCCATACTCAGAACATCGAGAGCCATTGGTCAAAAATGAAAAGAGACATGAGGCGATGGGTAGGAAGGATGTCGGTGAGTTCCTTCGAATCATATCTAGTAGAGTATGTTTGGAGGAACATGCATTCTACAGATAGAGAACTGTTCGAGGATTTTTTAAAGGCAAAAAGTATTTTTACCCTTAAAGTAGCTGTTCTATGTACCTTAAAAATAAATCAGTTTTAATAAGTTAATCGCTTGTAGCAAGTAAACAGTATCAAGTGTATTAGAGAACAAACGATTTGTGTTAATTGTACCAGTAAGCAAATTACATTATCAGAGAATATAAAACCCATTATTGATTAACCAGTCTGTCTTAAGTGTAGGCCTACTATGTAAATTGTACCATTAGAGACTATAAGATTCACTTACCAATTTGTATTAACAGTAATATGGAGTTATAGTATTGTAGTATTTATTTTATAAATGTATTTTTAAATCATATTAGTTTCAGTATACCACAATTACTAATTCTTTACGATAATGTTTCCGATAGATTATAAGATTCGGTATATATATCATATTTAAGAAGAATTACGGATAGTATTTTTTTGTTTTATTTAAAAAAATTTAACGAGCATAAATTAATAACTCAATTGTGCAAAATATTATCTTCACTTCATTTACTGTATTTTGTGTAATTTTTGTAAACAGTGACTGTTCTCATGGGCGCAGTCTATGTAAGTTATATCTTTATTAATGTTATATGAATAAAATGAAATGTCACTTATCGAAAAATGAAATATATTTTAATGCTAAATTTGGCCTATGAATATATAATAATCATCTTTCATTATCTATTATTATTATTATTATTACATAATGGGCTATTACCATTATAAAATGATAAAATGAATATTTTTGATCCAACTAAAGTTACATGTAACGGAACAAAATGCCACTTAATCCTCTGGACGGGGCCGTGGCAATGAGTCTACTGTAAAACCTTGTTAACAATAGATGCACCTTTTTAGCGGCCATAAAAATAACCTTTCTTGAAGTGAAGGGGACAAGCAGGTACGCGGATACACACGGCCCCGTCTGGTACCGACAACCCCTTGATTATTGTTATGTAAAACGTGATGCGAGGAGACAGCAAGAGCGTTACTGTTACGAGCCTGATTGCTAAACAAACTCGTGCATGTGTTAATGACTGGAGTACAAACTAAAGCACTTAACGCCACACTTTAAACAAAAGGCAACATAATATGCAGCGTAACATTACGAACTATTTACACCCAGCCTTGACGGTAAATAAGGAATTCCTTCCATTCACCTTGAAGATGACTCCGATCATTACGAGTACGAAAAATTGTGTGTGCGTGTGTGTATGTGAGGTGGAAAGATTGTGTATGTCCTGCTAGAGACTGACACGCTATTGTGAAACTATGCCGTTCTAATATTATTTCAGAAGCTCATTTATTTCAATTCTAAGCGGTTTAATAGACACATTATATCGAAAATTAGTATCAGTTACTTATTTAAATTATAATTTTAAATAATTCTTATCGTTGAAATTTGTAAATCAACTTTCATGTTACTGAGAATCACATTAAATACGTAAAATGTTATAGACTGTATCCAATATGTGATCGCCAAATAATTGTCCAACAGTTCGCATAATAAATATAGACCCCTCCTCTTTGCTATTAACAGCAATAGGTTTTGTTGAACGTTCGAGTAACGAAACCATGGTTTTTGAGTTCGGAGTTTATAGGCAACAGAATGTTAAGACTGTGGAAGAATATAGGCCTATGCATTAAATGTTACGGATACCGTAATTCATCTGTGTAAAATATAGCTATCGTCTTTGTTAGCTTTTTATAAGCTAGAGCTGTTCGTCATCTCGCTTGTAAAATTTCGTTTTTCGTCAATAACATTAGTGTTGTTCGGTTTAACATGCATAGTTTTACTTCTCTTAAAACGTTTCGCCCATACTACGATGAGGCAGGCTCAGTGCCATGACTGTGACTACGAGCCACTGAGGATGCCTCATCGTAGTATGGGCGAAACGTTTTGTTTTAAGAGAAGTAAAACGATGCGTGTTAAACCGAACAACAGTGTTGCTGTTTCTTCGTTCTTCATATGCCAGAGCATAATTAACACATTGCCAATGCCACAAACAAAATATTGTAAAGCAAATGATCATTGAATATAACGTAAATAGATGTATGTCCTGTCGACTGTACATCCAATAAATTTTATTCAAATAGGTACGGATTTTCATCTCTTGAACGTTTAGTGGTGTACTTATATCTAAAAGCAAATAACAAAATCTAAACAATCTATCGGCTTAATAGATATTAACTACATATTTGTAATAAAATTACATTCATATTTGCTCAATTATTCTTGTATACATTTTTTATATTATTATTAAAGTAAATAAAACTTTTCGAACAAGAATATATGTTTTATTATTTTTTGAATAAACACCGTTTCCATAGTATAAACCATCATAACCAGATATACAAATTAATAAAATTTAAAAATGTTTTGAACAATTGATTAATTAATGTACAGTATTTACTTCTGTTTCGGAATCTTCCTCACACAAAGACAAGGCTGCAAAATCCAATTCACATCTTCATAATAATTTGTCAGTTAATGACAATCGCATAACAGTTAAACATTTTTACTATGAGTATCATGTAAGCTACTAGTAGTTAAAAAAAACGAAGATTACCGCTGAAACGGCACCCAAAATTTTTACAGTTTTTTTAGGGGGGTCGTTACGTAATTTTTTTAAAACTAGACGCGCGGCCTAGATGGAAAAAGATGCGCTGAGCCCATCGTGACAGGACTTGCAATAAAACACTTGTTTAACAGCAACAACATTTTTATTAGTGCATTCGTTATTTCCAGTTATGTTCCTTTTATAAACATCAAAAATTTTCTTTTTAAGGTTATAATTTTCAAGCTATTTTCAATTATTCTCATTTCATAGACACTAGTATATTGTTAACTTGTACTAATATCACCCAAGTATAATTAACAAATAAATTATTAAAACTGTATAACCAACAGACACAAATTCTTTTCATTTTGCAATCGCCAGAAATTTTCAATTTGCACTAACAACATTTGACAATTTAATCAGCAATGAAATTACTAAAGCTATATAACAAGGAGGTACAAGTTGTTCAATGCAAAAATTTTCAAGTATAGTTCTTTAAGTAATTTCCAAGTTACTTTCATTTATCGACATTAAATATTTGCAAGTAATAATAACATGTAACAATAGGATCAACCACTGTAATCACTGCAATCCAGACATTAAATTTTTCGAGTTATAGATTCTAAGTTATTTTCAAGTTATAGTTTTAAATGTAGTTTCAAATTATTTTCATTTCATGAATATAAGAAATTTTCAATCTATACTAATGACATCTAATAATATGGTTAACCAATGAAATTACGAAATCTATATAACAGGTAGATACAAGTTGTTCATTGTATGGATACTAAAATTTTTTAGGTATAGTTTTTTAAGTTATTTTCAATTGCGTTCATTTTGTAGAGATTAAAATTTTTAAGTTATAATAATAATAACATTTAACAACACAAATAACAATTATTACTAAAAATGTATTACAATCAGATTCCCAATAATAATAAACACAATAATCACATCAAGCACCATGTCTGCACAGGACCTGTTATGAGCAATCTTAACCCTTAAATGCACGAGTTTACTCTTGCTAAGCGAGTCTTTCGTTTGTAGCTTACAACTGGGGCGAGCTTCCCCGGGTAGAGTAATTCCTTCTCTGCAGAGGTTCCGTTGGGTCTAGGTTGGTCTGACGGCGTTGGGGACCTTGTTGCTCCGCTCTGCGGATGGGGATAGATGTAATTTCCCCATCCTGGCAACCCCTTTTACCTCCCGACTATGCGGGGACCTGGAAAAATTCCATTTGTAAATTGCAGTCAAAGAAAAAAAGGAACACCTTAACCCCAAATCTTTCTCGCCCCGTAACACAGATCACACGCACACCCACACACACACACACGCACTATTATAATTTCATTCCCACTACTGCTTGTCATTAGTAACAGCAAGGCTCACATTTTCAAACTATTTAAACCAACTATTAAAGTTCAGTTCAATTATAATTATATTATTACAACTCCTCCAATTCATCAGCCTTTAAATATTCATTGCTTTACATTGTAACGATAAGATTCGTTACGTCTTAGTTAAAGCCTCACTTCGGGTTCGTCAATTTGTAACGTACAAATTTTCGTTACGTACAATGTTATTAGGAATAGGTTACTTGTATTTTATGTTGTGTGCACTTGAATTACATACACCGCCCGTTGAAAGTGTCAATTTGTAACATAGATAAATAATGTAGCGACTAACTCACACTGGAGTCGTCAATTTGTAATTATTAATATGTTATGTTAAACGGCGAATGGTTTTGTAATTTGCCGCTTGCTCCCACTATGCCGCTCGTTTCCGTGACGTCACTCAACGTTGCCAACTATCGTGGAGTCTGCTGTAATCTGTGAATTTATTTCCTAAATGGAACAGCAATAATAACGACACAAATATAACATCAAACATATATCCTTATAGGAATCCTTTATTCAGAAAAGCACTGGTTAATTGTTTCTTAAATTTGATTATGACAATCACAATTGTGGCGCAAATTATACGTCTTCTTTTTACCAGTTGGTAGTAGTAAATATTCAGTATTCTGTCTGATCAAAAGAATGCTTGGTTAATGTTTCTATTAAAAATAAAGTATCTCAGGGCGTATATGGTTCGGGGATTACAATTAAACAAAATATTATTCTATAAATCAAAATACAAGTTTTACAATTAAAGGATATTACAAGGTTAGAGTGTAACGTGCACACAGGCAGTCGTATAGTGATTACTAGTTATGAAAGGTTATGTCCAGTTTAGGTGTTTAATAATTATTAGGTAAATCAAAGGTTCTTGTGGTGTTTGAAAAGGTGTCAATCTCAAATCGTGTTATTAGTGAGTGTTCTTAGTGTTGGTGTGATTTGGTGTCTGTAGTTTTAGTTGATTAGTATTTAAAAAGTCGTGTATGCCAAGGTGGGTGTTGATACACAATATAATAAGATGTTCAAGTCACCAAATCCTCTTCATAGTATGGTTCCTGGTCGAAGATAGGGCCCACGTCCACTTCAGATCTTCTTTCTGGTTCTTGGGTCTTCTATTTCATATAATGGTTGTTCTTCTCTTGGTGTAAAAAGTTCGTGTTATGTACCTCTAACTGTATTAATATGTTTGTATCGTTTTTTCACTGTTTATTTTATATTATGTAGGACGTTTTACAAACGCGTCTATCCGCTAAGATCGTTGTCAAAGAAGTCTCATTTTATTTATCCGAAATTTCTGGTTGCTAAGGGTAAACTTGGAATCTGGTTGGTTGATTCGGATATACATTGTCATATACTTTCATTATTTCAAAATCTAAATTTGTTAAAAACCTTTAAATTAACATAACTTTTCTGTACTGAATGGGAATTTAAAACCATTATCAGCATTATTTTGATCTTTACATTTGTGACATTTAGACACTAAACATGCCTACTTTTACTTAAGAACTACAGATGTTACAATTTTGTTATTTGAAATTTTCTTAAATAACTTGAGATGTATAATTTTGTTTCTATATTCGTTGTGTACACTATTAACTATAAATATATTTATCCTTCCACATTTGTTTTACAAAATCTCTAACATTATTATCTGAAATTTACAAAAGTTGGTTTCACCTGGCCTATGTACTGGTGTTATTTTCATCACCATGTTTAAAACCTTTAACAGTTAAATTATCTTTTAACAATCATAAAAACTTTCACTTATGAACTTACTATTGTCACTTCCCAAACGTTTCAAGATGTTGTTTCTCTTCTTCAGTGGGTTGAGTACTCAATATAATAAGTGAACGAAGATGATGCAACAACAAGATAATTTTATCATAAAAACTGTTTAACACATAACATTATTTTAACAAAACAAAAGATATACTAATCTATTAGTTTAAATTCATGCCCACATGGCTATGATTTTACTGAACCTTTGCACAAATAAACTGTTTTTTTACTCAAACTGTACAATTGTTTGACACTTAGCAATAACATCTTTTTATAGTCTATTTTGCTTTGCCAATCAATTTATCACTGTTTAACACCAGTTCTATGGTTATATTTGTTAACATAAAAAAATGGAATTAATATCATTTAATTGATATTCTTTTAAAACAACTGTTTCACCTGCTACATACAAAAAACAACACAAATACCATGATAATAAAACAATGTGCTAAAACATAATAACATGCACATTTTTATAAAATAAATTCTGCACTAATTAATTAGTCTTTTGTCAGTTAATTCATTAATTACTCTGACACTGTCTATGTTATGCTTCACATTACTTGTCACTATGTTTGTCGTTTACCCTATTCACTTAACACTTAATAGGTTGTATTTATAAACATACTTATTGGGTTTTATATGGTTTTACATTTTATTGTCATTAAAAGGACTTCACTTTTGTTATAAAAATGTTATTGTGAACAAGTTATTATTTGTTGTTTTCTGGACAATCTTAAGAACACTATTTGTTACAGTTAGTTGTATGGTTCATGTATCTATAATAAGGTGTGTTTATATTTTCATTACATCAATTAACTTAATTATTTACTAATATTTCTTTTACATAATATTACATGTTCGGGCCTATTATCCCTCAATTTGTATTTTGATTATCTGGATATTATGATACATTAAATGAAACCATTTGTTTCATTATAGTACTGGTTCATAAGCCGTCTGTCTTTATAATTCTTTATTTGGTCATTATTGAAAGTTCATGTCATAATTGGGGTTGAAGGTATTTTGCATCACTTAGCCTAAATCATTAATTTGGGTACGGTCAGTTGTCTTACTAGTCAGTCTAAAATGGTTAGTCGTTCCTCTTCACTATCATCTTGGAAGATAATGTTCTCCTTGTTAGCTTCTTAACCAAAGTCTTCATTAAATCAGGTACGATATTAAGTTGTTCCAAATGTAATGTTACATACTACCCTGCCACCAAATTTGATCATTTTAATAAAATATTGTTTTTGTTGAAATTATCAATTATCTTATCTTTCACATTATCATTTGTTATTCTTTTTATGATCTGGTATACTTGTCTTTAATTATAAGCGTTCTATCCCTGGAACATGTTACTTCCCTAACAAATTAATCACCATATATTCTGGAATCAGTCGGGGGGCTCTCTTGACCTAATACCCCGCTGTCCTTATAATACATAATACATAAATAATATCGATTGCTGGAGCTATCTCGTCAGTCAATCACATTTAATAATCACTAGTCTATTCACGACTAAATCAAATAAAAATAATATAATATATTCTTGGGATTGTTCACTCAGTTTAACTTCTCAGATCTAAATATTTCTTTCCATTGATTCTTTCAGATGTTTATTTTCTTGTGGCGATATTAATAACATTTTTTATTTTCAATTGGTACTATCTTCTTTCCTTCTTTATCAGTACTGCTTAATCTTCATTTTTTCATTCACTATTTTCATTCAATTAAAACATAACAAGTATTTGCATCTTTAGTTGTTGTCAATTCTCTCACAATCATGATAGGTTATTTGTAGTAAATTCGTTTCTAGTCTTGTCTTATTTTCATCGTCGATTGTCTACATTTGTCCTTTCTTATTCATTTTATAGCACTATGGTTTCTTCTAATTTATGGATGTTATATCTTTCTTTTATATTCTAATAATAAGTTCATAATTATATTTAATAAGAGGTGCTTATTTTGTTTAGAATTTGGAAATTTATTCCCAGTTGTTTATCTGCTTGATTCATAATAACATTATCAATCTGTACTGTAAGTTGTCCTTACTATTTATTTGATTTCTGAGATATTCAAATTTGTTTATTTGGCTTCATTTAAAATTATATTCTGGATTATCAAAGTTGGTAAGATGAGCTTACTATATTCTTTGAATTTTTAGGTATTATAATAATGAATTCTTCAATTCCATATTAATTCTCATAAATAATTAGTTGTAAGTTGATCTTACTATTTCTTTAGAATTTTGTTGTTTTATAATAATAAATTCTTCAATTCCAAATTAATTCTCATAAATAATTAGTTGTAAGTTGTTCTTACTATTTCTTTGAAATTTTGTGGCTTTATAATCATAAATTCTTCAGTTTCAAATTAACTTTCATAAATAATTAGTTGTAAGTTGATCTTACTATTTGTTTGGAATTTGGTGGTATATAATAATAAATTCTTCAATTCCATATTAATTCTCATAAATAATTAGTTGTAAGTTGATCTTACTATTTCTTTAGAATTTTGGTGGTTTTATTCAACTTTGTTTATTAGGTTCATAATACATTTTTAAGGAAACTTGGTTGTATGTCACCTTAATCTTTTTTGTTTCCACATCACTAATGACATAAGTATTATTGTTATTGTTTTTTTATAACAACATATGGTCCATTATACAGTAATAATAGCTTTTTTGCTATTCCTTCCTTAGAACTTGGCAATTCGCGGTTTTTTAACAATACTTTGTCTCCAATCTTGTACTGGATCATTTTCTGCTGAATTATTTTGTATTTTTTCCTTCTTTTCTCCACTTGTTCATTCAGTTTGCTGTGGAATCTCACGTTGTCGAACTGGTAAGCTGGGTTGTTTGGGAAATTGATTATTTCACTAATTTCTCGGGGTGGTAGTCTTTCATGCATTATGGTATATGGAGTATCTTGTATTGCTTCATGGTAAGCTAAGTTGATAAAGCTCTCTGTTTGTGTAATGTAGTCACTCCACTTCTGGTGTTTATCAAAACAATATGTCCTGAGTATACGGCCGACCTCCCTCAGTACTCTTTCCGCCGGGTTGCTATTTGGGTGATAGACAGATGTTTTATATGTCTTGACACCTAGATCTAACAAAGTCTCCTTCCAAACCCTTCCTCGAAACTGAGTTCCGTGATCGGTAATAATTGACCTTGGAGCTCCTAATTCTGGTATGTATTGTTGTATCACTATTTGCAGAATCTTTTTTGTAGTTGCCCGATTAATGGGGTATAGTTTTGTAAATTTGGAGTAATGGTCGAACATGATTATAATAAACTTATACTGTTTTCTCCCTCCACTACGAGGTAACGGTCCACACACATCTAAAAATACTCTCTCTAATTTACCAGTTGATGTAATAGGTTGCATAATTCCTTCTGTTTTTTCGTTATTGCATTTTGCCAATTGACAGATGTGACACTGCCGAATACATTCTCTAACTCTTCTGTTGATATTCTTAATGTAAGTGTGTTCCTTAAGTGCCTTCATTACTTTTAATGCACCCATATGAACATATCGACTATGGTAGTCCAGTATTAATTCTGTTTCTAACGCTTTAGGTATCACCACCTTCCATGATCCTTGGTTATTATTTGGTTTGTAAAATAATATGTCTTCATGTAGACAGTAATATGCAGTGATTTTTTTCATCCTGTTGGATCAGTCTTTGTCTAAAATTGTTGATTTTTGTATCCTCTGTTTGTTGTTGTGCAATTGATTTCATGATGTTTTCCAAATCTGATTTGTTTTTTATTATAATGTATACCTTGATGATTGTTTCTTTTTCCCCTTCAAAAGTTTGTTGTTCTATGTTAATCCGGGACAATATATCTGCAGCAATATTCTGTTTTCCTGGAACATACTCCCAATTTATATGGTACTCCTGTAGTGCGAGTATCCACCTTGTCAATCTCCCATGGTTAATCTTGCAATTTTTTAGGAAAGATATTGACTTATGATCGCTCCTCACAGTTATCGGGTATCCAAGCATATAGGTTCTGAATTTCCCACAAGCGAATACAACGCTTAATAACTCCTTTTCCGTTACACTATAATTGCGTTCACATCCATTAAGTATTCTGCTTGCAAAACTCACCACCTGATGTTCTCCCTCACTATCTTCTTGATATAAAACAGATCCTAAACTTATATCACTGGCATCACAGTTCATGAAGAAAGGTTGATTGAAATTAGGATGTTTTAATACAACTGAACTTAGGAAATTATGCTTGATCATTTGGAGTAAATTGTCTTGTTCCTGTCCCCAGGACCATTTGTTCTTAGAGGATAATTGTGGAGAAAACTTTGCTGTCATTTCAGAATAATTTCTCTGAAAATTCCTATAATAATTGCAAAGTCCCAGAAATGATTGAAGTTGCTTTTTATTTTTAGGACTCGGGAACTTCTGGATTGCTTCAATCTTTTCATTGGATGGTGTTATTCCTTGTCTTGTTAAGTTAAAACCCAGGAATTGGACTTCACTGGCGATAAGCTTGGATTTTTGAAGTTTTAGGGTAACGTTATTGTCTGATAGTTTTTGTAATACTTGTCCTACTCTGTCACAATGGTCTTCCCAATTCACTGAAGTAATCAACAAGTCATCAACATAGACTGTGGTATATGGGATAGTATCTGGACCCAACACCTGGTCCATACATCTTACGAATACAGCTACTGAATTTACCAGTCCAAACGGTAGTCTCTTGAACTGGTAGTTCCTTCCTTCGAAAATAAAGGCTACGTACTTTCGACTATCTGGGTGTAACTCCACCTGCCAATACCCACAAACCGTATCCCAGGTGCTGATAAATTGTATGCCATTGAATTTTTTCAATATCTCCTCAATCTCTCCGGGAGATGTTCTGTCATTAACTATGATCTTATTGATCTCTCTAGCATCCAAACAGAGTCGTACTTTGCCATCTTTCTTGGGAACGGCTATTAACGGACTTGTATATGGGGAACAGCTATACTCAATAATATCTTCTGCTATCATTTTGTCTAGTTCAGTCCTCACTGCTTCTTTTAATGCATAAGCAACGGGATATGATTTTTTACTAAAATTTACAGGCTCCTTAAATTGTAATGTAAATTGATAATCTTTTACTTTGCCAGGTATATCAGAGAAAACATAGCGGTATTTATTATATATTGATATTAACTTTTCTATTTGTTGTGTGGTTAAATTACATTCATTTTGTTCTGACCGAAATTGTCGGATCTCTTCTAATTTTTCCAACCATAAACTGTCTTCACTCCCAAAGT
The DNA here is from genome assembly GCA_034769895.1 of Magicicada septendecula. Lineage (NCBI taxonomy): Eukaryota > Metazoa > Arthropoda > Insecta > Hemiptera > Cicadidae > Magicicada > Magicicada septendecula. Next base: position 372,783,570 of record CM068367.1, on the reverse strand, counting down.
ATTCCCTTCTTACATTCCATGACTCATCTTGATTATTATTGAATTTTCTTATACTATTGCATGAAGGTACATTTTTATTATCTACTAATTTTGCTGTCCATTCTATATTATCCACTTTTAACGACACTATGGCCTGTCTCATGTCAATTATTGCTGAGTATTTTCTCAAAATATCACAGCCTATTAGTAGATTAAATGGTAGATTACTAGCTATTAGAAAAATCATAGGTATAGCTACATTTCTGCTGGTCACTGTTAATGATACCTGTTTCCTTATTGACTTGTTTTGCCTTCCAGTGGCTCCGATTAAAATTATATTTTGAATTGGTAAAGTTGGTAAGATGGCCTTACTATATTTTTGAATTTTGATGTATTCATTGTTGTCGATTAACGACACGTTTGCGCCCGTATCTATCATGCATCTTGTCTCTAGTCCATTCACTTGGGCGATGATATAAACGATCTCATTATTCGAACTATTGTGCGTTATCGTGTCTTCGTTCAGTAGTTCTTCTCTCACATTTTTTAAGAAATGATTGTGCATTATCGTCATTGTATCGTCAGTCATTTTGTCTCGTCCTAGTAAGTACCCAAATTGCCGGTTCAGTGATGGGACCTGATGGATTTTCACTGCCGCGGTCCGCTTAAATCAGGGCTGATCTCCTCAGTCCTGTTATCTGATTGATTGGGTCTGTCTCTACTCTGTGACTCTTGTACCTCAATGGCGTTATTATCGAACGTCACTGAGTTTCGGTTATTCCTGTTGTCGTCGCAGCTCCTACTTCGCCGATGTTCATCACGGTAGTGCTGGTTACTCTCCTCCTGAAAACTTCTTACACGTTTCCCATTATAATTTGCTCGTCCCTGGTACCAACGTCTTCCCACATCTCTATCGTCAACGCTTACATAATTCACTTGTCTTCGATATGTTTGATTTTGATTGTTATTATTGCCGTTATTATTATGCCTGTATCGTTTATCGTAGTTGTTGTTATAACCTCGGTTGTTCTGGTAATGGTGGTCTCTGTCATTGGCACGCTGGTATCCATTATTGTTATTATTTGTCGGAGGGCTACGGTAATAGTGGTTGTTGTTATTGTTGTTATTATTCGCCGCATTATTTCGTGGATAGTTGTTAGTGTTATTCTGGTTTTGGTAACCGCGTTGATAGTGGTTACCGTTGTGGTTGTAACTATTGTTCGGTCGTTGCCCGTTGTTTTCATATTGGGCGTCGCGGCGACCATTATTTCTATTTATTTCATTGTTCCTTCGTCTGTACTGGAGGAAGTTCTTCTCTTGTTCCATCTCCGCTAATAATGTTGACATCTCCTCGATGGTTTGTATGCGTCCGTTTATTCGGCCTCTTGTAATTTCGCCACCATAGTGGTAAGCTAATAGCCGCACTAAACATTCTGTAGGAATTGCAGGCTCTAAATGTCTGGCTATGTTTATTTTGCCAAGAAAATATGCGGTTGGGGTTTGCTTGCCGTGCAGGTCATATCGGCCCAATCCTATGTCACTTCTTATCATGTGTTGCGTGGCATAAGACCAATATTTAGATTTGAATTGTTTTTTAAATTCTTGGAAGTTTAGTATACTTGGCCGCATCGCCGTCCACCAATTGTCATAGACCTTTCGGAACATTTCGTCCAGCATGCTCCTGATCACAAACCATTTGTCTTCTCCGGTTTTGGCTATCTTCTCTTCTACCCGTTCTAAACATAGCATGGGGTTTCTTCTGTAGTTTTGGAAATCGATCACTTCTCGATTTTCCTCGCATGTTGTATGGGCACCGGTGCATTGCCTGTTTTTTAGGGAATTAATTTCATCTCTATGGGCAGTTGTTTGGTCTTGTACTCGATTGAAACTAGTACTCATACCCTCTAATCTTTCTCCCATCACTGCTTGGTTGGTTCTTATATTTTCAACTCGTGCATTTGTTTCTTCCCGGACGCTCAGTATCTCTTGGTTCATCCGCTCACACTTTTCCTTAGTCTCGGATTCTACCCTTTTAATTTCGGTTACCGGTTCTTCCAGCTTCTTGTCCCATTCTTCCTGTAATTGCCGGTTATTAATTTCCATCTTGTTATTCCAATCTTCCTTTAACGACTCTTTGTGTTCATCCAATTTTTTCATAGTCTCTTGGTAATTTCCCTTCAATTCTTCCCTCAATGCTCTATTATTTTCGTCTATTTTCTCCTCCATTTTACTGCTATTCTCTTTCAGTTCTGGGCTCAATTCCTCCTTTGTTTGTTTATTATCACTCTTTATTTCCTCCATCTTCTTACTCAAGTCTTCCTTCAATATTACTAAGTTCTTATTACTGTTTTCGCTTAATTCTTCCTTCAATTTTTCTAAGTTCTTATTACTGTTCTCGCTTAATTCTTCCATTTTCTTGCTGAAGTCTTCCTTCATTTCGTCCTTTAGTTTCTTGTTACTCTCCTCCGTTTTCTTACTACTCTGTTTTAAATATTCCATAATGCTCTTCAGGTCAACGCTCTCTGTGACTTTGTCCGGTTCTTGTTTATCTCCTCGGTCCTCTCTTATTATTACTTCTACTTCTTCGACCGGTGTTGCTTCTTTGTCTTCCATATCTAATTCGTCTACTTTCTCGGCTTCGACCGCTCTTTTGCGTGATAATTCTCGCTTCCACATTTTGTTTATTTTTGTGTGTTTGTCTATAAATTAAAATTTAATTTATATTAAATTAAACGCCTCACACGTTGGTTCGCCAATTTGTAACGATAAGTTCCAAATACAAATTAGTTAAAGCCTCACTTCGGGTTCGTCAATTTGTAACGTACAAATTTTCGTTACGTACAATGTTATTAGGAATAGGTTACTTGTATTTTATGTTGTGTGCACTTGAATTACATACACCGCCCGTTGAAAGTGTCAATTTGTAACATAGATAAATAATGTAGCGACTAACTCGCACTGGAGTCGTCAATTTGTAATTATTAATATGTTATGTTAAACGGCGAATGGTTTTGTAATTTGCCGCTTGCTCCCACTATGCCGCTCGTTTCCGTGACGTCACTCAACGTTGCCAACTATCGTGGAGTCTGCTGTAATCTGTGAATTTATTTCCTAAATGGAACAGCAATAATAACGACACAAATATAACATCAAACATATATCCTTATAGGAATCCTTTATTCAGAAAAGCACTGGTTAATTGTTTCTTAAATTTGATTATGACAATCACAATTGTGGCGCAAATTATACGTCTTCTTTTTACCAGTTGGTAGTAGTAAATATTCAGTATTCTGTCTGATCAAAAGAATGCTTGGTTAATGTTTCTATTAAAAATAAAGTATCTCAGGGCGTATATGGTTCGGGGATTACAATTAAACAAAATATTATTCTATAAATCAAAATACAAGTTTTACAATTAAAGGATATTACAAGGTTAGAGTGTAACGTGCACACAGGCAGTCGTATAGTGATTACTAGTTATGAAAGGTTATGTCCAGTTTAGGTGTTTAATAATTATTAGGTAAATCAAAGGTTCTTGTGGTGTTTGAAAAGGTGTCAATCTCAAATCGTGTTATTAGTGAGTGTTCTTAGTGTTGGTGTGATTTGGTGTCTGTAGTTTTAGTTGATTACTATTTAAAAAGTCGTGTATGCCAAGGTGGGTGTTGATACACAATATAATAAGATGTTCAAGTCACCAAATCCTCTTCATAGTATGGTTCCTGGTCGAAGATAGGGCCCACGTCCACTTCAGATCTTCTTTCTGGTTCTTGGGTCTTCTATTTCATATAATGGTTGTTCTTCTCTTGGTGTAAAAAGTTCGTGTTATGTACCTCTAACTGTATTAATATGTTTGTATCGTTTTTTCACTGTTTATTTTATATTATGTAGGACGTTTTACAAACGCGTCTATCCGCTAAGATCGTTGTCAAAGAAGTCTCATTTTATTTATCCGAAATTTCTGGTTGCTAAGGGTAAACTTGGAATCTGGTTGGTTGATTCGGATATACATTGTCATATACTTTCATTATTTCAAAATCTAAATTTGTTAAAAACCTTTAAATTAACATAACTTTTCTGTACTGAATGGGAATTTAAAACCATTATCAGCATTATTTTGATCTTTACATTTGTGACATTTAGACACTAAACATGCCTACTTTTACTTAAGAACTACAGATGTTACAATTTTGTTATTTAAAATTTTCTTAAATAACTTGAGATGTATAATTTTGTTTCTATATTCGTTGTGTACACTATTAACTATAAATATATTTATCCTTCCACATTTGTTTTACAAAATCTCTAACATTATTATCTGAAATTTACAAAAGTTGGTTTCACCTGGCCTATGTACTGGTGTTATTTTCATCACCATGTTTAAAACCTTTACAGTTAAATTATCTTTTAACAATCATAAAAACTGTTTAACACATAACATTATTTTAACAAAACAAAAGATATACTAATCTATTAGTTTAAATTCATGCCCACATGGCTATGATTTTACTGAACCTTTGCACAAATAAACTGTTTTTTTTACTCAAACTGTACAATTGTTTGACACTTAGCAATAACATCTTTTTATAGTCTATTTTGCTTTGCCAATCAATTTATCACTGTTTAACACCAGTTCTATGGTTATATTTGTTAACATAAAAAAATGGAATTAATATCATTTAATTGATATTCTTTTAAAACAACTGTTTCACCTGCTACATACAAAAAACAACACAAATACCATGATAATGAAACAATGTGCTAAAACATAATAACATGCACATTTTTATAAAATAAATTCTGCACTAATTAATTAGTCTTTTGTCAGTTAATTCATTAATTACTCTGACACTGTCTATGTTATGCTTCACATTACTTGTCACTATGTTTGTCGTTTACCCTATTCACTTAACACTTAATAGGTTGTATTTATAAACATACTTATTGGGTTTTATATGGTTTTACATTTTATTGTCATTAAAAGGACTTCACTCTTGTTATAAAAATGTTATTGGGAACAAGTTATTATTTGTTGTTTTCTGGACAATCTTAAGAACACTATTTGTTACAGTTAGTTGTATGGTTCATGTATCTATAATAAGGTGTGTTTATATTTTCATTACATCAATTAACTTAATTATTTACTAATATTTCTTTTACATAATATTACATGTTCGGGCCTATTATCCCTCAATTTGTATTTTGATTATCTGGATATTATGATACATTAAATGAAACCATTTGTTTCTTTATAGTACTGGTTCATAAGCCGTCTGTCTTTATAATTCTTTATTTGGTCATTATTGAAAGTTCATGTCATAATTGGGGTTGAAGGTATTTTGCATCACTTAGCCTAAATCATTAATTTGGGTACGGTCAGTTGTCTTACTAGTCAGTCTAAAATGGTTAGTCGTTCCTCTTCACTATCATCTTGGAAGATAATGTTCTCCTTGTTAGCTTCTTAACCAAAGTCTTCATTAAATCAGGTACGATATTAAGTTGTTCCAAATGTAATGTTACAACATTTAGTTTTAAATTTACATTTAGTTTTAAATTTACACGTGCTCTCGGCCATACCAGAACTAACATGGCAAGTCGAGTCAAACACACACTATTATCACGTAATACACACGCCAGCTCTTATTAAATTGACATTAATAATATTAATACATCAAAACTCTGGCTCATCTGAAGCACTTTATAAATTGTCGAAGTCATTATAGATGTCTATGAATGCCCGCCGTCAAACAACCGCCCTGCCGGAGTGTCGAAAAGGAAAGACAGGCGTATTCAGCCAGCAGCGGATAGTGTAGAGTTACAAACAGCTGATATGCCGCCAACTTGATTTCGCTGTCGTGCATCGTAGCGGTATATAGGTCAAGGCCGATACATAGCAGAGCTCGACCGCGCAATCTTCTTTGATTCTGATATTCGGCCGGCATTGTCGGCGCGAAATATGGCCAAGGTATTTAAATCAAATATTTGCCTCGACACACCGAAGATTAGTAGTTAGAAGTTTACTAGAACACAACATTAAATTTCTGTCTTGCTTTAATCGTTAATGTCGGCTATGAAATGAACTGTTATCAATCGTAATTAATTTTTTAGCTCCTCCCGTAGTTGCATTGTTGACACGTTCATGTTATCGAAGGCCTACACTGACAACATAATGACGATGACACAGCAGGTCGGCTATAGTGAAGCTGATAAGCTGCAGTTGATGAATGCTAATTGTGACATTGCTTCGGCCACATGGCCTGAAAGCGTTAATGTCATTTTACTAAGGGGACAATCTGATCTGCGTATACATACATACCTATCGTTCTAAGGACATATTATTAGCTATATCAAAGCGCTCCAAATCTGACTGTTGTTGTTTACCATCAAAATATCGGTTGATGGTTCTATCACCAAAATTTTTAAAATATATTCATGTTTTACGTACCGAGTCACTTTATGGTTCAATTAAATAAATTACCTTATTTTGGTCCACCTTAGTGACACTAGCTTCTTTTCGTCTAATGACGCGTTTCGGGATTAAAATCCCATCTTCAGATTACAAAATTAATTTTGAGTCGTGAGGAAGACGCGGTACAGCGCGCACGGATGCGAGTGCTCCGAACGATTCAGTTGTTACGTTTTATATTTTTATATATTTTATTTAAAAGATTTTAATGATTATTATGACATAACCACAAAATGTGGTATACATTTACGTTTTTAAATTAATTTTGTATTCTGAAGATGGGATTTTAATCCCGAAACGCGTCATTAGACGAAAAGAAGCTAGTGTCACTAAGGTGGACCAAAATAAGGTAATTTATTTAATTGACTGCCCCAAACGGGAAACGTTTACGCAGGTTTGCCAATTCTCGCAGGATACAAGTGATTGGGCCTACCCAACCTACGTTCTACCCCTCAAAATGCAACGCGGCTCCCGATGTCTTGGACATAGCGGTGATTCAAGGAATTGACTGTCCGCGCAAACGGAACTTTCGTCCGATCATCTCCCCATCCTGATACACGTCGCTACCCAGCACGTCGTACGCAGAGATGTCAGGAAGGTGGTAGAATGGGATCGCTATGGCACGGCGTTAAGTCGCCGATTGCCAGACGCGGGACCACTCGAAACCTTCCGCCAAGTCGACGAGGCAGTTGCCGCGTTTGACGAGGCTGTCGTATCTGCGATCGACGCGTCTTCCAGGATGAAGCCTGGCGTGAGGCCCCACTGGCAGCGGATCCCAGAGGAGACGAGTGCTCTCGCTTGCGAGAGAAATCGCCTCCGGAGACGCTGGCAGCGGACCCGTGATCCGGCCGACAAGGCAGCGTACAACCGGGCGACCGGCATTTTACGTCGTGAAATGCAGGCCTACCGGAGACGCTGTTGGGAACTCGCCGTGGCCCAGGCAGGGGACGGATCGGACGAAAGTAGCCCTTACCGGATACCTTCGGCGTTGGTAGGGAAGAGGCGCCGGCCTCGCATCCCTGCCATTGCTGGAGCTTTCGGTCAAATCCTGGCTCGCCCGGAGGCGAAGGCCGAGTACTTGGGCGCGTGTTTTGAGCGACAGTTCGCACCTAACCCGCCCATGGACTGGGACTTCGACGAAGAAGTCGAGAACGAAGTGGAAGACTTTCTGTCTCTTCCGATCACTGCGGAGCCCGAACCCATTACTAGGGAAGAGGTCACAGATCGGCTCGTTGAACTCGTGCCAAGAAAAGCTCCTGGCCCGGACGGCGTCTCGAACGCCGCTCTTACTCCACTCCCGGAGCGAGGAGTAATTTTCTTGGTCGCGCTGTTCAACGCGTGTCTTAGACTGGCCTATTTTCCCCAGAAATGGCGTAAGGCGACGGTTATAGTGATCCCGAAGCAGGGAAAGGACGCTTCCCGTCCCGGCAACCTCCGGCCCATTAGTCTACTGTCAGCCACGTCAAAGGTCCTCGAACGTCTCGTACAACGGAGAGTACTAGATCATCTACGAAATTTCGATGTACTGGTCCCCGAACAGTTCGGCTTCCGTGTGGGGCATTCCACCACTCATCAACTGATGAGACTGGTGGAATACATCACGGACGCCGGGTGTCGGAAAGAGCAGACTGTCGCCTGTTTCCTAGATGTGGAAAAGGCCTTTGATAGTGTCTGGCATGACGGGCTCTTGTTCAAGCTCCGGGAAATCCAGCTCCCAGATTGCTACCTTCGCTTGATTGCTAGCTTTCTGACGGAGAGGACTTTCTGCGTGCGAATAGACGACCACGTCTCTTCCGAGAGACGTATTACAGCCGGGGTACCCCAAGGTAGCGTGCTAGGGCCTCTCCTGTTCTCCGTGTATGTCAACGACGCACCCAGAGAGCCTGGAGTCCAGATGGCTTTGTTTGCCGACGACACGGCGGTCTATACCGCCGATCGGAACGCAGACTTTGCTATCCCACGACTCCAGCGCGCACTCGATGCGTATTCGACGTGGACGGAGAGCTGGAAAGTTGCCGTCAAGGAAACCAAGAGCTCCGCGGTGCTATTCACAAAGCGCCGGAAAGAACCACGAGGCCGAGTGAGACTCGGTAGAACTTACTTGCCCTGGTCGAGAGAAGTAAAGTACCTCGGTGTCCACCTTGATCGTCGGCTCACCTGGCGTGTCCACGCTGAGACGATGCGAAAGAAAGCGTCCGCTCGTCTCGCGCAACTGTTTCCGATACTTGCCAACAAGGCTATGACCCGCAAGCTGGGTAAGTTGATCGTCAACGCGTACCTGTTGCCGATCATTACCTACGCTCTTCCCGTCTGGGGCTACCTCGCAACCGTTCATAAAATAAGGTTGCAAAGCGTTCTCGATAGAGGGCTTCGGCTAGCAGCCAAAGTCCCCTATCGGTTTTTTTCTCGTCTCCTGAGAAGAGGACTCGGTGTCCGCTCCTTGGATGACACCGCAAGGCGACTTGCACGTAAATTTTACGTCCGAGCTGCGAGGACCCAGACAAACCCACTCATAGCTGGCCTTGGCAATTACCGACCACGTCCAGGTGATTCTTGGAAACGGCCTCGACAAATACTGTACTAGTCGACCTAGTACGAGCATGTCGTTGTAACGACCAATAAAAATTAATTAATCAATATTCTGTCTGGACAGGACCACTAGGCAGGAGCCCCTACCGGAGGCTCGGAACTAGGAACCAATTGGGTCGTCTCACGACGCACAACCCAACAGCTCTGACCTGACCGCCGATTCATAAACTAGCGATCGCAGCATGCTTCTGAATCAAGACGGACTCCATATGAAGACGAGGGAAGTAATCACTCACCGCCGACAAGAGTTTCGTCTCATCGAAACGGATCCGATGGTCGGCATTGGCGAGCGCGTGTTCGGCCACGGCAGACTTCTCCGGCTGTCCCAGTCTACAGTAACGGCTAAGTTCACCCACGCGTGTGCGGACGCTGCGCTTCGTGGTACCAATGTACACCTGGCCGCATGAGCAGGGAGCTCCGTACACACCGCACGATGACAGCGGGTCTCGGACATCCTTCGTCGGCCGCAAGAACTGGTGTATCTTCTTTGTCGGCTTGAATACTGGCCTCACACCGTGCCGACTGAGCAGCCTACCAATGCGGTCCGTCACCCCATGAATGTAGGGCAACGCCGCGAAACCGACGGTCTCCCGTGAATCCACTTCCGGCCTGGCTGTTCTTCTCGGCCGGACCGCACGTCTCACCTCCCCGACGGAATACCCATTGGCCTGCAGCACTAGTTCGAGGTGGCGCAGCTCATCATCGAGGTACCGGGGCTCGCATATCCTCCTAGCCCGGTCCACCAAGGTCTTCAACACCGCCCTCTTCTGGCTGGGATGGTGGTTCGACTGTTTATGGAGATAGCGGTTAGTGTGCGTCGGTTTTCTATAAACTTTATGTCCGAGGCTGCCATCGGTCCTTCTAAGGACCAACACGTCCAGAAAAGCCAGCTGATTGTCGGTCTCCCTCTCAACGGTAAACTGTATACGTGGGTGAACCTGATTAAGATGTGCCAGGAACCTGCCGAGTTCTTCCTCACCATGGCTCCAGATAACAAATGTGTCATCAACATACCGGAACCAGCACCTCGGCTTCAGCGGAAAAGATGTAATTGCCCGCTGTTCGAACCTTTCCATATAAAAGTTCGCCACCACAGGACTGAGTGGACTCCCCATGGCCACACCATCAATCATTTCGAAGAACTCGCCGCCGTACTGAAAATATGTAGTTTTCAGAACATGCCGGAAAAGCGCTGTAATGTCTGCCGGAAAAAGGTTAGCTAAGTGGCCAAGGACATCATCTACGGGCACCATGGTGAACAACGAAACTACGTCAAAGCTGACCATTATGTCCCCAGGCTGCAACGACAACCCACCGAGCCTTTCAAGGAAGTGTGTTGAATCCCTCACATATGACTCCGTAGCACCTATATGTGGCCGGAGAAGCTCGGTCAAGTGTTTAGCCAGATGGTAGGTTGGAGATCCTATGGCGCTGACAATGGGTCTGAGCGGGACGTCCGGCTTGTAGATTTTGGGGAGCCCATAAAGCCTAGGTGGAAGGGCTTCCGAACACCGGACGGCTGCCTTCACATCAGGCTCCAAGGAAGACCGCTTAACCAGAAAATCGGTCCTTTTTAGGACCACTGCGGTCGGATCTCTCGCAGTTTTTTGTAGTTTTCTGGGTCCAGCAGTTCCCCGATCTTCCGTTGGTAGTCTTCGGTGTTCATTACAACAGTCGCACTCCCCTTATCCGCCGGTAATATGATGACAGACTCATCCCGCCTTAATGTCCTAAGTGCCCGCAGCTCACTCACTGGTATGTTGCATCGCGGCGGTTTCGCTCTAGCCAGGATCCTCGATGCATCGATCCTGACTTCATCTGCCTGTTCACGCGGCAGCCGCCGCACTCCAGCTTCAACGTTGGCAATGATGTCCTCCACCGGAATCTTCTTAGGGGCCACTGCAAACTTCTCCCCCCTCGCCAAGACAGCAGTTTCGGTGGTGGTAAGCTGGCGGTCCGACAAGCTCACTACTGTCCGGTCCGTCTCTAAGCTGCTTCGCTGTTGTCCCTGGTTGTTCTCCTCGGGGCTATCTCTCCAGTACTTACTCTCATGGCGCGATCGAACACTATCGCGAACGGCCTCGGAAGCGCTGGAACTTAGGCTATCCACCAGATCCCAGTGGCCAGGTGACAACACAGTGGTTAATTCCAGGTGTAGGCGGAACAACCTCATATTGTTGTCGGCAAGATCTTTCCTGGTCTGGTGGATACGTTCGCGTAGCATCGCCTGATCTGCACGTCACTGCGGTACACGTCCATTCCGCGGACAACGATCTTGACTGTATCGCCCCCAAGGAGCTTCAGGTCAACGTTGGCCGGGGAAAGTCCGGGAGCCACTATCAATCGCCGGTAAAAACCGGTGACGTTGTTCACGCCGTGAACGTATACTATGCGGGACAGTGTCCGTATAGTGGCGTCCAGGGAACGGACACGCAGGGATTCACGGATGGTTTTGTTAGAGGTCAGATAATGGGCTTTGCATGCCCAGCGCAATCCTCGGTCGAGAAGAGACTGAAGCTTTCGCTTATGGGTCTTGGCCAAGTAGCCCCAAACGGGCATCGCGTAGGTAACCATCGGCGCCACGTACGTGGAGACGATAAGCTTCCCTAGGCGGCGGGTCATGGCGTTGCTACATAGGATGGGACGGAGTCGATAAAGTCGATGGGCGGTCTTTCGGGCTACTTGTGCAGAGTGTGTCCGCCAGGTGAGACGTCGGTCGAGGTGAACCCCGAGGTACTTGACCTCTCGAGACCAGGGCAGAAGTGTGTCGCCTACGTAGAGTCTGTCGGGGAGCCTTAAGCGTCTGGAGAAGACTACTGCTGTGCTCTTGGCTGCGTTGATGGCAACTCTCCATTTCTCTGCCCACTCAACGTATTCGTCCAATTGCTCCTGGAGCCAGATAACGGCCGTCTCAGCACGACGATCGACAGCATACACTGCCGTGTCGTCGGCGAACATGGCCAACCTGGTGCCAGGCAACTTGGGCACGTCGTTGACGTACACAGAGAAAAGCAGGGGGCCCAAGACGCTTCCCTGAGGGACACCAGCAGTAATAGCCCTTTCCGAGGAAAGGGTGTTATCAACTCTCACGCGAAAGGTTCTGTTCCGAAGAAAGCTAGCAATCAGATGAAGGTAGCAATCCGGAAGCAGAATCTCCGTGAGTTTGTAAAGTAGGCCTGGATGCCAAACACGATCGAAAGCCTTCTCGACATCAAGGAAAACGGCGACGGTCTGCTCTCGCGAGCAACCGGCCTCGGCCACGGTCTCCACGAAACGCATCAATTGATGCGTCGAGGAGTGCCCAGCACGAAAGCCGAATTGCTCGGGGACCAGAATATCGAACCGTTGAAGGTGATCCGTTAGCCGCCGCTGGACTAGTCGTTCGAAGACTTTCGAAGTGGACGACAGCAGGCTGATAGGCCGGAGGTTCTCGGCGAACTTGTGGTCTTTTCCCGGCTTCGGGATCATCGTGACCGTAGCCGAACGCCATTTCTTAGGAAAGTAGGCGAATCGGAAGCAGGCATTGAACAAGTCGACCAGGAAGCGAACTCCCCGGTCCGGAAGTCTCTGTAGGGCGGTGTTGGTAACACCGTCCGGTCCAGGGCTCTTCCGGGGCCGAAGCGCTAAAAGCCTGTCCGTTACCTCTTCCACCGAAGTGGGTTCAGGTTCGGATGTGATCGGGCTGCCGAGAGAAGCCTCAACTTCGGCTTCTATCTCCTCGTCGGAGTCTGGGTCCCCGGACGGGTTAGGAGCAAATTGAAGCTCCAGGTACCCGGCCAGGAACTCTGATTTCTCGTCCGGCTTGGCAAGGGGATGTCCACCAGGCCCGTTGATGGCCGGGAGTGGAGGACGGCGCCTCTTTCCGGTCATCGCGGTAGGTATCCTGTAAACGGAGGAGTCCCCCTCCGGTGCATCATCTGCCATTTTGGCGACCGTAAATTCCCAGCAGCTTCGTCGGAAGGCCTGCAAGTCACGACGTAACTTGCCTGCCGCCCGATTGAAGCTGGCCTTGTCGTCCGGATCTCGCGTCCGCTGCCACCGTCTCCGAAGTCTGTTCTTCTCTAAAGCGAGAAGACGGACTTCTTCTGGGATCCGGTGATAATCGGGCGTGAGATTAGGCTTCATCCGTGAGCACACGCCGACGGAAGAGACCACGGCTTCATCGAACAAGGCGACCGCCTCGTCGATGTGCTGAGTGGTATCAAGCGGAACCTCCTCGGGAAGCCTGCGACAAAATGCAGGCCCGAAGCGGTCCCACTCGACCACTCGTCGCGCTGCTCTCCCAATCGTGTGACGGGTAGGTACGTGCACCTCGATGGGACAATGGTCAGAGGACAGTTCCGTTAACACGGATACCTCGATCTGGTTGACAACTCCCTTGACAACTGCAATGTCTAGTATGTCAGGTCGGGCTCCAAGTCGGAGGGGATAGTGCGTCGGTTGTCCGGGTCCGTAGGCTCGTAGATGGTGGTCGTGTAGGTACCTGCTAAGCGCCCTCCCGGATGACGTAGCCAATCGACTACCCCATTCGGGGTGTTTGCAGTTCAGGTCACCTGCAAGAATTACCTTCCTATGCGCACTGAAAATTGCGGACAGGTCGGCGTCTAGAACTGGTTTGGTCGGCGGTTTGTAAGCCGAAACCAGGAGGACACCTCCGAGAACTCCGGAGAGTTCAACGGCTGTGGCCTCGATATTTTGGCGAGGAGGCAAGACCACGCGGTGATGTGCAATGCAACGTTTCACCGCTATGGCCGTACCACCCCCCGCGTTCCGCCCAGGTCTATCGTCCCTGTAAAACGCATAGTTGGGCAATCTCACGTTGTCATGTGCCCTAAGCCAGGTCTCAGAGAGGAGAAGCACGTCGGGCTAGGAACTCTCTAAGTTCCTCGAGTTTGGGCAGAAGGCTGTTGGCGTTCCACGCTATAATGGAAAGGTCGCGCTTAATGGAGGTAATTCTGTTAGCGTGGAGCATTACAGAAGACCTATGGCGGCTGCAGCTTCCGCGAGGAGGAGGAACTTTTCAGTCGGGTTCGCCGTACGAAGACGCTCCCGGATGGATCGATAAAGACGGGCCACTTCTTCGAGGTCATATTCCTCGAGGAAAGACTTTACCTCGGCGAGAGCTGAGGGGGATGTGGACGACGATGAAGCAGATGGGGCAGGGTCGCTGCGGGCGGCGGCAGCATAGCTGCGGGCTGAATTCACCCGAGATGTGTTCCTGGGTGGGCGCTCGGTCCTTTCAGCTGCAGGACGGGGCTCTACTCTGGACTGCCGAGCAACCCCAGCGCCGGAGCGCTGCGTTGGTCTGGTTTGTGGTTTCTGGGCAGGGGGAGCGGGAGCAGCGTTTTTCTGTTTCTTCTGCTTCTTCTTCTTCCTAGACTTGGGTCTGTAGCGAGCCGCAGGTTGGGGAGATTCAGACCTCTCAGGGACTGGCTCGACTACTTCCGGAGTAGGTTCCTCGTCCATTGGAACGGGCTGATCTAGGGTCGATGCTGGCGTAGCATGCTCTTCCCGAGCAGGTTGGGACGATGCACGTGGCTGAGCACGTGGGCGAGGTCGGGCGGGAGGTTGTGGCACAGATGAGCTGACCTTCTCCGGGAGACGGGGAAAGGCAGCACGATCCGGGACGACTGAAAGCTGCTGGCGGGCAGGAGGGTTGTTCCTGTCCGCAGCCTGCCTCAGATGCTGCTGGCAAACCCAGCATCCTCTGTAATTGGCCGAGTGAGGGTCGCCGCAATTAATACAAAAGCGGCGCCCCGCAGCCGGCAATTGACAGGCCTTGGTCGGATGCGGCTTTCCGCATCTGACGCAGACCTCAGCGTTGTGGCAGCTGTCCGAGCCGTGCCCGAACCGTTGGCAACGATGGCACTGCGGGACGTGGCCAGCTTCGCGGCTCCTTTCAACTTTTATTCTGAGCCCGCAAAGACTGGTCAGGCCCAGCAGTCTGTCTGCCTGGTCCCCCTTCAGGAGTATCACCCGGAGGAGGGGTAACTTTCGCCTGGGGCCGTACGTGGTGTAGAGCCTAATGCTCTCCTTAATCGGGAAGCCGAGTTGGCGGAGCTCGTCCGCCACCTTGTCCGGATCGGTTTCCTCGTCCAGGCCGCGAATAATCAGCCGGACGTGAGCCGCCTTCTCATTGGTGAAGGTGTGAAATTGGAGACCATTTGCCTGTAAGAACAGGTAGACGGCACGGTACTCTTCGTCCGTCGCGCAGCTAACGCGCAGGCAGTCCCTTCCACGAAGAGACATCTGCACGTCCGCCGAGAGACGAACGCCGAGCCGGAGGCGTCTGGAAAAGTCAACGACGTTCTTGACGCCGTTGACGAACAAGGGTGGAGGGCGGCTTCGACGGGAAGGAGCATCCAGATCAAGCTCCGGTTCATCGGGGAGCGGAGTTTCCTCCGCTTTCCGCTTCTTTTTTGATGTAACAACTGTGAATGACGACCCAGGCGTGGGCTGGGACGCAGTACACGTCGGGGCAGGAGTACCCCTATTGACAGAGTTGGACCCGGCCGAGACCGATTGGTGGCCCTGAGAAGGACCACTGCACGATCCGACCGAGTCAGGGACAGGGTCGGGACCTACCGATGAAGCATTGGATTGGCCCTTAGCAGGACCATTCCGCTGCCCGGCCGCAACGCGACGGTCGCCCATCGCGTTTTGGCAAAGGTATTCGGGCCGAAGCCCTCCTACCGGGATACTGAACCCGCTTAGCGCCGGTATTGGAGGCCGCACCACGATTAAGCGAAGCGACCGACCGCTACCGGCAGGGACCTAACTTAGCCTACGCCAAGCTAAGCGGGCGATGCCTCCAAAAGCCGCGGGAAAAACAGTAAATTAAGCTAGGCTTACCTGGAGCGAACCCACGAAGTAATCCCAACTGGTCCGGGGTTCGCGAAAGCCACAAACACCACACAGCACTAACACTGGTCCACAGCACTGCACTTAGCCGCCTTTTGGCACCGGGAGGCACACTACGCACGGTAAAACACCAGCCGACACCAGACCGCGAACGGCTACTGCCGCCAAGAGACTCGCACACGCGCACTCGAGAACTACCACGAACACAAGCACAAGCCGAAGCAACCGATTTATCCGGACTAGATGAGTCTGCTGCCACGCGGCCCTAACAAGGGACGCTGAAGGCGGTCGCACGACCCACTAATGCGTGGCCGCAGCTAGCTTGGCTTCGCTCTTGATGTTACTGTACCGGCACTGCAGGTGATCCCAGGGTTTTCAACACCTTCAGTCGTGAAGACCTTCCTGCCGGCGCAAGCTAGGGCGGGAGTACCAACCGCCAGCAACGTTCTTCGTTAGAAGTCCGCGGTCCACGTCAATCTCGGAGAGCTCTTCGATGTGAAGTAGTCAGCAGCTAGACGATAACTGTTGGTCTGCTTGAATCGGCGGGGCGAAAGCATCTCATTAAGTACATTATGGCATGGCGCGATGCGAGCCTCTCACACACCTTCTTGTTTCTGATTGGCCGGTGATGCTGTACTTACCTGTGCGGGGGTTGCAATTAGTAAACAATTAGCACAGGTAGCATCGCGGGAAATCAGCAGCCTTCCCCACAGTATTTCTTGGAAAACAAGTGAGTCACATAATGGCGTAGCTTGGTGCGAGCCAATCATACACCATCTCTGTTGTGATTGGTTGATGGTGTCATTTTTACCTGTACGTGGGGCTTTGCTGAATTTATATGTACAGGTAGCATGGCAGGACAGCTTTAGTCTATACCACAGTACTGTGGGCCTGCACGTAGACACCCAAAGTGCAGAAAAAATTTTACCACTGATGATGGCAGCCAGTGGAGCTGCCGAAACGTTTGGTTTTGTTTTTAACCAGGGACCACGGCCAAACAGCCCGGATATCTTTCAAAATTCAAATGACACCGGCCGTGAAAGCCTAAGGAATAATTTTAGTGATAATTCTGTTTACATCATGTTTCCTTAGAACATTAGTTGCAGAAGTAATTGATAATATCTGGTTAGTAATCCGGGAAGTATCATCTGCAGACGAATGAACTAAAATATCTGGAAGTTTTACGACTTAAAATAGTTAAATTTTGTAAGAACCAAAAAATTCGAACGGTTTGAGGACCATATGGAAAATCTATTGAGAAAAACAAAAGACATACAGCATCTGCCTTGCTTCGTAGATTAGTTAAGTCTATTCACTAATTACTCTGGCTACAAATACAAAAGGCAGATGTCAGATAGGAAGAAAAACACGATAAAACAGATCCACTAGATAACTGGAAGTATTTTAAGAAATCTTTACTTTTCCTTCTGAGCGTTAAGGCTATGGTCATTTGTTGGAAGTCTTCGTCAACCAAGCGATACGGTTACATCAGTGGTTCTTCCTCAGTGGCCGTGTTGAGCTATCCAGTAACAATCGTCCACCTTCCTTTTATGTTACGCCTGTTTGTCACTTTTCTTATCAAGTCGGTTTGGGGAACAATCTTATGAAAAAATTTGTAAAATTTATAACAATTAAAATGGTTTCCAATATTAAAATCTTGTCTACTTTCCTTTTTATGAGTTAGTACCACTGTCTTCCATTCTACGGGTAACCTTTTTTCATTCTGATGATTCATTGAAGTCTACTTAGTATTTTTATGATTTTCCAGTATTAAAGAAATTTCTGCTGGTAGGTTGTCATTATATGAGGCTTCCCGAATTTCATATTTCTCAGTACTTTAAAAAACCTGTTTCTGTAAAATACTTCTATTATTCATCGATCTCTGTTATCTGTATGAATATGTCTCCGGGTTTATATAAGACTGTATACAAATTTTTCGCACAAATTACATTCTTTTTTTAGCCTCTATTATACTTCAGTTTTCGGTTATGATGGCCGTCGTTACTTTTTGTCCACATAATACACATTTATCATTGTTTGAACTCTTTTATCATTTTCTATAATCTTTTGTACTTTTCGGGTGCCGTAGCTGCTACATTTTGTTTCAGTTTTTTTTTCATGAGTTTTCAGTCTTTTCAGTGTATTCAGATTGAATACTCCATCTCTAAATTCCTTCATCTATCTTCTTTTCTGAATTAATATTTTTTTCTTTGATGATATTTGTGAACTGTTATCTTCAGCCATGTCTTTCGTTGTAACGCTTATTGTTTCAGCAATTTTGTATTGTGTCTTTTGTGTCTATTTCATTTTATTGAATTGCTTACTACCTGTTCTTCAATTTCATTTCACGATTCACGTGTATTTCATTTCTGTGTTTTTTGTGTATCTAAAGGATTATTTACTTTGCTATCTACTTTAGTTATTTTATTACTTCTTCTGTTTCATGTTTATTGATGTGTTTAAGCTTACGAGTCTGTGACCACTAGTGTGTGGTTGCTTGTTCGTTCCGATTAGAGTCTGGCGGTTCTTGACTCCTGCTCGAGCTTCGACGTCCTCCATACACAACATGGTTTGTGTCTGAACGTAATATAATTTTATTCTAACGAATCAAAAAAGTAACAAAAAATTAAGTCCAAATGCGTACAAGTAGTCTGACCATTATTAGAGATAAAAATTACAAAAAAATAATAATTAGAAATATAATAATAATCATATTCAAGAAACAGAAATAGGTAGGCCTATTACTCACAGTCTCCCATAAACCTCTATGCAGAGCAGTGGCGAAGCTAGTAGTTAATGAATGGGTAAGCAAAAGTCTTATCTTAAATTTTTTTGTACAGTAATTCAACACGGTGAGTTTTCTTGCTTGCAAAATTGTCAACTACATGGTCTTTGAACAGCTGGTCACTCATCAATTCCTTCACAATTTTTTTTTAAATAGCAATGGTGCTAAGAGAATTAAGCCTTTCGTTGGTCATGGTATTGCGCAAGTAGTTTTTTATTCTTTTCAAAGTACTCATACTCCTTTCCGAAGAAGCTATGGTTACAGGAAACGTTAAAATGAAACGAATTAATTTTCAAACGTACACTGGTTCTAAGTCATTAAGAACTATAAAATGTAAACGTCTTTGAGGGAACAAATGTTTTCCAGTATCTGAGTAAATGTATTTTAATTCATTTTACAGTCTTTCACTGTTGAAAAAAGAGTATTTATTTATAAAAACTGTTCAATTTAGTAGAAGGAAAACTCTCTTTGTAAGAAATGAAATGATTTGTATCCAACAACTTAACAAACTGGATACTTCCGAAATCACTGAACCGTACCTATAGCTGCATAATCAAAGTATCAAGAACTTCATAAGTTAACGTTTTTAGCAGTTTCCTGTTACTGTCATCTATATTTACCTCACTGCTTATTTTGTGACATTTTTCAATGCAAGACGACAGTGTTTTCTGATCTCATGTACTTGAGGATAGCAGTAGTTTTCTTAATTTCAGTGTTGCACAGAATTATATCGGACATAGTTTTTTGTTGCAGTAGAGAAAAGAGATGGTCAGTATAAACGAATTTTTTCCCTATAAAAACAATGTAAATGAAATGAGTCTTTTTGAGTATGTTAAGCAATCCAACAGCAGAATTGTACGAATCACTATCCCATCCTTCATCATTCTCTGTAATGTCCTATAAAATCTGTCTCAAGTCACCATAGTGGGAAAAGATGGTATGAACTGCTCTGGAATGGAAGTTCCAACAGGTAGTGGATGCTTGTGGAAGTTTAAATCCTCTAGATTCTAGAAGCTGTCATTTCTTTGAGGATCTACAAAAAATGTGTGAAATGTTGTCAGACTGTGAATGAAGAGACTAACCGATTTTATTGTTTTAGTGCAATGAGGAATTACGAGGTTTAACTTGTGAGCATAGCAATGTAGAAATAATGTTCTTGGACAAGTCTGTTTTACAAAGTGCTGACCACCTCCACGCTTTCCAGCCATTACAGAGGCTCCGTCATATGTTTGACAGACTACCTTCTCAGTTACACCTCACTTTTCAAAACGTCAACAATTACTTCTGATAAGCCTGATGCAGTCTTATCTACTGAAACATCATAAAACCCAATGAACCTTTCTATTTGACCTTCTTTTGAACAAAATCTAAAAATTATGTTGACTTGAGATCTTACTTGATACGTCTAAAGTTTCATCTGCCTGAATTCCAATAAAATCGCAAGATTCTAACTCCCCCTTAATCTTCTCTTAAATTATATCAGTTACAGATTCAATTAATTCATTCTGAATATCGCTTGATGTACCTTTAAAGCCTGACGTAGACTGGAGATGATCTCGAATGTACTGCTCCTGCTTAGAAAGAAGATCTAACAATTCTAGATAATTACCCCGGTTGACTGAGTCTTCCCCTTCGAAATGACCTCGAAATCCAAGCTCCTGTTTCCCGAGAAAACACAATGTCAACCGGCCTATCTTTCAACAACAAGCCTATTTTGTTTCACGACGTCATTATGTTTAACAGCTTGAATTCTAGCCCCTTCAGAAAGAGTACGTTCAATCCTCACGCGTCCCAGCAAACGGTACCGCTCTTCATTTTGAATACGTTTATTTGAATTCTGGTGTTTGTCTGCTTTTCTAAGAAAGTTTTTTGTAACCGTCACTCCATATAAAATCCATTCTTTTTAACCAGAAAACAAGATTCATGTATAACAATAAAGTCTGTTGGTTTCGGAACAGCCTGTCAACCACGAATATCGCTCGTACCAAGAAAACTGAAATTTTCTAGATACTTTCCCATCAAAATGTTTAATGTCTAAATTAGGCGTAAATCTCTTGTTTTTAACACCACATTTTTCTTTGTAGGTCCAAGAAAAAAACGGCTTACTTTTTAATAAAGTCAAAAGATCTGACAAGGTATTAAAAGGACCGCGTTCACTCATTTCGGGCGACACACTTATTACTCATACACAATAATATAACTGATTGAACTTCCAAATTTATAACTTGATTAGTTTATATATATATATATATATATATATATATATATATATTGTACTGTTATTTTTTAAAAGTCTTGTAATTATTTAATAGTATAATATAATTAAGAAATGTACCTACTGTTATTAGGTTTTTTGTTTATCAGTACATGAAAAGAAACTCTCTCTCTCAGGGTTAATGATTATTAAGCTGTTTGATCGTATTTACGATTGTATATAATATTTTCTTTTCTTTAAACCAAACCAAATACAGTTAGTATGTAGTATTTTGAGAACTAATCATGTAAAAAATAAATACTGTACCAAACTAATGTAACTTGACTGATTCTGAATTCTTCCAGCTGCCACGGGTTCACTTCTGGTTGATGTTTATTATTTTCAAAAGCAATATCAGGCTTGGCGATCCGTTCGTTCACACAAATTTCTAATTGATTTCACCGCTGAATGTTGTTTTCTAGGACGACTGCAACACAGATGCCTCCTCGGAATAATTAATTATATTTTATGGCCACTTAAACTATTCTTCAGTCCAGGATTTCCCTCTTCTATCGGTGTTCTATTAAGGATATGTTTAGGTTTCTTGTAATATTATTTATTTATTAAATTTATAATCAAAACTCTGGTATAACAAATTAAATTCCTTTACTGTTTTTTCTTTTACATATGACATTAAACTTGATTGATATAATTGAAGACTACTAACGTTACTCTTATTAAACATAATTGAAGACTAAAAACATTTCCTTTCATCTCTATACAATACCATTTTTTAACAATTTACAAATTTGCCACTTTGATAATTCCCTACTTTCATTACATCTGTTTATCATATACCTATTAAAAACATATATCACTTTTCTATTTCTTATTAAACATCTTTATTTTACCTCTAATATTCGTAATTCTAGTTGGTATTTAGTAAATTAAAATTTTATTACTATTTACTCTTATTATAACATTCATTCCAATTTCATATATTCTTTTCAGAACATATAACTTAATATTGTTTTACATCATATAGGAATTGACCTCTATGTTGACTGGGTGAGTCGATTGTCCCAATGTTTTTGTGTACATTTTAAATCATATGTTCCATTTAATATTAAATTTGTATCTTTTCTCTTTTAAAATTTATTATCTCCCTATTATGTACTGTGTTGCATTTTAACAGCAGTACATAATATATATATATATATACATAATATATATATATATATATATATGTTTAATGTCACAAATAATTTAAATGACAATCTTGACCTTGTGTTAGTTCAGCGGAATAACAGGCACACTTTTAATAACCGCATAAAATTAACACGATTATAAACAACACAGCGCGCTTTTCTGTTCGCAGGACAGCAGTGAGACATGCCTCAACGCTACTGTGTGGGGAGCGCGGGTTGATCCCCGCTCCCCCCACTTTCAAGTCACGCCAACACATTGCTTACATACGATGTATACAAGAAACGCTGAGGCAGGTTCACGTTGCCTCATTTAAACGACTATGTCTGCTCTCACTTGTCACCATCTAGCGGTCGCTCAGTAAAGCAAGTATAGTAAATTCGACAATTACAGTAACAATGTATAATCTTTACGTTACGTACTTCATAAGTATTTATAATTTTTATTCTACAGAATTTTTTAGGGTAGGCATTGCCTCAATTGCCTCCATGTAACTTCGCCACTGATGCAGAGACAGAGTTACCTGTGAAACATATAGTGCAAATATGTGTATAGTTTTGAAAAAAAGTATACACGTTTACGTCCACGTTGAATGAAATTATTTTATATGTTTTCATTACATAACCGTACTGTATACTCACCGTACTGAATATGACCCCTAGAATACACAGTGATCGAGGTTGAGTTAGATATAATCAAAACACATAAACTATTAAAAATATAAATCTTAGTAGTCAGTCACATCATAAATGAATAGTCCGTCACATGAACATTGGATCAAAAGTGATGCAAACATTAACTTATTACACTGGTACAATAATGACTTTGGATTGTATATGCTACAACGTAGGCTTGGTGTCGCTTTCTTCTTTATAATTCATTTATACCCCGTCAAACCGAAAGAAAATTTAGGCAGCCCGATGACAAAATTTCCAAGGAAGCTTTACAAGTAGCCCTATGAAGTAAGAGGAAAGAGATATCAAAGGCGCCCAAAAGAAAGCTGGACACAACAAATCTGTGAGACAGGAATAGGTATGATCAATATTTAATCCCTGAAAGTAGCCGATGATGATGATGACTTATTTATAATTTACTCTAGAACGATACCTACGCAACTTTTTATAAACCATTATTTGTCCAATTATGCCGATTGTGAGAAATTTTAGTTCTGATTTCTGGCATTGCTTTTATCTTACAGAGTAGAATTTATTATTATTAATTTCACGTCCTATATCTGAATTTCAATTTAAATACTTTTAATAAGTGAAAGGAAATCGAAGATCAGTGTTTACTGATGTTATTACAAATACGTTCAAGGTCAAAATCAATGTTTGTAAATTGTAAGCGAACAATTCAAGGGTATACAGGGACAAAACAATTTGTGTGTGAGAGAAAAACGAGAGGCGGATATGAGGAAAGAATCAAACAATTTTTTGCTTCATTTTTTTATGAAAGTGAGATCCACCTAAGTAATATATTCGTAATATTGGAATACGTAGTTGCAAAGTCTATAAACAAAGGTGACTGGTTCCCTCAAATTATATTATTCACCTATGAACTTCGAGGTGACGTCATATTTGTGTTAAATAACATAACGAGTTGTGACGTCTCATAGGAAGCTAATGCGATGTTTGAACACAGACAGTCACGCTGTTAGAAAAGTAAATACCGGTATCTCAAATAATTAAAGAAGAATTTGCATGGTGAAGTTTAAATACAAATAAACTACATTTGTTTTAGTACGTGTATCGTGGATTCCTTTACAGTATTTATTAACTTTTGACTGTACAACAATTATGGAATATTTAATGAAGAAAGTTGTGTTAGTGGTTATAATCACAAACAGAATTGTCACTGTTGCACACCACTATAGAAAAATTATTCCGATTAGCGCTTTCAAGCTTCTCAGCTCATCGTCAGATCGGAATTGACAAGAAGAGTTTAAAACCAACCCCTCACACCCCCGCCCTCCAAGACCATGTAACTATACAGACGGGGGTGACAGGGCTCAGAGGTTGGGAAGGGACATTTGAATTATAGCTTGTTGTGTGTGGCCAGGTGGGTGGGGGGTGAGGAGTTTTAAACTCTTCTTGTCAATTCCGATCTGACGATGAGCTGAGAAGCTTGAAAGCGCTAATCGGAATAATTTTTCTATAGCGGTGTGTAACAGTGATAATTCTGTTTGTAATTATGGAATAACTTTACGAGACTTTACGCATGTTAATATTCGAAAAACTGTACTCTTGAACTTTAAACTTTGTAACTTATTTATGTCAGTGCAACAAATATTAATACCAATTTTAAAAATTAAAAATGAATTTTTATTTCATGTTTGTACAAAAATAATTCAAGTTGCTTAGGGGGAAATATGCACTGTCTGATAAGAATATAAGTGACAAATATTGTGTCTTCTTGTACCGAAAATTAAGCTGTAGTTGTTCTGGATTCCCTGTGCAAGTGTAGCGGTGTTACTGCTGGGAAGGGAAGACCGTGCACACATAACAGTCGTTTGATGTTATGATAAACATCTATAGGGTTAATGATTTGTGTAATTATCCTGAAGATTAGGAATCGCTATTGAAACAGTAAAGATACTAGAGGATCATGTAACTCTCAAAACAAAATCATAACACATAATTTATGTTTTCCATAAAACTTCTGTGTTCGTTTGATAAGCGACGTTCTAAATGTTGTCTTTGAAAGCGACAGAGACAGGTCGAAAATTAACAAAATAGTACGTTTAATTTACACGAATACAAATACACATAAGACAAAACAGGTTTCGGAAGGTCGTACGATTCATTAAAAGTCCATTCAGGTAACCTGAAGTGTAGTGTGTAATCTCTAAGTTCGTATCTAACCTGTAAGAGCATAAACAGCAACGACTGTCTGAGCTGAACTAGCAAGAAATGTGGAGAGTGCTGTAGTATCGATGTCAGTCAATCAATAGCTGCGGCTGCTACTACTGCTACTACTACTACTACTACTACTACTACTACTACTACTACTACTACTACTACTACTACTACTCTACTACTATTACTACTACTACTACTACTACTACTACTACTACTACTACTACTACTACTACTATCCACCTCGTAGTTAGTTTGAATTGAATTAAAACTTTTTTACGCTTCCTAGTATACACGAGTATGTGTGTGTTGTGGTTTGTACAAGTTCTAGGTATTCAAATTAAATAATCTTTGGCAACTAATCTAAAGGTAACGGGTTCGATTTACGAGTACAAAACGTTGAAGTGCTTTTTATTTAGCCCCTACGTCGACTTGGAAATGAGTACCTAGGGTAATACCAAGGCACTGAAGCTAGTACTTGCCATACTATCTGCCTTATATGGCGTACGGCTCAAGTTAGGCAGCCTACCCTACCTCTTCTAAATTAATTTGACAATACACAAAGGAGTCTGTTATTGTTTAAATAATGCAACGGAAATTGCAGGACAGGCAGAACGGAAGAAGACCTAAACGCAGAAAATAAAGTTCTAAGTATAGTGATGAAAGGCACGTGTTCCTCTTGATACCAGAACCGCCAGTTAGTGGAGAATAATATACGTTTGGAAATAAGTGTCTACAGTAAATGTTCGACGGTCACGCGGTGTGATTCGGAGACAGTCCCCCGCCACCGAAATTTATCCGAAATTTCTTCAGCTGTTCAAAATCCATCTGAACATGTTATGTCTCATCGACTTTCTTTCGCATCAGTAACGCGGTTCACTTAGAAACGTGTAGGAGGAACGCATAACCCTTCGGTATGCGAAGAGAGAAATAAAGCGAAAGCGAAAACAAATAAATGTGTGTAGACAAACGAACAAAAATTGCAGCAGACGGTGTAACATTTAAAAATAGATTTATTGTAGTACCTACTTATTTATGTGTGTGTGTGTGTGTGTGTGTGCGTGCGTACATATATACGCATCGAGAGGGGCACTCAGGTTAAAGTCAGCTCACTCGAGTCCAGAGAATCAAGTTTTAACTTCACATACTACATTTCTCACCTCAAAATTCTGTCAGTTATCTGGTCTTACAAGCTGACAAATTTGTCTGAGGCTAAATCCAGGATACTTTCAGAGAACGAATATCTTCCAGAAAACAAACATTTTAATTGAAACTATTGCTTACACAATTATTTTATAATAACTATTACTACTAATATCAAATGCATTATTGTTTTATAATTTCTATTATCATTATCGTCATCTTTCAACTGGTATTATTATTTTATTGTTAACAAGTGTTGAAGGTTTCAATCGTGAGTATATTTCAGGAACCCTCGTTCTTTACATGTTCTTTTTCAAAAGCGTAATTATAAAACTCTACGCATTAATTTGAAAATTGCGGAAAACTTGAACAATCCCTGTATATATATTAATTTATTAATTTATAGCCTATTTTTGTCATCAGACATGAATTTTCAGACTGTATTTTCCGTGTTGACAAGCTCAGGCGTTACCTTGATAAACAGTTACAGTTTTAGAAGTCCAAGTTTACTTTCCTTTGCCCTCACAATTGAAATAAAATTACTCTCTTATGCGACTAGCTTTTTCTTTTCATTCTTGTTTTTTCCATCCTCATCATCAAAACATAAACTCATACTTTGAAATATTTAAAATCCAGGACCCTCGAGCGTCCCGGTAGTATACTCCCGGGACACTGGGATAAGCGTTTACAATCCGGAACGATTGGTTACTCTCTTTAAGCGTATTGATACCCAAATTACCTCACTTTATAAAAGTAATGTAATTCGACTCGTCGCTGTCCTAAACACATAAGTAATTCTGATAGAAAAATCGTTCCTCAACATTTATGGTTACGATCGTAACTAACTGTATCCCCTTGTCTCCATCGTATAATCGTCATGAAGTATACATACAGCTTTGTATAGTACAGTGATACTAAGGTTAGGAATAAGTATTTTAAAAAAATACTAAATAATACTAATACAAGTAAATACTAAGATTACTAAATATAACTGATACTAAGGGAACTTTTGTTCAACAAGAATATGTGTTAATTTTCATAATAAAATATGAATGAAAGTAAAAGACTTTGGCGTCCACATACGCGCATCACAAACGTTAGCGAAAGTAGTTTTTTATTATTTGTGTTAATACAGTTTTGTAAAGACGGAAGAGGAGGTGGAAACACATCAGAGAATGGTTGAAATCATTCGAAGACAGTTAAAGCATTCTCCACAAACCAGTACAATACAATCCACAACTACAGTACAGCCTAAGTACAAATTACTAACATTTTTTGTATCCGTGATTTAAGTTCTATTGAGAATTTACAAGTGATTAGAATTGTGAGTACTCAAATTTCTGACAAAATCGTACATGAGAAAGGAAATATTGTACAGTATATTTATACATCACGGAAAAACGTGACAAATCATCTTTAGTAACATACTTTACCAGTATTGTACACTGAACACACGTTCACCCACGGGCAGACACACACAACTCTTTCATTTAATAACAAACCTGGGAATTTTTATTGTTGACGAGAATAAGAGAAGGCGCTATGTTTATTGTTATCCGTCGTTATCGCAAAGCACTGATTTAATGTCATTTCGAGGTTGTTTATACGTGAACTTGAGGAATGTGTGTTTGTAGTTTGTTCTGGCACAAGTAAGTTATCACGTAGCAGCCTTTCACTGTGTCTGTATTTAGCAGCCTGAAGGAACACAAATTCGTTCTCAGTAATCATGAATTTCCGTAAACTATATCAGGCTATATGGGCCTATTTGTAGTTGAGTCATCCAGTCAAATTTAAAAAGACAGAAAACATGTTTATTTTCAAAACTCGTAAATCAAATTTTAAAACTTATTCGTTGAATATTTTATAAGGATTTCGCGCGCGCGCGCGCGCGCGCGCGCGCGCGTGTGTGTGTGTGTGTGTGTGGAGGGGGGGAAGAGAAAGAGAGATGGGGCGAGAAAGTGGGAATCACCTACGTAATTCCCAGAATCTTTCTCTCGGGAATACCATCACATACAATACACACGACCATTATACATAAAAAAAGGTATGGTACATAATAAAATAATACCCTAATTACTTAACTAGTGGTGATTTCAATTAAATTAAATACTACACTACTAGCTTGACTTATGTTGCTCTCTGCTATTATTAATGTATTCACAAAATGTTTTCAATTCTCTAAATTTAATTAAACCATTAGATTTCACTCAAGAAGGGTTCAATTTTATCAGTTTTTCAGTTTTCTTTTAGCATTTTTTGATACTCAAGGAATCCGAACCTACCGATACGGTAGCCACATTTGTAGACTGGAAATTGGTCTATAACGACTAGATTAGAAAACAAAAATTAACACTCTATGCTGAGTACTTACTTCGTCCACAGTTGTTGGCTGAAGTCTTACCCACACTAACTCGTTTACAGTTACCCGTAGCTGTAGCTTGTCTAAAACTCTGAAATTACTTATTTTTCAGACATTAAGTACGGTAGCAAATAAATGTTTCAGTTTACCCACGTTTTAACGTATATTGGATGCGTTCCGGTCGTTTGATTAAACAGAAGCCTTTCCTCTTAGTTCTTCAGCCTTAAAATAACGTCAATGGTCAGAATCACGGTGTAAGAATAAAGGTCTTCCTGAATAACGTGAAATCCCATCACAAGATGACATCACAGACACGTAAGAACACACAGGCGTAGATTAATCCATAACGTGTAACGTAACAGAATGCTGAGGCAGTACTGTGTAACAGAGTCTTCAAGAATCAACACAATTTAGAAGAAAACTAGGGAGACTATATGATGAACGAGGAATATACGAACACAGATAAAACAAGAACAATATATGCAAAATATACACGTTGTAAACATCCTGCTGGAAGGATTTATAATTTAATCGAATCCTAAGACGAGTAGAAAAGGGAAGTAGAGAACATCTATTAATTTATCCTGTAAAGTTCTCTCAGGCTTGATATTACGTCACTTTTGCACAAGGACAGTACAAACTTTATAAACTAAAATACAACTGTCAGTCATTTAGGTTCAGGAGATAGCAAAAATTCAAGTTTTGAGACAAAGTAGGCCTATATAAGTATTCAGACTATCTGAAAACATTTCGAATAGTATAATCCCGTCTTTATACTTAATAAGTAAATTCAGCGAAACTCTTTGCGATACAATGAATAAAATATTCTCGGAAATGTTTACCAATGACGCCGTGTATAGTACGCATCAGTTAACAAACAACAAAGCCACAAAACCCACTTGAGTAACTTGCAAAGAATACGACAAAGATTGCGACTCGTCTTAGGCAACTCAAAGTGTTACAAATTCTGTCATACCACGCACGTACGAGAACACTCACACAAGAGCGTATTTCCTCAGATGATGCACACTATGCATGTAGTTTTAAGTGTGTGGCCTTCCACTGTGTCTGTATTTAGAGGTCTCAAGAAACGCAAGATATTCGCTCTCAGTAAACACTTAAACAACATAAATTACATCGTACCGATTCAGACACAAAAAGGATTTCCAGTAACATTTATCCACAAACTAGTAAACATTATCCTACAAAGTAATTGTTCGTTTGTAATGTGTGTGTGTGTGTGTGTGTGTGTGTGTGCGCGCGCGCGCATGCGTGTGTAAGGCAACCTTATGAGATATTCGATACGATCGTCTTCAGATATTTTTAGATTAGTGTTACGGTTAAAAAAAGAGTATCGTTCAAACATAAGCTATTTTCTTATTTTCATGCAGAATAGCCTCGTTTACTACGACATATTCCGTCAGAGTTAACATATATAAGTAGGACTGTGTCCCCACTTCATTGTTCATTACGCAGACGACGTTATAAAAAAAGAATTCCCCTAAAAATGTAGTGTTTAAAAACATTCAGCTTGTGGTTAATGACTATGTAGGCCTAAGGAAGGCTTAAGAAGCGTGTAACAAAAAACAATTTTAAAATTCAATTCCTAACACTTACCTCTTAACGACAGTCTTAATGATTCAGTGTTAGACGTTTTCATATCCTCTTGT
This sequence comes from Magicicada septendecula, assembly GCA_034769895.1. NCBI lineage: Eukaryota > Metazoa > Arthropoda > Insecta > Hemiptera > Cicadidae > Magicicada > Magicicada septendecula. Next base: position 372,753,466 of record CM068367.1, on the reverse strand, counting down.
CTAATTAGACGTTATCAGTGCCAAAATTTACATGTTTTTTTTTTATGGTGACCGCGTTAAGAAGATGAAGCTTATAAATTTACTGCAAAAAAATCGGTCTCCTCTATATTGCATATTAATGGATAAGGAAGTGATTTCATTTGAAAATGAGTTTTATTATCCAGTACACACCTATGGCTATGATTTCACAACCTAAAGTGTGACATACAATTTGTTGTGTCATGAGGCTTCCATTGTCACAAGAACTTGTGAACTGCAGATGATTCGAGATACTAAAAACAGCAATAAATAAATTTATAAACAAACTTTCCTGCTACTTAATAAGAATGACAATAAATTACTGCACTCGGAAAAAAGAGCACAACAGCGCGTCAACTCTACTGTGACAAATAACTAAATAGAGAAGAATGTTGTTTAAAAAAGAAATTTTAATGTGATGATGTCATGGCTAATGTTAAAACGTCTTATTCAATGCTTTGTACACATAATGGACATGATTATCAGTGCAAACGATGATTTCAGCCGCTTATCAGACTTTCGCTCAAACAAGCGCGTTATGTGGCTAAAAATGTGTTTCTTTGCCCATATTACAAATTGGAAATAATATATTAATACGTAAAAACAGAATATATAACACCCAACACGTAATACAAATAAAACACATGCGTCTATAAATTCATACTGATGCTGTCGCGTTTGTTGAATGGATTAAAAAAAAATAACTCTCCTGGCAAAACTGATAAATAGTCAGCGTAAAAGTTGCACAATTCGTGTGTAAAATGCGTGTTTGAAAACCAACAGGAACGAGTATAATTATGCTGGACGACCGATGAGTGTGGCTCCTTTGTATATCATACCCACAGTTGTGTACGCGTAAGTCTACATGTACACAAAAGTAAGCAACTTGTACGAATCAATGAATGTGCGCCTCGAATAGCTACCACATCTGACACTGACATATCAGTGATGCAATATTTGTGTGTAGCGCTGTTGATAAGATAAATAAACAACAATTCTTAAGATTACCGTTTTACAATTCAGGTGTGTCTGCGAGTGTACGCACAAATGCTGAGTAATTGAAAATAAATACACGCTATTGATTACCCAGTGGATTGAAATGTGTGTGGCCAGTGTTGGCCAGGTTTACCCCTATGAGTGACACTCATACAGCGGTCATTGTGCCACTGTCACCTGTTGTTCGGGACTTGTAAGACTTCCCCAGTACACTCTTCACCTTTCACACCTACTTTACTGCGTTAAAGCTCCACTTTACAATTCATTTTTTCTAGTTACATGACGATTTTATTATTTCTTTCTACGTTTACAAATACTAACAAGTAGTTCGATCACATGTATTCAGGCGTTCTAAAGAATGTCACTCTTGAATACATTGCCACCAAAAATATATGGAGAGGCATACGTGTATCAAGAAAATACACGTATGCAACAAGATAAGTGTTTTACGAGTAATATACCTATCGTCTATATCTAATCACTTTATACGTCTCCATGTTTAACTATCGTAAGCATGCATGTTTTGTTTGCAAAGAAACGCTAACTTTAAGCTTACTCTAACGGTAAATAACGAAAGCGGTTTCGTTTTTTGGCCAACAAGATTTGTACTAGAACGTCCTGTACGATACGAATACACTAGCCATATCGTTGGCCAGTTCCTTTCTTCCGACAATTTTGTATTGTTAAGAAATTCAAACGACTAGTTAAAAAGTTATTTTGTTTTTTTACTGTTGCACAAATTATATTGGCGTCAAATAAGGCTACATGTTTAATAAATGAATAAATTGTTTGTGAAAATTAAACAAAATTTTTGAGGTCTCCAGTAATCTTACATAGATTTACTGAAAGTCTATCTCACATTCTTCATAAACACGCAGAACTGCCATTCCCAAACATTACACTACAAAAACCAAAGTTTAGTAGCCTACTCGAAGAAATTTGCAAATGCATAATGTTACCATTCGGTGTGTTCACTACTTACTAGTTCTGGATTACTCAATTTTACTCATAATAATTGTAATGCCTAACCGACTGATGACTCGAATATTGGCCAAGTAAACATTTGTTGGTAACACGAAACACTAGATTTTAATTAAATAGCTGACTACTGTTAACCAAATTATATGACGAAATAGTGGTATGCGATATGAAACAAACAGTGCACCACAAGATACACTGTGTGTACTGTTTGATATTACTTAACATATATGTTAAAAAGTCTTAATCTCTGTACTTACCAAAGGTGATGCAACAGTTAATATGTACGGCATCCTTTCCTAGCTGAACGACGGAGAGAAAAGAGTATGCGATTACGAGACTAAAAACGTGACACATTAAGCTTTTGCCGTGAAGATTTCTTAAGTCGGGAATGATAGCGTATACTAGAAACGTAACAAACAAAAATGGAATGGAAATTATCATTGCTACCGGGTACACGGTGAAGTTGGCGGTCTCAGGTTCTTGTTCTGAAAAATACACCAAAGTGTAAACATGATCGTCATCTTCGAACGAGCCTAAACAGTAAAGTGTTGGATCCTTGAAACATCCGTGATACAGGACCGTACCGTCCAACAACAAATAGTTAACGTCATTGGTCGTCGCAGTGTCGTTCAGAACATACCTATTTTTATTTTTACGGCACACCTCACTGTAAAGTACGTGAAAGTGTTCGAGCGAAACATTCACGGGTTTACCGGGTTTATCTTCGGTTCCGTCGTAGACGGTAGGAAGCCTTGGGTAGGAAGACGAGTCCGTTCTATCGACGCATGTGTTGACATCAAGAACCTGGTTTTCAAGACAGCATTTTCTTATGCATGGTTTAAATTTGCATACACACGCTCTCGTAGTACCGTTGACAACATAAAAGTCGTCAGGTCCATAAACGCGACCATCAAGCGAGTGTAAAGAACCGTCTAGATCTATTGTTCCGTTAACTACTTCGCTCAGATCTTCTTTACATTTTTCAGTCGGTTTCAGATCCTTTATCAAAAAGTAAAGAGAAACGAGTACAACTAATGTCACAACAAAACCTACAATAAAAAAAGCCCAGTACTTGCTACAAGCGGCTGCAGACCGGCCTTGGCCTTCGTTCACGCGTCGGGCCATCTCGCTCTTCCCACTAACGAAACAAAACTGGCTCGCACTCCTGATTCAAATTGTAAACCACGCTTACGATTCAAGCTACTACACATGCGCGTTCACCCTACAATAAAGAGAACCTTACATAAATTTATAGTAAAATTCATAGTACAGTACATACAGGAGGATAATAATGTAATTTATGAATTAGAGGGGGCTCATAAATAATTGATAGTATGTTAACGTTAAACTACTAGATTCTCGATCCACAATTTAAATTAAAAAAAAAACAAGAGGTGCTTTCTGGGTGATATGTCCATCGAAGACATGAGGCCATGAGCAACTCATGCCATGCAGGCGACCAAAACCGTTTGGACGGCCTTCTTATCATGATTGAAAAAATGATTTGGCTTCGTATGAGTGGTTTATTTTGTTACCGTATTGTCATGTATACATTTAAATCTAAAACGTAAAATTCTTGTATTTAATTTTATTCTGTAAACGAAGAATGATAATAAGAAATGATATTATAAAACTAAAAATATTTCTGTTATCTAATAATAATAATCTAATCGCATAAACAAAATCTATAATACCATATTAATATAAATCGACTTAGTAGGCCTACTGCTTTATGTGTTACTGCTTTGTCTTATACTGCTTTATGTGTATAAAGAGAACTCTATAGCCCCAGCAAACAGTATGGCGGTGAGCAAGATTGTCCGCAACACTTGTCCGACTTTTTACAGTTTTCACTTGTGCTTAATACTTGTTGAAAACGGCTGAGTTTCCCTCCCAGTATATGTAATGTAAATTATAATACCATTAAATAGCGTACAATTATCTCCTAAAAGCTACATGACGGATGTGAAATTTCAATTTTAAAACGATAAAAATGTTTAACGTGTCAACGTGGCACTGTTACTAGCCCGTCTAGACTAGACTCCTGCGGAGGCTCCACAATGCCCAGAACACCACCTTAGCAGCAACATCCTACTAGTGACCTACAAATGGCATGTCCTGTTCTGAATCTTGCCTAAATGCTTCCTTCTGGTGTCAGGAGCTAAAGCTCATCTATCCATCGTTCCCTTGTTCCTCTGTAGACTTTGGAGATGTCAGAAGTCCTAAGCGACGATAAACGTCTATTTCGTACTTGGTCATTACATGATAGGCTCGTAATCCAAGGAGTATAGACTTTGGTATTCCCCGTGAACTTCTGGTTGGGATATAAAAGTCAAGGGGTTTTACTGGCTTCTTTTCCCCCTTGTCCACTACGTACGCATCCGGTGAAGTGTTTCCCGGACAAATTGAGGAACGTCGGACTTTGGAGTCGATCTATTCTCTTCTTTCTCTTCTGTACATTACAGTAAAACATTATTTATTCCTGACCCAACCTGGTGTCAGGGGTACTGTCAACTGTAATCGCACTTTTCGGCATTTCGGCCACCACTTACTACAACTGCCGGGTGTCTATTCAGAGATTACCATATGAGAGTATTACGTACAAGAAAGTAATAAATACGCAGAATAAAAAGAATCTCCCAGCCACCATTTCTCAACTTGGTTATGGCGTGTAAGGCTGGAGAAAATCTCACCTTCTTCCACGAATAGGGTTTAAAAGGTTGGCGGCAGAAAATGCGTGTGCTTACGATACGACAACGGTATTTTTCATAGCTCAGACGTTCGGCGAATTGTCCAAACATAACACAGCTCATTCACGAAATCCACTGAACTTTACAGTTCAAAAGGTAGACCTCGTGTCGCTAGTCCGTTGTATCTCGATCTTTTTCCTTGTCAGGGCTAGATGTCTCCTGTTCCAAGTTAACTTTTTCTTCGCCTGACGGTTACTCCGCGTTTTTTTCTACACAACCGCGAAGTATCTGCACACGACCTGTTTACAGCTCACGTCCCTGCAGACTGAGCGTTAACAAAAATTCTTACTTCCCTGCTTTGGTGTTTTGATGAAGTTCAGAGACGCCGCTTTGTGGTACTCCAATGACTAGTAGCCTAGTTCCTGTCATGGGTAAACAAAATTTTGTCTCAGATTCTCGTGACATTCCATACACTCGGTTAATAGAATAAACGGCAGTTCAGAAGGCAAGGCATGCTATTTCTCGTGTTTCTTACTTTTCTTGTACCAGCTTAAACAGGAAATATAGTGCCAGAATGTCGTACATATAAGTCCCCCCGGTGAGCCAGCAATCGAGGGAAGCGCTTAATGTAACCCCCCCACTTTGTCAAAATTTAAATAAATAACTGTTAACTGACCCAGTGGAAGGAGTCCAAATTGAGACTTGGGGCACTGCACATCTCGCACCTCACGACTCGCCCAACCTCCAGTCGGAGTCGGACCCTTTTACCATCAAAGTCGAAATTCTAAATTTGAAGCAAAAATTCAGACTCACGCTTTATGGCACGTTGTATTATCAGACCTGTTGAAGCCACAGCTGGTCTATAAATGTTTTTAGAACTGACATTTGGGATGACGTGCAGAAAGGATAAAGGACACCTCCCCGACGACGGTTCGGTTCCTAAACTGCAGTTTACTTTACTATCGACTCGTCGAGTGGAATACTGGTGGCTTTTTCACGTATTGTGTCTTGCGCTGCGAAGTATAACGAACGTTGTCCTCTTTTCTAAAAGTAGTCAAGCGTCCCGACTTAATTCTCTTCTCGTTTGTGCTTATTATTAGTAGGAAAGAATTTGTCTCTACTTGTCCCGGACTTGTCTTTGATGAGAATTTCGGCGACGCCTGTACAACGCGACCGTGTTAGATAGTACTGACTCGACAGAGTTTACGGAGGCCCTACCAATCGTGGATGTCGTTATAGTCTGAGACAGGACAGGGCAGTCGGCTGGCCTCAGTTACCTGATTACATATAGTGAGCCATAATAATCGAGATGATGAAAGCTTTTATCGAATGTAACTTCCGCAACGGATGTAACTTGAAATTACTGAGATCTATGGAGATCTATGGATCTTTTAACGGTGTCTTGAAGTGGCGATTTTTAAATTAAACTACCTCAAAAAGAATTACCGACACGCAACATACAGGCTGCCTTCGGTAGGAATAGGAAAATTTCCATGAAAGGCGCCTTGAACTAAAAGGATCTGTATTAGAAAAGTCGCTTGATACTCCAAAAACGGGAAGTGGACTTGCTCTTAGTTGACTAGTCTCATCAGCAGTTAGTGTTGTCTTTAAATGCTGTCTAGCGTCAGAGTTGCGTGTTTCACTTATTCACTTACGCGTTAGCTTTCATTGTAGTAAGAATGAAACGATTTTCTACTGAAAAGTTTAGTAGGCCTACTACCGTCGTTTCTCAAGGAAACGTTTTACATTCCATTCTTTCTCGATGGCATTGCGAAGAAGCCTGGAATTTATCGTTATCGCTTCCTTATCCACCGGCAAGCAAATAGTTTCAAACTGTCCGTTATAAAGTTTTCGCTGTTTGCTACTCAAATGTCAATTTTATTCATTTTGTTTTAATTGTCTCCAAGTCACGTTACTAAATATTTAGAATTAATATTAGGCAATTACCTGTATTAACTTCCGTCTTGTGACTTCTTTAGTTTTTTCTTAAAACAACGCGTTTCGAGAATAAATTCTCATCATCAGGTTTAAAAATACTATAAAAACATCAAATTCACCCAAAAGGGGTCGTCAACTATTTAAAATACACAAACACACATTTAGGCAACACTGTCAGCGAAAAGTATGAGTAAGCCTATACCGACAAAAGTCTGTGCAGAACAAGCAAAGGTCTTTAATTCACACTAAAGCAGTACAATAAATTAAACAGACTTGTATTTTCCTAAGGTAAACACAACACATACCTTCCTGAAAACATATTGATATATGAAGTTTTGTTAATGCCTAATCTGACTAAATTACGTTAAATTTAACTCACGTTTTGTCTACATCTGTCCGCCTGTCTGTCTATCTATCTACCTCTGTCTCCCCTCTCTCTCTCTCTCTCTCTCTCTCTCTCTCTCTCTCTCTCTCTCTCTCTCTCTCTCTCTCTCTCTCTCTCTCTCTCTCTCTCTCTTTCTCTCTCTCTCTCTCTCTCTCTTTCTCTCTCTCTCTATATATATATTACATTTAATATTTATAACTAAATTTACCTCAAGATGTTATTTTTCCTTATTTGGAACATGTTTCGAGAGTTCCCGTGCTCTCATCTTCAGCCTTCGCGATCTTGTGTCTGGTGAAGTATTTGTGTGTTGGCTGCTGGATGCTATTAAGGTTGTTTGTTGGTCTTTGGTATTTTAAAGTTGTATTATTGTGTGTGATTGTGGTATATGTATTTGTATTTTGTGTATTTTCGATGTTGAGTGCTTTGAATATTGTGTCATGTTTTGTATTGATTTGTATTTGTTCTGGTATTAGTACTGGTATTAGTACTTAGTTCTGCTATTAGTAGTATTCTAACATCAATGAACACATGTCGTTCTATGCGGTGTTGACTAATTCAAATTACCCTCGCAACTGGCGGGTATTTGAATCTCGGTTGTAGTTCGTCGTGCTACCGACGTCTAATGCTGGCAGACAATTTTGCTCATCGCTAAAGTACACAAACTTTATAATACAATTTATAATGAAATAAAGGACGGTTATTACTACTCAGTACTAGTTTATTAACGTGAAATAGTTAATAGTTAATGAGTTAAATACAAAAATATACTGTTATTAAATAATGTTGCTCCGGCAATAAATAGACACTATTCTCAGGTTGGCTAAGTTGATTGAAGCGTTTCTAAATCGACATGGCTGTCGTCAATGTTTAATTCCTACAGTTCTTTCAATCATTGAGTCCTTTTGATTACAACAAAATATTAATAAGATGTTAATAAAGTACACTACCTTACATCAATGGTACTTATATACTACTAGAGTTAAATACAATTCGTTTTTTAAGTGTTAAAAAGTGTTTGTTATAATTTCGTACTTCGTATACAGGTTAAAATTATGTTCACATACAAGTTAATATTTATTATCAATTAATCCTTGAAATAAATTTAGTTACCAAGTTCGGAGTGAGAGTTATTTTTGTTGTGAGAAAAGTTAATTAGAATTTAGTTCGTAAATTCGGGTAGTTCAGATATACTTAACAAATCTTGTTGAATTCTGGTGAAGAGTCATTTAGTTCTTAGTTAGGTTGGGTCGATACGATCATCAGTCTTCCATCATTTATACTTTGGATTGCATCTGGCTTCTTTTTCAAATAATTTGGATAAAATAATTAATTTTGAATATTAAAATCTGGTCTATTGTCTCTGTTGGGTTAACTAATTCTTCATTAGACTTCTTGCATCCTCATTTCGTTAAATTTTGCTGTATTTATTATCATTTTAATTGAAAATTGAGTCAAATATGGTTTGGCTTCTGTATCTCTTGATCGTCAATAATGGACTAATGTTTTATAACGGAATTAAATTAAATAACGTTCCGTTGTTATGGCAACTGTCCATACTCTCATTGGTTGATTACATTTATGTCTATTGTTATAATATTTGAATTTTAATTCAAAATGAATAAATATTTTCTGATGGCTATTATTCTTATCTATGTATTAGATATTATCACAACTGTTTCTATTTTCTTTCAAAGATCATTTTGACATCCCACAAAGCTGTTCATGTATTAAAGTTTTGACAAAAAGTTAATATTATGTTATTACATTTCTTTCTTATTTTATGTTTTTAATCTAACTCTGACATCTTAATATGGTTCACTAATTGTACTTAATGAGTTACTTGCCCTGAATTTTCTAATACAATAGTTAATTTCTTACAATTTGTCTATTTTGGATTTCTACAGTTATGCATTTTATAGGCCTAAGTAGTACTTGGCTACATCTTCTAATTTTACACAAATTAAAGATTATTTTTCATTTACATATGTTTTGCTTGGTGTCACTTATGACTTATTTACATTTTGAATTAACTTGGGCTGTTTTACAATAATTGAATGTTCTTATTAATTTACAAAGTCATTGCTTGTCTGTTATTCTCTTATTTCTTTTTCTGTCTTTACTCTAATGATTATTATTATGTTTGTAAAATTTTATCTCCTTACTCATATCTATTGCCATTTCTTATAACTTGTTTATCATTTAATATTACTTATAAAACATAACACAAAAATTAGGTTTATGGTCTGTTTACTTTTCAGCCATATTCCTTCTTATAAACTTAACTCTTTTATTTGAACAAATAACAATTTTGGTGAATATTTTTTAACACCATCTATACTATTTTGATAATTATCCCTTTGAACATTTTTATTAACATAGGATGTTTTATTTATTTTGCACTCATATTATTTAGTTTATTCTTATTTAACACTATTAGATTGGTTGTCTATCCATCTTTAAACATTTACTATATATTTTTACTATTTAAACATTCATAACGATAACTTCCTTAATGTCATCATGGGATTTTTATCCTGAATACAACTGTACTATTAATCTACTATCAATTCTAACTATAATAACAATATTCTGGTTACTCTTAGTGTTTGGTACCTTTCACCCTTAAACTGTAGTGTTAATCACTGGTTTTGTTGTCTTTACCTATATGTTGTGTTTTATGTTTACTTGTTCACTCTCACTTCTATATGAGTTCTGATTTATAATTCTGGTTGTTTATCTCTATTTTGGGTTACACTTGCACTTTGTACTTTTTTACTGCACTTTAGTGTTAATAGTGGTTATTCCCTAATATTTATTTCTTTTACTCACTTCTAACACTTACACTGTTAACCACTTTCACTTCCTACCTATCTCTCATTTTTGGGTTTTTTATTGTTTTATACACAATTGATAGTTAGTCTGTTAACAATTTTATGTTTTGATTTACTTATTATCATAGAGTTATTAATAACATATAATATCTATTACTCTGCTTATTGTACTTTAACTAAGATTATTTTATTTTATTTTAATACTTGTTACTAGATATTTATTATTTGTTTATGCCTTTTTCATCATTATTTGAGTTTATACCTTCTCATTTTATTTACCTTTGTTATTTGTTTGTGCCTTTTTTTATCATTATTTGAGTTTATACCTTCTTATTTTATTTCCTTTATTGGGTCAATCACTTGGGTTGGGTCATAGTCATTTGTCTCGTCATAGTCATTGTCTTTTCCTTAGTTTAATATAGTTAATTCATTATAGTTTTTTCTCTGGTATTGGGGCGGCTTCTTGTGTTGTAACTATATATATATATATATAACAGCTGATTAAACGTTATTTTGAACATCTAAATGCATACAAAAAACCAGAAATATATAAATCCAATTTGGCCACACATGCAATAAACACGGGGCGTGAATTCCCAGACATAACCAATGTGACACTAATAAAACATATACCACACAAAGGCACCATAATGAACATTTGGGAAAATTTACAAATATACAAACATAAAACACAAAACAAACTAATACCTGAACAAATACAAATCAATACAAAACATGACACAATATTCAAAGCACTCAACATCGAAAATACACAAAATACTAATACATACACCACAATCACACACAATAATACCACTTTAAAATACCAGAGACCAACAAGAAACCAAAACAGCATCCAGCCAACACACAAATACTTCACCAGACGTAAGATCACGAAGGCTGGGGATGAGAACACAGGAGTTTTCGAAACATGTTCCAAATAAGAAAAAATAACATCTTGAGGTAAAATAAATATAAATTTTAAATATTTTATATATATCAAAAAACGAACTGTAGCAGAAAGTGATTGAATATATATATATATATATATACACAATTATATATATTGCAACGATACAGCCATATGCTGTATTAGGTATTAGGCATTGATTTGAATAAATATAAAATTTGTAGAATTATTATAAGTTAAGGGTAAATGGACAGGTCTGGGATTGTAAAAATATTTCATTGTTAGATTAGGGGAGAAATTAACCTGTTCCAACAACCAGAGAACACCTGCTCAATTGTATGTGTGTTACGCGTGTATCTTGTGTGTGTTAGTGATGCATGTACAGACAGGAATCTCAGCTACCCACCCCAACTAATTAATAAAATAATTATTTTAATTCACTGTGTAAAATTAATTACTGTATAAACAAACCAAAGGCAAGACAACAAAACTAACTCGTAGATAATACCTCGGACTTGCGTCACCTTACAGGAAAACGTGTTCTGACACGAAACACTCGCGCAGGGAGTACGTTTTTAAGGGACGAGTTTTAGAAGCGAACTGACGATCTGCATTTGACCAGAGTCATAACCAACTGAATTTTGGAGTTCTGATTGGCTGAAATTTGCAACAAGTGATAGACTTTTACAAAGACAGCTTCACATCGTGTTACGACTACGTTAAAGTCTGCAAAAGCTTGTAGAGACGTTATCTAAAAAAGCGTATGGCTTTCCTGCAGATAATGTGTCTATAGAAAAGTGAATTTAGTTGAAAAACACATAGTAAAATTGTATGTTTGGAGCGTTTAACATATAAGCAATGTAGCTGTAATTATGATGCATATGCTGTCCAAATTTCATTCCGAAATGTAAATTAATATAAAAGTTATTCAGAAAAATACAAATAACACGCGCACACCCTTTCGCGCACTAAAATTGCACTAGACATGAAAGAGAATAAAATGTTCATTTTGATATATAGGCTAGTACATAATTACCCATCTCTTATTTCACAACGTATAGCTAATTTACAAAAATGAACAAAATCAATTTTTAATATGCCTATTAACGTCATAAAATGTGTAACAATATCTTCACATTCATGTATCATGGCTTTACTGCAATGTTCTATTGCAATATATATTGCAACAAAACACAGGATTATCTATGAATAAGAATATCTGAGCATGGATGACGGACATTAACATGTTTTAAATTGATTTATGCAATTTTTGTCAATTAGCTATAGGTTTTGTATTTAGTGATGGATAAGGACTTATACCAAATTCTTTGTAAAATTTTGCTCTATAATATCATGTACTTTGTGTGTGAATATGTGCGCGCGTTCGCGTGTGGTGAACCTTCGTTGTTATATCTTCCGCGGTAGTTAACCTATCGGCATGAAACTTGGACAGTGAATTATTTATGAAAATAGCTACATTTTCTATATACTCTGATGTTCTCAGCTATTTTTAAATATAGTTTTTTAATGATTGAAAACTCAATTTTTCACGCTTATCTATTGAAGATTAATAAAATTTTTAGATAAAATCTATGCAGGCTCTCGCCAACTTATACTTACAAAGATTCTCCTGCAACCCATCTATCTTTTGTCCAATCTTCTACGTAGACAGTCGATTGACCAATCAGAAGCCCCTAAATGTAGTCAGATCCGTCCGTTGTAAGGTGTACTTCAGGCAGTTCATCGGAAGCCTTTGCCTAGTGAACGTGTGCTCCCCGTCAAGAGTTTTTCTTGTACGAACTTGTGAATCTAACGTAACTCTAAGCCTTGGAACTCTATTCGAGTTTTTTTATTAGAACCCAAGCGAGTGAAATACGTAACATCTTGTATATTATATAAGTGCTATTCCGCGTTAGTAGAAGATTTCCGCTTAGGAAGGTTTATCTACCGGGGTAAATTTATTTTACGCGGAACACTTCAAGAGTAGCCGGAAGGTGTAAGCCTAATACACCACATTTTATAATTAAAACTCATTACAACCCTGAGATTCAATTTCATTTCGATTAAATAAAAATAGTAACAAATTCCGATCGATATAAACTCACAATTCGGAAAGTGACAGTTTATGTGTGACATCTGTAATTAGTGGTATCAGTTGTTCTACGGACCCAGCACAGCGCAGAGAGATAGGGAGAGAGGAGAGCGGTCATCGTGCAGAGATTAGCAGCAGGAGCAGCAGTGGAGCGAGTGACGTTACGCCGAGTATAAGGAATTCGACATTTCAAGTAAAAAACAGCTAAATTGAACAATATAGACTTGTTTATAATTTATAAACACTCAGCTATCCTATGTGAAAGTGAATATTCTAATTCTTTTTGCTACAGTCCGTTTCTTGATTTATATAATATATTTATTATTTATATTGAAATTACCTCAAGATATTTTATTTTCCTTACTAGGAACATGTTTCGAGAGCTATTGTGCTCTCATCTTTGAGATACCAGAAACCAACAGAACACCACAATGGCGACAGACCAACGTACTTCACTAGAAGCAGAATCGCGAAGGCTGAAGATGAGAGCACAATAGCTCTCGAAACATGTTCCTAGTAAGGAAAATAAAATATTTTGAGGTAATTTCAATATAAATAATAAATATAATATATATATATATTATAACAACACAATTTGCATTTATATAATGTATTGAATTCATGGGTGTAATCGTAATAAGTAGATGACACGTTATTTAAGTTTAAAATTGTTCCGTTATTAATTTATTAAACAAAACCTTTCATTTCGCATATTAAATATTGACTCATTATTATATCGTTTGTACGAATCTTTCGTACACAACTTATTGCTAACAAATTACATACACAAGTTATACATAAATCTTATTATCTAATTTTAATTAATTAAATATTTATTTTGCTCTCGGCTTACTCATTGTGTGCTCATCTTTTTGCAATTTTACTCATTGTGTGCCCAACGTATTGCTAACAAATTACATACACAAGTTATACATAAATCTTATTATATAATTTTAATTAAATAAATATTTATTTTGCTCTCGGCTTACTCATTGTGTGCTCATCTTTTTGCAATTGCTGATTAATTTGATTCAATAACGAGTTTACTTGTATTCAAATTTTTTATATTAATTTGTTTTAACTTTCTACTGCATATGCATTCTCCTTTATCAACAAGACTTTACTAATTACGTTAATTCAAAAATTAAATATTTCTCTTATCATTTACGTTACTCTCAATTACTAACTTTAATACAAGAAATATTATTCTAACTTTTATTCTGCTTTTACATTTATGTACAATTTATTTATTTTAATATTGGTTGAATGTCTTTTATTCCAACTTTAATTAGTGTCTTTCAATTGTTTATAATTACAATGTTTTTTTATCACCTCGTTTGACGTAGTTAATCATCCGTACGTCCTCCTTTGGTCCTCTGGTCGGATTCTCCGTGTCCTTCTGGTCCTCTGGTCGTGTTCTCCGTGTCCTTCTGGTCCTCTGGTCGAGTCCCACTGCATGTATTGTTTAATAGTCGTCTCGCCTCACATTATATGCTGCCGGTGTGTCCATAGACCTCATCGTATGTACTCTGCTGCTCTGGTTGGACATCTAGTTTGTCCTGTGACTCTTACTATAGATGTGAATTAGCGTCGTCGACTGACATAGCCTCTTGTGGCAACGGTTGAATCGAGAAGAAACTTTATTAGCGCGACCTGGTATTTATAGTCAGGTCATGCAAAAACTCATGTCTGAACAATATTTAACCTGTCAGATTCTGTCGAAGCGTCACTTCTCCCACTCTGGGTCAATTCAAAATTTTCGCCTATCTTCGAGAATTACGAAGTTTGTTTCACATCACTCGATGATCAATCGATCACTAATTTTTATATGTTTACTATACGTAAATTACACTTCTTTATGTTATTACAAAAAGAGCTATTCATTTTTTACGTACAGTAATTGCACCTTTCGCCACATCGGTATGGTCTTTTAACACTTTATTCACCTTTAATTTCTATACACTTTTGTGTCTTTTGTTTTACCCTATCGTACATATTTTTCTTATAATTAAAATAAAACATACAACTATTCTACTTGAAAAGGGTTGGTTACATTTCAGGAACGGGCAGGCTTCACACACACAAACAAAATACGCGTGTACACAACGCTAGCGACAGGTGTGTCGAAAATGCATGTCCATGCATGAATTCTGCGCTCCCTATTTTTTAACTACGATCCAGCTTATGCAATCTGAATCATGTTTATTAATTCATATTTATCTATTTTTAGTATTTATTTAATTTATTTTGGCAATTCACAGTACCGTTAATGGTTGTACTGTTGCATTATTTCCCTGCTTGGTGAAAAAAATTGTTATTACCAAATTAAAATTTTTTTTTCTGCCTTTTTATTAGACAATAATATGGTATTGTTTTTATTTATCAACACATTTATTTATTTTATGTGCGACTAATAATGAGTATGCGATTTTTCAATTTTACCCTTATTTGGAGGTTTTGAGCAAATATTTCCCCTCCCTTGTAGGTACAGTCGCTGTGGTGTTTCGGTACATCCGCTTTAGTCGTTGTTCCACTTTAATCGTTCTAATGACCCAGTTATTTATGAATGGAATTTTCTCAAAGAAAGCTAGCATGGTATTTACCAATTTCTCTTTCTCTCACGTCGTCATACACTATGAATGTCTGTTTACCAACTTGTCGTACTAATGTATATGGTCCACCTTACAACCTGAAAAATTGTTTAGTTGTATTGTCAACTTTTTCCTACTGGATTAGTCTTTAATAATACCGCTTCTCCAATTGCAAACTGTTGTAGCTCATGCGTTCTGTTGAACTGCTCTACTCTCTTGTTACGTTTTTCCCTTATTCTTCTCTTCGCATTCTCTATTTTAACGCTGATTGGAATTTGTATGTTTTGATTGACAGGTTTTTGTATACATTTTCTCCAAAATCTATCGGGTTTACGATCTTCTTCTATTTCAATTGGCGTGTAACTTGTTGCTTCACTGTTGTTCTCGTTCATAGCCTTTTCGAAGAATGGTAAATATTCTGCCCATCTGTTATGTTGGTTATGGCAGTAAATCCGTAAATATTTACCTAATTCCTTGTTTACCCTTTCTGCTAGATTTCCTTGTGGATGTCTAATAGCTGTTAGGATGGTATTTATTCCATTTTCTCTTAATGTTTGGTGCCAAACTTCGCTCTGGAATTGTATGCCTTGGTCACTCAAGACCTTTTTCATCTTGCCAAATTCTGGAATATATTTATTGAGTAGTATCTTCAGTATAGCTTTTATTGTAGGTCGCATAACTGGATACAGATGAACTGCTTTGGAAAACACATCTATACAGACAAGTATGTGCTTAACTCCCCGACTTGATCTCGGTAGAGGTCCCAGAAAGTCCACTGCAACTAACTCTCCTCTAGCTTCCTTCTGAATACTCTGCTTCTCAACATATGTGTGAAGATTTGCCTGTTTTGCGGTCTGACACTCATAACACTTTTTCAACTTATTTTTAATTTTCCAAAACATATTATTAATGGTAAAATCCTCTCGTAGACATAAATAACATTTCAAAGCTGAAGCATGTGCTAGGTTTTCATGTACAGGTTTTATTAATTTATGCAACATTTCATTTGATAATACTACCTTCCAATCCTGGTTTACTAATTCGAAGAGAGTATTGTTGTGTATTTCATACTGAACGGGTAGTTGCTCTTGGCTCTTTTTATTCCTTATGGTAATATCCTGCTCCTGTTCCTCCGCTAAATTCTGCAACATTCTTCTTACTTCCTGACTAGCTTCCCATCTTATGGATAAAAGTCGCACTTCTCTGTTTTCGTCCTCGTAGATCTCCTCACACTCTTCCGTGATGTATCTGCTTAACGTATCTGCCACACTGTTATCTCTTCCTTTGCAATATTTAATTGTAAATGAGTATTCCCCGATGGTTAGAATCCATCGTAATAAACGTGCATTTGTTACTTTGCATTTCAGCAAAAATGATAATGCTTGATTATCCGTATGTATTTCGAAGTGAGTACCATAAATATAATACCTAAATTGTTTGAGAGCATAGACTATGGCAAGAATCTCTTTTTCCGATGTTGAGTAATTCTTTTCTGTTCCTTTGAAAACTCTGCTTGCGTAGGCGATAACTCTGTGTTCTCCTTGCGAATCCTGTTGATATAGAACACTTCCCACGGCGTAATCACTGGCATCAGAATAAATCACAAACTTTCCTCTCTTTTGAGGGTGATGTAGCATGATGTTCTCAACAAATAATGTTTTCACTTGGTCGAAGGCTTCTTGATGCTTCTTCCCCCATCGCCATTTTTGTCCTTTCTTTGTTAATTCTAACAAAGGTTGCGTTCTCTCAGCATACAACGGTGAAAATCTTCTGTAGTATCCTGTTAGTCCTAAGAATGCTCGTAACCCTTTAACGCATCTAGGTGCGGGAAAATTTGTTTTACTGGATATTTTGGTGGGATCGGGTTGTATACAAGAGGATGAGATAATGTGTTCTAGGAAATGAATGGAAGTTTTTAGGAATTCACATTTGGTTAGGTTAAGGAACGTGTTGGCTTGCCTAAACTTATGGAATATTATACCTAGATTATTTATGTGTTCTTCAAACGTTTTTGATATTACAAGAATGTCGTCTACAAATATCATTGTATACGGTTCTATTTCTGGTCATAGTGTTCTCTCTAGACACTTCACAATAGCTGCCAAACTCGTGCTTAATCCAAATGGAACGACTTTATGCTGGTAACATTTGTTTTTTACAGGAAGGCCGTAAATTTTCTATCTTCTTTCCTTATTGGAATTTGCCAGAAGCTTGAGCGTAGATCCAACTTCGTTAAGTAACGTGCTCCTTTACAATTTGTAAACAACTCGTCCGCATTAGGCGCGCAGTCATACTCTTTCATAATGATGCTGTTCAGCTCCCTCATGTCTAGGCATAGGCGAATATCCCCACTTTTCTTCTTCACTAGCACTACAGGATTTAAGAAGTTGCTGTTGGATCGTTCTATTACGTTATTTTCCAACATGCGACGAATTTCTGTTTCTACCTCTTCCTCATAGCGCATTGGGATCGGATATGTCCTCCTGACGAATTTAGTTGGGTCTGATACAGTTATAGAGTTACTGCTGTCTGCGTTGGTGCTTCGTTGAATATATCTTCATATTCTTCAATTAAGTTGTGAAGCTGCTCTTCTTCCTGTACTGATATTTCGTCATTCGTCGTACTCACATTTTGAGTTGGTACACATTGTATCGGTGGTTTAGACAAAACAATAGGTGTTTCACTTACCTTAGATTGCTCATTACTTTCATTCGTATTTATCTCATTCCGAGTGCCTTTATAATTACACTCTATCTTATTCTTATTAATATTTATCTTAGCATCTAGTACATTCAACAAATCAATTCCTAAAATACAATCGTATGTTAATTTATTTATAATAATCATGGAGTATGTTATTTCTAACTTTTTATATGTCATAGTTACATACGCCTGTTGTCTAACTCTTTCTCTTTTATTTGTGGCTGTGGTGATGTTCATATTATTTACGGGTAACATAGCTGTATTTTAAAAATATTTCTTATTCCGCTGTACCCATGCAGCATTTAAAACTGACAACTGACTCCCCGTGTCTACTAACATTTTTATATCACAATTATTAATTCGAACGTTGACAATGGGACATTGTGTTTGTTTCTCAAATTGCTCTACATCCTGTCGTTCCTTAGTAGCTCGTCTGGTATATCGCTAGGGTAAATATTGTTTATTGTAAAGCGCTGTTTCCGTCCGTTATGTCATTGCGTAGACGTTGACGGCTTTTTGTTCGCTTCCATTGTTCCTCGCTGCGTTGAATTGTTGCTGCCTCCTTTTACTTCACTTACGACTTTGTCGTATGGTTTTTAAAAAATTTGTATGTGACGCGGGCCCACTGTGCCTTCTCTCGTAGATATTACGCTCTCGTCGTTCAGTTCCTCTCCGCTTCTCTTGAGTTCTCTCACCAGTTTTTGTTACAGTCTCCTGGCTTATATTATCATTACAGCGGTTGTGAGTGTTGTGCAGCTGTGGTTTATAATTGGCATTATAATTATTATAGTTATAATTACCATGTGGTTGAATATAGTGCTTTGTATTACTACCTTGCGTGATATTTTCTGCTTGTGTGACTAGTATTAAACATTCTTCAACTGTTTTAATACCTTGGGTATATACAGCTAATTGGATATCTCTCATCTCTCAGAAAATGGTAAGATAACTTGGAGATTATTTCGTATTCTGAAAATTTAGGTTTAAGGTGTTTCACCATTTCTATTTGAGCTATTGTATATTATTCAATGCTTGTACGAGCATTATATTTCTTATTCCGCTGTACCCATGCAGCATTTAAAACTGACAGCTGACTCCCCGTGTCTACTAACATTTTTATATCACAATTATTAATTCGAACGTTGACAATGGGACATTGTGTTTGTTTCTCAAATTGCTCTACATCCTGTCGTTCCTTAGTAGCTCGTCTGGTATATCGCTAGGGTAAATATTGTTTATTGTAAAGCGCTGTTTCCGTCCGTTATGTCATTGCGTAGACGTTGACGGCTTATTGTTCGCTTCCATTGTTCCTTGCTGCCTTGAATTGTTGCCGCCTCCTTTTACTTCACTTACGACTTTGTCGTATGGTTTTTAAAAAATTTGTATGTGACGCGGTCCCACTATGCCTTCTCTCGTAGATATTACGCTCTCGTCGTTCAGTTCCTCTCCGCTTCTCTTGAGTTCTCTCACCAGTTTTTGTTACAGTCTCCTGGCTTATATTATCATTACAGCGGTTGTGAGTGTTGTGCAGCTGTGGTTTATAATTGGCATTATAATTATTATAGTTATAATTACCATGTGGTTGAATATAGTGCTTTGTATTACTACCTTGCGTGATATTTTCTACTTGTGTGACTAGTATTAAACATTCTTCAACTGTTTTAATACCTTGGTATATACAGCTAATTGGATATCTCTCATCTCTCAGAAAATGGTAAGACAACTTGGAGATTATTTCGTATTCTGAAAATTTAGGTTTAAGGTGTTTCACCATTTCTATTTGAGCTATTGTATATTATTCAATGCTTGTACGACCATGCATATTGAATTTACCATATTCAAGCTGATCGCGTACTTGACGTTGTATATTGTAACGCGAAAACTCTGTCGTCTCTGTAAAAGTGTATATGTTGTGTGTTCGCCTCACACTGGTGTCGTTACTTCTATGTTTTGCGCTAACGATGTCCGTTGCGATCCTTCAAGTACCAGTACAACGCGAGTGGAAACCTTACCTGTAATTCAATAGGGGTTTGTAAATCTCGGGTGGCGCCAAATTGTTTATTTAAAACAATTAAATTAATAGATAAGTAGAGGGAAAATGGGGGTTCTGGCTTACAAAGGAATGCCGCCTTTCTTAAAAAACGATAAAAAACATGATCTAAGAGATGACGCCGCCACCGCTGGACCCGCAGCACCCCAATGGACCACAGCACCGCGAATTTCCGCGAATAAATTTTTTTATTTTTTTAATTTGATTTTTTATTTTTTTAATTAAATTGATTTGCATATCAAGGGGGTGGGATGAGGTTCAATGGACCACCAGCATCCGTGAATATAATTTTTTATTTTTTTAAGAAAGCTGATTTGCATATCAGGGGGTGGTGTTGGGTGGGTGGTTTTTTTATTTCATATCAGTGGGTGGTGGTGGGTGGGAGGTTCCAACTCGATGCATTATAGTGTATATTAAAATATATGATCAGGTGTACCAACCTTTGCATGAGTTCAAATTTGTCGTGTGTTATAATGTATATTAAATCTATATGATCAGGTGTACCAACCTTTGTATTATTATTATAGTGTATAGATATTTTATATGAGCAGGGTTGTCAACATTTTCTGCGGCGGGGGGAGGGAAATTCAAATATGTGTTATATAGTGTATATATTAAAATATATGATCAGGGTTACCAATCTTACATTATTGTGTGTGTATAGAGCAGATCTGCCAACATTTGTTTCTCTTCTGTGGTGGGAAATTCAAACTATATGATCATAATTGTTACTCTCTCTCTCTCTCTCTCTCTCTCTCACATTTGAATGTAAGTAAAACTATCTCTCTCTCACTCTCTCTTGTTGTCAAACGTTATGTTCAAACCGTTTTCTCCTCTCCCTCTCTCTCTCTCTTTCTCTCTATCTCTCTCACTCTCTCTCTCTCTCTCTCACTGTGTACATTGAGTAAATAATTTTAGCTCTCTCACTCGTTGTGTATGTCTCTCTCTCTCGTTGTCAAACCGTTCTCCTCTCTGTGGTCATTACCGCGCGCATGTATATGAAATTAGAAAGTTTATATTTATTCGACAAATATTAACGCCCTCTCGCTCTCTCTCTCTCTCTCTCTCTCTCTCTCTCTCTCTCTCTCTCTCTCTCTCTCTCTCTCTCTCTCTCTCACTCTCACTCGTTTCAACTGTGTCAACAAATAGTAACGTCCTCTCTCTCTCTCTCTCTCTCACTCTCACGCGTTTCAACTATGCAAGGTTTCATACCCTTTCTCCTGTCTCTCTCTCTCTCTTACCGTGTACATTGAGTAGTCGGTGTGATGAGTAAATAATTTTAGCTCTCTCTCTCGTTGTCAAACGTCGTCTTCATTTTTCATGTATCAAATAATTAATTAATAGTTTATAATGCAGTCAGTGTGATTGATCCTTGTTAGAAATATATATATTTGGCAAATATTAACTATGTATGTGTGTTGTTGTCAATGAACTACTTACCTGTGTGCTGTTATAGATGACAAATCCATACGTTAACGGCGTAGCAATCTTCAATACACTCTTCTTCATGTGGTACAATACTTCTGTTTAATGGGTACAGTTTACACACGCACATAGGTTCAGTGGTGTATAGCGAAATAAATTAAAATTATACACACACATGAAAACGGTGGTTGAAATTCATACAAATCTTCTGATGTAACAGTTCACAAAAATAAATTAATTGTACACATGTTCAAAGGTGTAGAGTGAAATAAAATAAAGTCATAATTTGTTTAAATGATTAAATATATATTAAAATTCATAATATAAAATTCACAATTCATAATTAAATAAATACATTATAAAATTGAAAATTCACAATATAAAATTCACAATTCATAATTAAAAAAATACATTATAAAATTGATATTTTTTCGAAAGTTTATATATAATTGTGTCGTACTTGTAGGAGAAGCAACCTGCAACATAACAATACAACAATATTAAAATCATGTTAAATATCACACACACAGATATAGTTGGCAGAATCAACGCTTTACGCGAGTAACTTCTTAAATTATGTGTCATTCTCTCTCTCTCTCTCTCATAAGTTAATGTCCATTCATCAAAATTTTGTAAATTAGAAACTGCACTACATTCAAACACACGCACACACAGTGATAAAAATTGTTTATTAAAAGTAGTTTGTCACCTTAACGAGATACTATTTCCACTTGCACTGTTTGGTTCCTCATGCCTCGAAACACGAGATGTAGGTCGCTGGGGCTTATATGACGGAGCTCTTCATCTGTAAAGACGCAAGCATATCTCTTAGGTAGATATACACGATAGCGTAGCTCACCATCTTCCAACGTTACAAGCACAGACTTCCCATATCTTGTGTCCACATGCACCATGATAACGATCGAATACTGCTTGTTCACTGTTAATTCTGCACACCGTTTGTACTCAATAGCAGAAACTGCATTGAATTTTGTGATAAACGACATTATTAGAAGTGAAGACGTCTGTATCAAACGAGGCGGAACTAAACAATGACTACAAAGAAGACTAGTGGAATGTAATGGTGGTGGTGGTAGTTCTCAGGAAATTTTTCATCCCCTGAAGCTTTGCATGTACATACATGCAGAATTATGGCTGTTACATAATATATATATTAGGAAAGTCCACAGAAATAGTTATCGCCTGCAGGCATATACAAGTTTACTAACGAAATTAACAATGCTATGAGACACTCACATTAAAAATGTTTGTATAACAGAAAAATCATTAATTATCCACTCTCTAAGTGCGTACACATTATGATTTGTACACTGTGTAGAAGAAGAATTGCAATATGTAAGACATAACGTACCGGGAAATAGATATGGTATGTCTTTCGGGCAACCAATGTCATCAAGATTTATTATATGATGATGAATAATTTCGATTCTAAAAAACGTTTTTTCTCAAGACCCTTCACAAACACATATTTATATATGTTCGTATACGTTGTTAACACTGAAACAAGATTGTCGTACGGTGTCTCTCCTTCACCCCATCTCAGACCATGATAGTTTGTCGTTAACCAACAGTTGGTTCTAGTGTTTTTCGAATTCGTAACGACTGTAGCAGGCGGGGCGAAAATCCAATGTCTGCATGCAAAACGTGTTACGTCCATAACCGACAACTCCTTTACTACATAATTGCCGTTGTCATCATAAAAGCAGTGAAAGTCAATTATTACAGCAGCGTTTTCCATTATACTATAAAAAAAAAGAAACCACACATTACAAACTAATATTTATAAACACAAAGAACGTTACAATAATGATAATAATACACAAACTTACGTTTACTGCCAGCCGAACTGAAGAGTGGAGAGAGAATAACTAACGATATCACAGTGAGAATTCTTTTGTTGTTTTTGTTTTTAACAGGTGGTGTAACGTGGAATTTTAGCAGGTGGGGGAGCAGAGTCGCCGTCGGCAATTAATTTGGCACGTACGCAAGCGTATCACGGCCATTGTCTAGTATATAGCGCTAAGATTTTAATAAAACAATTATCAGTTTTAAATAATAATTTTCGGAAACAACCCACGACTTAAAAAATATAGTTTACCTTGTGGTATAAAATTCAAACTATTAAATTGTCTCTCTCTCACACACATTTCTGATTACTATACAACTAATTGCATGTATGTTCAGAGGGTTATACCGAAATAAACCAGTGTGTATTCGCTAAATCCTCCTTTCACTTTCTAATATGACACATGACACTCATTAGTAGCACCACCGCAAGTAATTATGGATTAGAAAGTATTCACTTCCAAAACAAACACCTGCTTTCCCCTACCACCAGAGACCAATATATACTCAACAAATTTAGCGATAATTTCTCATTGACTTGCTTGCGTGCACTGATAAATCTATCACTACATTTTTAATAGTTGGAAGACTGTTTGTATTATTGTGCATCTCAGTATACGCAAGTTCCCGTGTGTAGTCAACATACGCTAGTTTGGTGAGCATAATTTATTGTATGTACAGATTTTATTTAAACGTAAAAATTATTTGCATTAAAACATTATTTATTGAATTTAATACATGTATGTGTATGTTCAAATCACAATTTCTGAAATATATTCTTACCGTATTTTTTATATTACACTTCTAATTGAAGATATATATTTGAATTTAATACATGTGTGTGTGGGTGATCAATTTTCTGAAATATATTCTTACTGTACCTTTTATATTACACTTCTAATTGAAGATATATATTTTTAGGTATAACTGAATTTTATCGGTTTCACACTGACTGCTTGCGTGCGTTGATAAATCTATCAGCAGTTTTTTAATAGTTGAAAGACTGCTTGTATTATTGTGCGTCTCAGTATACACAAGTTCCTGTGTATAGTCAACATACGCTAGTTTGGTGAGCATAATTTATTGTATGTACAGATTTTATTTAAACGTCAAAATTATTTGCATTAAAACATTATTTATTGAATTTAATACATGTATGTGTATGATCAAATTACAATTTATGAAATATATTCTTACTGTATTTTATATATTACACTTCTAATTGAAGATATATAGTTGAATTTAATACATGCGTGTGTGTGTGTGTGTGTGTGGGTGATCAATTTTCTGAAATATATTCTTACTGTACCTTTTATATTGCACTTGTAATTGAAGATATATATTTTTAGGTATAAGTGAATTTTAGCGGTTTCACACTGACTGCTCGGGTGCGCTGATAAATCTATCTCAGCAGTTTTAATAGTTGAAAGACTGCTTGTATTATTGTGCGTCTCAGTATACACACAAGTTCCTGTGTAGTCAACATACACTAGTTTGGTGAGTGTACAGCATAATTTATCAATTTTCATTCTAAGCATATATACTGTTTAATAATAATTACAACCCAACGAATGATATATAGTTTGATGCTTTATAAGTTTGTGTACATTGGTTGTATATTGTAAGCATGAAAGTATTATTTAAATCTGTTATCTGCTTCTGTATGGAAGTCATCTATAAATATCAGGTCAGTGCGACACAACGTAATTGGACCTAACATGATTCATGCCAACGTGTGCGCTCGTTGTGTGTGCGTGTGCGTCTGTGTGTGTTCGTGTGTGTGTGTACAACCCAACGGAGGATATATATAGTTTGTGTACATAGGTTGTATATTGTAGGCATGAAATTATTTAAATCTGTTTTTGTATGGAGGTCGGTGCGATACAACGCATAACAAACGTACATGATTCAACCCAAACGTGTGCACGTGTGCGTCTGTGTGTGTTCGTGTGTGCGCGCGTTGCGTGTTTGGTTGCGTGTACGTCTGTGTGTGTGTGCGTGCGTGCGTGCGTGCGTGCGTGCGTGTGCGTGTGTGCGTGTGTGTGTGTGTGTGTGTGTGTGTGTGTGTGTGTGTGTGTGTGTGTGCGCGCGCGAAAATAAACTTAATTTTCTCGATCTAGCAAATAGTTGGTCTAAGCGTACATGTATTATGTACAAATTGATATATAAAACGTTTAAGATACACTAACATAATACCAGCGTTATAACAGTACCTTTTGTTTTTCAGTATTCATTCATTCTCTCTCTTGAAGATCATGGCTAACCTTCAGCAGGAACGTGGGGAGGAGCAGACTGAACAAGGTAAAAAGTTCAATACCAATTGTCACAGTTAAGAAATTATTTTTGTAATTATGTAGCGTGCAAACTTGCTGATTCGAATTAACGTTTGAGTCATACTATGTCTATTGGTGTGTGTATGAAAAGTCTCACTCTTAACATCGTTTAGAAATTGACATGTAAATGAAAATTTTTTATGTTCCTTCATAGGTTTGTCACCTTCTTTCCAATCAACTAATTCAATTCCACAACAAAAGCATTTAACTCTATCGTCTACGAATGACATACTATGCCCACAAACATCGAAATTTCTAGGGTAGAAGTAGAACCCCGCAAAAGCTAACTCGTCGGGGCTGATAAACGTCACTTCCCAATACTTGAATGATTTTATTCTTTCACTTTCAATACTAAAATCAGGAGTAGCCGACATCTTCACGGTTTGTAATAAACTGACATATTACCCCGACGAGTGTTATTTATTTACTACAAACATGAATTTGTGTACACGTTATTTTATCATTCCTATTGGTTAATAATACTCATGTTTCTATTGTTTCAGTTGTGACTCGGTTTTATATCGAGAGGAACAGTAGTGTCCGAGGGTGCATCACAACTTTCGACTACCTTCCAGTAAACGTCAACGCGTCGGATCATGACATAGTATTCGTAATGACTGAGGCACGTCCTTTATTGCTTGAGGATATTCAGGCAGAGCAGGTACGTTTACGCAATATCAAGTGGCATATTGCGTGCAGGATACGTTTTACCAAAACCGTGGTAGATGGTGACAGTGGTGAGGAGAAAGAGGTAACGAAAGACGCCGTCTTCCACGGACGTTGTCGCACGTTGCTCGCGGACGACAGCGACGAGTTGAATTGTCTACTCGATGAATCCTACGATAAAATCTTCAATAGCATATCTAATTTTACCCGTGACGGGAGCGGATGGTCGGTGGATGCTGTACTGAAGCTGGAACTGGTTGTTGGACGGTACCAGCCTCTAGCAGCGTCCTCCTACCTTTCAACCCCGCGAAAACTCTCACTCACTAAGGCAGTAGTCAACATCAAGAACCCCCGAGATGAAATGTGTTTTCTGTGGTCTGTTCTAGCCCACATACACCCTCAGCAACATAATAAAGACCGTGCTTCAAACTACATCCCATTCATAAACACATTAGATATGTCCGGTATCGAGTACCCTGTTTCGTTAAAGTCCATTTCCAAATTTGAAGCACAGAATCCTAACATTTCTATAAACGTTTTCGGCTATGATATAGAAGACAATATCAGAAACGAATCAAAAAATGAGGTTTACCCTCTGAGAATTACCTCGAATAAGGACAGGTCGCATCACGTTAATCTTTTGCTTCTGACCGATACAAATAGCCGAAAACATTACTGTCTTATCAGTAACATGAGTAGATTGTTATCATCCCTAACAAAACACCGCGCTCAATCATTTTACTGCGACTACTGCCTGCATCGTTTCGCCACCGAACATGGTCTGTCCGATCATCTCCCCTACTGCACACCTTACGGCGAGCAGAAAACCAAAATGCCCACGGAGGAGGAGAAGTTTATGTCCTTTAAAAATTACGCGCACTGTCTTAAAGTACCCTTCACCGTCTACGCCGACTTCGAGTCCCTCATCACTCCGCTTCAATCGTGTTCACCTGGTAACAACGTCCCGACGACAGTGCACGAGTTAGGTGAATTCTACTCCGTCGATAGCAGCGGTGCCCTTCAGAAAATAACTTCTCCTCTCCTCCTGTATCGTCCACATCATACGAAGCGATGCATATCCCGTCAGGTTTCTCCTAAGCTATCGTCGATCACACGCACAGCCTTTGGAGAGAGGCTAAAGTTTATCGGGGTGAAAACGTTGTAGACACGTTCTTCTCGTGGTTGATGAAAGACGTCGAGGATATGATGAAGGTAGTACGACATAACGTACAACTAATTATGTCCGATGATGACAATGTTGTGTTCACTAACGCCACCGTTTGTCATTTGTGTGAGCGCCCTTTGACAGACGATGACAAGGTACGCAATCATTGTCATCTTACGGGGAAATTCTTGGGAGCAGCCCATAATAGCTGTAATCTGAGCTACAAGATGCCTCGTCATATCCCCGTCTTCTTTCACAACCTTCGTGGCTACGACTGTCACCATTTAATGCAAGGTTTAGGGAAATATAAGGACGAACGCGTATCCTGCATTGCGACATCCAGCGAGCGTTACGTGTCGTTCTCCCTGGGTCCCTTGCGGTTCGTAGACTCCTTTCAATTTCTTAATCGCTCTCTGGACACACTCGTTACCAATCTGTCCGCGTCCGGGAGCCAATTTCCTTTGCTTAGAGAGGAAATGCTTAGACGGGGTTTCGATGAACAGACCAATCTGCTCGTACGCAAGGGGGTATACCCATACGAGTACGTTGACAGTATTGATCGGTTCAACAAAACAAGTCTACCCGCTCGTGAACACTTTGATAACCGGTTGATGGAATCATCTATTTCGGACGCAGATTAAGAGCACGCGCAAAACGTGTGGAGTGCATTCAATCTGCGTACGTTTGGAGATTACCATGATTTGTATTTGTTGACAGACGTAATGCTGCTGGCCGATGTCTTTGAAAGTTTTCGAGACATGGCCTTACGCGATTACTGCTTGGACCCATGTCATTTTTACTCGCTTCCCGGACTCGCTTGGAACGCGATGCTAAAAATGACCGGGGTCGAATTAGAACTGTTGACAGAAATAAATCTACATCTGTTCGCCGAGTCTGGGGTCCGCGGAGTCTGCGCGATGATATCCAACCGTCATGCAGTCGCTAACAATCCTTTGATTCCAGATCAGTACGATGTTTCGAAACCGACCTCCTTCATTCTGTATACGGACTGTAACAATTTATACGGTGCAGCCATGTCGCAACCACTCCCTTACGCAGACTTCCGATGGCTCGATCGTAACGAAATCGAGTCCTTGGACGTACGTAATGTGAGTGATGATGCTGACATCGGGTACATCCTTGAAGTCGACCTACACTATCCTAATACCTTACACGACCTGCATTCCGACTACCCGCTTGCACCTGTGCGCCAGCGCATAACACACGATATCCTTTCTCCCTTTTCCAAACGTTTACACGAGAGTATATACAGATCATCGTATAACGAATCAGGGTCATCCGTAGAGAAGTTGTTAACAACTTTGGAGGACAAACAAAATTACGTTCTCCATTATCGAAATTTGAAATTGTATTTAAGTCTTGGCTTAGAGCTGAAAGCGACTCATAGGGTGTTGTGTTTTAAGCAAAGCGCTTGGTTGAAACCGTTTATCGATTTCAACACCCGCAAGAGGCAAGCAGCCGTCAACAGCTTTGAAAAAGACCTTTTCAAACTGATGAACAACGCCGTATACGGTAAGTCGCTGGAGAACGTACGGAAACATATAGACTTTGAACTAGTCTCGGAAGAACGACGGCTTCAAAAACTAGTTTCCACACCTAGGCTAAAACGTATGATTCGTTATACGAACGATCTGGTGGGGCTCTCATTCCGTAAAAAATCCATTGTTCTTTCTCGTCCCGTGTATGTCGGCTTCACGGTGCTTGACGTTAGCAAAACAATAATGTACGACTTTCATTATCGTTATGCTGTCGCCAAGTACGGCCGCAACGTTAAATTGTTAATGACTGATACAGACAGTCTGATGTATAATATTCAAACATCAGACTTGTATGCAGATATGAAGAAGGACTTGCACGTTTTTGACACCTCGGATTACCCCACGTCTCATCCTTGTTATAGCCTTAAGAACAAAAAGGTTGTCGGGCTGTTCAAGGATGAAACGCGTGGTCGTCCTATTAGAGAATTCGTAGGTCTCAGAGCGAAATGTTATTCGTTCCTTGTGGCCCACGAAGATCCTAGCAATGCGTGTCAAAAACGTGTGTGTAAAGGTGTGCCTCGAGTTGCTATTAAGAGGAGTCTGCGACACGATATGTATCGCAAGTGTCTCACTGATCATTGTCGGTTTTCTGTCAGTGCGCTGTGTTTACGTAGCGATCATCATACGCTATACACGATGCGCGTAAATAAGCAAGCGTTGTCACCGTATGATGATAAGCGCTATATACTAGACAATGGTCGTGATACCCTTGCGTAGGGTCATTATCGGATACGTGCCGACGACGATGACGACTCTGCTCCTCCACCTGCTAAAATTCCCCGTTACACCACCTGTTAAAAACAACAACAACAACAAAATTCTTACTGTGATATCAATAGTTATTGTCTCTCCATACTTCAGTTCGGACGGCAGTAAACGTAAGTTTATGTATTATTATTATTATTATTGTAACGATATTTGTGTTTATACATATTAGTTCGTAATGTGTGGTTTCTTTTTTTCAGGTGATAACTATTTCTAATAGTCTGTGGGCTTTCCTACTATATATATATATATTTTGTAACAGCACTAGTTCTGCATGTATCTCGTTAAGGTAACAACCTACATTACTAATTTTTTATCACTGTGTGTGCGTGTGTTTGAATGTAGTGCAGTTTCTAATTTACAAAGTTTTGATGAATGGACATTAACTTATGAGAGAGAGAGAATGACACATAATTTAAGAAGTTACTCGTGTAAAGCGTTGATTCTGCCAACTATATCTGTGTGTGTGATATTTAACATGATTTTAATATTGTTGTATTGTTATGTTGCAGGTTGCTTCTCCTACAAGTACGACACAATTATATATAAACTTTCGAAAAAATATCAATTTTATAATGTATTTATTTAATTATGAATTGTGAATTTTATATTGTGAATTTTCAATTTTATAATGTATTTATTTAATTATGAATTGTGAATTTTATATTATGAATTTTAATATATATTTAATCATTTAAACAAATTATGACTTTATTTTATTTCACTCTACACCTCTGAACATGTGTACAATTAATTTATTTTTGTGAACTGTTACATCAGAAGATTTGTATGAATTTCAACCACCGTTTTCATGTGTGTGTATAATTTTAATTTATTTCGCTATACACCACTGAACCTATGTGCGTGTGTAAACTGTACCCATTAAACAGAAGTATTGTACCACATGAAGAAGAGTGTATTGAAGATTGCTACGCCGTTAACGTATGGATTTGTCATCTGTAACAGCACACAGGTAAGTAGTTCATTGACAACAACACACATACATAGTTAATATTTGCCAAATATATATATTTCTAACAAGGATCAATCACACTGACTGCATTATAAACTATTAATTAATTATTTGATACATGAAAAATGAAGACGACGTTTGACAACGAGAGAGAGAGCTAAAATTATTTACTCATCACACCGACTACTCAATGTACACGGTAAGAGAGAGAGAGAGACAGGAGAAAGGGTATGAAACCTTGCATAGTTGAAACGCGTGAGAGTGAGAGAGAGAGAGAGAGAGAGAGAGAGAGAGAGAGAGAGAGAGAGAGAGAGAGAGAGAGAGAGAGAGAGAGAGGACGTTACTATTTGTTGACACAGTTGAAACGAGTGAGAGTGAGAGAGAGAGAGAGAGAGAGAGAGAGCGAGAGGGCGTTAATATTTGTCGAATAAATATAAACTTTCTAATTTCATATACATGCGCGCGGTAATGACCACAGAGAGGAGAACGGTTTGACAACGAGAGAGAGAGAGACATACACAACGAGTGAGAGAGCTAAAATTATTTACTGTACACAGTGAGAGAGAGAGAGAGAGAGAGAGAGAGAGAGAGAGAGAGAGAGAGAGAGAGAGAGAGAGAGAGAGAGAGAGAGAGAGAGAGAGAGAGAGAAAGAGAGAGAGAGAGAGGGAGAGGAGAAAACGGTTTGAACATAACGTTTGACAACAAGAGAGAGTGAGAGAGAGATAGTTTTACTTACATTCAAATGTGAGAGAGAGAGAGAGAGAGAGAGAGAGTAACAATTATGATCATATAGTTTGAATTTCCCACCACAGAAGAGAAACAAATGTTGGCAGATCTGCTCTATACACACACAATAATGTAAGATTGGTAACCCTGATCATATATTTTAATATATACACTATATAACACATATTTGAATTTCCCTCCCCCCGCCCCAGAAAATGTTGACAACCCTGCTCATATAAAATATCTATACACTATAATAATAATACAAAGGTTGGTACACCTGATCATATAGATTTAATATACATTATAACACACGACAAATTTGAACTCATGCAAATGTTGGTACACCTGATCATATATTTTAATATACACTATAATGCATCGAGTTGGAACCTCCCACCCACCACCACCCACTGATATGAAATAAAAAACCACCCACCCAACACCACCCCCTGATATGCAAATCAGCTTTCTTAAAAAAATAAAAAATTATATTCACGGATGCTGGTGGTCCATTGAACCTCATCCCACCCCCTTGATATGCAAATCAATTTAATTAAAAAAATAAAAAAATCAAATTAAAAAAATAAAAAAATTTATTCGCGGAAATTCGCGGTGCTGTGGTCCATTGGGATGCTGCGGGTCCAGCGGTGGCGGCGTCATCTCTTAGATCATGTTTTTTATCGTTTTTTAAGAAAGGCGGCATTCCTTTGTGAGCCAGAACCCCCATTTTCCCTCTACTTAGATAGTGTGGTAAAAGGTGTTCTTAGCTATGACGGCCTGGAGCATTCAAATTATACTCCCGCCTTCGTTCGACCTTCTTAATCCAGAAGTTAGTTCGCCGGATTTGCGACGTGAGCGCTGGCCGTCATTCCCGCTCTCTCTGCTATACAATACACAATTTATACAATACACTTCCCTATGAAATAAAAACAATGGTTACACTCTGTACTAGTTTCTTTAATATGTGATTGGTAATTATTCAGTTTGACATTAAAATTATATTTGGTTATTCAACAAATTTGCACCGACAATTAATATGAATCTAATATCTCTAGGGTTTGGCGAAGATCGATTTTGAACGAACTATCCAGTCAAATACGGCGACTGTGTTGTTTGTTTACAGTTATTTTCGTTCAAAGTCTGGGTTCTTGTGATTACAAGAAAAATATTAATAATGATTACAATAAAAAGTACACTACCTTACATTATTTGTACTTAAATAATATAATGTGTAGCTATAATTTGTTCCTGCAGTGTAGTAAAGTGTGTTTCAAAAGTTCGCAATTTAACAACAGGTTATTTTCTTAGTTACTAAATTTTCAGTGTTTTATGGTTTTACTTAATCTTTGAAAGAAATTATATTCAGTTTACAGTGAGAGTTCAGATTACTGTGAGAAATATTTAAAGTGAGTTTATTTCTGAAATTTGGGTAATTTAATGGTACTTATCAAAACAGTTGACTTGATGTAAACAGTCGTTCAAGTTAAATGGAATTGGGCTGCAATCGTAGTCAATTTTCAATTATCTGGGGCTTCTGGCATCTTTTTCCTGTTAGTAGTAGCAATTTATTCATTTAAATTTTATTTAAATTGGTCCTTGGCATCAGTCTGCTTCTTACTTGTTCATCTTTCTGAATTTGGATTACTTTTTATACATTTTAGATTAAAATTTAGGTCATTCACGGCCTGGGGTCTATTCTGGAAGAGCGTCACTTATTGAATACTATGGTTTAACGGAAAAATTGTAACCAACGGTCTGTTGTCATGTTTACGAATAAATTCTGATTGGTTGATCATGACTTTATAACCATTGTTATCAATTTTGAATTTTTATTCAAAATTACTGTATATCTTCTGATTGCTTTTATTCTTCTGTCTTCCTTCCTATGTATTAAATATTATCACTACTGTTTGTATTTCCTTTCAAAGATTATTTTGACATCCCATAAGGTTGGGTTTCCTAATTTATTCATGTTTGTACAATTATGTTAATATTTGTTAATTACGTTTCTTTTTTATTTTAATTCCTTATTCTAACATTTTTCTTTTAATATGATTCACAAATTATCCTTGGCTAGTTACTCGCCTTGGATTTGCTAATTTCTTTGTTAATTTTTTACAATTTGTAGTAATTTTTTTTTCACAGTTAGGCATTTCATAGGCCTAAGTAGCCATTGATTATATTTACTGATTTTATACAAATTACATCTTATTTTACCCAAATGTGTTTTGTTTTGTGATTATAATTGATTTGTTTATTTGTTGCTATGTTTTGGATCTGTTTTTACACTAATTGTGTGTTACCATTATTTTCTACATCATGGCTTGCTTGTTAATTATTTCCTAACTGATTTTCCAGTGTAATTAGATCTGTATTGATTCACCTTCTTATTTAATTATTTTGCCCTTGTTAACAATATGGCTATTACTTACTATTCTTTATTACATAAAACATAACATCTAGGCCTATGGTCTGTATAATTCCTTCAGCCATATCCTATTCATAAATTTAATTGAACAATTTTTTAACAGTTATTAGGTAATGTTTGTTTACAATTCATTTCATTCTTTATTATTTTTTGGGTGATAACACATCATCACACCATTTAAACTTACTTAATTGATTATCCCTTATAACATGGGGTGTTTATTGATTTTGTTTTTAATTTCTTTACTATATATATATATTTTTTTTTTAATAATCTCTACCTTCTATCCATGGTATCAACTAACTGTTGACATTCTATGGGCTTCCTCCCCTAAATAACATCGTATCCTTCATTTATATTTAATCTTAATACTATCTTTAATTATTATTATTAACAGAATTCTTATTTGTTCACCATTAAATCGTTTAGTGTTTATCACTGATTTACTAAGCGTTTTTTATCTATCACTATATTTCCTAATACTATCATTTACAATATTCTTATTTATTAATAACATTCACTTTTAAATCATTTAGTGTTTATCACTAATTTACTAAGCGTTTTTTATCTATCACTATATTTTCTAATTATTTTGGGGTTTTACACTTTCACTTTTGCACTCCTTAAATGTTTATTTTAAGTGTTTATTAGTGGGTAATCCCTACCATTACTTTCTCTTTGTCACTTAGTTATTTTTATTTTCTCACCATCTCACTATCTCTTTCTTTACAAATATTATTTATACTATTAGTAAGTTCATGTCTTTATAGAGTTCTTTATTACATATAACTCTAATTCTTGGGTTAGTGTACTTTTATTTATCGGGTTTTATCAATTATCATTTACATCTATCTATTAATCGATAATAATACTTATTTTTTACATTGGTTAGTTATTGGTTTCGTTTCCAATATTATATTTGAGTGTACCGTTTCTCCTTTTCATATTCTGTATTATTTGTCTGTGTTTCCTCATTCGGTTCCACTTTATTTCCTTTACACTTGTTTTGTTTCATGTTTATTTTCCTTCTTCTTCTCCTTCATCTTATTTCGTTTTATCTTCATTTTATTTTGGTTTCCCACTTTCTCATTTGATTATATTTTATTTGGTAGTATTGAGTCAATCATCTTCTTATTTGGTTTCGGTTTTCCCCTTCTCCTTTTGTTTCCTTTTATTTGGTCAATCACTTGGGTTAGGTCAAGTCGTCGTTTGTCGCGTCATAGTCATTTTATTTTCATTAGTTTAAACATTTTATATTATACGAATTACTTTTTATATTGTTGATTCATCTTTTTTATCCCTGGTATTGGGGTGGCTTATTGTGTTGTAACAATTTGTATGTTCCAGTATCTGTTTTCAAAAGTATCGCGGAATTGTTGATACGTAGTAATGTTATCTCGAATTATAGAACACCATTGGCTTGCAGAATCTTTAAAATGTCGATTAACGAAGTCGATCTTTTCATTATCGTCTTTCGAACTACCTATCTTCTCCATCTCTTTCTCAATATTCGCCAAAAATTCCATGCTGTTTTCTCACTTGTTACCTCCAAATATAATCTTATTTCTTTCTTCTATTGGTACTGAAAACATCATCGTCTGCGTCGGCCGTCTGCGAAGTTCTT
Organism: Magicicada septendecula; assembly: GCA_034769895.1. Classification (NCBI taxonomy): domain Eukaryota; kingdom Metazoa; phylum Arthropoda; class Insecta; order Hemiptera; family Cicadidae; genus Magicicada; species Magicicada septendecula. Next base: position 372,717,748 of record CM068367.1, on the reverse strand, counting down.
CCTTAAGTTGCTTTATTTCATTCCACACTTCTTCCTTCATATGGGATACCTCTCCAGAACAGTCTTTTGCAGTCTTGGATGTCTCGTCTATTTTGTCTTCTATAATTGTGGTACGGGTTTCTATTTCAGTTGTTTTGCTAGTGGTTGCTTGTAATATTTCATTAACCGTCTGTATCTTATTATCTTGTTCGTGCTTTATTACCATTAAATTTTCATCTAAATTATCATTTATTTGTTTCTGAACATCTTTCAAATCTTTTCTCTATTCAAGACATAATTCTTTTTGTTTATTTTCTAATCTAATTGCTTGTTCTTGTAGGGCTCTCCTAAACGTCTCGTCTAATTCACTTATGCGTGTATCTGTGTCATTAATTTTATCAGATAACTGCATCGTGGTATCGGTGATTTCTTGTTTTAATTCGCTAAGTGTATTATTTAAATCTTCTTTTAAATCCTCTGTTTGCTTATTTATATTTTTATTTAATTCGTCCTTCAGCTGGATATGGTCTCATCTTAGCTCATTTAAATTTGCTGTCAGATTTTCTGTTTGCTTATTTATTTTCTCATTTAAATTTTCTGTCTGTTTTGTGCTTAATTCATCTACCCAGGCACGCATCATAGTTTGAAGCGCTTCCATATCTAAGCTTCCTGGTGCTGCCATGTCGAATTATTTATATTTATTTATTATGTTTTAGAATATTATTATTATGGAACCGAATTACTACTTTTATTTATTTAAAATATTATTATTATTAATTATTATTATTCTAAATTAATATTAAACTACTAATTACATAATTAATAATAAATTCTTAATTACACCTTTAAAATGTTATTATTTCGTTGAGCGTCAGTTGTGTCTTAATACACAACAATTAACATAACATACATTTAATGTTTAATATAAATAATTGTTATCACATATAATATATTTTTCATTTAACACACATTTAATTTTAGAGCAACCATTTAGCTACAAAAAAAATTTTAATAGTCAAATGGTCGTGATCATGTTCTTGGGCGACAAAATTATATAACAACACAATTTGCATTTATATAATGTATTGAATTCATGGATGTAATCGTAATAAGAAGATGATACGTTATTTAAGTTTAAAATTGTTCCATTATTTATTTATTAAATAAAATCTTTCATTTCGCATATTAAATATTGACTCATTATTATATCGTTTGTACGAATCTTTCGTACACAACTTATTGCTAACAAATTACATACACAAGTTATAATAAATCTTATTATCTAATTTTAATTAATTAAATATTTATTTTGCTCTCGGCTTACTCATTGTGTGCTCATCTTTTTGCAATTGCTGATTAATTTGATTCAATAACGAGTTTACTTGTATTCAAATTTTTTTATATTATTTGTTTTAACTTTCTACTGCATATGCATTCTCCTTTATCAACAAGACTTTACTAATTACGTTAATTCAAAAATTAAATATTTCAATTATCATTTACGTTACTCTCAATTACTAACTTTAATACAAGAAATATTATTCTAACTTTTATTCTGCTTTTACATTTATGTACAATTTATTTATTTTAATATTGGTTGAATGTCTTTTATTCCAACTTTAATTAGTGTCTTTCAAATGTCTATAATTACAATGTTTTTTTATCACCACGTTTGACGTGGTTAATCATCCGTACGTCCTCCTTTGGTCCTCTGGTCCAGAATGATTTCCCTATTCTTTTGGCGGCGTGTCAGCATAATTTGCGCAGTTACAAGTACTAGAACAGTCTGGAGTGCTACTAGACTTTACGGCCTTGACAGATACGCTGCACCTGCTCGGCTAGCCGAGAAGCGTGTAGGACGACACTCTCGACTTTTCGAAAGCGTTACGTAATTGTCGTAACAATATTAATAAAATTCGACTTAGTACTGCTTTGAGGGTTAGGCCTATATGTGTTACAGTCCTAGAAAGTTGATGGATAAGACTGTCCACGGCACTTATTCGAATTTTTCAGCTTTGATCTGTGCTTCATACTTGTTGAAATCGGCTGATGTTCCCACCCAGTATAAGTAAGTTGTAATACCACTAAATGGCGTTCAATTGTCTCCTAAAAACTACTTGACTCAGGTGAATTTTAATTTTAAAACGATAAGATTTTTTAATTTTTAATGATTTTACACTAGCAACGTGCTATTGTTACAAGCTCAAATAGTCGCTCTCCCACTATACTAGACGGCCCAACTAGGCTGGACTCCTACGTCTGTCCCGCTATGCACAGAATATTGCCTTAGTAGTAACACCCTACTACTGATCAGTGAATGGCACACCCTATTCAGAACATTGCCTGAACTCTTCCTTCTGGCGTCAAGAGCTAAAGTGCATCTACCGATCGTTCATTCGTTCCTCTTTTGACTTAGAAGATTCCAAAAGTCCTTAGCGACGATAAGCGTCTATTTCATACTTTCCCGTTACGTGAAGACCTCGAAATCAAAGTAGTATAGACTTAGATATTCCCCGTGAACTTCATGTTGTGATCTAAAAGACACGGGGTTTCCCTGGCTTTCTTTTTCCCCTTGTCCACTACGTACGCAGACGGTGAAGTGTTTTCCGGTGAAGTTGAGGAACGTAGGACTTTGGAGTCGATCTATTCTCTTATTTCCATTCTGTACTTAGAGTAACACAATCGTTTATTTTTGAACTGACTCGGAGGCAGGGGTATTGTCAACTGTAAGCGCGCTTTGCGGCATTTTGTTACCTGCCTGCTGACCTCGACTTCCTACAACTGCTAGGCGGCGTCTATTCAGAAATAACCACGATTATATTACGTACAAATAATAATCAGAATAAAAATTACGGTAAACTCCCAATCCGCAAGTAGTCCAACCCTTTTGCAGGCAATCCGAAGATATTTTTAGAAGCCGAAATAAATTTCAGCTGAATAATAAAGCTTCTGTTTCAGTAATCTTAATACAATAGGAACATCTTAATCTTTTAAAGGAACAAGAGCTGAAAACCTACCTTCCTCTTCACTACTACAATCAAAGAAAAGGCTTGATGGATAAAAACATCTTCCAAGATTGGTTTGAAAACCTTTTCGTTCCTCAAGTTCATAAACATCTCATCTCCAAGGACTTACCACGAAACGCAGTGTTGTTAATCGACAATACCCCGTCTCATCCAGCAGAAAATATCCTAAAATCTTCAGATAGCAATATTTTTGTTAAATTTTTACATCCGAACGTCACTACTCTTGTACAACCCATGTATTAGAGTATAATAGCGTCAGGGGAGGAAACATACAAAAAAATTTTACTGAAAAGAAAAACTGAAGAGTGTTACGATCTTGCAGTGTTTTCGAAAGACTACACAATTCTTGACAGCATTTACGATATCAATACTGCGGGGGAATCAGTTAAATCTTCCACGCTTGTAATATCATGAAAGAAACTTACGCCAACTGTAGAAAATCATAAAAGTGATTCAGGACTTGAAGAGGAAGAACTTTCTGCTTCTGATCTGATTAACGTAGCAAAATCATTTTCGGGAAGGGAGAACGTTAATGAACAAACGTAGAATGGATAAATTGTGACGCCAGTGATCTAGGTTTGAGCACCTTACTAGTCAACAAATTGTCAATAAAGCAAAAGAGATGGACTTGAAGAAAGTGAAGAAGGAGAAGTGGAGCCTAGTATTTCATGACACTGAACTCTGTGTCTCTGATGGAGGGGATAAAGTATAAGTGAGTATCTTTGTGTTAGCGTTAGTTTGTCATGGCCAAAGATTCATGACAGCTGCTATACAATGTTCACGGTCACACTGCCATCCACTGACAAAGGCAATCAGACAATACACACTTTGTAATTTCAGTGCAGTCTGGTTTTTGACCGTTGCGGCATTAAGTGTGTTCAAAGTATTATTGGTTTTGTATTTACAGCTTAGTACTTTTCAAGTAGTTGTGTTAAAGTAACTCGAATTTGTGAACGGTCGTTTAGGATTAGTGTACTTTTAGTTACTTTCAATTAGTGAGTGAATTATCCTGTTATTTGATTATTTGTAGCTGTCTATTCACAATGTCTCTTCAAGAGCCATTGAAAGAAAGAAAGAGAAATTTCGTTGTTCACAGTAAAGGTCGTGAAATAATTAGTAACATAATTCAAAAAGTGGTAAAGGAAAACAACGAAACTCACTGACGTATTCACTGAATCAAGCAACAAAAAAGTTGCGTATTACTGTAATAAATGGGAAGACTTCGTTAAGTACTTGAAGTACTTGGGAAAACAAACAAACTGCAGTCCAGATGGAAAAACTCTCCGCATCGGAGAAAAAACGTAAAACATGTGAGAAAAGGAAACATTTTCTTGATGATTTCGATAAGACTGTCGTAAGACATATTGTTCAGGATTTTTATAAAAATCACAACGTTGTGCCTACTGTTAAAAAACTCCTACCTATCGTGGAAGAAAGAATCCATTTCCCATGGGCGCTAAATCATTAACGCGAGTGTTCAAAAGCGTTGGATTCAAGCGGAAGAAATGTAGAAGTAAAAGAAAAGTGTTAATTAAAAAACCAGAAATTGTAATGATGCGTTACAAGTACCTTGTGCAAATTAAAAGTTTTCGGGAATCTGGGAGAAACATATTTTTTTTAGATGAGAGGAAAATGAGCGTTGAATGAGTTTTGATAATGTAATGTGATCGGTATTTCTCAATAGTCGTTTGTTTGTTTACAACACTGTATGTGCTTGTGTCTACGCTCTCTCTCTCTCTCTCTCTCTCTCTCTCTCACTCTGTCTCTCACTCACTCTCTCTCTCTCTCTCTCTCTCTCTCTCTCTCACTCTCCCTCTCTCTATTTCACATTCCTCTCAGGGACATGGATTTCAGTCTAAAGCAGTGCGCAGTCAGGAATGAGCCGCTATGCAGCTTTGCTACACACAGACGGACTGTTTCAATACCTGGAGGAACAAGACGACACACTGCTTGCTGACAAACTAGTGTTAAAGAAACTTCAGTCACAAACTACAATAAAAGGAAATTCAATATTGAAAAAACAAGTACATAACTGAATTTTTAAAGAAGATTTAATACGTAACACATAAGAGATACAGTAGACTGTAAACACAGTAATTTTTAGTACATTTTAATTATGCTTTATCTTACTTTAAAGAATTTAAAATAACTCAGTTATTCTTTGGTTTTAGTTACGTTAAGCTGACGATTTCTACTGTAACATGTGACATATACGCCTACGGTAAAAACCTTTTAATATACGCCCATTTATTACGCTATCCCATTTATGTCTGTTTCTTTGTTCATTGTCTGTACAGGACCTTTATACAATAAGCCGTTTATAGCGCTAAAATCTCTTATAATACGCTTTTTTCATTATACAGTACACCTTGCTCAAAACGGAATTGCATAGAATCAACTCTCACATATGTAGGCATATTTTTCGGTAACTGTGGGAACCTTTACTGGTAGGTTCTTATATATATAAGACTACTTGGTAATATCCCGCTTAATACACACAACATCCCTTGATGAGTGTCTTAACGCAGTTTTACTCTATTGTTTTATTTTAAATAATCAGCTAATGTTAACAAAGAATTTTATTTACTTTCTGTCCTTTTTTATACACATTTAAACACAGGTTATCCTCGGCAATCGCGCCACTCAATTCCGCGTATAATTGGGAGATGACTGTAAAATATTAATTACTAAATAAGCAGAATAAAAAAATCTCCCAGCCGCTTCTTTTTAAGTCGCTTATGGCCTGTAAGTTAGGAGAAAATGCAACCTTCTAACTATAGGCTTAAAATGTTGGCTACAGAAATGCGCCTGCTTAGCCTACTCCAACGTTATTTTTACGGCGCAGACGCTCGGAGAATTGTCTAAACATAATACGGCGCAGGTACACAGTCCACTGAATTTTGCAGCTCAAAAAGAAGAGCTCAAGCGGTCAGCCTGTTGTGAGTCGGCATCTTTTCCAGTACACGTCAATATTCCGTTACCCACTAAGCCCTACGTCTTCGAGCCATCAGTGTACACAATAGTATGCTCTTCGACGTATTCCCCAGTAACGATCTAAAAAGAAGTTTCAGTTCAGCTAGGTGTCACGATTTCTCGCTTCTAGTGGCGAAATCCAACCGGCAATTAGTTTGCGAAGTAGCAGGGAGGCAGTTCGCACGAAACGTGCGCTCGGACCATCGGTGTTTGGATGTTGTAGCGCCGGGCTATTTCCAAAGCACGAACGTCGGCTGATTGGTTGAACGTAGAACGGTGGTCGTGTATTCTCGTAAGTCTGTGGTTCAAAAGCAACAAGTGGTTCATGCGGCACGGAACAGCTAGAATTTTAACCACATATCTCACCAACGGCAATTGACGTCGAAGATGTATGGACGTCATTCACAATATAAGCTTCATACCGGGCTAGTGCGGAACGCCCCTGTGGCGTATGGAACTCCTGCATTGTCAACAGGACATAGCTTTTCCAAGCACGACCTTCTGACTGAAGAGTACACCACGCTTCCATTTTGGTTATCACTAGTGCAGGCGCAATAAAACTCTGTCTGCTTCCGAGGTCATATGGGAGATGCACCTGACGCCATTTAGCGATAATTTGCACCTAGCAGCTAAGTCGTCCACAAGCTTATAGTGCAGCCGGGCACCGTTTAATTTTTAATGTCAGGCCCGGGTGCCTTCCTCGCTTTTGTCAGAAGTGGACTCGGGTCTTCTTCGTTGCCGAGAAAGATAAAATCATTTGTTAGCATTTTCAGACAACGTGTCTGTAAGCGTTCTGTATTTTACGTTTGACCTTTGCCGTTGCTTTGGCCGAGTAGAAGAGCTCAAAATCGTCAACTTATAAGCACTTCCCAACTGACGTTTTATACTCTCAAAGATACTGTTGATGGCTATAGTAAAAAGCGTGCCGATCAACGGAGATCCCTGCGGTCCTCCATTTTCCGGCTCGTATGAGGCCTACAGTGATCGTCCGACCCGAAGACGGAAATTCCTGTCTCTGAAAAAAATTTAAATAAATTTAGGCAGGTTGTTCCTGAATCACCAATCATGTAATTGTTGCATGATGTTGTAACTCCACGTTTTGTCGAATGCTTTCTCCAAACGAAGAATACTGTAACCGTATATTTGCTTTCGATGAAACTGTTTTGAACTGCGGTCTCCAGATATACCAGCTGATCAGTAATAGAATGGTGTTCCTTGAGCCACACAGGTGTGCGGACAGGAGGCCGTGATTTCCGAGACACCAGGTGAGCCGGCTGTTCACCATACTCTCCGATAAATTTCCTAAACAGCACGTCAACAGGACGATAATTTTCTGCCTTCAGAGGATCCTTTCCGGCCTTCAAACGCAGGATGACGATCCCCATTTTCCATCGTGTAGGGTAGTCCCCTTGCATCCATCTGGCGTTATAGAGTGCCAGTAGTGTAGCCATAGCTACATCCTGCAGTTGACGACCAATGATGTAAGGAATATAGTCCGGTACCGCTGCAGTGTCACCGGCAGCGCGGATAGTGGATTTTAATTCCGTCATCGTGAAAAGCACGTTGTAGGTTCTGTACCCTAAGTTTCGAAGTCAAGGCCGTGTTCGACTTCATCAATCCTTGCGAGGAAATCGAGAGGATAATTTTCTATACTATGACCTCGGCATATTGCGCAACCAAGGAGTCAAACAATTTTATCAGACTTGTCAGTCAATTTACGATCGTGCTCTATACATGCGATAGGCTTAAACACTGATAACGCCACCAGCGATCGCTCTCCTCTTCTTTCATCACCTTGTTATGGTCGAGACGTAGTTTTCCCAGCGTGATCTTTTTGCAGAGAGTATTGTCCTAAAAGCGGCGGCTAGAAATCACCTAAAAGTGATGCGATTATCTTCGGTTGGCGCTCGTTTATATCTGTTTCCGACTCGTCGCTTCCCTTACTGTGTCTTTCACAGCGACATTCAATCACGTTACCGCTTTTGTGGATGACTGATCACCAGTCCGCGGGATATGATCCGTAGCTGCTGAAGTGATATCTGCAAATCTTCAGATATCTGTGGGGGGAAGAAGTCAACATCAAGTTGGATTAAAGAAGTCCAAAAGGATTTAGAAAAAATAATATACACGCAGAAGAAGCAATTGACAGAGAAGTTCTTTGGGCAAAAGTGTTAAAAATGGAAGGAGTCCAGGGTAGGAGAGCGAAAAACGCAGGTTCAAAGTGGACTGAAGACAGGAAGAAGAGACACAGTGAGAAAATGAAAGAATATTGAAAAAAAGAAAGGAACAATGAGTATAGAATTGAAATTGGCATGTGGTCCTTAGGTGGCCGATACAAAAAAAAAAGAAGATGTTAGTAATTGTTAGATTTTGCTGATGATGTGACATCATTGTATGTTCCAACATTATTGAAACATTCAACATGACTGAAATAACTGCAGGTAAATTGGGTATTTAGTTGAACATTATGAAGGCAAAATATATTCAGGTATCTAATACAATAGGATGAGGGCTTGGAAAACAACAGAGAAATGTATGAAAATGACTTAAACTTCATATACTTGGGATAAGTTACCCATAACATCCACAATACTACGACTGAGATTAAAGAATGAATCTGTCATGTGAATGAATCAAGCATTTAATAACATGATAAACACTTAAAAATACCACTTCTAGAGAAACAAAATCACACTGTATAAACTGTCACTATAACAGTTTATAAGACTCTTGGACACTATTCAGAGCTGATGAGAACAACTAGCTACATTTAAATGAGATGCTCAATTTTTGGAAATTACTTCAGGAGAAAACAGTAAATTTCAAATTTTATAATGCACATTAGAGACATTAGTTGACTTATAGTTAATCAGGTTTACTAAGACTGATTGACTGTGATGGGTGGATCATTTCGAAATGAATGCAAAATTATCAGCAAAAATTATGTTCATAACAAAGCAGGAGAAACTGGGATAAAAATCAGCAGTGTACGAAAAGACTTATTACACAGATTGGATCCAAGAAGACTAAATTATCTAATGATCTGTACATTGTAAGTCAAGATACATTTAAGGGTCAGCAAGGTTGTTGATTCAGTTAAGTTGATGATGATTCAGATACTTTAAGATTGTAATTTTCCCTACAATATTTTAAATAATAAGTATAGACTATTCAAATCTAGTATAAACAATAGAACTGAAAGAAGTGTTATTGAAGTAACAAATACTGACAAATATATATGTAAAAATTTTAATTAACATCAAGAATATAAAATTGTCATGAAATTGGATGATGGAGAGACATAAATTTAAAATTTGTGATCTTTGAATTCTTTCTTGATTTCTGTTTAATCACAATCTCACTCTTTTAAATGATTCATTTACTGTGAATTATTTTTTAATTGTCCTTTAAATTTCATTTTCATAAAACCACTATTCAACATTCTGAAATAGAATATTTTGTATGCTTTGGTAATTGCTTTAGTCCTTAAACTCATCCCCTTACGTCTTTCTCCTTTTATTCCAAAGGATGCATAGTAATGTATTTACAACATATCAGCAGGAGCAGATAATTTGAATTTGATACATTGAAGGTATCCACAAAAAACTTTCAAGGAGTAAGAGAAGACATTATGAGGATTTGCTACAGTAGTAATAACCTGTGATTGAGTTGCAGCACAATCATAGGTTATAATAAAAATGAAACTGATATAATACTAATCAACAGTTTTATATTCAGGTCACATGGTTATTAATTTTTTACTTACCGGTACTGGTAATGTTTTTGTGGCCAGTGTTACTTTTGTTTAGTTTCATACATGTCCATCACAATTTGTTTCTAACAGTAACTCTTTTATAGTTAGTTGTTCAATATAAAAGTATGTTGTGCAGTTATTCAGACAATATGAAAAAATAAACACTGAACCCCACACAGGGTATTAAAAAAAAAAAAAGTATTTTCTTGTGTTCTTTACATGTTGCTGCTCACCACTACAACAACCAATGTTCTTGTTGCGTAATTGCTGACAATTAATTCCTTTCTGCTCTAAGCTATTAAAAATATTATTCTAGTTATAGATGCATTACTAGAATAATCTATATATATATATAAAGAAGAATATTTGTCTGTATTTTATAAAAATGTACAGTTTTATTCCGATAGCGATGAAAGTTTTCACACTAACAGTTCAAAACAAGAGGAAAATTCTTATCTACATTTTATTTTGAAAAACTACCCCACCCCTTTAGGCAGAATTTTAACAAGCAGGTTTGCGGGTTTTCGCGACTATCTCGAAAACAGTGAGGAAATTGACCAAAGTGGAAGGTAATTTTCTGAAAACCCATAAACAAATAAAAGTTATACTCCCCCGCCTTCTCAGTTAACTGGTTGGCGGTTTCCTTTTCCAGTCTTAGGTCACCAGTCGACACTGTACCAGCACTATGTTTACTTCTGGCAGCCATTAAACACGTTCCAGATGCTGCAATCAAACCACGGGTGCAAAGACACCCCGCATCCATAATGCAATGCAATGCAATCGATTGCAATGCAATCGGATGACAGAAGTCTACCTAGAGCTGTTGCCAGGGTAGAGGGTAGGCTGTGTTCGTTTTTGCTCCGCAAAAATTGATTCAAAGTTTGTGCTACAATTGTTTATTTCTGTGAAGTATTACTTAATTAGTGTGTACTTACAAAGTATTCGTTAGTGCAGTGTAATGCGCGGCCGTTTTTCTGTTCGTGTGCTGTGCGGCTTCTGGTGAGTACGTGTGTCAGTGCCTGTCAGTTAGAATAATCAGTGCTGGTGAGTTCACCTCTCCTTTAAACATCTTTAACAGCGTCAAATAAGCCTGATATTCCTTTGCCGGAGCCGTTAAGCTCTCTCTTGGATGCTTGCGGTTCCGCTCCGCTGCTAACCTTCGTTCTGCCCTTCCTTCAACGTCCGTGGACGCGAAATGCTCCGGCAAATCGCAGAAGCTGGGCGTCAAAACCATTGTTGACTTCCGCGCTGTTCAGCACTTTCTGTCAGCGCGGAACATTTCCTTTCATACCTTCGCTCTCCCTGAGGAGCGTGAGGTAAAAATTGTCATTCAGGGAATTCCTTACCATATCTTCTCCGATGCTATCGTGCAGGAATTGACGACTCTTGGCTATTCGCCAACAGCTGTGTCGGTTTTGCACGCTGGCAAAGGGGACAACAAGCATCCCGTTAATTCTTTCCTAGTTAAATTGCTTAAAACTGGAAATTTTGAGGAGGTCTATGGCCTTCAAACACTCCTTCACCTCCGGGTGACCATTAGATCATTTGACCCGCGCCCAGACCCTGCTCAGTGTTTCAACTGTCAGGGCTTCGGGCACTCTTCCTTTTCTGTCATGCGCCCCCACGTTGCGTGCGGTGCGGCGACCCAAACCGCGGCTGTGATACGCCTCGTGTGCCGGGTTTTGTCCCGTACTGCTGCAACTGCAAGGGCGCCCATCCGGCTAGTTACCGGAGTTGTATCAAATACATCGAAGCTGAAAGACAGCAGCCATCTGCGCGCCCTGGCGCGTAGCGTATTGTAGCTGGCCCTGCCCCTAATCGGCGAGAGGACTCCCCCCTCTCACCGGTTCATCTGTCAAGGCCCCGGCAGCGACTCCTGTCGCTCCTGCGGTCTCAGTCCCGCCTGCAGGCGTCGCTCCGGCGGCGCCTGTGACAGCTCCACTACCGGGGGCTGCCGGAGCACCCGGCCCTTCCTATGCAACTGTCGCTGGTCAACGACCGGACGTTCTTGATGTAGTTGTAGTCAGGAACGTGGCCCATAACAGGTCTCGTCAGTGTCAGACCTCTCGTCTGGTCACAATCCCCTACTAATAACTGTTCGAGAGGTGTCGGCTTCACCCCGGCTTTCCGCTGGTCCTGCTAGGAGGGTCAATTGGCGCTCCTATCACGACGAGGTCTCTCGAAGGTTACCATCTGTCCCAGCGGACCCGATCGCGACTCGTGACGATCTGGATCTCCGAGCCACTCATCATCAGGAGTTGGTCCAAGGCGTCATGGATCGACACACATACAACGTTGAGGTGAATCGCAAATCGGCCCTTCATCCGGAAGCTATCCACGCCATCTGGCTTCGGCGCAAGCTCCGCCGCAGATGGCAACGAACCCGAGATCCCGCCGTCAAACGACGGTTTCAGGCCCAGTCTCTGAACAGTGAGTGATTCTGACTCTGATCAGTGAGACTCATATCTTGAGTCCCTTGAAGTCGACCACGCCTCCATCTGGAGAGCGACGAGTCGCCTTACTCTCGAGAAGCGTACTCGCAACCCGTTGGATACCCCGAACGGCATTGTTTCTTCATTGGAAGGCAAGGCTGAGGTCTTCGCCGACTGCATGGAGACTCAATTCACCGTTCATAGAGGCGTCCGGACCCTGCCCACTCGTTAATGGTTCGGGACTTCCTATCTGGATATTTTTCCCGCCCTCCACCTGACCCTCCCGCTTTCTTCGACAGGGACGAACTAGTTTCGTCTATCTGTCGTTTGAACCGCCGTCGCGCTCCTAGTCCAGATCGGATCGGGGCCGCAGCTTTGCAATATCTCCCGGCCTCGGGCGTTGAATTGGTCCTGGATCTGGTCAACTCTAGTCTCCGGCTGCAATACTTCCCCCGCCTGTGGAAAAATGCCAACATCTGTATGATTCCCAAGCCCGGCTAGCCTAGAATGCTTGCAGGTAGCTATCGTCCCATATCGTTGTTGCCAGTACTCTCAAAGGTGTTTGAGCGTCTCCTACTCGCCCGTATCTGGCCGCTGTTGGATAATTTTATTCGGAGCGAACAGTTCGGGTTCCGTAGAGAGCACTTGACAACTTTACAACTCGTCCGAGTTGTCACAGCATTGTCCGACGCCGCCAACAAGAAAGAGTCTACGGGCGCTGTCTTGTTGGACGTGAGTAAGGCCTTCGACAAAGTCTGGCACGAAGGTCTTCTCTACAAACTCGCTCACTCCCCCATCCCACCGTGCATTGTGCATTTCTTGCGGTCCTACCTCAGTGATCGTACCTTCAGGGTTAGCGTCGAAGGGTTCAGTTCATCAGTTCGACCCGTCGCCGCTGGCGTTCCACAGAGTCTGTCCTCGGCCCCGTTCTGTACCTAGTGTACACGAACGATCTGCCTGTTATTCCTGGAGTCACGTTATCTCTATTCGCTGACGACGCAATGTATTACTGCAGCTCCCTGTCCCCGCGATTAGCGAGTACGAAGCTGCAGCGTCAGTTGAATCAGCTTCCGGACTGGCTACGGAAGTGGCGGGTGATGAACAACGCTGAGAAATCCGAGGCGATCTGCTTCACCAGTAAGTCCACTTCCCGGTGCCAGCCCCTCTCCCTTGAAGGGAGGCCTATCGCCTGGCATAAGTCGGTGAAGTATTTGGGCGTTCGGCTAGACCAGCGCCTTAGCTTCAACGACCACGTGACTGACACCATCAACAAAGCTCGAGGCGTCCGAGCCAAAATATTTCCCATGCTCTCGTGCCGCAACCGCCTGGCTTTGCGCACTAAAGTCACCACCTATCTCTTGTTTCTCCGGTTAGTATTGACCTATGCTGCTCCCGCATGGTGGTCGCTTTAGTCGACCACTAACAAGTGTAGGCTGGAAGGCTTCCAGGCCCGTACCCTCAGATCCTTGTCGGGGTCTCCATGGTTTGTGAGAAATAATGTTATTCGTGGAGACCTTCGAGTTCCTACCCTCGCTGATTTCGTCAGGTCGCTTGCCGCTTTTTGCTTCTGCTGCGACCTCGTCCTTTCCTCACATCCGTACTATCAGCACGTCAGGACCACCTCCCGCTATACGCGTCAAACGCCCTCGGGCGATCTTACACGACCCCCCGTAAATTCTGTATGCTGTAACTTAGGTTCCCAAGCAATTCGATTTCCTTGTTACCTTCCTCTTCAGTCTGATACCTTCCCCAAGTATGTTGGTTTGCAAACTGCTTGGCGCTATTACCGTATGCCACAGACACGGAGGTTCCCTGCCTCGCGGGGAACGACCGGCGCCACAAGGCGCCTGCCTGCCGGGCCGGGTACGTGCGGCATCTGCCGTTCGCCCCGAGACCGGCGGCAGTGTTACCATGACCCGGAACCTATATAAATATCACATTGAGAAAATTTTCCGCCGCCTTCTCAGTTAACTGGTTTTTTTTTCGCTCTGGGCTTTGCGGTTGTGCGTCGCAGAGACGAACCGCACGGTAACTGAGTTCCGAGCTACCTTCTGGAGCTCCTGCCTCGTGGCCCTGCCCAAGTAGGGCGCGTGCTCTATAGCAGGCCGATTCTCGGCTGTTGTGCTAGCCTACACTAGCGCAGTATACACCGAGAGCGTTTCCACGAATCACCTGGACGTATACGGTACCTTCCCAGCCCAGTCACTAGAGGATTGCCTGGGAACCTCGCCGCACGTGCATAAAATTTGCGTGCAAGCCGCCTGAAAGTGTCGTCTAAGGAGCGGACGCCAAGTCCTCTCCTTAGAAGGCGAGATGAGAAGCGACGGGGGACTTTGGCCGCTAGCCGAAGCCCCCTGTCGAGGACGCTCTGCAACTTCTTTTTATGCATTGCGGCGAGGTAACCCCAGACCGGGCAGGCGTAGGTAATGACCGGCAGCAGATACGCGCCGACGATCATCCTACCCAAGTTCCTGGTCATGGCTGAGCTGATCAGGAGTGGAAACAGTGCGCGCAGGCGAGTGGATGCTCGCTTAAGAACTGTCTGTGCGTGGGTACGCCAGGTGAGCCGACGGTCAAGGTGTAAGCCGAGGTACTTGACCTCGTTGGACCAGCGCAAGTACGTTCTGCCGATACGTAGCTGCCTAACGCGGTTCTTCCGTCGCTTAGAGAATTCGACGGCTAACCTCTTGGTAGCGTTGAGTTGCACTCTCCAATTCTCGGTCCAGTCCACGAGCGTTTCGAGCTGGCGCTGCAGTCGTAGGACGGCCCTTTCCTCATGACGATCGGCCGTAAATACGGCCGTGTCGTCAGCGAAGAGGGCCATCTGGACTCCAGGCTGTCTCGGCACGTCGTTGACGTAGATCGAGAACAGAAGGGGGCCTAGAACACTACCTTGAGGGACGCCGGCTGTGATTCGTCTCTCGGAAGAGACAGAATCGCCAACTCTCACGCAGAAGGTCCTCTCCGTCAGAAAGCTAGCAACCAGATGGAGGTAGCAGTCCGGGAGCTGGACTTCCCTAAGTTTGAATAACAGGCCATCATGCCATACGCTGTCGAAGGCTTTCTCAACATCTAAGAAACAGCCAACGGTCCGTTCTCTCCGACACCCGGCTTCCGTGATGCTTTCCACCAGTCTCATCAGTTGATGAGTGGTCGAATGCCCCACACGAAAGCCGAACTGTTCGGGGACCAGCACGTCAAAGTTGGTTAGATGTTCTCGTACACGACGCTGTACGAGGCGCTCAAAAACCTTGGACGTAGCGGAGAGTAGGCTGATAGGCCGGAGGTTTTCCGAGCGGGTGGTATCCTTTCCCTGCTTCGGGATCACGATAACCGTCGCCTTTCTCCATTTCTTGGGAAAGTAGGCCAGTCTAAGACACGCGTTGAACAAATCAGTCAAGAATTGAACTCCAGGCTCGGGAAGAAGTCGTAGAGCGGTGTTGGTAACACCGTCCGGGCCTGGAGCTTTTCTTGGCTGAAGTTCAGCGAGCCGATCTGAGACCTCTTCCAAAGAGATGGGTTCGGGCTCCGCCATGATCGGAAGAGACAGAAAGTCTTCCACAGCCATCTCGACTTGTTCGTCGAAGTCCCAGTCCATGGGCGGGTTGGGAGCGAACTGTCGCTCGAAACACAAGCCCAAGTACTCGGCCTTCTCCTCCGGGCGACCCAGGAGTCGACCGAACGGTCCAACAATGGCGGGAAGTGGAGGTCGGCGCCTCCGTCCCGTCAATGCGGTAGGTAATCTGTACGGGTGACTTTGCGGTTCCGCATCCCCCTTTCGGGCCACGTCGAGTTCCCAACAGCTACGTCGGAACGCCTTCAGACTGCCACGCAGTCGTCCGGTGAGCCGATTGTATGCTGCCTTATCGGCCGGATCACGGGTCCTCTGCCAACGTTTCCGGAAGTAATTCCTCTCGCGAGCGAGAAGAGAGACTTCCTCAGGGATGCGTTGGTAGTCAGGCGTGAAGCCAGCTCGCGTACGTGAAGACACGCCTATAGCCGAGATGATGGCCTCTTCGATTCCCGCAACTGCTTCGTCTAGGAGGCGAACGGAATCGAGTGGGGCCGCTGGCGGTAATCTACGGCACAAGGCCGGGCCGTAGCGATCCCAATCGATAACCTTCTTCTGGTCAGAACGTGCATAGGCGTGCTGGGTAGCGACGTGGACCAAGATAGGGTTGTGGTCGGATGTCAGCTCCGTAAGTGAGAATACCTCGACCGGACAGACAACTCCTTGGGTCACCGCGATATCCAGAACATCGGGAGCCGCGTTAGGCCTTGACGGAAAGAACGTGGGTTGCGCTGGACCAAACACCATCGCCCGGCGCGATTCAACAAAACTGAGCAAGCGCCTCCCGTTCGGAGTAGTCAGGCGACTATTCCAAACGCGATGCTTGCAATTCAGATCGCCGGCCAAAATTACCCTTCGATGGGAATCGAAGATGACGTCCAGGTCGCCGACAAGGAGTTCAGCTTGTGGGGGCTTGTATGCTGAAACCACGAGGACGCCGCCAAGAGCTCCGTGGACCTCAATGGCGGTGGCCTCTATGTTGGTAAGCTGCGGCAAAGCGACACGATGATGACCTATGGAGGTCCTCACCGCGATCGCCGTGCCGCCTCCTCGTCGGCCAACTCGGTCATCCCGATAGACCACGTAATTTGGTAATCGAAACCGGTTCGCCGGGGTCAGGTGGGTTTCCCCGAGGAGAAGTACGTCGGGTTTGAACCGAGCCAGGAATTCAAGAAGGTCGGAATGCTTGGAACCGATGTTGTTAGCATTCCAGGCTACGAGCGAGAGATCTCGTCTAAGGGCTCGGTTCATAGAAGACCTATTACTTCGCAGGCTTCCACCAAGAGCATAAATCTCTCAGTTGGGTCAGCAGTTTCCAGGCGGTCTCGGATGGACCTGAAGGTGGATGCGACTTTCTTGAGGTCGTAGCCAGACAGAAAGTCGCGGACGAACTGTGCGCCATCGGAAATGACGGACTGGGCGGTTTGCCTGGAAACTGAGGCCGCGTAAGAGCGACCAGGTTTAACGGCAGATCGGGTCGTGGTGGAAGCCGCAGGACCAGGGGCAGACAGTTTTGAATCAGCGGCAGGAAAAGTACGCTGTTGCGCTTCGTCGGACTTGTTGTACCGGGAAGCAGGACTTTTCTTGGGCTGTGGGCAGGCAGGAGCTCGGGGCCGAGCATCCGGTGTGGTTATCCCTTTTTTGGTTTTTGTGATGCCTGCTCGCGGAAATCGCGGAGGTGGCAGTGGTGGCGAGGCTACCTCTGGTTCAGAGGCGGGAGTTGGAGGTTCCGCGGA
The DNA here is from genome assembly GCA_034769895.1 of Magicicada septendecula. Taxonomy (NCBI): domain Eukaryota; kingdom Metazoa; phylum Arthropoda; class Insecta; order Hemiptera; family Cicadidae; genus Magicicada; species Magicicada septendecula. The sequence continues at coordinate 372,700,277 of CM068367.1, read as the reverse complement.
GGTGGAGGGTTGATTCTCCGGCTTCATAACCGAGATGACGGCTACTGGGCGTGTCTCTGCTTCGGAAGGAGACGCGGTACGTTTGTTTGCCTTTGCAGGGGCTGGAGGTGGAGCCGGAGAGGGCGCGCGCCGTGCCGGTTGTGCCTTCGGTTGCGGCCTTGCCTGTGTTTTAGGCTGTCTCTGAGGTTGGGGCTGCATAGCTGGCTGCCTTGGCTTCGGGAGGGGCCCCTGCGGCTTTTGCTTCCGCAGGAGCTCCGCCTTGTAGACCGGGCAGTTTACGTTACTGGCTGCATGGCCTTGGCCACAATTAATGCAGCGGAACTTGGACTTGTCTGCCACAGTGCAGGCCTGAGTTAAATGTCCCAACGAACAACGTAGACAGGCCGGGGCATTGCGGCAGACGTCGGTATGGTGGCCGAATCTCTGGCACCGGTGGCACTGCGCGAGCTTGCCCTGGGGACGACTGGATTCCACCTTGACGCGGAAGCCAAACAGCCGCGTCAGTTGGAATATTTTGTCTGCAGCCTCGCCCTTCTCGAGCTGGAGACGGACGAGCGGGAGAGATACTCGTGTTTCTGAGTGCGTGAACAGGCGGAAAATTGCCTGCACTGGGTACACGAGGTCTCGGAGTTCCAAGAGGATCTCCTGTGGATCGGTGTGCGCGTCAAGCCCTCGCAAAATTACAGACAAGGGCTTGACTCGCTTAGGAGAGAAGGTATGGTACTGGAGGTTGTGCGCTTGGAGGAAGGCCTCGACCAAGCGATGGTCCTCGAGCTGGCGGACGACAATCTTGACCGTATCACCGCCAAGCAGCTTCAGGTCAAGCTTGTCGGCCGACAGGCCGTGGGCCGCGATCAGCCGTCTGTATAAGGCGGCGACATTGGACACACTGTGGACATACAGGGGCGGCGCGCGACCAACAGCGGTAGCAGCCGGAGCTGCTGCCGAAGCAGTCGGAACCGCGGCCTGTTGGCCCTGAGAAGGTCCGATGTCCATGGCCGAGGTCTGAGAGGAAGTGGATCCGGTTGGATGGGTCCTCTTGGGCTTCTTAGCCGGACGATTACGCCGACCAACGGTCGCGAACTCGCCCGACTCGTCAGCCGGAAGAGGGGGAAGCGGGTTAGGGAGAGGATCGTCCGTCTCCATCGTCCGAGGCGATTCAGGCGAGTCGCCCAGATGGGGCAAGGCAGAGCCGAGCGACTCGGCACTTGAGCCGTTGCCTGTAGAAGGCATGCTGGCCAGGTGCGGCGGCTGCCGGGCAGAGACTGCTAGGCAGTCACTGCCAGACGCCAGGGATCTCGGGTCCGGCCGAAGCCGGATTACCCGCGCGTCTTCCCTGCTCACGACAATGCGGGAGGAGCTGGGCTAACGACCAGCTTCGTTGAATACCAGTCCTTACCAAGACTGGTGTCCACTGGCCCCTTTACCCCGGCGATATCCTAGCTCGCTTACCACTGGTGGGGGCTTGCAAGGATCGTCCGGGGCAGCGCTACCTAACAGTCGCGAGCAGGTTAGGGTTTATGCACTGATGTACGGCACTCACCAGGTGAGCCCAGAGCAGTCCTGTTTTACTCCTTGCCAGCAGATGGTTTTCGGCGAAGGTGGTCCTAAAAAGGTCTTCTGCCAGCTGCCACTTGTACCAGCTACTTAATTCACCGGCAGCAGCTGGCTCCTTGGTCCTTGTTCCAACGTAGAGAAAGCAATATTCCTCGTCCAAAGGCGAGGTGGGCGATGCAGCAAAGCTGAGGCAGCTTCCAGTCCAGGCAGGAGAGAGCAGTCTAGAGAGAGGTCCGTCCTGTTGAAGAGCTGGTCCAGAAGTGAATGTCTCGTCTCTCGTCTCTCGTCTCTGTCTCGTTAACTGGTTGGCGTGTCTCTCCCGATTATTTAGGAAACCTTTTGAAAGTCCAGCACTGTTTTCTTCTGACAGCCATCGTGCACGTCCCGGAAGCTGTAATACAGACATGGGTGCAAAGACGCCCCACTACCTAACGCATCGCATCGCATCGGATGACAGACGTCGTGACGTGACATGAATGTCATTATGCACTCAGCTTTCGAAGAGGACAGACGCTGAATAAGAACATCGTAGAAGAGGACCGCCTCGACCTCTAGACTACTGCTATGAAGAGGCCATCTCAGCAAGCAACGGCGACAGTTAAGAAGAAGCCGCCTGACCGACACTCGCCACATCGCCAGCGCCAACATCAACAAGCTGCGATGGAAGTAGACCAGCCGCCCTGCCAAGGCGAAGACATCTCACCTAACACGACTGGGACCTGCCGCACAGTGCCGAAAAGTCGATTAGGTAGCGCTACCCAGCGGTATCCGGGAATCCGAGATCAGGACTAACAAATAGAGATGCGGGTTGCGCGCAACTATGACGGTGTCACAGTTCGGCCCCCGGATACCCGCTGGGTAAAGAGCTGAGCTAGTCAGCAATAGTCCCGCTGTTAGTGTCCCTGAAACACTGTGCGGCAGCGACGAGCCCCCCGGCCGGCCACTTGGGCCAGCCGGGAACCCTACGACTTGCGCGGGAAGCCCTGCTCAACCCGCGCAGGTACGTGACAATAATCGGTCCTTGTTAGGGCCAACCAAGCCCGTAAAGGTCGGACCTTCCGGCTGCACGGCCACTAGTAGGCCAAGCAGCCCTAATCCTCTGCCGGAGTCTGACTTCCAGACATGGAGACCTCGGCTTCCACCGACTGGGTGGTAGTAGGGCACGGTGGCAAGCCGAGGAAGTCTCCCTCACTGGCTTCCTTGAGTTCGGCTACGGACTCGGCGGCATTCCAAGCCTCCGCTGAGGTTGCGCCTAGCCGCACCTCCGAAGGAAGGATCCCGCCGGTGTTCGTCACAAACGTCAGGGACATTATCGGCTTTAGTTGCCGACTCCGCAAGGTCGTTGCGCTGGCAGATAACGCTTCTCTCAAGCTCCTAGCGAGTGAGACAGTACGCGTTACCTGCCGCAGCGCATCCGAGCACTTGGGAGTAATCGAACGGCTGGAACGAGAATCGTTCCAGTTCCACACTTATACCCTAAACCGTATCAAGCCTGTAGCCTTCGTCCTTCGGGGGCTAGACATACAGGCAGACCCGCAGGTCGTCCTTGACGAACTGTGCGACGCGGGCTACAAGGTTGTAGGAGCCTCTCGGTTGTACACAACCTATGGCTCGCATCGACCACTTCCCCTGATCAGACTCCAGGTGGAAAAGGGCGACTCCACCCAGGCCCTGGCTTTTCGGGCTCTGCGTTAGCGTAGAGCCCTGCCGTCAGACCGGGCGAATTTCCCAGTGCCACAGGTGTCAGAGGTTCGGCCATAGCAGCTTCGGTTGTCGGAACGCGCCGACCTGCGTCCGCTGTGGAAATGACCACCTAACGCAGGCCTGCGCTGTTCCACAACCACGACAACCACAGGTACTGTATCAAATGTGGCGGCGCCCATAATGCAAATAACAGGCGCTGCCAAATTTACAAAGAGCAGCTGGACAAACTTGTAAAGCCAGTCTAGCCTAAGCCTCGACAAGTTGTTGTTCAACCAGTAAAAACGGCCAAAGTCTCTGAACGTGTGGTCCGGAAACCAGTCCCAAGGTCTGCTCCGGTTCCGAAACCACCACAAATGCAGTGACCCCAAGCGTAACTAATCAAGCCACACCAAAAGCCGGGCCCTCGGAACCGGAACGCGAGATACCAGCCTACGCTAAAGTCCCATTGCCGCAGGATGACGAGGAAATTGATCCTCCACTGCCGCCGCCACCCAAGCCTCGCTACCCCAAATCAGGCAAAAAGCAAGTTAGACCTCAGGCCAAAAACACGCTCCAGCCAAAACCTGCCACTGGACACAAGCCTGTCCGCCGAAAGCCAGAGCGACCACCCGCTCCAAAACCTGCCCCCAAGGATTCTACCGCCTCGCCCCGTCGCAGCTATGCAGCTGCCACCACGCGTTCTCCCCAGGCCTCATCTACCGATGATCTCGTCGTCATTTCCGACTTTCTGGCAAGCTACGACTTGCAGAAAGTAGCCCAAACTTCCCGCAAAATCAAGGAACGCTTGGCATCAGCCTCGCCCCAAGATAAATTCCTCCTCTTGGTGGAAGCTTGCCGTACTATTGGTCTGCTATGAACGGACAACCACGGCAATCCCTCAAGCGAGACCTCGAGCTCGTGGCGTGGAACGCCAACGGCCTCGCTTCCTGGCGTTCTGAGCTCTTAGAGTTCGTTGCCCGTCAGAAGCCCGATGTGCTTCTTATTGGAGAGACGCACCTGACCCCGCATCGTCGATTCCGACTACCCAACTACGTGTGCTACCGGGATGACCGGTCGGATCGCGCAGGAGGGGGCACAGCCATCGCGGTGAAGGCGAGTCTTCGCCATCACAGCGTTGTCCTGCCTCAGCGGCGGAACCTCGAGCGCACAGCGGTTGAGCTCCATGGTGCTCTCGGCGGTCTACTAGTGGTTTCCCCTTACAAGCCTCCACAAACGGAGCTTTTGTCGAACGATCTGGAGGCCGTCTTTGGCGCACACAGAAGGGTAGTCCTGGCGGGCGACCTGAACTGTAAGCACCCTGATTGGGGGAGCCGCTTGGTGAAACCAAACGGGGACCGCTTACGCAGGTATGCTGATGCGGCTCGGGTCACAGTCATGGGTCCTACCGGGCCTACGTACTATCCCTCGAGGGCTAACTCCCACCCTGATGTATTGGACATTGCCGCGGTCAGGGGCGTTTGTTGCCCGGTCCACGTCTCCGTCATGTCGGAACTGTCCTCGGACCATTGCCCCATCAGTGTGAATAGCTACCCAGCACTCTATCGTCCGTGACGAGCGGCGGGTAATCGAGTGGGAATGCTTTGTCCCGGCGTTCAGTCGCCGCCTACCTGAGTATATCCCGCTCGACACTACCCAGCATGTCGACGAGGCAGTTGCCTTATTCGACACAGCCGTAGTCTCGGCGGTAGACGTGTCCTCCCGGATGAAGCCGGGGCTCACGCCCGACTATCAGCGTATCCCCGAAGAGGTGTCTCAGCTCGCTTGCGAGAGGAATCGCCTCCGGAGGCGCTGGCAGAGGACTCGTGACCCGGCTGACAAGGCTGCGTTCAACAGAGCGTCCGGAAATTTGCGTCGCGACATGCTGGCGTTCCATAGACGCAACTGGGAGCTAGCTGTAACACAGATGGATGGCCCTGACGAAAACCATCATGTCTGGCGGATTCCCAGTGCCCTAACGGGAAAGCGTAAACGCCCGCCTCTCCCCGCACTGGTCGGACCCGGCGGTCAACCCATTGGCCGCCCCCTCGAAAAGGCAGAGTTCTTGGCAGACAGTTTAGAGCGACAGTTCGCTCCCAACCCATCCAAGAACCCGGCTTTCACTGAGCAAATCTGCCGCGAGGTAGAGCGCTTTCTATCGGCCGGTATCACAGTCCAGCCGTAGCCCATCTCCCCGGAGGAGGTCTCTGAAAGGATTGTTCAGCTCAAACCCTGGAAGGCGCCTGGCCCGGACTGAGTCATGAATTCCGCCCTCCATCGCCTTCCGAAGCGAGGAACACAGTTCCTCTCTGACCTGTTCAATTCATGCCTCAGACTGGCCTACTTTCCGATGAAATGGAAAACGGCTACAGTAATAGTGATACCCAAGCCGGGAAAGAACTCTCCTCGCGTGGACAACCTCAGACCCAACAGCCTCTTGTCCGCGAAGTCCAAGGTTCTCGAGCGATTGATCCAGGGTAGGATCCGCGACCATCTAGAAAGACTAGACGTGCTGATCCCCGAACAGTTCGGCTTTCGTGAGCTGCACTCCTCGACTCATCAACTGATGAGACTCGTGGAATGCATTACCGAGGCTGGCTGCTAGGGCAAACAGACGACTGCGATCTTCCTAGTCGTAGAGAAAGCCTTTGACCACGTGTGGCACGAGGGTGTCCTTTACAAGCTCACGGAAGTCCTTCTTCCAGATTGCTACCTTCATTTGATCGGCAGCTTTCTGCGAGACCGTAGCTTCCGAGTGAGAATAAACCACGTTCTCTCTTCGGAGTGGCGTATTACCGCTGACGTCCCTCAGGTAAGTGTCCTTGGGCCTCTCCTGTTCTCGTTGTTTGTCAACGACACGCCCCGAGTTCCTGAAGTTAAGTTGTCGCTGTTCGCGGACGACACTGCGGCTTTTGCCTCAGAGCCGAACGCGAGTCATGCGGCAATCAAGCTCCAGCGTCAACTCGACGCGTATGTCGGGTGGACCGATGACTGGAGAGTTGCCGTTAACGCTTCCAAGAGCGCCGCGGTAATATTCTCGCGCAAACGCAAGCGGCCTCGGCCGCTTAAAGTAGGCCCCGTCGAGGTAACCTGGACCAACAGCGTCAAGTACCTCGGGCTCCACGTGGATTCCCGACTCACCTGGCGAACCCATACTCAATACATCAGACAACGCGCTTCGGCGCAACTCAGTAGACTCTGGCCCGTGCTATCGAATCCGGCAATGATCCCCCGGCTATGATGCTCATAGTCAACTCGTACGTGTTGCCCGTGATTACCTACGCCTCTCCTGTTTGGGGATACCTGGCTCGTGGTCATAGAACAACGCTCCAGCGCGTACTCGACCGGGGACTGAAGCTTGCATGTAAAGTCCCCCGGAGGTACTCTTCTCGACTTTTGAGGAGAGGACTCGGTGTCCGCTCTCTTGATGACACCGTGAGACGCCTGGCGCGTAGATTCTATGTTCGTTCCGAAAGAGTGACCCACAATTCCCTCATTGCCGGACTTGGTAAATACACATCGCGACCAGGTGAGTCCTGGAAGCGACCGCGTTTATTAGTCCCGGTGGTATAATGCACCAATCGCAGGTCGCTTCAGACCCCCCCATAATTAGGTAAAAACATATAAAAAGAATCTAAGTAGACACAGTGGCAGGAGTCGGGACACTGCACTATTCGCGACCCGCGCTGCGCGCGGGCCGCGCAACCCCCAGTTGTGTGTCGGATGACAGAGCGAGGAGTCTACCTAGAGCTGTTGCCAGGGTAGGCTGCGTTAGTTTGTATGGCATTTTTGCTTTGTGAATTAACCGTTATTTGTATAGTTATCAATTTGATTTCTTCACCACATCATCATCAGTGTTCATCATTATCATTGTGCTACAGTTTATGAGTGTATTTCATTAGTGCAGTGTAGTGCGCGGCCGTTTTTGTTTTCGTGTGCTGTGCGGCTTCTGGTGAGTACGTGTGTCAGTGCCTGTCAGTTAGAATAATCAGTGCTGGTGAGTTCACCTCTCCTTTCAACACCTTTGGCGTCCATTTCGGGCTTCCGAAATGGCGTCAAATAAACCTGATATTCCTTTGCCGGAGCCGTTAAGCTCTCTCTTGGGTGCTTGTGGTTCCGCTCCTTTGAATACACCTCTCCCCCGTGAAACCAATTGTGAATATGAAAGTGGCAGTGACAGTGAAATATCCGACGTCCATATGGGGAGTGCTGGGTCGGGAGATGAAGAGTTTTCGGTTGTGAATGGCAAACGCCCCAAACCCAAGCGAAAGCTGGCTGCCGCCAGTCAGTCTCCCGCCTCACCAAACCAGGTCGCTGATTCAGGTAACAGTGGCTTTCAGTCTGTTAATCTTGCTTCCTCTACTGTTAAGCCTGACCCATCTACCCCTAAGTTTCCACCTATTATCATCCCCGATAATAGGAATTATACCCAGCTTCTTGCTAACCTTCGTTCTGCCCTTCCTTCGGCGTCCGTGGAAGCGAAATGCTCCGGCAAATCGCTGAAGCTGCGCGTCAAAACCATTGTTGACTTCCGCGCTGTTCAGCACTTTCTGTCAGCGTGGAACATTTCCTTTCATACCTTCGCTCTCCCTGAGGAGCGTGAGGTAAAAATTGTCATTCAGGGTATTCCTTACCATACCTTCTCCGATGCTATCGTGCAGGAATTGACGACTCTTGGCTATTCGCCAACAGCTGTGTCGGTTTTGCACGCTGGCAAAGGGGACAACAAGCATCCCGTTAATTCTTTCCTAGTTAAATTGCTCAAAACTGGAAATTTGTAGAGGTCTATGGCCTTCAAACACTCCTTCACCTCCGGGTGACCATTAGATCATTTGACCCGCGCCCAGGCCCTGCTCAGTGTTTCAACTGTCAGGGCTTCGGGCACTCTTCCCTTTTCTGTCATGCGCCCCCACGTTGCGTGCGGTGCGGCGACCCTCACCGTGGCTGTGAAAAGCCTCGTGTGCCGGGTTTTGTCCCGTACTGCTGCAACTGCAAGGGCGCCCATCCGGCTAGTTACCGGGGTTGTATCAAGTACATCGAAGCTGAAAGACAGCAGCGATCTGCGCGCCCTGGCGCGCAGCGTCGTGTAGCTGGCCCTGCCCCTAATCAGCGAGAGGCCTTCCCGCCTCTCTCCGGCTCATCTGTCAAAGCGGGTCTCAGTCCCGCCTGCAGGCGTCGCTCCGGCGGCGTCTGTGACGGCTCCACTACCGGGGGCTGCCGGAGCGCCCGGCCCTTACTATGCAGCTGTCGCTGCTAAGCCATCATCGACATCCACTTCCGCCCGCAAGGGTACCAAAAACCGCTCTCGTCGCCGGACTCCCGGCCGACGACATCAGCAGACTCGACCTGCCCAAACTCAGCGGGACTCTGCCGCCCCTGTCATCTCCCAACCTCCCCGTGAGCAGACCATTGTTCAGTCCGCTATCCCAGCGCCATCTGTAGTCCTGGCCGAAGTTCCTCAGGAACGTCCGCGCGGGTCCCGGGAACTTTCTCGGGCTCCAGCGGACCCCCTGACGGCTTGGGCCACTTCACTTCTCGAAAGCATCAGGTCTGCAACTGACACCTCGACTGTGCTGATGTTAGTCTTCCAATCACTCTCTGCTCTCTTCCCTCTCCTCCCCCTCAATGGCTAGATCCCTGCGGATCGTCGCTTCGAACGCCGATGGCGTTTCCTCTCGTCGATCTGAGCTGGTGGCTTTCGTCGTGGAGTACGACGCTGATGTCGTCTTTCTCTCCGAAACCCATCTAGCCCCCTACCATCGATTCTCACTTACTGCCTACACTTGTTATCGTCAGGATCGTCCCCTACAGCCGCGCCATCCCCCGTCTGGGGGTACAGCGATTCTGGTCCACAGGCGGATATCCCATAGGCCACTACCCCCCCTCCCTAATTGACTCATCGAAGGTTGTGCGGTGGCGGTGGACGCAGGCGACTCGGAGTTGCGCATTATTTCCGTGTATCTCCAGCCTCGCCGGAGCCCGCCGCCCTCGCCAGAGGAGTGGAAAGCTCTCCTCGACCATCCAATCTCGACGATTGCAGCCGGCGACTTCAACGCCAATCATCCTTCTTGGAACAGTAGGGCTACCAACGCCTACGGCAACTCACTCCACCGGTTCGTCCTAGACGACCCGGATACGCACGTCATCGGCCCTGCTGATCCTACCCACTACCCTTATGCTGGTCAACGACCGGACTTCTTGATGTACTGTAGTTGTAGTCAGGACATCCAGGTCTCGTCAGTGTCAGACCTCTCGTCTGATCACAATCCCCTACTAATAACTGTTCAAGAGGTGTCGGCTTCACCCCGGCTTCCCGCTGGTCCTGCTAGGAGGGTCAATTGGCGTTCCTATCACGACGAGGTCTCTCGAAGGTTACCATCTGTCCCAGCGGACCCGATCACCACTCGTGACGATCTGGATCTCCGAGCCACTCATCTTCAGGAGTTGGTCCAAGGCGTCATGGATCGACACACATACAACGTTGAGGTGAATCGCAAATCGGCCCTTCATCCGGAAGCTATCCACGCCATCTGGCTTCGGCCCAAGCTCCGCCGCAGATGGCAACGAACCCGAGATCCCGCCATCAAACGACGTGTGACGATTTCATTAATTTAAAAAATTAAATAAGTTAAATAATAAAATTGGAAATGTAAAAGCTGAGAAATTTAAATCTTAATAAATCGCACATTTAAACTAATTTTTATCACTATCATAAATCATAATAATATTTAATAAAGAGATTTAGTAAAAAAAAAAAGGAATGCGAGTGTACAGATAGGGAAACCCTTATTAATTAACCCTGCATAGACATGCGCTAACCGGAATTAACTTGAATACCGACCCATAAACAAACTAATAATCCTTGTAAATTGATATTAAATAAATAAATAAACAAGACCACCATAGTGTACTATAATAAAGTCTGTAATAAAGAATATCTTTGGATAATTAAAAGTTCAAACGTTAACCCCTTAAATAGAGAATAAATGTGGAACTATTTTGTTGCGACGCGTAAACTCAGCGCGATTAACTGACCCGTCCTAACATAGTAATTCAATCGAGATGAAGCGCTCGCGTAGAAAACACACGCTTGAACCATGTCCCGGAGAACGACAAAATGTTTTTATTTAGAGAACAATATAACAATGTGTAGCGAAAAGTAGTGGCAAATTAGTGTGCTAATAAGTTTAAATGTAAAAACCAAAAGGAATAAATAACTGTGTAAGGGATGACACCTCAATTGTATAATTTATAAGATGTCTATGTTGTTTTAAAATAATATGGTACGAGCTACCAAAAGTGAGAACTTTTATAAACAATAATGTGACGTGCGATTCTGCAACAAACAAGAACATTTACGGCACTTATACTACTAACGATGTTTAACTACTAGACTTCTGAGGACCTCAACGCTACTTCATTATGAACTAATCACTTCAGGAACTTCAACAGGAAAGTTAACTTCACTAAAGATCAACCGCTGACGAACACCACAAGGACCAAGGACCCGGACATCGAGTAAACTTCTGGATATCACAGGTGACATGGAGACTTGTCCTCCGTGATTAATTAAAATTCTAACAAATGAATTGTTAAAGGCAGTTTAAATATATGTATAAAGACTTTAATGATAATCACATTTAAGATGTAGCATGTCTTAGGATTCAAAATATTTGTAGTACCAAGTAATGCTGATATATATATATATAAAGCTTCACTGATACAAAATTTTTAGACTAAGTCCATTCTTCAAATGGCCCCCCAAATAGTATGATAGAATATGAATAAGCTAGCTTAACTCACAAACAAGTTTACGGTCCCGGATCCGTGGATAATGCTAGCACTTATACATCCATGTGTTTTGGCCCCCGTTTTCCACAAAATCTTTTATAAATTGATGTCGTTACTTTACACTAAAACATTGAGTGAATAAATCATCAGACCCCCCATGTAAAAGTTCCTTTAGTTATAACTACAGCTGGGTTAATTACTTATTAAAAGTTAATTACGAGTATGGCACCCCGTGCAATTGATCGGAGGTAAGTATGCACAGGTTCCCGATGTTATAACGCAGGTGAGACGTTATAAAATGCGCCACTCTGCTTTTCGCTTAATTCACTATGCTATGGTGTAGATAAAAATTAATCATGTACAGAGTGACACATATAAAATGCGCCACTCTGCTTTGTAAAAAAATAATAATTGTGTGCATCGTGAATATAAAATTCGCCACTCTCTGCTTTTGCTTTGGTGTAAATAAATAATTGTGTAATATAGTGACACCTATACCATGTGACACCCTGTTGATCTATTCACTCATGTCTTTAAAATATGTCTAAAATTTTAAATAAAATAAAAATGATAATTATTATTATAATAGTATAGTAAATAGGTATCTTTAATTGTGAATTAGATATAGGAGTTCACACAATTTTAACTTAACGCCACATGTATACGAAACAAATTCAGGTACGTACTTGTCAAAAAATTTCATTCATCAACGTGTCGGTTTGTCAACAAAATCTGACCGGTTAATATCTTGTCCGCGCCTGTCTAAAACTGTCCTAGTCACCTCCCGCAAAGTTGAGTTAGACAATACCCAACCCTCTTCCATTGTTCTATTGTTATAAGAAGCGTGTATCATCCTGTGCCTAGTAACCAAGAATTTCCCCCTTAGTTGAAAGTATATTGACGCCTGTGTGAGATTTCTCTTTCTCTGAGATTTACTTCTCGCACTACCAATGTAAATTTTAAATGTGAACTAAAATCGTTTATTTGAGTAAACAAGAAAGAGTAGTATAGAATTTAATACTAATAGTAGAATAAGTATTTATAGTGACTCACATTTCAAAAATGGCTTTAGTAAACCCCTCTATTGTTAGATAAAGTGTTCGATCCCTTACCCCGAAACAAAACTTTTAAACAAAGTAAAATTAAATAAAAAAAAAATATTTTGTACTAATTTTATTTTATGGAATGATGATTCCCTAATTAAATAAACGAGTCCTAAACAAAAACAAAAAATTGTTAAATAAATGAGAAGTCCTTTAAATAAAAAGTTTAATAATATCTTAAATTAAACTAACGTGTAATAAAAGTGTAGTAGTAAAATAAGTAAAAAGAAAGTAATAATAAAAGTATATTTGAATAGTGTAAACACCCGGTCGTGGCCTGTTCGAAAAATAATTCCCCAGATTGCCAGTATAAGACAAACTAGTTCGTGCAGGAGATAATCGTGTTGAGAATTGTAGTAAGCCACCCCTATTGTTATGAAATCCTGCATTGGTAAACAATAGCCACCACCCCGTGTATAATGCGGGACGTAAACTCTGATCAGTGGGACTCATATCTTGAGTCCCTTGAAGTCGACCACGCCTCCATCTGGAGAGCGACGAGTCGCCTTACTCGCGAGAAGCGTACTCGCAACCCGTTGGATACCCCGAACGGCATTGTTTCTTCATCAGAAAACAAGGCTGAGGTCTTCGCCGACTGCATGGAGACTCAATTCACCGTTCATAGATGCGTCTCGGACCCTGCCCACTCGTTAGTGGTTCGGAACTTCCTATCTGGATATTTTCCCGCCCTCCACCTGACCTTCCCGCTCTCTTCGACAGGGACGAACTAGTTTCGTCTATCTGTCGTTTGAACCGCCGTCGCGCCCCTGGTCCTGATCGGATCGGGGCCGCAACTTTGCAATATCTCCCGGCCTCGGGCGTTGAATTGGTCTTGGATCTGTTCAACTCTAGTCTCCGGCTGCAATACTTCCCCCGCCTGTGGAAAAATGCCAACATCTGTATGATTCCCAAGCCCGGCAAGCCTAGAATGCTTGCAGGCAGCTATCGGCGACCTCGTCCTTTCCTCACCTCCGTACTATCAGCACGTCAGAACCACCTGCCGCTATACGCGTCAAACGCCCTCGGGCGATCTTAGACGAACCCCCGTAATTCTGTATGCTGTAACTTAGGTTCCCAAGCAATTCGATTTCCCTGTTACCTTCCTCTTCAGTCTGATACCTTCCCCAAGTATGTTGCTTTGCAAACTGCTTGGCGCTGTTACCGTGTGCCACAGACACGGAGGTTCCCTGCCTCGCGGGGAAAGACCGGCGCCACAAGGCGCCTGCCTGCCGGGCAGGGCGCATGCGGCATCTGCCGTTCGTCCCGAGACCGGCGGCAGTGTTACCATGACCCGGAACCTATATAAATATAACTGAATGAGAAAGCTTTCCGCCAACCCCTACGGCAATTCTCTCCGTAGGGCTGTTGCAGATGATCCCAGTGTCCTCATCATCGACCCGTCCGAACCGACACACTTTCCCACTGCGGGTCATACGCCGGATGTCCTTGATTTTGTAATTTTCAAGGCCATCCCCTTTCATCTACCATAGATGTATGACAACCACAGATATTGTATTAACTGTGGCGGCGCCCATGCTGCTAATAACAAGCGCTGTCCAGTTTATAAAGAGCAGCTGGACAAACTTGTAAAGCCAGTCCAGACTAAGCCTCGACATGTCCAGCCAGTAACATCGGCCAAAACCTCTGAGCCTGTGGTATGGAAACCAGCCCCTAGGTCTGCTCCGGTTCCGAAACCACCAAGAGAAGTGAGCCTGAGCAAAGCTCAACAGGCCACACCAAAAGCCGCGCCCTCGGAAACGGAATGCGAGATACCAGCCTACGCTAAAGTTCCTTTGCCGCAGGATGACGAGGAAATTGATCCCCCACTGCCGCCGCCACCCAAGCGCCTCGCTATCCCAAATCAGGCAAAACCCAAGGTAGACCTCAGGCCAAGAACACGGGCCAGCCAAAACCTGCCACTGGACCCAAGCCTGTCCGCCAAAAGCCAGAGCGGCCACCCGCTCCAGAACCTGCCCCCAAGGCTTCCACCGCCCCGCCCCGCCACAGCTATGCAGCTGCCGCCAAGCGTTCTCCCCAGGCCTCATCTACCGAAGATCTCGTCATTTCCGACTTTCTGGCAAACTACGACTTGCAGAAAGTAGCCCAAACTTTCCGCAAAATCAAGGATCGCTTGGCATCAGCCTCGCCCCAAGTTAAATTCCTCCTCTTGGTGGAAGCCTGCCGTAACCACGGCAATCCCTCAAGTGAGACCTCGAGCTCGTGGCGTGGAACGCCAACGGCCTCGCTTCCCGGTATTCTGAGCTCTTAGAGTTCGCTGCCCGTCACAAGCCCGATGTGCTTCTTATTGAAGAGACGCACCTGACCCCGCATCGTCGATTCCGACTACCCAACTACGTGTGCTACCGGGATGACCGGTCGGATCGCGCAGGAGGGGCACAGCCATCGCGGTGAAGGCGAGTCTTCGCCATCACCGCGTTGTCCTGCCTCAGCGGAGGAACCTCGAGCTCACAGCGGTTGAGCTCCATGGTGCTCTCGGCGGTCTACTCGTGGTTTCCGCTTACAAGCCTCCACAAACGGAGCTCCTGTCGAACGATCTGGAGGCCGTCTTTGGCGCACACAGAAGGGTAGTCCTGGCGGGCGACCTGAACTGTAAGCACCCTGATTGGGGGGAGCCGCTTGGTGAACCCAAACGGGGCCCGCTTACGCAGGTATGCTGATGCGGCTCGGGTCACAGTCATGGGTCCTACTAGGCCTACGTACTATCCCTCGAGGGCTAACTCCCGCCCTGTTGTACTGAACATTGCCGCGGTCAGGGGCGTTTATTGCCCGGTCCACGTCTCCGTCATTTCGGAACTGTCCTCGGACCATTGCCCCATCAGTGTGCATATAGCTACACAGCACTCTACCGTCCGTGACGAGCGGCGGGTAATCGAGTGGGAATGCTTTGGCCCGGCGTTCAGTCGCCGCCTACCTGAGCATATCCCGCTCGACACTACCCAGCATGTCGACGAGGCAGTCGCCTTATTCGACACAGGCGTAGTCTCGGCGGTAGACGTGTCCTCCCGGATGAAGCCAGGGCTCACGCCCAACTATCAGCGTATCCCCAAAGAGGTGTCTTAGCTCGCTTGCGAGAGGAATCGCCTCCGGAGACGCTGGCAGAGGACTCGTGACTCGGCTGACAAGGCTGCGTTTAACAGAGCGTCCGGCAAGTTGCGTCGCGACATGCTGGTGTTTCGTAGCCGCAACTGGGAGCTAGCTGTAACACAGATGGATGCCCCTGCCAAGAACCGTCATGTCTGGCGGATTCCCAGTGACCTAACGGGAAAGCGTAAACGCGCGCCTCTCCCCGCACTGGTCGGACCCGGCGGTCAACCCCTTGGCCGCCCCCTCGAAAAGGCAGAGTTCTTGGCTGACAGTTTAGAGCGACAGTTCGCTCCCAACCCATCCAAGAACCCGGTTTTCACTGAGCAAATCTGCCTCGAGGTAGAGCGCTTTCTATCGGCCGGTATCACAGTCCAGCCGAAGCCCATCTCCCCGGAGGAGGTCTCTGAGAGGATTGTTCAGCTCAAACCCCGGAAGGCGCCTGGCCCAGACGGAGTCATGAATTCCGCCCTCCATCGCCTTCCGGAGCGAGGAACACAGTTCCTCTCTGACCTTTTCAATTCATGCCTCAGACTGGCCTACTTTCCGGTGAAATGGAAAACGGCTACAGTAATAGTGATACCCAAGCCGGGAAAGAACTCTTCTCGCGTGGAGAACCTCTCCACCTTTTTTCAGACCCATCAACCTTTTTTCCGCGACGTCCAAGGTTTTCAAGCGATTGATCCAGCGTAGGATCAGCGACCATCTAGAAAGACTAGACGTGCTGATCCCCGAACAGTTCGGCTTTCGTGAGCTGCACTCCTCGACTCAGCTCAGGTGGTATAATCCACCAATCGCAGGTCGCTTCTGACCCCCCCCCATAAGTAGGTAAAAACATATAAAATGAACTCAAATAGACCCACTGACAGGAATCCTTTCTGAGACTCGGGACACTGCACTACTCGCAACCCCCATTCGTTTCGGATGACAGGCCCACAGTTGCCCACTCTCCTCTCCCTGCCTCTTTCGGTCATTTTCTCCGATCGTACTTGTGCGATCGTATCTTTAGAGTATGCGTCGATGGGACGTACTCATCCGTCTGCCCAGTCGCCGCAGGCGTACCTCAAGGATCTGTCCTTGGCCCCGTTCTGTAC
Organism: Magicicada septendecula; assembly: GCA_034769895.1. Taxonomy (NCBI): domain Eukaryota; kingdom Metazoa; phylum Arthropoda; class Insecta; order Hemiptera; family Cicadidae; genus Magicicada; species Magicicada septendecula. The sequence continues at coordinate 372,683,950 of CM068367.1, read as the reverse complement.
CTCGTGTACACGAACGACCTGCCTGTTCAGCCTGAAGTCACTCTCTCGCTCTATGCGGATGACGCCATGTACCACGCCAGCTCAGCGAGTCTTGATTTCGCAGCTGGCCTGGTGCAACGTCAGCTCGCCGTACTTCCGGACTGGCTAAGGAAGTGGAGGATGGCTTTCAATGCGGAGAAATCCAAGGCGATCGCCTTTTCTCATAAATTGACTTCCCGATGCCAGTTCCTCTCCCTTGAAGGGAGCCCAATCGAATGGAAACCGACTGTAAAGTACTTGGGCTTCACTCTTGACCGACGTCTAAGCTTTGCATCTCACGTCTCTCTGAGTCTCCAGCGCGCCAGAGGCGTCAGAGCCAAACTATTTCCCTTTCTCTCTCATCGGGGTTAGTGCCTGTGGGCAATAAACTCACCATCTACTTGCTCTTTCTTAGGACAATCCTGACTTACGCAGCTCCCGCCTTTTAGGTACTACTCAGCCCATCCGTTGTCGCCCGTTTGGAAACTTTCCAATCCCGAACCCTCCACTACATCTCCAACTCTCCCTGGTTTGTCAGAAATGATGCCATCAGGCGAGGGTTGATGGTTCCTTCACTCACCGAATTCGTTCGGTCCCTTGCCCTCAAACTATTTACGCGAGGCTATGTCACGACCCATCCCCACATCCGTCGACTAAGCACAGATGTCGGCCCACCACCTAGACGACACAAACGCAACCGAGCATTGCTCGACGACCCTCCATAAGCAATTTACAGAACGTCTGCCCAATCCCCCCCGACCTTGAGTATTTTCACATTCCTACTCCTTCCTTCTTTCTCTTGTCCGTGCTGGCGCTCGGCGACAGACTAGGGGGGGGTCTGCGCTTGCCTAGGTGTGCTTAGTGCCACCTCTGGTGGACGCTGCCTCCTCCTACGCTCTCTCCCGTGCGCCGACATTGCCGCTTGGCAGCCCTCGGCGACTTTTCCTGAGCGGTTAGAGGCGCCCTACCCGTTGTGGGAGGGTAATTCCTACTACTCAAGCGAAAAGACTTCGAGGCCTCCCCCATTCTGCCGTCGCGGGTCTCTTCGAGGTCCCAGGGTCCAAGAAAATTAATAACATCCTATCCCTCCAAAATAAAATTGATGGAGGTCCCATTACTCAGACAGCGCGAGATCGCTGGTTAGTGTAACAAGCAGGCATCGGGTATCACCCGGACACTGCGACCACCGGAGCACGACTAGCTGCTGCTTTGCTCAACTTGGACTTGGACTCGGATGACAGTTTATGATACACAACCGAAAACAGAGCATACAACTCGACTCTCTAAGTCAATAAGCATACTGTATTGTGTGCTCTTTACTGTCCGCGGATACCTATTACTTTAAACCTATCGAAATGCCACCGAAGAAAAGAAAGAGTATTGGTCAGATAACTCCTGCAACAACAAAAAAGCCATCCGTGCGTCGGCAACACCTGAACAACGGGAGCTTCGTCTACAGTAGGAGTGTATCAGAGCTTCTATGTCCAGAGCAAGGGAAACGTTGGAGGAAAGAGAGCTTCGCCTGCACCAGGACCGTGTCAGAGCTTCTGCAACAAGGGAAAGGGAAACGTGGGAGGAAAAAGAGCTTCGCCTGCACCAGAAACGTGCCAGAGCTTCTACGTCAAGGGCAAGGGAAACGGAGGAGGAAAGAGAGCTTCTGTTAATATGTCTAACAAGTAAAATATATTTATTTTCGGCATAACAAGGTTCCAATTATTCGCTCAATCCTTTTATAATCATTATCCAGAGCGAAGCCGGGCAAATACACTAGTCTTGAATACAAACAAGAGTGGTCTAGAATGAAAGTAAAAAAATTTACTATCAAACTGATTTAAATTTACACATTTGCTCTGAAAATATATATTATATCGGAAACAATCCCAAAAACTTCTTGCTTTTTACTCTGTGTGTGTGTGTGTGTGTGTGTGTGTGTGTGTGTGTGTGTGTGTGTGTGTGTGTGTGTGTGTGTGTGTGTGTGTGTGTGTGTGTGTGTGTGTGTGTGTGTGTGTGTGTGTGTGTGTGTGTGTGTGTGTGTGATCGACCTCAGCTGACATAGGCTATATTAATACTCGAAATGTAGAAAAGATACATTGTTTTTATTTGCAGAAGAATTACTGATATTTGAGGGCACTGAAAATTCTAAATAGCTGATGTGTGAGATCAGTGCGTATATTTTAAGTGGAGTTTTTATAAACCTGCTAGACTTACATATCACTCTACTGTAATATTATCAGTGTGCTATAAATTATGGCAAGCACTTTTTATGAATCAGAGAATGAAATGAGAACTGTTGACTTTTAATTAATCTTGTACAATAGCAAACTTCTTCATCTTATATTCTCTAAAACCTTCTTTGATACTGCAGGCAATTTGGATTTTTTCAAATTTAATAATAACAACAATTTATTATCTTAATTATACTTTATTCAGATAATCTTTTAAGCTATTATTATTTTATGTCATTAGCGTGAACACTTTAGATGTAAATGTGTCGAACAAATTTGATCAAATAAAATGGACTAGGTTACCACTGAGTTTTACTCAGTACAGAGTTTTAGTGGGAAGTTAAGTGTCCTGGTACATACAGTATAAAGACTCAATGTAAATTTAATAAAATTTGATGAGGTCTTAAGATTACATATAAGCTGGGTATAGAAAGTCTTTTACATAAAAAATATTCAGTGTTAGTTCTAAAACCAAAATAGTGAATTCTGTTTCAGTACGCTAAACTCGACATTTCTATGTGAAAGTAATATTTAAGATGTTATATTTCATGTATGACATATAAACACAAAAGCTAGTCTACGTACGCAGCACCACACATTATAAGGATGTCTATACATCTACCTTAGCTTTCCACAGAATTCCTTAAAAACACATTGCTCTCTAGCCAGTCTTCGTTCACAAAGTTTTATTCCAGAAGAATCAGTTCATGATTTTATACTGCATTTCATTCTGAAATTAAAAGTTGTTTGTATAAAAATTAAAATGTGCCCTGTTTTTGTAAATTATGAATTATTTTCATCAACAAATGTGGAAATCATTCAGTAAAAACAAAAAGTGTTATTTCAGTCCTTTGGCATTAATTTCTCTGAAAGGATGAAATTGATGGAGCCATACAAATTATTATTTAAAATATGCTATTTTATTTGTGCATAAATATTATATTGTAATAAAATATTAGGCTAATTTAATTTATTTATGAACTGTTTACTCACCTCAAAAATGTTTATCTAAGCAGTATTTTTATCATTTACATTTTATTATTGTAGTGCACATTAATAAAATGCAAAGAAAATATTACAGCTATAGAAATATGAGTACAAGTGTAAAATATTATATCACAATAAAATTCTTATTTAATAAGGTCAATTAAATAAATAAAAAATGTTTAAAAAGCCTGGTAGCCGGATCAGATAATATTCTTGAAGAAAAGTGCAATAAGAAGGCAATAATTATAGAGACGTAAACCTGCTTGACATAGTCTATGAAATACGTAAAAATTATATACTTCCTAACAAATATCATTACAAATATAATAAGAGAGGAACAGATGGGATTTCATAGAAGTAAATGTACGGCATATCTGGGTATTAACACAAGAGACAAACAGTATCTAAAAAATATTCAACTGAAAAATACTGAGAAAATGTTTTGGACAGTGTAAAACAACAGTGTCATGGAGAATACAAAATAAATAATCTAATATATGGAGCTGATACAGTAAGGTTTATAAAAAGTAGAATGATAGCCTAGCTGGAACATACAATGAGCATAGAAAACACAGAATTCACAGAAAAATTCTAGAATGGAGAACAGTAGGTAGGAGATCAAGAGGGAAGCCAAGGGCAAAATAGATCAAGGATGTTGAGGAGCATTTGATGAGTATACAGATAAGAAGCTGGAAATGGCTATGTAATGAAAGGGCTGAACAGAGGAAATTTGTTGAAGAGGTTAAAACCCTTACTGGGAATACTGAAATTAAACGTTTCTATAAAAATTAAAATGCGCTCCGTTTTTGTAAATTATGAATTATTTTCATCAACAAACCCCCCCATACTGGGTTATAACATCAATGGAGGAAGAAAGAAATGTATAGAATGTTCAATCATGTAATTGAGAAATCTCTCGACTATAATCTCTATATTACAAGTGCTTTGTGGATTGAGAAAGCTTTTAATTGGTCATCAGATAGGCGTTTTTGGTAATTACGCAAGAAAGAGAATATCACCACATCTTAGCAGACCAATAAAACAGCTGTATAACAAGTCAAGCATATTCATTGGTTGGATGGCAAAATATCCATCTAATTGTGCTTAATAAACAGTTGATACAAGACTGCAGTGTTTTACTAATGTAATTCAACATTTACACAGATGACAGTATCTAGAATTGGAAAGAAAATTATAGAATCACACATATTATGCATTGCCGACCTGACAGTAATTAGAAACACAGAAAATGAATTACAAAGGGGCTTGTATCAACTACATCAAATAAATCATCATCATCATCATTTAGCTTTATATACTATGTATACCTTTTCCCTAGTCTACCTAAAATTCTCATTCCTTCTGATTTATATGTTCTTGCCTTTAGTTCAACCTGGTTTGGTTCTTGCAGTTGTCCCCAAATGCTAATTTCAATTCACATTGTTTGATTTAATTTTCTCATTCAGAATAAAATATTATAAGTCCTTCTCTTACTGCTACATTTTTATCACATCTCTTTCATTGAATCCTTTAATTCTTCTTAGATACTCATCTCTAGTACTTGGATCCTTTATTTGTATTGGTAAACTATCATACATGTATGTGAGTAATACCAGTGTCTTATAGAACGTTAACATTGTTTTCTTTGTGTATTTTTACTTCCATGTTCCTTAAGGAAATGGAAGTATTGCGATGGCAAAAAAAAATCGTGTTCGAGATTATTGCAGATTCTGATTGTACTACACTCAAAACATGAAAAAATATCGGTATGGAGAACCATACATGACTTCCATATTCTAAGATTTATATTTAAATCTTAATATCGCCTGCCAAGCGCGATATATTTTCTCTTATACATGATTTACATTAAAATGAAAAAACTTTAATTTTATTGCCTGGCAACAAAATTATTTTATTTTTACCAATTACCATTGTTTGAAAAAGTTTAAATAAATTTTCAAGTACTTTACTCTTGTTAAAATGTAAAAGGTTGCAGGTAAACTACCCCTTCCCCTTAACCGATCTTCACCAAAATCGAAAGTCATTGAGAACTCTACAATTCAGGGATGTATGCAAAACATTATTTGATTCTGTTTGAATTTGCGGCTGTTATCGTTTGCCATAGAAAATACGCTTGATAAAAAAATGTTGCAGGTAAACTACCCCTTCCCCTTAACCGATCTTCACCAAAGACAGCAGGTCTTGAGTACTCTACAAATCAGGGCTGTATGCAAAACATTATTTAATTCTGTTTGAATTTGCGGCTGTTATCGTTTGCCATAGAAAATACCCTTGTTAAAAAAACGTTGCAGGTAAACTACCCCTTTCCCTCAACCGATCTTCACCAAAAACAACAGGTCTTGAGAACTATTCAATTCAGGGCTGTATGCAAAATATTATTTGATTCTGTTTGAATTTGCGGCTGTTATCGTTTGCCATAGAAAATACGCTTGATAAAAAAATGTTGCAGGTAAACTACCCCTTCCCCTTAACCGATCTTCACCAAAAACAATAGGTCCTGAGTACTCTACAAATCAGGGCTGTATGCAAAACATTATTTGATTCTGTATGAATTTGCGGCTGTTATCGTTTGCCATAGAAAATACCCTTGTTAAAAAAATGTTGCAGGTAAACTACCCCTTTCCCTTAACCGATCTTCACCAAAAACAACAGGTCTTGAGAACTCTACAATTTGGGGCTGTATGCAAATAATCTTTTGATTCTGTTTGAATTTGCGGCTGTTATCGTTTGCCATAGGAAATACCCTTGTTAAAACATAAAATGTTACTGGTAAACTACCCCTTTTCCTTAACCGATCTTCACCAAAAACAATAGGTCTTGAGAACTCTACAATTCAGGGCTGTATACGAAACATTATTTAATTCTGTTTGAATTTGCGGCTGTTATCGTTTGTCAAAAAAAAAAATTTCCCTTGATAAAAAAACCGTTGCAGGTAAACTACCCCTTTCCCTCAACCAATCTTCACCAAAAACAATAGGTCTCGAGTACTGTACAAATCAGAGCTGTATGCAAAAAATTATTTGATTCGGTTTGAATTTGCGGCAGTTATCGTTTGCCATAGAAAAAAAACTACAGACAGACAGACAGACAGACAGACAGACACACAGACCGACACACAGACACTTTTCGGAAAACGACTTTTTTTCATGTTTTGAGTGTAGTAGAATCAGAATCTGCAATAATCTCGAACACGATTTTTTTTGCCATCACCATACTTCCATTCCTTAAGGAATATGGAAGTAAAAGTCATTTTTCGAAAAGTGTCTGTGTGTGTATGTCTGAATGTCTGTCTGTAGATTTTTTTTTCTATGGCAAACGATAACAGCCGCAAATTCAAACTGAATCAAATCATTTTTTGCATACAGCACTGATTTGTAGAGTACTCACGATCTATTGTTTTTGGTGAAGACCGGTTAAGGGAAAGGGGTAGTTTACCGGCAACGATTTTTTTTAAATCAAGGGTAATTGTTTTATAAGGCAAACGATAACAGCCGCAAATTCAAACAGAATCAACTACTCTTTTGCATACAGCCCTGATCTGTAGAGTACTCAAGACCTGTTGTTCTAGGTGAAGATCGGTTAAGGGAAAGGGGTAGTTTACCTGCAACGTTTTATGTTTTTATGTTTTAAAAGGGTATTTCTTATGGCAAACGATAAGTGTAGCAAATTCAAACAGAATCAAATAATTTTTTGCATGTAGCCCTGATTCGTAGAGTACTCAAGACCTATTGATTTTGGTGAAGATCGGTTAAGGGAAAGGGGTAGTTTACCGGCAACGGGTTTTTATCGGGGGTAATTTTACTGCCATATTCCTTAAGGAATGGAAGTATGGTGATGGCAAAAAAAATCGTGTTCGAGATTATTGCAGATTCTGATTCTACTACACTCAAAACATGAAAAAAAGTCGTTTTCCGAAAAGTGTCTGTGTGTGTGTCTGTCTGTCTGTGTGTCTGTGTGTCTGTGTGTCTGTAGATTTTTTTTCTATGGCAAACGATAACTGCCGCAAATTCAAACAGAATCAAATAATTTTTTGCATGCAGCCCTGATTTGCAGAGTACTCACGACCTATTGGTTTTGGTGAAGATCGGTTGAGGGAAAGGGGTAGTTTACCTGCAACGGTTTTTTTTTTAGCAAGGGTAATTTTGTTTGTTTGGCAAACGATAACAGCCGCAAATTCAAACAGAATCAAATAATGTTTCGCATACAGCCCTGAATTGTTGAGTTCTCAAGATCTGTTGATTTTGGTGAAGATCGGTTAAGGGAAAGGGGTAGTTTACCTGTAACGTTTTATGTTTTAACAAGGGTATTTCCTATGGCAAACGATAACAGCCGCAAATTCAAACAGAATCAAAAGATTATATGCATATAGCCCTAAATTGTAAAGGTCTCAAGACCTATTGTTTTTGGTGAAGTTCGGTTGAGGGAAAGGGGTAGTTTACCTGCAACGTTTTTTTAACAAGGGTATTTTCTATGGCAAACGATAACAGCCGCAAATTCAAACAGAATCAAATAATGTTTTGCATACAGCCCTGATTTGTAGAGTACTCAAGACCTGTTGTTTTTGGTGAAGATCGGTTAAGGGAAAGGGGTAGTTTACCTGTAACGTTTTATGTTTTAACAAGGGTATTTCTTATGGCAAACGATAACAGCCGCAAATTCAAGCAGAATCAAAAGATTATTTGCATACAGCCCTAAATTGTAGAGTTCTCCAGACCTATTGTTTTTGGTGAAGATCGGTTGAGGGAAAGGGGTAGTTTACCAGCAACGTTTTTTTAACAAGGGTATTTTATATGGCAAACGATAACAGCCGCAAATTCAAACAGAATCAAATAATGTTTTGCATACAGCCCTGATTTGTAGAGTACTCAAGACCTATTGTTTTTGGTGAAGATCGGTTAAGGAGAAGGGGTAGTTTACCGGCAAAGTTTTTTTATCAAGCGTATTTTCTATGGCAAACGATAACAGCCGCAAATTCAAACAGAATCAAATAATTTTTTGCATGCGTCCCTGAATTGTAGAGTTCTCAATGACTTTCGATTTTGGTGAAGATCGGTTAAGGGGAAGGGGTAGTTTACCTGCAACTTTTTACGTTTTAACAAGAGTAAAGTACTTGAAAATTTATTTAAACTTTTTGAAACAATGGTAATTGTTAAAAATAAAATTATTTGTTGCCAGGCAATAAAATTATAATTTTTTCATTTTAATGTAAATCATGTATAAAAGAAAATATATCGCGCTTGGCAGGCGATATTAAGATTTAAATATAAATCTTAGAATATGGAAGTCATGTATGGTTCCCCATACCGATTTTTTACTTCCATGTTCCTTAAGGAAATGGAAGTATGGTGATGGCAAAAAAAATCGTGTTCGAGATTATTGCAGAATATGATTGTACTACACTCAAAACATGAAAAAATTCATTTTTCGAAAAGTGTCTGTGTGTCTGTCTGTGTGTGTGTCTGTCTGTGTGTGTGTCTGTCTGTGTGTGTGTCTGTGTGTCTGTAGATTTTTTTTCTATGGCAAACGATAACTGCCGCAAATTCAAACAGAATCAAATAATTTTTTGCATGCAGCCCTGATTTGCAGAGTACTCGCGACCTGTTCGTTTTGGTGAAGATCGGTTGAGGGAAAGGGGTAGTTTACCTGCAACGGTTTTTTTTTAGCAAGGGTAATTTTGTTTGTTTGGCAAACGATAACAGCCGCAAATTCAAACAGAATCAAATAATGTTTCGCATACAGCCCTGAATTGTAGAGTTCTCAAGATCTGTTGTTTTTGGTGAAGATCGGTTAAGGGAAAGGGGTAGTTTACCGGCAACGTTTTATGTTTTAACAAGGGTATTTTATATGGCAAACGATAACAGCCGCAAATTCTAACATAATCAAATGATTATTTGCATGCAGTCCTAAATTGTAGAGATCTCAAGACCTATTGTTTTTGGTGAAGATCGGTTAACGGAAAGGGGTAGTTTACCAGCAACGTTTTATCTTTTAACAAGGGTATTTTTTCTGTGACGAACGATAACTGCCGTAAATTCAAAGAGAATTAACTAATCTTTTGCATACAGCCCTGAATTGTAGAGTTCTCAAGACCTATTGTTATTGGTGAAGATCGGTTAATGGAATAGGGTAGTTTACCAGCAACGTTTTATGTTTTGTCAAGGGTGTTTTCTATGGCAAACGATAACAGCCGCAAATTCAAACAGAATCAAATAATTGTTTGCATACAAGCCTGAATTGTAGAGTACCCAAGACCTGTCGTTTTTGGTGAAGATCGGTTAAGGGAAAGGGGTAGTTTACTAGCAACGGTTTTTTTCAAGGGTAATTTTTTTTTCCATAGTAGACGATAACAGCCGCAAATTCAAACAGAATCAAATGATGTTTTGCATACAGCTTTGTATTGTAGAGTTCTCAATACCTATTGGTGTTGGTGAAGATCGGTTAAGGGAAAGGGGTAGTTTACCAGCAACATTTTATGTTTTAACAAGGGTAATTTTTTATATGACGAACGATAACTGCCGTAAATTCAAACAGAATCAACTAGGTTTTTGCATACCTTTTTGAACTAAAGAGAACTCAAGGTCTGTTGATTTTGTTGAAGATCGGTTAAGGGAAGGGGTAGTTTATCAGCAACGTTTTATGTTTTAAAAAGGGTAATTTTTTTTATGACGAACGATAACTGCCGAAAATTAAATGAGAATAAAATAATTTTTTGCACTCTTTCCTGAGTTGCAGAGAGCTCAAGGTCTATTGATTTTGGTGGAGATCAGTTAAGGGAAAGGGGTAGTTTACCTGCAACATTTTATGTTGTAACAAGAGAAATGTTTCCATGACAAACGATAACTGCCGTACATTCAAACAGAATCAAATATTTTTTTGCATGCTTCCCTGAATTGTAGAGGACGGAAGGTCTGTTGATTTTGGAGAAGATCGGTTAAGAGAAAGGGGTAGTTTACCTGAAACATTTTATGATTTAACAAGAGTAAAGTACTTAATTTTTATAAATAAAGTATCCTGATAAGAAGCTCATAGTTTTCCACTGTAGGAAACGTAGATGAAATATCTATAAATGAAGAGGTTATGTGAACGGGGTGGGGGTAATTTTCTATTATTAAAAATTATAGTTGAAGGTGGAGGGGAGAATTTTTTATATGTGTACTACGTTATCGGAACCAAAGAAGTATTTTTTTGTTAAAATTGCTTCCCGGGCTCTTGAGCCGTAGTTCAATGTTTTCTGCAAAACCAAACTTTTCGGCAGTGCCATCGACTGCCATCATCGGTGAAAATCGAGTGCGAAAACGTGAGGTGGTATACGTTAGTGACCACAGTACTGTGGTTAATGCTGAAGCAATAAGTAGAAAGACGTAGTTTCTATGGAAATATTTCATTTCGAATATGATTTTAAATATAAATCTTAGAACATGGAAGTCATGTATGGTTCTCCATACCGATTTTTTCTATGGCAAACGATAACAGCCGCAAATTCAAACAGAATCAAATAATGTTTTGCATACAGCCCTAAATTGTAGATTTCTCAAGGTCTGTTGATTTTGTTGAAGATCGGTTAAGGGAAAGGGGTAGTTTACCAGCAACATTTTATGTTTTAAGAAGGGTAATTTTTTTTTGCGAAGGAAAACTGCCGCATATTCAAACAGAATCAAATAATGTTCTGCATACACCCCTGAATTGTAGAGTTCGCAAGATCTGTTGTTTTTGGTGAAGATCGGTTAAGGGAGAGGGGTAGTTTACCAGCAACGTTTTATGTTTTAAAGGGGTAATTGTTTATATGACGAACGATAACTGCCGCACATTCAAACACAACCAAATATTTTTTGCATGCATCCCTGAATTGTAGAGGACTGAAGGTCTATTGATTTTGGTGAAGATCGGTTAAGAGAAAGGTGTAGTTTACCTGCAACGTTTTATGTTTTAACTAGAGTAAAGTACTTAATTTTGATAAATAATGTATCCTAATAAGAATCTCATAATAATCCACTGTAGAAACGTAGATGAAATATCTATAAATGAAGAGGTTAGGTGAACGGGGTGGGGGTAATTTTCTATTAATGAAAATTATAGTCGATTGGGGAGGGGAGAATTTTTTATATGTGTACTACGTTATCGGCACCAAAGAAGTAGTTCTTTGTTAAAATTCCTTCCCGGGCTGTTTAGCCGTACTCCAATGTTTTCTGCAAAACCAGACTTTTCGGCAGTCCATCGACTGCCATCATCAGTGAAAATCGAGTGCGAAAACGTCAGGTGGTATACGTTAGTGACCATAGTACCGTGGTTAAGTCTGAAGCAATAAGTAGATAGAAGTAGTTTATATGGTAATATTTCATTTCGAATATGATTTTAAATATAAATCTTAGAACATGGAAGTCATGTATGGTTCTCCATACCGATATTTTAAAATAGCGGCACATGTATTATTAATGTGTCCACTTGTTGATTTAAGTCTTTGCAAAGGAAGTATTTAAAATTGTTTTTGCTTTGATTTTCTATCTTCTAAGTCAATTAGAAACCTCTTACAGGTTCTGCTTTAGAGAAAACTATAATCTTTGTTTAGGAATGAAGTTTTTCAGCTTAACTCTGCTACTTATTTGTTGCTGTTTTTAGCTTCTTTATAATAGAGTCTCTATTTTTTAAATCTTTGTCAGGTTGTCTGCACAAAAAATTAGACTTAACAGAGTACTGTGATCTAAGTAAACACCAACCCCAGAATTTCATTTCCAGTTAATAATATTAATTTATACTAATACATGCAGCCACTTCATATTATTGTAGCATAGTTCTGCTGAACTTGCATGTAGAAGAACCTGTAGGCCTGTCTGCTACCTTATTGCATAACGTTCATAAAGCCTTCACTTTAGATAAGAACACAAACAAATTGTGTTAGCGAGAATTCGCCAAGTACTAAAAATAAAAGTTATCTGAAGCAGTTACATGCAGAAATTAAACAGTCCATTGAATTTCTCTCGAAGGTGACTTAACTGATACATTTTGTGATTTAAGTCAAAATGTCAAGACCTTATAGGCCAGAGCATAAATACAAATCAATACATATTCAAAATATCGGTATGGAGAACTATACATGACTTCCATGTTCTAAGATTTATATTTAAAATCATATTCGAAATGAAATATTTCCACAGAAACTACGTCTTTCTACTTATTGCATCAGCATTAACCACAGTACTGTGGTCACTAACGTATACCACCTCACGTTTTCGCACTCGATTTTCACTGATGATGGCAGTCGATGGCACTGCCGAAAAGTCTGGTTTTACAGAAAACATTAGACTACGGCTAAGCAACCCGGGAAGCAATTCTAACAAAAAACTACTTCTTTGTTGCCGATAACGCAGTACACGTATAAAAAATTCTCCCCTCCATCTTCAACTATAATTTTTAATAATAGAAAATTACTCCCACCCCGTTCACCTAACCTCTTCATTTATAGATATTTCATCTACGTTTCTACAGTGGATTATTACGAGCTTTTTATCAGGATATTTATCTATATAAAAATTAAGTACTTTACTCTTGTTAAATCATAAAATTTTTCTGGTAAACTACCTCTTTCTCTTAACCGATCTTCTCCAAAATCAAGGACCTTCAGTCCTCTACAATTCAGGGATGCATGCAAAAAAATATTTGATTCTGTTTGAATTTTCGGCAGTTATCGTTCGTCATTAAAAAATTAACCTTTTTAAAACATAAAACTTTTGTGATAAACTACCCCTTTCCCTTAACCGATCTTCAACAAAATCAACAGACCCTGAGCTCTCTTTAGTTCAAAAAGGTATGCAAAAACGTAGTTGATTCTGTTTGAATTTACGGCAGTTATCGTTCGTCATATAAAAAATAACCCTTGTTAAAACATAAAATGTTGTAGGTAAACAACCCCTTTCCCTTAACCGATCTTCACGAAAACAATAGGTCTTGAGAACTCTATAATTCAAGGCAGTATGAAAAAATTATTTGATTATGTTTGAATTTGTGGCTGTTATCGTTTACCATAGAAAATACCCTTGTTAAAACATAAAATGTTGCAGGTAAACTACCCCTTTCCCTTAACCGATCTTTACCAAAATCAACAGGTCTTGAGAACTCTACAATTCAGGGCTGTATGCAAAATATTATTTGATTGTGTTTGAATTTGCGGCTGTTATTGTTTGCCATAGAAACAAATTACCCTTGATTAAAAAAAAAAGTTGCGCGTAAACTACCCTTTTCCCTTAACCGATCTTCACCAAAAACAATAGGTCTTGAGTACTCTACAAATCAGAGCTGTATGCAAAAAATTAGTTGATTCTGTTTGAATTTGCGGCTATTATCGTTTTCCATAGAAAAGAAATCTACAGATAGACAGATAGACACACAGACAGACACACACACACAGACACTTTTCGAAAAACGACTTTTTTTCATGTTTTGAGTGTAGTACAATCAGAATCTGCAATAATCTCGAACACGATTTTTTTTTGCCATCACCATACTTCCCATTTCCTTAAGGAACATGGAAGTAAAATATCGGTATGGAGAACCATACATGACTTCCATATTCAAAGATTTAAATTTAAAATCATTTTCGAAATGAAATATTACCATAGAAACTACTTCTTTCTACTTACTGCTTCAGCCTTAACCACAGTACTGTGGTCACTAACATATACCACCTCACGTTATCGCACTCGATTTTCACTGATGATGGAAGTCGATGGCATTGCCGAAACGTCTGGTTTTGTAGAAAACATTGGACTACGGCCAAATATCCCGGGAAGGAATTTTAACTAAAACTACTTCTTTGTTGCCGATAACGTTGTACACATATATATAAAAAATATGCATAAAATTAATGGCTTGTATAAGTTAATGATTGATCTCCATTAAGTAGTGCTCAAGTTTCCAAAGTTTTAATATTATGATGTCTGTAATTAAAACATCAGAGCAGGTTTAGTGTCAATGAGGGTACACCGTGGACTAAAATTTTCAACATTTCCTATTGAGCGTTGCTTAGAGTAAAGCTGCGAATCTACAGTGTATGTTTCACAGAACAAACACGCGAAAAAGAAGGAGCGCTCCGAAGTCACTCATGGACCCTCAGCATCTTGCAGAGGGTCCATTCCCTAAAGACGAAAAGTCTATCTATGAATCGTTCCTCTGTAAACACGTGCAGTTACACTGCCCAGCGATCCACAGGAAGCAATTGATGTCCATTTTTTCGGCTTGCACGCGTTATGTTGGTGTGGGTTTCGGCACTTTCCATTTAAAAAGCGTGCAAATGTAAGAAAATAAACATGAGTGAGGCCAGAAATAACTCGAATTGTGTGTGTGTGTGTGTGTGCGCGCGCGCGCGCGCGCGCGTGTGTGTGTGTCTTCCCACGTAAACATTACGTAACTGAGATATGTTTACCTGCCACGAACGATATATTATTTTATACATGTACGAGGTGTGTTCAAAAAAAGACCGAACTATTTGTGTAGCACGTCAACTAGCGCATAGAGCGAGCTGCAGAATTAAGTGCTGCTAGCGACAGGTTTTGACGCCTGAATGCCGTTTTCTCTGTTCCGTCACGATCTTCTGTCTTCGAGCTACACGCGCTGTAGTGGGCACGGGCACACACCGTCCGGCGGATTTATAACGAAGTGAGAATGAAGATCTTAACACAACGTGTGTGTATAAAATTTTGCTGCTGACTTCGTAAAATCTTTACAGAGCTATTTCCATTGTCTTCCAAAGTTTTCATTACCATTTGCATTGGTACGCAGTTGTTGACCGATTTCAAAACGGGTCCCTTTCTGATCGTCGTCAACAAACACAGTAAGAATTTTTCACTGATACGATACATTTAAATTTTTCTATCAAAATTTAATTTTACGATCTTAAATGGATTCTGTCAGAAAGTATCGGCATTTAAACGATGATTTACAATTACCACATCACGAGCTCTCTTCCCATGATCTTCGATATCGCTTTGATCTGCACCGACCATTGTTTTTCCCTCTTTAAAAATTCTTAAACTAATCGTTCGCCTCACGCAAGCTTCCGCGTATGCTTAATTGAAAACCAGAATGTCTCTGAAAAGTTTTAACCCAGTTTTGCTGCAAAATTTCATACGCACACGTTGTTCTCGCGGCCTTTCTTAATCGGTTTGTCACTAATCCGCCGGCCAGCGTGTGCACGTCCCCACTCAATGTGATATACCTCAAAGACTACTGCTAATAGCGGAACACAATAAGTGGTAGTTTGTTGTCAAAAACTATCGCTAGGTGCGCGCAAAGTCGCGGCGCGTCGTTTGTGCGGATTGATGTGTTACTCAAAAAGTTTGGTCTTTTTATGAACACACCTCGTATATTAACTCATACTGTAACCCCTCTTTCTTTTTATGTATTTTTTGAATATAAAACAACTTCTTTAATTTTAATTTTTTTTTTTTTGAAAGAGAAGCCACAAGTCAATTAGGACTAGGCTGGAGCCTAGAGAAGCAAAATCGTGCCGGGTCCAGTATGACGGGACTTGCAATGAGACTCAGCTGTAATGTAACAATAACAAGTTTATTGTATGCTTAGAAATCATACATGCAGGCCAACTCTAGTACATCATTGTCCCCCCCATGAATCATAATTATCACGAATGATTTAAGCCCTGCTTTAATAGTATTAAATTAAAACAACACGTGTACATCATAACAAGTGTGCATAAATTCAGTAAATATATACATATATATAAATATAAAGCATAACAAGCAAAACAACATGTGTATAGCATAACAAGTGTGTACAAATTCAGTAAACACATATATAAATATAATATAATAACAAGTGTGTATAAATTCAGCAAATATATATAAATATAATAGCATAACAAGTGTGTATAAATTCAGCAAGTATATGTATGTATATATATATATACATATAAGATTCTCCCCCATCTTGTGGCTAGCTAGACACGGACAAACATAACACACACAGAACATAAGGCACACAAACTCACAATTACATCAATTCTAACACGAATGCCCCAGGAATGCACCCGCCCCGCAGGCAGTGTAACTACAATACTCCGAACCCAGCAGAGATAAAATATTCGCCCATCAACAACCCGTTTTTGCAGAATTACATAAAAGCCAAAACCCCTAGAAACGATGATGAAAACTCATAACTCATAAATAAAACCGGACCGCCCATTTGCATAGCATTCCACTGATCAATAACCCATCATGAGTGTATGAACCTTAAGTTCCTTCCACAGCATTAAATAAACTTTACAGAACTACATCATCTGATTTCAAACAGTTACTTTACTTCACAAATTCCGGAGGATTTAAAAATCAATATGTACTTTAACAATCAGAAATTAATCCCTCGAGACTTTACAATTTCAGAAAAATTTAGACAATGTATATTTTACAAAAAATAATGAGTATATGTTTTATAGTTAACGAAAATTAAACAGCAGATACTACAAGTGAAAGTTAATCAATATGTATTTGCCAGTTAAGAAAAACAATCAGTATAGCCCTTTTGTAAGGAGCAAAATCAACTACTATATATCCAGGAGAAAAACAAATTATTTTCTATTAACCCCGAATGGCTATATAAATATAATTAAAATGAAAATATTACAATAAGGCGGTTGTGCTCTAGCATCTGTGGCAGCGCGCCAGCATGTGGTTGACAAAGTTTGACAGGCCTGCAACCTGTCTAAGGTTGCACCAGCATGAGCCAGAGAAAAACTAAGTCCCCTTTTTAAACCCCAGAAAACGTCCCAAAAAAAACCCAGGAAACCCCCAGCCCTTAAATGTTAAACCCTCAGTGAAGTTAAAATATATTCATCTCTGTTCCAGCCGGAACAGAGCTACTAACCTGTACTATAGATTTTGTAAAAACTAAAATGACAATGAAGAGCAAACTGTACAATGTGCAAGTGTGGAAATCTCTCTGGCACGCTCCCCCAGTGCAGGACACAATTACAGGCAGTGCACTCAGCGTTATGTAATTCAGTTTTAAAAGTGTTCTTGAATTTAACTTATAATGTTCTGAGTCCTGATAAGCTGCTCCCATTCTGGCAGAGAGTCTGCAAACGTGGTCACATGGATGCAAGGATATTTAATATGAACAGGCGCACTGACGGCCCGGCCCCCAAAAGAAAAATAATAGAGTACATATCACCTTATTTCAGCTGGCAAGTGTTACATTGAAAATCAGTCTCCAGCTCCCTCTTCGTACAAGATCTTGCTAATGGTCCATGTCTGATGCAGATGTACGGCAATCAGCAAAGCCAAGTCTCCGACTTAATCAAGAACCCTGTTCATTCAAATAAATTAGGGAACTGATCACTAAAATTGTACACCCGAGTTCAGGTAATTAACCTCATAACGGGCCTCCAACTAACACTCAATAAATGCACAATTTTCATTAATAAAGTTTTGGCAACCAGCTTAACGGGTAAAAAAAGCAGCCCTGGAATAAGTAAATTTGAATAATGAACAGACTTTATTAAACGTGGCGTAATATGAAGTCATCAGTTCACAGGCTACATGCCTCGACAAAACTTTTCAGGTTAAACAGCCACGTGGTGAGTGATAATCGTTATTTGACCAAAAATTCAACTGCAAGGCACTCACAGCATTAAGAATGTTTTAACATTAATAAAATTTCATCTAAGGAAGTTCACACAAAGAAACTCTCTACTGTTCAGTTAATTAAATACTCCCCGACAGTCTATTGCCTGCATGGACAGTTCATACCCTGCCTACGCACTAAGTTTTAGCCTTTAATAATTTAATGTGTACACCTTTATCATGACAATGACACTTGCAAAACGTCCCACACTATTACAGTAATAATAAAAGGAACATGGGCTATATACTGAGCATTAAGTAAATCAGTGAATAATGAGTTTTTCTTAATATAAAACTTGTCGGGTCGCACACACATAATAACGTATTTTATACGGTTGCATATTGTTATTAATTATCCATACATATATAATTACTTATAGACACAAAATAATGAAATTCTTACCGGGAGTCGATTACGCTTTAGCACACCATGAAGAAACAGAAAACTGCGTCGTAAATGTACGAAGAGAAAGACAGACAGACGATGTATCTCGCCGTGGGGGCAGTGAGTTCAACTGGCCGTCAGCAGCAGAGCAAGGCGACCCTTCAGCACGAGCTGCGCGCGCAACCGTCCATTTATCTCGTAGTACAAGAGTCGCCTTAGCATACTCGCATTCGCGTTATTTTACAATTAAAATACGACTTTATCTAAAACCTTCGATAGCCGGATTTACACCGGCACACCCCCACCCTGAAAGGGCAACCCGGTTGCCCCACTCTGAAACTCGGGAAAGTACCCTGCACCCTGCAGTGTACCCCCCCCATCTTAAATACTCCGGTGGACATCGTGGATAAGGTGGCCCGGCGGCACTTGCTCTCAGGAGAACCACCATCCCCATGCGACCCTCTCCGCCACGCCAACCCCACGGGACCGCCCCAACACGTCACCCTCTCCGGTGCCCATCACCTACTCCCACCGGTCCCACTCACATACTCGTCCAAAGACCCAACAAGGTATCTCACACCTTGATATGTAAGTGACCGAACTACTCCTCGTCCATCTCTCGGACCGACCAGCCACATGGACCCACAAGGCATCTCCAACCTTGCCATATGGCTGGCCCACTTCCCTACACAAGGGCGGACGGCCCCGCTTAGCCAGACAGAGAGGACCGCACCAAGGGCACACGAACATTAATCCCATCATTCACTCATTCAAATACACCATAACTAGAGGGTGTTTACTTTTCTACAGCACTGTCTACACAACTTTCTCTCTCGACAAAAGAACACCAGGAACAACCCGGAGAATGCGGCATGGCTCGGATCCTATAATGAACAACATCAACCTCAACAACTATTAACAACCAACAACAGCACACCATCACTCCATCTAACCTTTAAAACAGGGGAAACTGACGATCTCAAAGACCACGACCATCTCGAGGATCACAATCTACTCACCTCCGGCAAGTCTCTCTACTTCCTTATCGATAGTTTTTTTTTTTTTTTTACTATGGGGAGGGGTAGGAAAATCGGGAAGATGAAACGGGGCAAGGATCATTAAAGGTCAATAGCTAGGACTGAGGGTAAGGACCTGGTTCCCTCCGAAAATAAGGATGAATGGAGGAAACCAAGGCTCGCGTGGGCAGGGGCGCAACCCTGAAATAGATGAACACCACTGGGAGTGTGGGGAACATCTACCCGCTACCCGTTAACCTCTTCTTCTCACCTTTCTATGACGCACCTTAGGTATTCGCTCCTTTCGGACACCACTCTCTAAGAAATTATCTCGTGTTGAGCTGTACTGACTGGTTTATTCGGAATCAGAATCAAGGCAACTTACCTCACTACTTTCACTCCGCTTTGGATTAGGCTCATCGTCTAACTCTTCTGCCACAATTTCTTCCCTTTCTACAATTTCCCCTTCTTCGTCCACATAATCCAAATCAACCTCCTGACACTGCACCTCCTCAGCATCTTCCCGTTGCTCCTCTGATCCATCTTCAACCGCATCTTCCCTCAGCTCCTCACCAATTTCTTCATGACACTCATCGCCAGGCGCTTCACAAACTTCTTCACTCACCTCTTCTCCAATCTCATTTTCCCCAACACATTTATCCTCAACATCATCGCCACTACCACCATCTGAACACTGCATATCTTCATCCTCTGGTTGCTCACCTGGTCCACCTGAAACTTCTTTCCGCTCCTTGGAATCTTCAACACTACTTACAGAAGGCGTCTGCACATCTTCACACACTACATCACTCTCACTCACAAACTCTACAACGCTGCCACCAAATTTCTCCTCAACTTCTACCTCACTTGCGGCATGGACATCCCCTTGTCCATCCACAACCTCAGAAACACTCGCAGCCCGGACATCCCTGTGTCCATCTGCAACTTCAGACTCTACAGTCTCCCTAACACCTACAACTATACTCACCTGCGCAGCATCTGCAGACCGCTCTTCTGACTCTTCTGTCGATTCCACTCCTTGACCATTGTCAGCAACAACAACATCATCAACATTTTCCACCCTGGAATCCAGCTGTCCAGGTTCATGTGCAATGACTAAATTAATTTCTACTGGCGATGGTGATGTTACAGTATCTGGATCCCTCACGAACCGAGATGGGAATACCGGAACAAATTCTGCGGCCTCTGGATTCAACCATGACGTCCCCTTTGAGTCCGGTAATTCAGTATTAACTGACGCGTTCTTATCCTCTTGTATTGTTCCCACGAAGTAATTCCGCTCTTCTACTTCTGCTTCCTCTTCTTCATCTACTACTCTCTTAGGCACTTGTACTTCCTCTGGAACCTTTAAACTCTCACTTTTCTGCAAATGAGAATAACGCCTAACTACAGGCTCCCTACTTGCCGATGGTTGTTCCCTAACATAATTTCTTTTTCCCCTGTTAATTTCATGTTTCTTTGTTTTCTGTGCTGTAGCTGTTGTTACCGTCTTCACACTTGCCACCCCCTTGTAGCCTCCATCACTTCCGGAATATTCTGGCTTTCTAAGCGTCTCTTGGGTTCTCCTCCAACCACCATGTTTGTCCCTTTTGGCTCTTCCTGATGAACCGCTGGAGTATTGGACATCGGTAGCCTCTTTTCCCCGGGACTCGTCAAACTCCTTTACCGTTCCTGAAAGCACACACAGTCGCTCAAGGTCCGCAAAACAACGTGGACCGTCCGCGAATGCCAAACGAGATCTCTCCTGGGGAGTCAGTCCTTCTAGAATCGCTTGGATAACTTCCGTCTCTGGCAACCCCAATCTTATCACCCGGGCAGCTTTCCGTATATCGCGCACGAAGTCTCCTAACGCCTCTCCGTTGGCCTGTGGGCGATAGAACTTTTCCAACTCAAGCTTGGCGCGTCGTCGAATGGGTAGGAAGAAGTTCAACACCTGCCCATGGAAAGCATCAACACTGTCACCCCGACGCAGGGCCTTGGTGACCAGATCAGCCAACGTACTCCGGCAATACGGATATATAAGAGACAAGACCTCCCCATCGGACACCCCCGGGAAATCTGCCACCTGCAGGACCAGGTCCAAGAAAACCAACAGCTGGTCCTCATCAAATCCATTCACCACCGGAAATTTCTGGAGAACGCCTGTAAGAGGGTGGGGCAATTTCTCGTAGCATATCCCCGCCAGAATTGCACAATTCAAAACAAACAATCATAAAACAAATCCCCACTAAACACCTAACACAAACATAACCTACAAAACATATTCACAAACATTTAGGAAAAACCCAAGTACTGTACTTCCTTTGAGTAGACCCCCGGGTTCTCTAGCGCTGCGGAGACCTGGCCTATTCTGAACCATTCACATCCACGACGGAAGGAGACAAGAGACAAGCAACAATACTAAACACACATAACATCAAACAGCAACTCGACACACACGGCGTACCAACACATAACTCACAATACCCAACTAACAACTGAAAATGATAATCCGGGAATTAATACTCCGACCTCAACCGGACACAAGTCTGTGCCGGTAGGACACAAGTCTGTGCCGGTACCGATTTCCGATCGGGCCATACCGCATCCCATCAATATAACACTCTAACTCCGACCCTAAATCAACATTCCATCTTCCAGGCCACGCTCGAGACTCCCCGGCCGTACAACCATTACATTTCTCAAACACAAATAACCGCCTCAGTGGTGCGACCCGACTCACAAGTTATGCTACCTCCAACTAGCCTATACGGGCATATATCAAAAACTATGTCACAACAATCGCATTAATATTTCCGAGTCTGCAAGCCCCGTCACACACCAGGACCCAAGGGTTCAAGCCTAGAATGAACCACGCTCTCCGCTACCATTTGTGGTAGCAGACTTTATAAACCACGCTCTGCGGTACCATTTGTAACCCCTCTTTCTTTTTATGTATTTTTTGAATATAAAACAACTTCTTTAATTTTAATTTTTTTTTTTTGAAAGAGAAGCCACAAGTCAATTAGGACTAGGCTGGAGCCTAGAGAAGCAAAAATCGTGCCGGGTCCAGTATGACGGGACTTGCAATGAGACTCAGCTGTAATGTAACAATAACAAGTTTATTGTATGCTTAGAAATCATACATGCAGGCCAACTCTAGTACATCATTGTCCCCCCCATGAATCATAATTATCACGAATGATTTAAGCCCTGCTTTAATAGTATTAAATTAAAACAACACGTGTACATCATAACAAGTGTGCATAAATTCAGTAAATATATACATATATATAAATATAAAGCATAACAAGCAAAACAACATGTGTATAGCATAACAAGTGTGTACAAATTCAGTAAACACATATATAAATATAATATAATAACAAGTGTGTATAAATTCAGCAAATATATATAAATATAATAGCATAACAAGTGTGTATAAATTCAGCAAGTATATGTATGTATATATATATATACATATAAGATTCTCCCCCATCTTGTGGCTAGCTAGACACGGACAAACATAACACACACAGAACATAAGGCACACAAACTCACAATTACATCAATTCTAACACGAATGCCCCAGGAATGCACCCGCCCCGCAGGCAGTGTAACTACAATACTCCGAACCCAGCAGAGATAAAATATTCGCCCATCAACAACCCGTTTTTGCAGAATTACATAAAAGCCAAAACCCCTAGAAACGATGATGAAAACTCATAACTCATAAATAAAACCGGACCGCCCATTTGCATAGCATTCCACTGATCAATAACCCATCATGAGTGTATGAACCTTAAGTTCCTTCCACAGCATTAAATAAACTTTACAGAACTACATCATCTGACTTCAAACAGTTACTTTACTTCACAAATTCCGGAGGATTTAAAAATCAATATGTACTTTAACAATCAGAAATTAATCCCTCGAGGCTTTACAATTTCAGAAAAATTTAGACAATGTATATTTTACAAAAAATAATGAGTATATGTTTTATAGTTAACGAAAATTAAACAGCAGATACTACAAGTGAAAGTTAATCAATATGTGTTTGCCAGTTAAGAAAAACAATCAGTATAGCCCTTTTGTAAGGAGCAAAATCAACTACTATATATCCAGGAGAAAAACAAATTATTTTCTATTAACCCCGAATGGCTATATAAATATAATTAAAATGAAAATATTACAATAAGGCGGTTGTGCTCTAGCATCTGTGGCAGCGTGCCAGCATGTGGTTGACAAAGTTTGACAGGCCTGCAACCTGTCTAAGGTTGCACCAGCATGAGCCAGATAAAAACTAAGTCCCCTTTTTAAACCCCAGAAAACGTCCCAAAAAAACCCAGGAAACCCCCAGCCCTTAAATGTTAAACCCTCAGTGAAGTTAAAATATATTCATCTCTGTTCCAGCCGGAACAGAGCTACTAACCTGTACTATAGATTTTGTAAAAACTAAAATGACAATGAAGAGCAAACTGTACAATGTGCAAGTGTGGAAATCTCTCTGGCACGCTCCCCCAGTGCAGGACACAATGACAGGCAGTGCACTCAGCGTTATGTAATTCAGTTTTAAAAGTGTTCTTGAATTTAACTTATAATGTTCTGAGTCCTGATAAGCTGCTCCCATTCTGGCAGAGAGTCTGCAAACGTGGTCACATGGATGCAAGGATATTTAATATGAACAGGCGCACTGACGGCCCGGCCCCCAAAAGAAAAATAATAGAGTACATATCACCTTATTTCAGCTGGCAAGTGTTACATTGAAAATCAGTCTCCAGCTCCCTCTTCGTACAAGATCTTGCTAATGGTCCATGTCTGATGCAGATGTATGGCAATCAGCAAAGCCAAGTCTCCGACTTAATCAAAAACCCTGTTCATTCAAATAAATTAGAGAACTGATCACTAAAAATGTACACCCGAGTTCAGGTAATTTACCTCATAACGGGCCTCCAACTAACACTCAATAAATGCACAATTTTCATTGATAAAGTTTTGGCAACCAGCTTAACGGGTAGAAAATCAGCCCTGGAATAAGTAAATTTGAATAATGAACAGACTTTATTAAACGTGGCGTAATATGAAGTCATCAGTTCACAGGCTACATGCCTCGACAAAACTTTTCAGGTTAAACAGCCACGTGGTGAGTGATAATCGTTATTTGACCAAAAATTCAACTGCAAGGCACTCACAGCATTAAGAATGTTTTAACATTAATAAAATTTCATCTAAGGAAGTTCACACAAAGAAACTCTCTACTGTTCAGTTAATTAAATACTCCCCGACAGTCTATTGCCTGCATGGACAGTTCATACCCTGCCTACGCACTAAGTTTTAGCCTTTAATAATTTAATGTGTACACCTTTATCATGACAATGACACTTGCAAAACTTCTCACACTATTACAGTAATAATAAAAGGAGAATGGGCTATATACTGAGCATTAAGTAAATCAGTGAATAATGAGTTTCTCTTAATATAAAACTTGTCGGGTCGCACACACATAATAACGTATTTTATACGGTTGCATATTGTTATTAATTATCCATACATATATAATTACTTATAGACACAAAATAATGAAATTCTTACCGGGAGTCGATTACGCTTTAGCACACCATGAAGAAACAGAAAACTGCGTCGTAAATGTACGAAGAGAAAGACAGACAGACGATGTATCTCGCCGTGGGGGCAGTGAGTTCAACTGGCCGTCAGCAGCAGAGCAAGGCGACCCTTCAGCACGAGCTGCGCGCGCAACCGTCCATTTATCTCGTAGTACAAGGGTCGCCTTAGCATACTCGCATTCGCGTTATTTTACAATTAAAATACGACTTTATCTAAAACCTTCGATAGCCGGATTTACACCGGCACAATAC
The DNA here is from genome assembly GCA_034769895.1 of Magicicada septendecula. Classification (NCBI taxonomy): domain Eukaryota; kingdom Metazoa; phylum Arthropoda; class Insecta; order Hemiptera; family Cicadidae; genus Magicicada; species Magicicada septendecula. The sequence continues at coordinate 372,658,795 of CM068367.1, read as the reverse complement.
ATAATTTACATTAAAATGAAAAAATTATAATTTTATTGCCTGGCAACAAAATTATTTTATTTTTAACAATTACCATTGTTTGAAAAAGTTTAAATGCATTTTCAAGTACTTTACTGTTGTTAAAACGTAAAAGGTTGCTGGTAAACTACCCCTTCCCCTTACCGATCTTCACCAAAATCGAAAATACTTGAGATCTCTACAATTCAGGGATGTATGCAAAAAATAGTTTGATTCTGTTTGAATTTGCGGCTGTTATCGTTTGCCATAGAAAATACGCTTGATAAAAAAACGTTGCCGGTAAACTACCCCTTCCCCTTAACCGATCTTCACCAAAAACAAAAGGTCTTGAGTACTCTACAAATCAGGGCTGTATGCAAAAAATATTTGATTCTGTTTGAATTTGCGGCTGTTATCGTTTGCCATAGAAAATACGCTTGATAAAAAACTTTGCCGGTAAACTACCCCTTCCCCTTAACCGATCTTCACCAAAAACAAAAGGTCTTGAGTACTCTACAAATCAGGGCTGTATGCAAAAAACATTTGATTCTGTTTGAATTTGCGGCTGTTATCGTTTGCCATAGAAAATACCCTTGTTAAAAAAACGTTGCTGGTAAACTACCCCTTTCCCTTAACCGATCTTCACCAAAAACAATTGGTCTTTAGAACTCTACAATTTAGGGCTGTATGCAAATAATCTTTTTATTCTGTTTGAATTTGCGGCTGTTATCATTTGCCATAGAAAATACCCTTGTTAAAACATAAAACGTTGCAGGTAAACTACCCCTTTCCCTTAACCGATCATCACCAAAAACAAAAGATCTTGAGACCTCTACAATTCAGGGCTGTATGCGAAACATTATTTGATTCTGTTTGAATTTGCGGCTGTTATCGTTTGCCAAAAAAAAAAAATTCCCTTAATAAAAAAAACCGTTGCTGGTAAACTACCCCTTTCCCTCAACCGATCTTCACCAAAAACGACAGGTCGTGGGTACTTTATAAATCAGGGCTGTATGAAAAAAATTATTTGATTCTGTTTGAATTTGCGGCTGTTATCGTTTGCCATAGGAAAAAAATCTACACACAGACAGACGCACAGACAGACACACAGACACACACACAGACACACACACACACACACACTTTTCGAAAAACGACTTTTTTCATGTTTTGAGTGTAGTACAATGAGAATCTGCAATAATCTCGAACACGATTTTTTTTTGCCGTCACCATACTTCCATTTCCTTAAGGTATATGGAAGTAAAATTACCCTTGATAAAAAACCGTTGCTGGTAAACTACCCCTTTCCCTTAACCTATCTGCACCAAAAACAATAGGTCTTGAGTACTCTACAAATCAGGGCTGTATGCAAAAAATTATTTGATTCTGTTTGAATTTGCGGGTGTTATCGTTTGCCATAGAAAATACCCTTGTTAAAACATAAAATGTTGCTGATAAACTACCCCTTTCCCTTAACCGATCTTCAACAAAATCAACAGACATTGAGAACTCCACAATTTAGGGCTGTATGCAAATAATCATTTGATTCTGTTTGAATTTGCGGCTGTTATCGTTTGCCATAGAAAATACCTTTGTTAGAACAAAAAACGTTGCAGGTAAACTACCTCTTTCCCTTAATCGATCTTCAACAAAATCAACAGACCTTGAGTTCTGTATAATTCAAAAAGTTATGCAAAAGAGTAGTTGATTCTGTTTTAATGTACGGCAGTTATCGTTCGTCATAAAAAACTTTACCCTTGTTAAAACAAAAATTGTGGTTGGTAAACTACCCCTTTCCCTTAACCGATCTTCACCAAAAACATCAGGTCTTGAGTACTCTACAAATCAGGGCTGTATCCAAAAAATGATTTGATTCAGTTTGAATTTGCGGCTGTTATCGTTTGCCATAAAAAATACCCTTTTCAAACATAAAACGTTGCCGGTAAACTACCCCTTCCCTTTAACCGATCTTCACCAAAAACAATAGGTCTTGAGAACTCTACAATTCAGGGCAGTATGCAAAAAATTATTTTATTATGCTTGAATTTGCGGCTGTTATAGTTTACCATAGAAAATACCCTTGTTAAAACATAAAATGTTGCAGGTAAACTACCCCTTTCCCTTAACCGATCTTTACCAAAATCAATAGGTCTTAGGTCTTGAGAACACTACAATTCAAGGCTGTATGCAAAATATTATTTGATTGTGTTTGAATTTGCAGCTGTTATTGTTTGTCATAGAAACAAATTACCCTTGATTTAAAAAAAACGTTGCTGGTAAACTACCCTTTTCCATTAACCGATCTTCACCAAAAACAATAGGTCTTTAGTACTCTACAAATCAGGGCTGTATGCAAAAAATTATTTGATTCTCTTCGAATTTTGAACAGGGTTTAAAATCATTTTCGAAATGAAATATTTCCATAGAAAGAGACTATCTTATCATTACAATTGTCCTTTATTTAAATACAGAAGACATTCTGGTGAACTTACCTACATGATCAGGTTAGTAAACACACAAAGTTGTGCTGTTCACTCCCACTTTCGTAAGACCAGCCAACAAGTAGCTTTGTCATCAGTTCCAAACTTTGAATAAGCAGTCTTAAAAGCTAGAGTGAATGGTTTATAGATCTGCATTTATATTTTAGTTTTCTCACATTGATCCAAATTTCAAAACACATCAGACAGATAGTGTAGATTAAAAAGCATTCCTACAACATTTAAACTCATAGAAAAATGAAAATCTATAAATTTAAATTGGGGAAGATAACAAGTAAAGAATATGATTTCCCATCTTAATAATATGATCTAATAATATTATAAACATTTGGGGACACCGATATACATGGAAACATAAAACACAAAACCAATACTCAGGGAAACTGAAATCGATACAGAGGGTAACACATTTTAAACATTAGAACTGAAGAGATTCACAAACAAACATCCATCAAGCTTGTCAAAGCCCCTAGAACAATCAGCACTCATGCTCATGGTTACCTGCTACCAGTAAAAAGTAACCTTTACGCATTACTTTACTATATGATGAATAAAAAATTTGTTTATGATAGGATAAAATTAGGAACAAAAAAGATACAGTACCGTTTACCAAATGGTAAAACTTAAGTGCATGATAATGTCTTTCAGCCGCCAGCTAAACGCAACATTTGCGCAAAAGAAACAGTCAGTAACCATAATAATGTTTCGTTTTGTTGCCATCTCAATTTTCTTATTCAATCTACAAGGTTTTACTCGTTCGTTGGTTTTCCTTCGCTTCTCTGCCAGTTTCATGTTGTAGAATGCATCGATTTTCTCCTGCTCAGTCATCGTCGACGCGAACGGTGTATTTATTAAGTACTCGTTCAATTCTTCGCTCATCAAGTGATCTTGCTTTCGTTTTTGTTGCGATGGGGCCGCTGGTACCGAAACCTCACCGCCGACAGCAGCCGCTCGTTGCTCGTTGCTGTTCCTTCTCGAGCTTCTTTTGTTCCCGATACTTTCTTGCTCGCTCGGCATTTTGTCGTTTCTTGATCTGAGCCTTCTCGTCGCTGCAATCCATTGTCGAACGCTGTTTTAGTCAGTCGCCACGTTATGGTTACTATATACCAGCAGCAGTGTATTTCACCACAACACAAAACAAACCTTTATTTACAACAATCCCAATGACATTATGTATCTGTTTTATATCTTCACATTTCTGCGGTGAGTAATTAAATATAAAGAGGAAGTAGATTTGTATTTACGATGCAGTACAGACAAATATTTTAATGAATAGATGCAGGATCGTTAGCTGAATCACATACGAAGACCTCGAAGACAACCATTAACTAGAGACAATAACCTATCTACAGCTATGCAGTGTTGTTTGCTTGTTAGGTCTTTAATCTGCGACGACGTTAGCATGTTAGCGGTTGCGGTTTTAGTTAACGATTCCCGGCTGGTAAATTGTGCTAACACTTGATTTTAAACTTTCAGGACGCTTTATAAATCGGTTTAATTGTTTGCAGTGATATTATATATTATTACTAGCGGACCCGGCAATGCTTCGGTATGTTAAATTTGAGTATATATATGAATTAAATAAATACAATTGAAGTTCGATATCAATTCATTTATTCAATTAAAATGACTTGAATTGAATTGTTTGTGATAATTCATTTTTTTCTGTTTCATTGCTGTTTTGTTTTTGATATTGTTTTTTTCTTCATCTTCAGCTTTAGCGCCATCTGGATATTTTAAGAAAACAATAAAATGTACAATATCAATTCAATATTAATTTTATTTGAATTAAATAAATTGGAAATTAATGAATTATTTACTCATCATCGCAATGCTCTTGGATATACGATGTTTTTGGTGATTCCATTTGGCGCATATACAAACAAATCGCTTGGTTTTCCTACATGGGAACATGCAACGTATAATTGACCATGAGAAAAACATGGATTCTCCAAATTCAATCCACATACTTGCAACGATTGACCTTGTGATTTGTTTATCCTTATTGCAAAAGCCAGTTTAATTGGAAATTGCAATCGTTTGAATTGGAATGGCATATCTGTTGGAATCATTGGTATGCGTGGTAGCAGCATATCTTCTCCTTTGAATTTGCCAGTTAAAATTGTTGCTTCGATGACATTTATTAACAATTTCTTGACTACCAATCTGGTACCATTGCAAAGACGGGGTGGATCAATGTTTCTAAGAAGAATGACAAACACCAGTCTTCAAATTTATGATGTGTGGTGGCAATCCAGCTAAATCAAGTGAATTCAAGAATTCAGTTGGATAATTTACTGCTTCATCTTGATTCATAACAGTATCTACTGATTTATAAGTAGGCTAGTATATGTTTCGCCTGGTAACACATGTTGAATGATGATGTTAATAACATTTACATCCACGTTTTTTGCAGCTAATATTGCACATTCACTTAACCATTGATGACTTTTGTAATGTTGTGTGATATCTTGAAATACGCATTGAATCAATTCCTTTTTTGAGTGTGTAATACTATAAAAATCGGTTGGTAATTTAATGCAGCCTGTTGATTCATCAATTGTAATTTTGCCATTTCCAATATCCAATAATTGTTTTGCAAAACGTTCTGCAGAAGCATCGTTTTGCAATTGAACACGCATGTTTGTGGTCAATGTAAATTTATTAACGTTTCTCCACAAATTTGATGCTTTTAAACACGCATTCTGTTCATCAGCTGGTGTTGAACGTGGTATAACAGGTAATCTCTGACGAAAATCACCTGCTAATAATATTAGCGCACCACCGAATGGCTGTTCGTTTCCACGTAAATCTTGCAATGTTCGATCCAATGCTTCCAACGATTTTTTATGCGCCATTGTGCATTCATCCCATACAATTAACTTGCATTGTTGCAGTACTTTACACATTCCTGATGTTTTTGAAATGTTGCATGTTGGTGTTTCAATGTATTGCATATTCAATGGCAATTTAAGTGCTAAATGTGCTGCTCGACCACCATCTAATAGAGTTGCCGCAATTCCAGATGATGTGATTGGCAATCCAATATTATTTTGTGAACGTACGGTTGCCAATATCAATGAAATGAGAAATGTTTTCCTGTGCCACCTGGTGCATCCAAGAAATACATTCCACCACTTTGATCATTTATTGCTCGCATTATCGTATCATAAACTTGTTTTTGTTGTTGAAGTAATTTTTGAATATTTGATTGTACAAATACATTCAATTCATTGATGTCGAAGCCAGTGGCGGTGATAAGGCCCCCGCAGACCCCGCGGCGCGGGGGGGCCCCGACCCTCATGGGGGGCCCCAGTTGGCCCAGTCATGGGACATAACTTGTAACATGAAAAATAAGCGTAAACGAGTTGTAAAACGCTTCTTTGTTGAATTATCAGTTGACCATAGAATTGACGACCCAGTGAAATCATTTGAAGTAAAAGTTTTCAATGCAACACTAGATATTGTAATAGCTCAGCTACAAATGAGATTCGAAGGATTGCATTGCATTGATGATAGGTTTTCATTCCTGACGCCTCAGAATTTAGTAAACTTCTCACAAGAGACAATAGTGGAGAAAAGTAAGGCTCTGGTAAATGTGTATCCTGGTGACCTTTCCACATCACTGCCTGACCAAGTTATATCCTTCAAAGCTCTGATGGCCAAAGAAATTGTACACAAGAAAAGAATTCGAGAAATGATGAATTTACTGGTTGAAGAAAACAGCTGCCTTATGAGTTGCCTCCCAGACTTAACTACAGCTTTGCAGCTTTATTTAACCATACCTGTCACAGCAGCTACAGCGGAAAGAAGCTTTTCAAAACTTAAATTAATTAAATTAAGTCATACTTAAGAAGTACCATTGCCCAAACTCGGTTGAGTGACTTGGCACTGTTAAGCATTGAGCATGTGAGATACAGAAAACTAATATCAACGAAGTGGTTGAAAAGTTCTTAGGTATTAAAAAAAGAAGACTAGGCTTAGGAAAACAGTGAACTTTGGTTGATCCTCATCTGTAAATATTGTACATTACTTGAGTTCGAGTGTTATTGAATTGGATTAGACTTAAAGAGAACTTGTATAGAGTATATTCAAGAATTTTACAAATTCAGTTACAAACTAATTTAAATGTTTGAAAAAAGCTAGAATGTTACTTTGATATTCGTTTTTAAATAATAAATTTTTACCACTCTGTGTGCGGTACTGTTTCATAGTCTGAATTTAGATCTTTGACGTAAAAATAAATCATTCTTTATATTTTGGTTTTTTTATAGTTTGTATAGAACTTTGCCTATTTAGCAACAATGAATTTTAAGAGTTTGTACACGTGTAAAACGTCCTTTGCAAATTGCAAACGCTTTGTGATAGACGAGAAAGTATTCACAAACCATTGTTGTGAAACACACGTAAATAGAAACTCATTTGAGTGTTTTTCCCTATTACGTATACAAAATTTAACCATTTTTATAGGGCCCCCTAATTAGTTTCGCGGGGGGCCCCCGTTTCGTTAGCGCCGCCACTGGTCGAAGCATTGTTCGCGTTGTAATTCACTATCAAATATGTCATTTACCAACCGATTAGGTGATGTTATTCCCAGTTGTGCTAATGCTTTATTAACGATTGCCAAACATTTGTCTTCAATCAAAATCAATGCTTCATTATACATTTCCGGTGTGAATTGCATGTCGCGGTTTAAACATCTTATACGTAGTCGATGCAGAATATCATCAGTCTAAAAATCTTTATATTTTTCCCATAATTCCTTTGGATTTGATGGTAAACATGTAGATAATATGATTGCAAATAACGTACGTATTTGATTTGGATGAGCAGAAATTGACGCGTCAGCAAGTGAACTATCCCAATGTGCATCGTTTTCAAGTAAATTCAATTTTTGACATGCTTCTCGATATGTTGCACACAAACGACCATCAACTGTTCTTAAATTTTGAAATGATGTTGGTCCACGAACGTTAATCAATAACAAACGCAAATAATAACATTCTGCATGATTTGGATGAACAGTATATAATCTTCCCAAAGCATCTGTTGAAAATAAATCTTGTTGACCTTCAACTGCTTTTCCTTGTTTGCGTCGTTGAAATTCTTTTTTTGATGCATTCCAAGTAAAATATGTTGGTATTTCAGAATATAATAATATAACAGCACACATCAGTACGTTACTGCCTTTCTTTAACCGTTAACGTCGACTATATAAGGAACTGTTATCAGTCGTAATTAATTTTGTTCTTTATCACGTAGTTGCGTTGTGACACGTTCATGTTAACGAAGGCCTACACTAGCAACACAATGACGACACAACAAGTTGGCTTTACGATAAGTTGCAGTGATGTATGCTAAATTGTGACACTGTCACTTTCACGTGGGCTGAAAGCGTTTATGTCATTTTATTAAGAGGACGATCTGACTGGCGCATACATACAATTCTACATTATTATCTACACTCAAGCGCTCCGAATGTAAACATTGTGACTGTGATAGTGTACCGTCAAATATCGTCTACGATGGAGTGAACGTCGTCTCTCGCCAATCTATGCCGTGGAAACCCTGATTTACAAAAATTCTAATTAAGTAATAAATATGTGAAAAAGCATAAAATGTCTACGAGCAAACGGATTCACGTAGCCACTAGTTGTGGTTTCCACGGCAGAAACAAACACCCACAAATTAGTTCTATAATGCGAAAGATATATCATAAATATAAAAGCTTCTACACCGACCAAAAAAGTACATTTTCAATTTGGTACACTTACATACGTTGCAGAACAGAGTTTAGGAGATAGTCAAGATTTCAGCACACAACATTTTTAAATAATTATAAAAAATAATATAGAATACATAAAATAATATGGCGGCTCAGTAGACCAGTGAGTATGGCACGTGGCTACTAATCTAGAGGTCCCGGGTTCGATTCCCGGGCCAACACCATAAAATCAAGGTGCGTTTTTCAGCCCCCAGGTCGATTCAGCCTGTTGAAAATGAGTACTAGGGATAACATCCTGGGGATAATAATGGGCGGATGAAGTGTAGTGCTGGCCACACTGCCTTCCTTGTATGCCGTACGGCTTGCATAAGGCAGCCTACCCTGCCTGACTCCTAACCTGCTTCGGTGGTACACATGGGAGCCATTATTATTATAAAAAAAAATATTGCAGAGACGTCCTCAGTGCCAAAAAATGTTATGACAATCTTAGTTACAGCGTCAATGCGAAATCCTAAAGAAGAAGACTACAAAACGTCATTAATCCTTGTTTACCACAATAATTGATAACACAATAATAAATAAGTTAAGGAACCATCGCCAATCAGATTTGTTGAGCTTCATCTATCTGGGATCCATAGTTACTGGGAACAACAAAGTGTTGGAGTAAAATAAAGTGAGAATTATGATGAGAGTAGGATGTGTCTTGTGCATCTAGTATGTTAACTAAAGTACAACCAGATACTAACAAGACGTACTAAACCTCCGTAAAGATCAAACTGAGGTGACATCATCTAATCTTAAACTTAAGTGATGTCAAATGTGAATGGGGGCCTGATAAATACATTTGCAAAGAAACTATTGAAGAGAATCACGGACACAGCAAAGAAGAATCAGCTACTCATGCTTGAGGGGATCGAAGACGACTTGAGAACTAAACTTAATAATTTACTAACTCTGATTTATTTCCTTACGAAGATTACTTACTAACTTTTTGTGCAATAGACGTCAGTAGATACATAGAGCGGGATAGAGATCACGACCCATGGCAACGTGTTTCAGATGACGTCGAGGCTCACGACTAGTAATTGTATTTTACTTTTATTTAACCCTTTCAAAGTAAGGGTAGGGTCGAGGTGCGCCGATGTTCAAAGGGATCAAGTAAAGGACCGGAAACGAAACGCCAGCACAGTTAACGACGGTACATTCCTCAGATATTTTCAGAGTTCGAGTCACAACAGATAACAACCAATAGAAATCATTGTTCACCACCCAGCACGCAGAAACTAGTCAATGACCCATTCATGGAAAACGCTTATTTTGTTTTTCTTTGTACGTCGAGTTCACTAGTTCAGTGAGTGATTCGTGAGCTAGAAAGTGTCTCAAAATGTTTTCCATGTAAAGTCAGAAAGAGTTTTAATTAATTGTACACGAGAGTTTCAAATACATGAAGAGTGCGAAAACTCAGAGTGGACAAAAATGGTGGAGAATTGTGAAGACTTGTGCGGCTAACTTGTTTACAGATGACTAGGATGAAGTGTTTGTTTAAGGCTGATCGTCCATTGGAAGCGACCACACGCGGCTACGCGCTCACGCGTCACGAGGGGCAACAAGCGGCTACGCGCGACGGATCCTGATACATATGATGCAACTGAACCTCGTCCACTTCACGTGACTTCGAGCGGGTGGCTTGGAGCGGGTACGAGCGAAGAGTGAGGGATCCCAATGGGATGGGATCCGCCGCATGTAGCTGCGTGCACCGACCTGTTCCCTTGTCCTCTGTCCTCCGTCTCACATCGGTTTTGTCATCTGTTCTGCTTAGCCATGGACGCGGAAATTGATACTTAATAGGTGCGGTGTGTTCAAAAACCCCTCTGTGGAATTTGAAGGACAAGCGATACCATTCGCGTGATATTCAGCAAAAACTGTGGGCAAAAGTTGCAGAAGAAGTTGGACGTGATGGTGAGTAATTTTATTAAAGATGTTTATTTATACCTATAAACTTAGCTTACATTTTCGATTTAATAAAAACATATTTACTAGCAATAGTTTACATCATAACATAATTCTTTTCATAAAAGGTAATTATTAATTAACGCAGTATTACAATTACGTTGGTTAGAATGGGAATCAAATCAAATTGTAACACAACATGGAATAAGTAAAGAAGTGAGGATAGATAGGCAAAAATAATCTAGCTATTATGAATTTTCAAACATGAAAATGGTTACCAAAGTAGGTATGATCACCTTAATCGACCGGTTCGTGTTCACAAAAGTATGTGAGAAATTTGTCTCTGACCGTGTAAGCTAATTTGGAGCTCCTATTTTCGCCAAGTGAAGCAAATCTGACATGTCCATCAGTGGCTTTTGACTGCATTTGTTGGTGCAGCGACGTTACTTGTTTGTCGCCTTCTTTATCGATGACAATGTTATGCAGCAAGCATATGCATTGAACAATCAAGTCGACGAAATCTGGCTCCACCTCAATACCTTTTATAAGCACTCGCCATTTGCTACTGATGATGCCAAACGCACATTCAATGACTTGTCGAGCTTTGGAAAGGCTTTTATTGAATATGCTTTGTGATAGGCTAAGTTTTGCTCCAGGGAAAGGTCTCAAGATGTAACTTTTGAGTGGATAGGCTTCATCCCCCAAAATAACATGTGGCACTTTTATATTAGTTGCAGGCAATGCGACAACCCGTTTAGTCTCTAATGCGCCTATATCGAGCTTTTCTGAAAGTTTTGAATGAGAAAAAATGCTACCGTCACTCTCCTTGCCGTATGCTCCAACATCAACAGCAATAAACTTGTAGTCGGGCCCGTCAACGCCTTGCAAAACAATGGAGAAAAATTGTTTGTAATTTCTGTACATGCTTCCAGCATGACGCGGGTTTCGTATCCGAACATGTTTTCCGTCTACACAACCCTCACAATTTTGAAAGTTCCATCTACTCCAGAACCCCTGCTTGATTGACTCCACATCTTCATCCGTGGGGAAAGGTATGTGTGTTGCATGCAGCATATCCCAAATCGCCTTGCACGTTTCTTTCACGATTCGTCCGACTGTTACATCTGACATTCTAAAGGAGTATCCCAACGTCTTGAACGAGGACCCTGTCGCCAAGTACCTGTAACAATACAAATAAAGCAACTGTAATGTTTTTATTATATAGTGTTTGGGTAGTTAAGGTCTAAATGACTAGCTAGCGTTTTTTACATAATTTCTTATTTTTAAAGTTTTTGCTACAAAAATGCTGTCCTCTGTAAATCTTCTGATCTTTGTAATTACCTGTATATTTTTTTAAATATCCTTTCTACAGTTAACAACAAATTCTTGACTAACTATATCATCTGAAGCGTTGTTATTGGGAAGAATAAGAAATACTCGAGAATGGAAGCTGGTATACATATAGCTAGTTGAAAATTTGGTGTTAACTGTAGAAAGAATATTGTAAAATATATATGTATATTTATATATATATATATATATATATATATATATATATATTTACATAGATTAGAAGATTTCCAGAGGATGGCATTTTTGTAGCCGAAATGTTTAAAATAAGAATTTATGTAAAAGAACAGTACATCATCATTTAGACCTAACTACCTAAAATACTATACAACAGCTCAGCAAAACAGTTCTCAAACCAAAATTGTGTAATGTTTAAGTTTCAGTCGCAGAAGTGAAGAAAACGTGGAAGGGACTCCGTGATTCATTTTGAAGAGAATATAGAAAAGCTTCCAAGTCTGGACAAGAGGCACAGGATGAATTCACCTCGTCATGGCCGTTCTTCGAACAAATGTTGTTTTTATCAGATGTAGTGAAGCCTAGGGAACTAAAGGGAAGTCTTTCACCTCCTGAAAAACATACATCAGGAATAAATAACTCTCAGGATGACAAAGGCACGATGGAACATCAAGACAGTTCATCTGCTTCAGAAACAGGGGACACCAGTGCAACTGAATTTCAGCCGAGCTGCTCATCCGTACAACCAGTGGAAATGGGGCCACCAGCAACCACACCCACCAAAGACTGGACGATAACAAAGTAGAAGACAAGAAAACAGAGAATAAAAGAAATGAAAACAAGAAAACGACTAATGAGAAAGAGAATACACAGACCGAAAGACCTGAAGCACAGTTTTTAGAGATAGAGAGAGTAAAATTGAAACTGTTCTCCGAGAGTACAGCAATGAAGGGAGACAGCGACTACCAATTTTTGATAAGACTTCTTCCGTATTTAAAGAAGGTTCCTCATCAACGAAAATTGACTGTGCGGAATAAGTTCCAGCAAGTACTGATAGACGAAGAAGAACGTCAGAACCTTACACCTTCTTACCAACCGCCCTCTTATACAGTCCCATGTACCGTCACCGTCCCATCGCCATCTCAATCTTCTTGGACCTCTGATACGGCATCTAATTGTCATCCAACACCTCAGTCTTCTTGGACATCTGATCCGGAACCTAATTCCCATCTAACATCTCCGTCGTCCTGGTCCTCGGAACCACAAGGAAATACTGAATTAACAAATTTGTTGACCCTGACATCCATGGCTGGTGCTGAACGGGCTGTTTAGCCGGGTCGACGCGATAGCTCCAACATTCAGGAATTACGAAACTACATAGAACATTTTCCAGAGACGGCCCAGTGAACAGGGGCCTAATTAGTTTGTATTAATTGTTTTTGTGTGTGTGTTTAGATTCTAACAACGCGTTGTAATCATTTAAAAAACTCAAACTTTAAAATCCCACTGAAATTAGAAAACGTGTGTTATGAAAATGTTAAAAAATCTTTTTAAAATTTAACTATTAAGCTGTTAACAAATTAATAATGCCTCTTTCTTACCTTAGAGTTACAGTTAGGCATTCCGCAGGTGATATTGTTTCCCTGAAATTAGACTCTTTAATGATAATCGGCTCTATAGAATTTAAAATGTACTTAAACGTCTCTGGGCGCATACGGTAATAGTCAAACAATTTCTGGGGGTCTTTTTCCAAATCACTGTGGAGATGGTGAAATTCCCCACTGTGGAGATGGTGAAATTCCCCCAGTGATTCCCTTTTTTTAAAAATTGGGTTCACCCAACAAGATCGTTTTCTTCGAGATTGCATCCAACGCCTCATCACATAGGGATTGTCCAATAAGTATAAGTCCTCAGCATCCATTTTAACGAGTTTTTCAGTGAATTCAACACAGACGTTCACCACTTTCTACCCGACAACGGAGTTGGCTGCGAACTGAGCAGCGCAGATCTAAGACGCCTCCATGGGACGTCACCTGTCCCTTCAGCCGCACGACGCCGCTTGTTGCCGCTCGAGTCGCTCGTAGCGCGCAACCGCGCGCAGTCGCCTTCAGTGGACGAGCAGCCTAAGACTCTCGGCGAGTATAATCACGAATCGTGTCCCGATCTAAACAGGCAGTAGGCTATATCATAGTGATAAACGAGAAGCGAACGAAGCGCTGTGCGAGCCGCCTGCGAAAGTGATAAGGAAAGAAACTGTGAGGCGCCCGTGTAGGTAGCAGTGTGACTCGACAGAACATGGAGCGTGTGCGGAGGAACCTTAGCCGAGCTAAGAGAAATCATCTGGTACTTCCTCTCCCAAATATTTAAGTGATGTCCATGAGGTAGGCCCACTTGACAGTATTCAAATAAAGTCAAACCAAGGTAAGGATATGCTATTACCTAACTTGGCAAATGAAAAAATTATTTCCTGTTTCATGAAGTAATTTGGAATATTTATTTAAAATTGAAATCATTTTTATGGCTGGCCATTTTAGTTATTCACTAAAATATTTCTGTCAGCTTTTTACAATACAGCTTTTTACGACTACATCCTGCTCATTTTTTGTTTGTTGCCAAACAAGAAAGAGGCCACTTATCAATTTTCCAACATTTGTTAGACAAATGCCAATAAATGGGAATATACTTAAACCCGAAGTAGATTTTGAAACGGCCATACAGAATGAGATCCGTTCTACGTGGCCTACAACAAGGTGACTGGCTGCAGATTGCAACTCACTCAGGCTTGGTGAAGAAAAATTCAACAGCTTGAATTGAGTCTAGAGTACAAAGATTCGACAAATTCCGGGGCTGGTAAGTGGTTAAAAGGGGTTTTAGCTCTAAGCATGGAAGATCCTCGTGAGGTAGAAGAGGCATTCGTGGAAGAACATATGGCCATTCAACCAGTAAAGGTTGAAAAAAAAAAAAGATTTTATGTTTACCTAGTTGAGAATTATATTGACAGTACTTCACCCTTCCCTCCAAAAATCTGGGGATCGTCTTCAACTTCTTCAGAACGCACAACAAATTTATGTCAGCCTTTCCACGAAAAATTTGGAAGAAATTTCACTCATCCCCATCCAAACATTTACACATTCGTAGAAACTCTGAAGTGTGTGCAAGTAGAAACTTACATTGGAATTCGTAGCTCTTCAAATATGAGCTGATAGTTTTTTCAACGGAAGCTTTTATACTTCGAATACTTCTCGGAATACTTGCAGCGCCAGAGGACAAAATCAGGTACATATTTTATTTTCATAAAAAAATGTAACGAGAACCCTATCGACCAGGCGAGAGCGTCCTCCACCCGTCCCTCCAAAGTCGAGCAGGTGTAGCCCCAATCAATGCCGCACACAAGTACGCTCCAGAGTGTTTAAGAACACTTGTTATACGCATTACTCTGACACGCCGCAGTAAGGATGGTAATTATTATATTACGCTAAAACGTTTGATCATAATCAAAGTAAAAATTGAGGGTAAACTAATTTTACTAAAAGTATAAGAGTAAAAATGTAGTATTTGAATACATTTTACCCTTTTCCTTGTTTTGTATTGACTTAAAAGCCTAACTGTTTATTGAATACTATCCATATGATTCAAAAATGAATTAAAAATTGAACACTTTGAATCGGCGCACCTCGAACCTATCAGTTGGGCTGGCCGCCGGCTCACCTCGACCATCCTAATTAGGATAATCCCCAAATTTACTCAACCATCGGTGCACCTCGACAACACCCAAAAGTAACACAGTCCGAAACTAAATGCTAGATGATGGGAACTGTTGCAAAGAACTGGTGTCGATAAAGTTTCAACAAACCGAAACAATCAGAAGAAGATGAAGAAAACAAACAAAAGTTACTTGTAACTTGGTGATATGTTGAGCAGTAATCGACAGTTTGACCTGCGCTGTAGTTGACAGTAAAATCTGTAACGTTGTCTCATATCCGTCGTCAACACAAAAGTAATGTATATTTGCGACGCAACATCACAAAAATGTAATTACATTAATTTTATGCTGCATCGGAAAATTAAAGGAGATAATTTAGAATTGGAGTTATTCCATTTCTAAATTGGAGTTATTCCTGGATACGTTTTTCAGAATGTCTTCCACACTTATCCTGTAAATTGATAGTCAATGAATGCAAGGTCATGGAGATGTTAAAAAATCGTGCAGAATCAAAACCAAGTTTCAGCAACAAGAACGATGAAAATATTTTTGTAATATTTAACTATCAGCTGATATCACTTATATGGACATACAATTAAATAGACAGAAGCATATGATAATAATCTGTATGTCTAGTAGACAGGAAATTAATATCGGGAAGTCTCAAGAGATTTGCCAGAATACCGTCAAATATTTTGTTGAGAAGGATGCTTAGGATTTCGATCCGCATTATATTCTGCTGTTGCCCACAGGACAGATAACGGTGAAAGGACAAGAATCGGTTAACCAAAACTTTGTTACGCCTCCATAAGCAAGGATTAGATTTATTAGTCACCATCTGTTAAATTCCATTACGAAGAAGATGATAATGACTATATTAAAGATGGCTACGAGAATGATTCGTGAGAAGGTGGTGCGATGATGACGATTCACAGTATGATGCCGAAGAAATACGTTAAACGGTATTTTAAGTACACAGTGAAGTGAGTTATCGTTAAACATATGAAAATATTTTAAAATTAAACAATGACACAGTTTAAAAATAATTAATAACGGCTCCTTTTCGTACCACCGAAGTAGCTTAGCAGTACCCGGCAGGGTAGGTTTTTAACTTGAACCATAATACATACAAGGAGAACAGTGTAGCGAGCACTTCGCTTCAGCCGCCCATTAATACTCCACGATTTTGTAGGCCTACTCATTTTCACTGACTGAGTCGACCTGGGAACACACGATTGTAAATAGATGGCCCTGAAACGTGTTTCACACTGAAACGTTTGCACCTTAGCGTTTTCAACTTTTGTGGTTATAATTTATTTTGATTTTAGTATTTAGTTTTCGTTTTTAGAATTTAACAAACATAGACCAGGTGTGTTTGATGTTTTTGATATTGATAGTACTAAAAAAATCATATTTACATATTAACTATAATATTTTGCGATACGCTTAATTCTCCTATTTTGTATTTAAATTCGGTTTGTGGTTTGGGTGTGAACATTGACACGAAATTACTTTTCACTAACCATGTAGATATAATAACTTCTAAAGCAAGGAGGGAAGTTAGGATTGCTTGAGTGGTTGAGTCGTCACTTCCAATCAACTAATACCATTCTGCGGCTACACCAAATCATTGCTCGACCGATTCTGGAGTACTATTCCGTGATTTGGAAGTATATAGGGGGCAATGCCTGTTAGAAGACTGAGACAGCCTCAAAACGAGATGTTTCCTATCTACAATATCGTGGCACCAGTCAGAATTTTTCGGCGTATGAGGCCAAGTGTGGACATTGGGGCATTATGTTCTTAAAACAGAAGAGCACTACAATATGTGTTATTTATGTATAACGGCCCAATTGAAATAAATGTCTCGGGGATCGGTTACTCAGAGTTCTCCACTAAAGCGCAGTAGACGTGTCTTGTTCAAATATTTGCGGCAGAGTGTGACGATTGTGGCTCCACTGGCGAGATACGTCAAAATGATGAATAGAGTTTGTGACACTAAAGGCGTTGACTGTATCAGACAGAGCATTAATGCCTTTAGGAACAATGTGTTATGAAGATTCTGGAGTGAGACAAGAACATCTAATCATCTTAGAGACGTGTGTTGTGTGTAAATTCATGTTAATTGTTGTTTGATTTATATACGTGTAACATATTTAATTTCTTTTCTACTTTGGCATGTCGACGTTCCCCCTGAAATACGTCCCAGTTAGGTAGAGTCCATACATTAAGATATTCATGCTGTTCTATGGATTCTTTTCACATCAGAATACAGTCATTCTGGTTCTCTGTTAGGCAGTGGCTGCTCGTGACTTAAGATTATATGAACCTATAAGTTATATGAAAATCAGCATTAAGTAAGACGCACTGACTAGAATTAATTTAATCGTTGGATGACGTGTTGCCATTCCAAATCGTTTGTGTAATCACCGTACCGGGCACGGTATGTCGCGTCGCACCAGGCGGGATGGCAGAATCTTTCCGAGCCGTAAATAACAATTTTTTTTAAACAGGAAAGAAAACAAGAAAGACGAGCATAAAAAGAAACAATTGCATAAAAACGAAGGTCTTTGGTTCTACGCAAGCTTTATTTGTGTCCCAACGATGCGCAGCACACTCTCTAAACAACTTTACAGGCGACACTACGATATCCGTACGCAGATATTACGCTTCGGTCGTGACCTTGTGACTGAACACAGGCGAAATGAAGCTGCTTTCTCATAAACGTCTATCAAATCTGCTTACCATTGAATTTCATAAATTTTCCAAGACAAACATGCAATTTACACCAAGCCGAATGAAACACTCCATTAGAACTGTAGAAAAAAGTCAATTAAAATTTGATAGGAATAGTGAACGTATGATTACGATTGATTAAAAATATAAACTTTACAGCAACTTATCTTTAATTCCAAGAAGCATGGGTAGAATAGCAGAAAAAAACATACTTCACAAAAACATTACTAACAACACAAAAAGCCAGATTAATATAAAGTGAGCTGTGAATAATATCCCTAATCGTTGTGTGCTTTGTAGTAGGAAGCCAATTAATCGTACTTCGTTAGTCTCTGACAGGTTACTCACCAATGTGTAACACACAGTATTAACAGGAGAAAAATAATAACAATTCTGTGGTTTCCATAACATGCGGTCCACTACACTGTAAGTTCAGTAAACTAACTTACAGTATAAATGTACATTCAGAAAACGTTAATTTATTTTGTAATTTTGTAACATTTTTCAGGAAAACTCTACTCCCAGGTTTATATCATTTTTCTTTGTTATTCTGTGTCTTCCGTCAAACTGCCATTTCTGATTAGGTGATCACCTCTTCTGATATTTTTTAATGCTGCGTCTTTTGTAATTTTTTTTAATTTCCTTTTTTTCTTCATTGATAGCTTCCTCTACTACATGAACATCCGTTGTATCTTCAGCTACTTGAAGAGGCTCCTTGTCTTCATCGGTCAAATAATCTTCATCCACAAGGTCTAATGGTAAAACTGGTGTTCTGTTATATAACATAAAAAAAGTTAAAATCCGGTTGTTTTGTATTGAGATATTCTGTACGCAAATAATACACTCTCGACAATATCAGCCCAGTTACTAATGTTTCCCATTAAAGTTTTTTTTTTATTTTTTTTATTTTATGCTCTACTAATCCATTAACTAGTGGATGGTTGGATGATGGTACTCTTTTTTTTGTCCCCGCCAGTCTATGCAATTCTTTATAAAGTTGATTTACAAACTCGCGACCATTATCGTTAATTTGTATTTTAGGGCAAACAAGACTACGTATAATTTCACAAATTTAGGCACTTCAATGCCAGTCTTATTTTTAAACGGTTTAGCCTTATATCAGCCCACTTTGAAAAGTAATCTACTACCCCAATATGTTTTTTTTTTATTTGCCCCGCACTTCTGGTAACTTCATAACGTCTATTCCAATTTGTTGCATGAATTTTTCTGGAGTATAAATTGGCTTCATTTCGGATACATAAGATAGCCTACCCATGGAAGTGTAACTTTCTGACACACTTCACAATTTTTTACAAAATCTGTCACCTTTAATTTTATATTTCTAAAGTAGTCCCGTCGTGAAAGTACGTCTACAGTGATATTTATTCCGCGATATGCAGACATACCAATCGCTTGTTTCCTAGTATCAGCATCTTTGTGGGCTTCTTCTATCAATTTTTGTATTTTCTTATCATCGTGAACAATTTCTATTAATTTTTCTATACCACTTAATCTTTTATATTTACGATAAAACAGTTTATTGTCACTAATAACATACAGTTTACATCGTTTGTTAAAGTTTCTACTTTGGTATGATTTTATACACTTTTCTGGAATTTTTCCAGTATTTAAAAACCTTTTGTATATCCAGCTGTGTTACTCCTGCTTCGAAAATTTTCATTTTAATTATCCCGACTCAAATCTGAATGGGCACACAAAACGCGAACAACTATTGAATTTTAAATGAGATATTTAAAACCAGTGGTGCCCATCCCCCCCAAGGCCCAATGCGCAAATCCCCCCCAAAAATTCTCAGCACTCCCCCCCAATTGAAGCCTATACAAATTATTTTAGTTAAAAAAGTCATGAAAAACAAAACAAGATCCTACACTACAGTTACGATAATTGTTACACTTGTTAAGTTGTTTTAA
The DNA here is from genome assembly GCA_034769895.1 of Magicicada septendecula. Classification (NCBI taxonomy): domain Eukaryota; kingdom Metazoa; phylum Arthropoda; class Insecta; order Hemiptera; family Cicadidae; genus Magicicada; species Magicicada septendecula. The sequence goes on along the minus strand of CM068367.1, from coordinate 372,638,950 downwards.
ATTGTATCATTGTTTTAAAAGATAAGGCGCTACACTGGTGTGGGTGTGGATGAGAAGCAAAGACATTTGAGAGATATATTTTAAAACATATTGGTCATATTGGAACGTGGATGGCTAGTTTAAGCTTACAGAATTTTATCATTAGCCCTAATAATATTGTTTAGAAGTTTTGTATGTCATTACTTTGAACAAAACAGGCTAGATTCAAAGGGTATTGGAGTAATTAAAAACCAAGCAAATATTGTACTTAGCAAATTGTATTTAACAAATGTGTTGCTAAACTAAAAATACATTTTAAATAATTGTACTATTAAAATCAATACAATGAAGTGACGCAAAAACGACGTACAATGTAGTTTAAATTATGATAGGAAAAATATGTTTCTGCAAAAATATACATTTACATTGTTTATCACCTTGTTTAAATGTCTTGTACAAAAGCAGCTTTTTTCTTTGTACAATTGTGGTTGCAAATTTGATAATGATTTCTTCGTTTTGTATCTGGCTCAGTACGTTGTTTTCACAGGATAGAATCAACAAACTTGACAGCCAAGAGTCTCCCATGCTGTTCCGAAGCCGAGTTTTCACTATTTTCAAACGGTTCATCGTTCTCTCTGCAGAGCAGCTGGTCACGGCAAGAGATAACAATATTCGGTACATCACTGGCAGATTAGGTAGAGCCGAAAGGTTAAGGACACACCTGAATGGTCTAATGAATCCTCTCATTATCCATTGGTCCATCATCCTATGTTTCTCACTTTGTAAATTTCCTTCCTTTACCTCCTCATTTTCACTGCCATCTGGATCCTCTGCCCCTGCCGGGATTCGCACTCCATCCTCTGTTATCTCCATCCTTTCAGCTTCAGGGGAATGTAACATGTCTGATATGTCGATGTCTGCGTGAGTGACTTTGTATACATTGCAAAACGCCTCCAATTCTGAAGCAATTAGGTCATTGTCCAGATTGTAATACTCACACAGCTCTTTTATCTTATCGGGGTTGAAGTCTTTTCCAGTCTCCAATTCATGTGCGATTTTCATAATTCCTCCATGAGAAAAATAAGACATTTGTTTAACCATGGCAAGCGAGCTGTCAGGTAAACGATCATTCAGTTGAGACAATAATGAGTCTAAGACTAGGAAATAAACCTCAACCTTCATTTTCTTTACAGGGTCATCAATTTTTTCGTCTATCAAAAGTTCGTCCATGAGGCGTTTCCGTTTTCGGTTTCGCTGAGTTCGGACTTGCGAGACGTTGTGCTGATCAGAAAATTGTGTTATTGAACTTGTAAGTTTGTCCCACTCTTTTTCACTTCTTAATGTCTTCACAAAAACTTTCACACAGCAAATAGGGTGCAATGCAAGCAAAAAACCGCATCTTTCATCGGACTATAAACTAGCCAGTTTCTTTTACTTCTTGTCCCATCACGTAAAGTGCTGATTTTCCAAGCTGGATTAAATTTTCTTCCGCCTGTTGAAGGGAAACTCATCGAAGACAAATCTTGATTTTCTAGTTGAAAACACAAATTTATCTCCTCCGCCGATAGTTTGATGTTGGCAAACGATGCAGGGTCTTCTACATCATGAACACCAGGTAATGGGTCTGGATTATCTGGTTGAATGTTTTCTGGGCTCAGGATCTGAGCCTGAAGGCCTACTGATTTCTAACTCTACATTTGGCGGTAACGATAATTTAGTATTTAAATTTGAAGTGACAAACGAAGGAGGTGCTTTAGCTTGCATTTTGTCTTCATTTCCACCCTCCACGATATCAAATGTTGGATTTATATCTTGGGACTCGTCTGGGGGTTTCGCATTTGAAGTTGATGGTACATCTATGTCCTCAGTTGTAGGGTCATCGTTAGCAACGTCACTGGTTACGTTCGATCTAAAAAAATACAACTATTTTAGAACTCTCCCCTCCCCAAAGTTATTATTTTATTGTTTGCTTTATTTTATTATTTTTAATGTTTGCCGTATTAGTGGAAATAACAGAACAACAAATATAATAAAATGTTACAGGTAGTACAAAAATGCTAATAAGTCCGAATAAAAATTACGCAATAAAGCGATTCCTTTGTAACTTATATAAAGTTGTTTCTATTTTGGCCTATTCAAACGGTAACTGAACGAGACAAAAATAATTATATTTTACATACCTGGAATCTAAACTATGATGTTGACTGGTACTGGGGTCAGCAGAAGATTCAGCATCAGTGTATTTCACCCACGGGCCGTCACCGGACTTCACTTCAACCATTTTAAAACTAATGTTTAGGTTATGTCTAAATTTATAGGCGTGTTTCTTCTTACAATGTTCTAGCCACTTGTCTTTTCGATGAGTTGTGTTACACATAACCTCCATACACTTAAACTTAAACGATTGTTTCAGTTTTTTCGGCATTTTGACAACTATCACGAAACACGAGATTACATTCCAACCCCAACTCACACAAACAGGGCCGGTTTTACTAACGGCGGACCCGGCGGCCGCCGGGGGCCTCACGCCAGGGGAGGCCTCGCGAGGAGGGGTTTCTTTTTAATGTATAAAATTAAATATGTAGGATTTGAAAGTAAAATGGAATTTCAAATAATAAAAAAATAATAATAATAAATAATAATCAATTTCAGCAAATTACTACCAATTATCAAGTTTTAGTAGCGCCATAATAGAGAAATTTTGGTAGTGTACATGACAGTTGCTGTCGGCAGGATACTCTATGCGCAGGCGTGCAGCTGGGAGCACAAGATTTTGGCCGTTGTTGGTAGGCCTGTGTGCTGTCTGCTGTCCACTGTCCTAGTTCTATTCTAGCCCGCCCCGCTGTTGTATTACTGTCTGTGTGTGCCATTTTATTGTATGCAAGGTTTTTCGCTGTTGCTTCTTGCGTTATATTCATGTTTTGTGTTTTGGTGATAAAGTCGGATCCAGATTGGAGAGACTGAGACATTTTCACATGTGCGGTTCCTCTGCGGCTGCGGCTCTGCGGCTCAAAGGGCGGAATTTTTAAAAACAAGTTCGATTTTTTTATTTTGGAATTTTATGTACACAACGTCGTTAAAAGAAGTATAATTACTGCGCTTTTATTTCTTAACGAAGGAAATAAGAGACTTTTGGGTAAAAAAGGTGATCATAAACATTTTTATTTAAGGAGGGATTTTTATATAAGGCGGGAATTTTGAAAAACGCAAAGTTCGATTTTATTGTTTTGAGAAATATTTTGTTATATTTAATTGTGAAATATAGTACAGGAACTTATTAGCTCCTAGAGTAAATAATTAGTAGTAAAATAGTTATAAGTAAATTGAAAAAATGATTGACAGAATCCTAGGTAAAGTAATAATTTTGATAAAAATAAACTTAAGACGTTTGAATAAAGCGTTGTTTTTCCTTAAGGAGAGATTTTTATATAAGGCGGGAATTTTGAAAAACAAAAAGTTCGAGTTTATTGTTTTGAGAAATATTTTGTTATATTTAGGCCTACTTGTGAAATATAGTACAGGAACAAAAGTTACGCATTCCCTTCGTTAAGAAATAAAAGCGCAGTAATTATACTTCTTTTATCGACGTTGTGTACATAAAAGTCCAAAATAATAAAATCGAACTTTGTGTTTTTGAAAATTCCGCCCTTTGAGCCGCAGAGGAACCGCACATGTGATAGCACTCTGACTCCTACGTTAAGTTAGTGACTAGTGAGAGTATTGTTTTGTACATATGCTGTGATTTGAAGAAAATTTAGCTAACCTAGAACCTAGGTAAGTTTTAAATTACTGTATCTTGTTAATTGTTAAGCCGCGTCTACCCTGACTCTTGTAAACAAATGTTTGCAACTTATATTGACAACAAATGTTGTAAAACAACGGTCTGTCGTTCATTTCTGTCAGTTAGAATATTATCAAAGACTGTTCTTAGTAACTATTGTGAACTCTCTGAGAATAGTCTGATGACTAAAACGATTTTCAGAGGTCAGAGTACTGTTATTGTTATCTTAATAACGAAGTAAATACTACGAAACGTGACAAAGTGTTTTACTTGCCCCGCCCACGCGACGGGCATGTGTTATTGTACCGTACCTTGTTCTTGTTAGGCTTAGTTAGTGTTTTCCATGACGATGGTGTCTTTTAATTCTTTTATCTTTTTCAATATGATCCCACGCCACGCCCCCATCAATGTTTTATTTTCAATTCAGTTTTTTCTACGTGGAAGGTCCGGAAGCTGTGGAAGTGCTAAGTATTATTAATGGCAAGCTAAACCCGTTTTATCGACATTTCAGAATTTTTAATTTTTTTAAATAATTACATACTTTTCGAAAATCGGGCTCATTGGTTATCTTTGAATGATTGCCGAGTTCCTGACAGAGCCCAATTTTCAAAAAGGAAGATAATTAAAGAAAATTAAAAATTGTAAAATGTCGGTATTGCAGGGTTTGACTTCTCCTTCACATGACTAAGTCCATTAACATGATCCGAGAAATCCAACCTTGACTTATTTACAAAATTGGGTGTCTTTAATCTTTATTCAGGGTTGAACAATGAAAATAAAATACCTATTTTTGTTACGTTACGATCTAATATTTCTTTATCAAATCCGATCTCACTCTAATATTTAAATCCACTGAAATAAAGATGGTTCGTGGTTCGCTGATTTATCAAACTAGCAAAGCTAAAGTGAACTCACCTCACCTTTAGCAGAACCGTAACATAACATAGCCATATTTTAAACTTAAACTTACAACCTTAATTCAAACCTCCAAAGCAACGCTTCATGTAATAAGCAAGAAATATTACGTGCATTGTCTGCCGTGGGGCCTATTGAAAAAGATCCATTTACATATACTGTGCTATCGATGTGTTCGTGCTGAACCTGAACTGATGAATATTCATTGTGCAATTTAAAACTTATTAGGCATACTTGGGTCTAATTTTTTTTTTGTGCTAGGCCGTTTTAAACCAAATTTGATTTCGAAAAAGGAGGACCTTACAATAAAAATGAAGCGTAGTTTTCAAAGCGGTGCTCAAAAGCGGCAAAAAAAGAAAGAAGATAAACTTCTGATTGATCAAATACCTAAAGTACCGTCTTTTTTCCGTGCCACTCCGAGCCAATCTCGTATTTCCGAAGGTGGTAGGCCTACTAGTTCATCTCCATCTATTCAACTTCAACCTCATCCATATCCAGATAATCACGATGAGGCTATTGAAGGTTCAGACTCCTCATTACTGCCACATGCATCTGGCGTGGACTCTTCCAATAGTTTGTGTCGTCCAGTACCGCATTTAGAAACATTGGACGACTTTCAGTTTGTTGATGAAACTGACCGTGCATTGACAGACTCAACCGTATTTTTTTTGTGAACCATCTACTATGAAAGTGATCCCTAATGACCCTAATATAATACAGAGCGAGGAATTTGATGAGAATTTTACATCTTCTTCAATTTTGCATGAGCAAGGTGGGCAATCAGCTTGTAATTTGGAATTGGAATTACTAATTTTACAGGGTGTTCAAGTAGAGTTTTCACAAAATGATAATGATGAACAACCTGAGGTTGACGAGCTTCCCAGCTCAGATGTCGCGTTGTGGGACTCGAGCAAAATTACAAAAACCCAGCTTCAAGAACATTTTATACGAAAAGGTCCTTCGTGCTGCCAAATCTTAAATAGTGGATTAATAAATTGTTTACCTTAAATTATCCGCCGTGTGATTTCTTGTGCTTCGTCTATGACGCGTTTCAGAGCTTATGCTCCATCATCAGATATTAAAAAGGTAAAACTATCACACTTGCGAGATCGTTAAGAAGTTAAAATGTCAAAATTTGCATATGAACCGTACGCGGATTTGGGTGCGCACCCGCGTACGGTTCATATGCAAATTTTGACATTTTAACTTCTTAACGATCTCGCAAGAGTGATAGTTTTACCTTTTTAATATCTGATGATGGAGCATAAGCTCTGAAACGCGTCATAGACGAAGCACAAGAAATCACACGGCGGATAATTTAAGGTAAATAATTTATTAATTCGTACAAGTGATTTGGTTACCATATTAAACATGAATATTAAATAGTGGATTCAGTCAGTCTGTTAGAGTGTACGAGTATTTACAAAAAGGACAACAAATAACTGAATCGCGGAAATGCAAGTCAACATTTTTTTTTAAAGAACTTACAAACGGTGATAGAGTCAAACGAGACTGGTTGTTGTATTCTCCATCAACCGGTAGGGTTTATTGTTTCGTATGCAAACTCTTCGGTTCGGGTTTTGACTCGAATCCTTTCTGCTCAGACGGTTTTAATGATTGGACGCATGCTGTTCAAAGCATTCGATTCCACGAAAATAGTAAAGAACATCGTAAATGTCTTTTGGCATTTCTCAAGTGTTCCTCTGCGGCTGGAAGAATAGACTGTGAACTTCAAGTCCAAATGAATAAGGAAAGAGCTTATTGGCGTCAGGTTTTGACTAGAATTGTTTGGTAGTAAAGTTCATTACTGAACGAGGACTTCCTTTGAGGGGTGACATTGAGAAGTTTGGATGTGCAAACAATGGAAAATATTTAGGTCTGCTTGAATTATTAAGTGAGTATGACCCGATTTTGAAGGAACATATAAGAAAGTATGCTGGCACTGGCAGTGACAAAACGTCTTACTTATCACCAGATACATGCGATGAATTTATTGATATTATAGGAAGGCGAGTGTTTGAAGAGATTGTGGAGGAGGTAAAGGGGTCTAGATACTATTCAATATCAGTAGATTCAACTACAGATGTTGCAAACATTGATCAACTAACGTTTATCATTCGATATGTTAAGTTTGGAGAGCCTACAGAAAGATTTTAAAAATTTATTCCAATATGTGGACACACAGCAGAGAGCCTATTCAATGAAGTAATTGGCTTATTAAATAAAAATAACATCCCAAACTCTGACTGCCGGGGCCAGTCTTACGATAATGCGACTAACATGAGTGGACGTTACAATGGCCTCCAAGCAAAAGTTAAACCGAGAGTACAGCAATGAAGGGAGACAGCGACTACCAATTTTTGATAAGACTTCTTCCGTATTTAAAGAAGGTTCCTCGTCATCGAAAATTGACTGTGCAGAATAAGCTCCAGCAAGTGCTGATAGACGAAGAAGAACGTCAGAACCTTACACCTTCTTACCAACCGCCCTCTTATACAGTCCCATGTACCGTCACCGTCCCATCACCATCTCAATCTTCTTGGACCTCTGATACGGCATCTAATTGTCATCCAACACCTCAGTCTTCTTGGACATCTGATCCGGAACCTAATTCCCATCTAACATCTCCGTCGTCCTGGACCCCGGAACCACAAGGAAATACTGAATTAACAACTTTGTTGACCCTGACAGCCATGGCTGGTGCTGAACGGGCTGTTTAACCGGGTCGACGCGATAGCTCCAACATTTCAAAAACTGAAACTTTAAAATCCCACTGAAATTAGAAAACGTGTGTTATGAAAATGTTAAAAAATCTTTTTCAAATTTAACTATTAAAACAAATTAATAATGCCTCTTTCTTACCTTACAGTTACAGTTAGGCATTCCGCAGGTGATATTGTTTCCCTGAAATTAGACTCTTTAATGATAATCGGCTCTATAGAATTTAAAATGTACTTAAACGTCTCTGGACGCATACGGTAATAGTCAAACAATTTCTGGGGGTCTTTTTCCAAATCACTGTGGAGATGGTGAAATTCCCCCAGTGATTCCCTTTTTTTAAAAATTGGGTTCACCCAACAAGATCGTCTTCTTCGAGATTGCATCCAACGCCTCATCACATAGGGAGTGTCCAATAAGTATAAGTCCTCAGCATCCATTTTAACGAGTTTTTCAGTGAATTCAACACAGACGTTCACCACTTTCTACCCGACAACGGAGTTGGCTGCGAACTGAGCAGCGCAGCGCTAAGGCGCCTCCAGTGGACGCCACCTGTCCCTTCAGCCGCACGACGCCGCTTGTTGCCGCTCGAGTCGCTCGTAGCGCGCAACCGCGCGCCGTCGCCTTCAGTGGACGACCAGCCTAAGACTCTCGGAGAGCATAATCACGAATCGTGTCCCGATCTAAACAGGCAGTAGGCTATATCATAGTGATAAACGAGAAGCGAACGAAGCGCTGTGCGAGCCGCCTGCGAAAGTGATAAGGAAAGAAACTGTGAGGCGCCCGTGTAGGTAGCAGTGTGACTCGACAGAACATGGAGCGTGTGCGGAGGAACCTTAGCCGAGCTAAGAGAAATCATCTGGTACTTCCTCTCCCAAATATTTAAGTGATGTCCATGAACTAGGCCTACTTGACAGTATTCAAATAAAGTCAAACCAACGTAAGGATATGCTATTACCTAACTTGGCAAATGAAAAATTATTTTCTGTTCCATGAAGTATTTGGAATATTTATTTAAAATTGAAGTCATTTTTATGGCTGGCCATTTTAGTTATTCACTAAAATATTTCTGTCAGCTTTTTACAATACAGCTTTTTACGACTACATCCTGCTCATTTTTTGTTTGTTGCCAAACAAGAAAGAGGACACTTATCAATTTTCCAACATTTGTTAGACAAATGCCAATACGTGGGAATATACTTAAACCCGAAGTAGATTTTGAAACGGCCATGGCTTGGTGAAGGAAAATTCAACAGCTTGAATTGAGTCAAGAGTACAAAGATTCGACAAATTCCGGGGCTGGTAAGTGGTTAAAAGGGGTTTTAGGTCTAAGCATGGAAGATCCTCGTGAGGTAGAAGAGGCATTCGTGGAAGAACTTATGGCCATTCAACAAGTAAAGGCTGAAAGATTTTATGTTTTATAATGTCTCTCCTGCTAAGACATCATAACACAGGGAACCCGTTTAATTGGCCTCTGTCAATTAAACTGGCTGCCGTTGTAAGTACTAGTTATTTACCAACAATTTGGGAAACTGTAAAGAACAGGAATTCATGCAAGGTTACTCAAACTTACTTACTCTCTTTTGGTTTTAGCAGAAACACCTCTTTATTTTTACTTCAAAATAATGTTTTGATTGATAATACCTTTAGTGGTTATCACCTTTTTCTTTTGTTCTAAATTTTCTGATAGATTCTACATCAAGAGCTCTTATACTCTTTAAAGTGTTACTCAGATGAGTTCAAAGCTATACTGTTTTAGATTACATTACATACCACGGATCCGGTTTCTAATTTCATAATATTTCAAAATACTTCCACATTATGTAAACTATTTGAAGAATAGTTTGATTAATAGATTAAATTAATATACAGTAAATACAAAATTACTATGTTAAGATTTACATGGTTTGACAGAGTCTTTTCAAAACTTGTACTGTTTTTTACTTTGGTTGTTAGAAAACAATATAAGCACAGAAGTTCTTTTCTGTGTCACCTGGGTATAATGGTGATCTGCAGCTGGTCCTCTTGCGGATCCTCTTCAGTCGGTTTTCCGGTATGATCTTGGTAGTAGGTTGAGTTTCTTCATTAAGATTGTCGATTCTAAGTGGTGATCACAGTCATCACGCTACAATTCTGCTACCTGTTGCTCGTGATGTTGACGTCGTTGCTTCTTGTGGATGTGCGAGTTCACTTCTCACATTTTAACAGACGTTTAACTTATGTCTCTTTTTCTTTCGTGAAGTTCCCTTTCTCTCGTTTCTTAACTGCTAACTTAATTTTATTTATTACTCTTAGTTCTCGTAACTTCACAATATCGTGGCCCGACTGATTTTGTTAGCATACTCTAAGTCAAGTAGTTAATTTTCTGCTCTTTCATTAACCTTTTCCAGTACGGCGCCATTGTGACTTTATTACGTGCTTACATCTATTTCTCTTATTTATACTTAATATAATCTAAAGTCGATCCCATACTCAACTTTAGATTATTCCTAATTCTAATATCTTACGCTACTGAGACAAGCGGAATTTCACGAAGCGGAACCTTTATTTTATTTTGAACAGTCTTCTGAAATTTGAGATTATTTAAACACACACATTAATATATATATACTTAAACACTCTTATACTAATCAATCAAATTTAAATTATTTCACATCAATTCACATATATGCAAATCTAATAATTATCTGTTGAGATAATGAGATAATATCCTTTTATAGTTGAAAGAAATTTCACACAGAGAGTTCATTGTGTTTACACTAGCACAATAGATCAGCTGTTGGGGAGGTGGATTCCATGCGTTAGGGTGGCTTATTGTTCGCTTTACAAGGGGGTTTCTTAACAAAAGGGTGACTTTCTACAATCTAAAACACGATTTTTTCCTGCACAAGTTTGTCGTTTCTTGACAATTTAGTTAGTGACTTTTGGGACAGGCACGAACCTGAGTTTACAACCTTTAAATCTGCACTTTATTATTATTTTACATTTTACTAACCTTCTATTAACTTTACGACACTCACAAAAACATATAATGACTCTTGGTTTAGATTTTGTTGACATTTATTACACCTAATTTTATTTACCATAATACTGTTTGTTTTCCCGTGCTTGCTATTCAAATAACTTATTTTGTTTACGGGGCAGAACGTACATTCCTCGACACGACTCCTACATGAAATAGCCTGTCAATATACTTACAGGTTGAGAATGGAATATTTTAACAAGCGGGGACTTGCTTATTACGTTGACTTCTTTATACCACTATTATTATTTTATTAATAAGACTCTAATTATTTTGCTCTATTTCACAAATTCAGAGTAAATAAATTTACGATCTTGCCAAGTTACTGTTTATTAATTAGCGGTGGCGCATTTTATGTGTGTCACAACGTACATAATTATTTTTTTTACACAAAAGCAGAATGGCGCATTTTATATGGTAGCAGAGCGTGGTTTCGATCCACGAACCTCTGGGTTATGGGCCCAGGACGCTTCCACAACTTCGAACACGGTCCAAATGTTCGCGACTACAACTCTTGAACAACAGGTCTCCGGCCGACCTTCGTTTCGCGACCAACGCTAACGCGAACGCCGACGCTTCGCCTCCGGAGGCCAGTCGCGTCCTCGAGTTGGACGCCATCAGAGCCGTTTCAAAACTACCTCTCCAACTGAACCACTGAATGTCGATCGCTTCCTGTCTGTTCTCTTCGATCAGCGGATCGTGAGACTTCGATGTCGTCAGCGGACTGTAATCTTCAATCGAATCTTCTTCGTCTCCGGTCAATGACGGCGTCGACAACTTCGGTTGTAACCGCCAGTGATATCTGGACGCTTTAGGACTTCCCCCTTCGCCTCCGGACACTTCGTGCATCAGGGCCACCAGTCGGCTTAATAAATATATAATTATTGTTTTTTACACAAAAGCAGACTGGCGCATTTTATAATGTCTCTCCTGCTAAGATATCATAACACAGGGAACCCGTTTAATTGGCCTCTGTCAATTAAACTGGCTGCCGTTGTAAGTACTAGTTATTTACCAACAATTTGGGAAACTGTAAAGAACAGGAATTCATGCAAGGTTACTCAAACTTACTTACTCCCTTTTGGTTTTAGCAGAAACATCTATTTATTTTTACTTCAAAATAATGTTTTGATTAATAATACCTTTAGTGGTTATCACCTTTTTCTTTTATGTTTTAAATTTTCTGATAGATCCTACATCAAGAGTTCTTATACTCTTTAAAGTGTTACTCAGATGAGTTCAAAGCTATACTGTTTTAGATTACATTAAATACCACAGATCCGGGTTCTAATTTCAAAATATTTCAAAATACTTCCACATTATGTAAACTATTTGAAGAATAGTTTGATTAATAGATTAAATTAATATACAGTAAATACAAAATTACTATGTTAAGATTTACATGGTTTGACAGTCTTTTCAAAACTTGTACTGTTTTTTACTTTGGTTGTTAGAAAACAATATAAGCACAGAAGTTCTTTTGCTGTGTCACCTGGGTATAATGGTGATCTGCAGCTGGTCCTCTTGCGGATCCTCTTCAGTCGGTTTTCCAGTATGATCTTCGTATTAGGTTGAGTTTCTCCATTAAGATTGTCGATTCTAAGTGGTGATCACAGTCATCACGCTGCAATTCTACTACCTGGTGCTCGTGATGTTGACGTCGTTGCTTTTTGTGGATGTGCGAGTTCACTTCTCACATTTTAGTTTAATGTACACTAGCGTTATCTTCCTACATGGTATGAAATATACCTTAAAATTTAAACTTTGATTTACAAAGAGATGTGTCGACTATTATTTTCCTTTTATTCATTATCTACATATAAGTTACATTATCAGATTTACGTTGCACATAGTTTCACCTACATGTCGAGTATTTTACCATAAAACACTAACTTTCTGTAACATAGTTTGGAATAAAATGTACGTTCACGTTCCGGCCACATTGTGATGCTGTTAACTCGTCGGATATTCTGAGGCGACTGGGGTTGATTTAGCGGCCGTGTGTAGGGACGGGGGCGCAGTTCACGCGTCAAGAGAAAAGTAGTTCGTAATTATATTATTAGTATCTTTCAATTAATTAACTATTATTAATTATCCTACCTTTTCTCTATTTAGTTAGGTATTTTATTAATTATTCTCACGTCTTTTTATTAAATTAGAATGATTATTAGTATTCGCTTCATAACCGTATAATTTACATGTCCGTATTAGATTTTTTACAAGTTGGTACACATATTTAGGTACAGCGGGGAGGATGGATTATTTGCTCACGCGGTATTTAAACCAAAATTTATTTTTTTATTTTTGTGCTATTGAAATTTGCTTTTAAATCATCACAGTTTACCTAGTTGAGTATTATATTGACAGTACTTCACCCTACCCTCCAATAATCTGGGGTTCGTCTTCAACTACTTCAGAATGCACAACAAATTTATGTCAGCCTTTCCACGAAAAATTTGGAAGAAATTTCACTCATCCCCATCCAAACATTTGCACATTCGTAGAAGCTCTGAATTGTGTGCAAGTAGAAACTTACATTGGAATTCGTAGCTCTTCAAATATGAGCTGATAGTTTTTTCAACGGAAGCTTTTATACTTCGAATACTTCTCGGAATACTTGCAGCGCCAGAGGACAAAATCAGGTACATATTTTATTTTCATAAAAGAATGTAACGAGAACCCTATCGACCAGGCGAGAGCGTCCTCCACCCGTCCCTCCAAAGTCGAGCTGGTGTAGCCCCAATCAAGGCCGCACGATAGAACGTTCCAGAGTGTTTAAGAACACTTGTGATACGCATTACGCTGACACGCCGCAGTAAGGATGGTAATTATTATATTACGCTAAAACGTTTGATCATAATCAAAGTAAAAATTGAGGGTAAACTAATTTTACTAAAAGTATAAGAGTAAAAATGTAGTATTTGAATACATTTTACCCTTTTCCTTGTTTTGTATTGACTTAAAAGCCTAACTGTTTATTGAATACTATCCATATGATTCAAAAATGAATTAAAAATTGAATACTTTGAATCGGCGCACCTCGAACCTATCAGTTGGGCTGGCCGCCGGCTCACCTCGACCATCCTAATTAGGATAATACCCAAATTAACTCAACCATCGGCGCACCTCGACAACACCCAAAGTCCAAAAGTACAACACAGTCCGAAATTAAATGCTAGATGATGGGAACTGTTGCAAAGAACTGGTGTGTCGATAAAGTTTCAACAAACCGAAACAATCAGAAGAAGAAGAAAAAAACAAACAAAAGTTACTTGTAACTTGGTGATATGTTCAGCAGTAAGCGACAGTTTGACCTGCGCTGTAGTTGACAGTAAAATCTGTAACGTTGCCTCATATCCGTCGTCAACACAAAAGTAATGTATATTTGCGACGCAGCATCACAAAAATGTAATTACATTGATTTAATGGTGCATCGGAAAATTAAAGAAGATAATTTAGAATTGGAGTTATCCATTTCTGAATTCGAGTTATTCCATTTCTAAATTGGAGTTATTCCTGGATACGTTTTTCAGATGTCTTCCACACTTATCCTGTAAATTGATAGTCAATGAATGCAAGGTCATGGAGATGTTAACAAATCGTGCAGAATCAAAACCAAGTTTCAGCAACAACAACGATGAAAACATTTTTGTAATATTTAACTATCAGCTGATATCACTTATATGGACATACAATTAAATAGACAGAAGCATATGATAATAATCTGTATGTCTAGTAGACAGGAAATTAATATCGGGAAGTCTCAAGAGATTTGCCAGAATACCGTCAAATATTTTGTTGAGAAGGATGCTTAGGATTTCGATCCGCATTATATTCTGCTGTTGCCCACAGGACAGATAACGGTGAAAGGACAAGAATCGGTTAACCAAAACTTTGTTACGCCTCCATAAACAAGGATTAGATTTATTAGTCACCATCTGTTAAATTCCATTACGAAGAAGATGATAATGACTATATTAAAGATGACTACGAGAATGATTCGTGAGAAGATGATGCGATGATGACGATTCACAGTATGATGCCGAAGAAATACGTTAAACGGTATTTTAAGTACACAGTGAAGTGTGTTATCGTTAAACATATAAAAATATTTTAAAATTAAACAATGCCACAGTTTAAAAATAATTAATAACGGCTCCTTTTCGTACCACCGAAGTAGCTTAGCAGTACCCGGCAGGGTAGGTTTTTAACTTGAACCATAATACATACAAGGAGAACAGTGTAGCGAGAACTTCGCTTCAGCCGCCCATTAATACTCCACGATTTTGTAGGCCTACTCATTTTCACTGACTGAGTCGACCTGGGAACACACGATTGTAAATAGATGGCCCTGAAACGTGTTTCACACTGAAACGTTTGCACCGTAGCGTTTTCAACTTTTGTGGTTATAATTTATTTTGATTTTAGTAATTAGTTTTCGTTTTAGAATTTAACAGACATAGACCAGGTGTGTTTGATGTTTTTGATATTGATAGTACTAAAAAATCATATTTACATATTAGCTATAATATTTTGCGATGCGCTTAATTCTCCTATTTTGTATTTAAATTCGGTTTGTGGATTGGGTGTGAACATTGACACGAAATTACTTTTCACTAATCATGTAGATATAATAACTTATAAATCAAGGAGGGAAGTTAGGATTGCTTGTGTGGTTGAGTCGTCACTTCCAATCAGCTAATACCATTCTGCGGCTACACTAAATCATTGCTCGACCGATTCTGGAGTACTGTTCCGTGATTTGGAAGTATATAGGGGCCGATGCCCATTAGAAGACTGAGACAGCCTCAAAAGGAGATGTTTCCTATCTACAATATCGTGGCACCAGTCAGAATTTTTCGGCGTATGAAGCTAAGTGTGGACATTGGGGCATTATGTTCCTAAAACAGAAGAGCACTACAATATGTGTTACTTATGTATAACGGCCCAATTTAAATAAATGTCTCGGGGATCGGTTACAGAGTTCCTCCACTAAAGCGCATTAGACGTGTCTTGTTCAAATATTTGCGGCAGAGTGTGACGATTGTGGCTCCACTGGCGAGATACGTCAAAATGATGAATAGAGTTTGTGACACTAAAGGCGTTGACTGTATCAGACAGAGCATTAATGCCTTTAGGAACAATGTGTTATGAAGATTCTGGAGTGAGACAAGAACATCTAATCATCTTAGAGACGTGTGTTGTGTGTAAATTCATGTTAATTGTTGTTTGATTTATATACGTGTAACATATTTAATTTCTTTTCTACTTTGGCATGTCGACGTTCCCCCTGAAATACGTCCCAGTTAGGTAGAGTCCATACATTAAGATATTCATGCTGTTCTATGGATTCTTTTCACATCAGAATACAGTCATTCTGGTTCTCTGTTAGGCAGTGGCTGCTCGTGACTTAAGATTATATGAACTTACAGGTTATATGAAAATCAGCATTAAGTAAGACGCACTGACTAGAATTAATTTAATCGTTGGATGACGTGTTGCCATTCCAAATCGTTTGTGTAATCACCGTACCGGGCACGGTATGACGCGTCGCACCAGGCGTGATGGCAGAATCTTTTCGAACCGTAAATAACAATTTTTTTTTTTTAAGCAGGAAAGAAACAAGAAAGACGAGGAATTAAAAGAAATAATTTCATAGAAACGAATGTCATTGGTTCTACGCAAGCTTTATTTGTGTCACAACGATGCACAGCACACTTTCTAAACAACTTCACAGGCGACACTACGATATCCATACGCAGATATTACGCTTCGGTCGTGACTTTGTGACTGAACACAGTCGAAATGAAGTTGCTTGCTCATAAACGTCTATCAAATCTGCTTGGTGAATGCTTAACGCTCTAGAATTTTTCTTGAGTTAGTATAGCAAACTGAATGATGCTGGTCAGGAGTCAGAATATATTTGTGGATAAATTAATGGACTGTAAGATCAGATTTAAGTAGCGTTTATTTGAGCATTATGAAGAAGCGCAGGCCCACGCAATTACGTCAGGCGCACATAGCCAAAATACAAACGTGTGGCGTAAATTGCCAAGCTACATAATGTGTAGAAGCGAGAAACGATCGAATAAGAAGTACATTACTAAATTTAGATTGCCGCGGCTAGCTAGAAAGGAAGGGTGCAAACGCACAGCTGAAAGGTTGAGTGATAACTAACTAACGCAGCGGCGAGCCAGCGAGAGCTGCACCGCGTCGTATGACGTAAGTGCGCTGGGCTAATTGCGCGTGAGCAAGTACAATGTACAATGTATTAACATACTGCCCACCCAAAATCGGGCGATTTTGACATAGTTTGCAGTTAAAAAAAAAAACAAAGTTATTCAAAACATACAAGTATGCATGAATAAGTTACACATCTGAGAGATGCGACAATACGTGGTACATGAATATTGGCAAAAATACAAATATAATATAAACAAGTGTAATACATTATTAATCAATTCTCACCAAATAATATGTAATAATAGTCCAAAGGCTTGAATATGTGATAAAACATAATAAGAATAATAACAATAATACATGGCAATAAGAACATCGTAGGTGGCATTGCACAATCATTAGAGAAATCCAACAAAATTAACAATAACAGCGTGACACTTAGTGCATAATAAGCAGTATTACACAATAATACAAAAGGCAATATGCCCAAAAAATTCACTATGATAATATACAATAGAAATATACCACAAAAAATTTAGTATAATATATACAATAGAAATATGCCCAAACATTTACTATGATAATATACAATAGAAATATACCACAAAAATGTAGTATAATAATATACAATAGAAATATGCCCAAACATTTACTATGATAATATACAATAGAAATATACCACAAAAAATTTAGTATAATAATATACAATAGAAATATGCCCAAACATTTACTATGATAAAAACACTGCACCAAAGAGTACACCATAACTGACATCACACTAAGAAAAAGAGAAACGTTTAAATGTTCACCAATTCGTAGAAGCTCTGAAGTGTGTGCAAGTAGAAACTTACATTGGAATTCGTAGCTCTTCAAATATGAGCTGATAGTTTTTTCAACGGAAGCTTTTATACTTCGAATACTTCTCGGAATACTTGCAGCGCCAGAGGAAAAAATCAGGTACATATTTTATTTTCATAAAAGAATGTAACGAGAACCCTATCGACCAGGCGAGAGCGTCCTCCACCCGTCCCTCCAAAGTCGAGCTGGTGTAGCCCCAATCAAGGCCGCACGATAGAACGTCCCAGAGTGTTTAAGAACACTTGTGATACGCATTACGCTGACACGTCGCAGTAAGGATGGTAATTATTATATTACGCTAAAACGTTTGATCATAATCAAAGTAAAAATTGAGGGTAAACTAATTTTAGTAAAAGTATAAGAGTAAAAATGTAGTATTTGAATACATTTTACCCTTTTCCTTGTTTTGTATTGACTTAAAAGCCTAACTGTTTATTGAATACTATCCATATGATTCAAAAATGAATTAAAAATTGAACACTTTGAATCGGCGCACCTCGAACCTATCAGTTGGGCTGGCCGCCGGCTCACCTCGACCATCCTAATTAGGATAATACCCAAATTAACTCAACCATCGGCGCAACTCGACAACACCCAAAAGTCCAAAAGTAACACAGTCCGAAACTAAATGCTAGATGATGGGATCTGTTGCAAAGAACTGGTGTCGATAAAGTTTCAACAAACCGAAACAATCAGAAGAAGAAGAAAAAACAAACAAAAGTTACTTGTAACTTGGTGATATGTTCAGCAGTAAGCGACAGTTTGACCTGCGCTGTAGTTGACAGTAAAATCTGTAACGTTGCCTCATATCCGTCGTCAACACAAAAGTAATGTATATTTGCGACGCAGCATCACAAAAATGTAATTACATTGATTTAATGGTGCATCGGAAAATTAAAGAAAATAATTTAGAATTGGAGTTATCCATTTCTGAATTCGAGTTATTCCATTTCTAAATTGGAGTTATTCCTGGATACGTTTTTCAGAATGTCTTCCACACTTATCCTGTAAATTGATAGTCAATGAATGCAAGGTCATGGAGATGTTAACAAATCGTGCAGAATCAAAACCAAGTTTCAGCAACAACAACGATGAAAACATTTTTGTAATATTTAACTATCAGCTGATATCACTTATATGGACATACAATTAAATAGACAGAAGCATATGATAATAATCTGTATGTCTAGTAGACAGGAAATTAATATCGGGAAGTCTCAAGAGATTTGCCAGAATACCGTCAAATATTTTGTTGAGAAGGATGCTTAGGATTTCGATCCGCATTATATTCTGCTGTTGCCCACAGGACAGATAACGGTGAAAGGACAAGAATCGGTTAACCAAAACTTTGTTACGCCTCCATAAACAAGGATTAGATTTATTAGTCACCATCTGTTAAATTCCATTACGAAGAAGATGATAATGACTATATTAAAGATGACTACGAGAATGATTCGTGAGAAGATGATGCGATGATGACGATTCACAGTATGATGCCGAAGAAATACGTTAAACGGTATTTTAAGTACACAGTGAAGTGTGTTATCGTTAAACATATAAAAATATTTTAAAATTAAACAATGCCACAGTTTAAAAATAATTAATAATGGCTCCTTTTCGTACCACCGAAGTAGCTTAGCAGTACCCGGCAGGGTAGGTTTTTAACTTGAACCATAATACATACAAGGAGAACAGTGTAGCGAGAACTTCGCTTCAGCCGCCCATTAATACTCCACGATTTTGTAGGCTTACTCATTTTCACTGACTGAGTCGACCTGGGAACACACGATTGTAAATAGATGGCCCTGAAACGTGTTTCACACTGAAACGTTTGCACCGTAGCGTTTTCAACTTTTGTGGTTATAATTTATTTTGATTTTAGTAATTAGTTTTCGTTTTAGAATTTAACAGACATAGACCAGGTGTGTTTGATGTTTTTGATATTGATAGTACTAAAAAATCATATTTACATATTAGCTATAATATTTTGCGATGCGCTTAATTCTCCTATTTTGTATTTAAATTCGGTTTGTGGATTGGGTGTGAACATTGACACGAAATTACTTTTCACTAATCATGTAGATATAATAACTTATAAATCAAGGAGGGAAGTTAGGATTGCTTGTGTGGTTGAGTCGTCACTTCCAATCAGCTAATACCATTCTGCGGCTACACTAAATCATTGCTCGACCGATTCTGGAGTACTGTTCCGTGATTTGGAAGTATATAGGGGCCGATGCCCATTAGAAGACTGAGACAGCCTCAAAAGGAGATGTTTCCTATCTACAATATCGTGGCACCAGTCAGAATTTTTCGGCGTATGAAGCTAAGTGTGGACATTGGGGCATTATGTTCCTAAAACAGAAGAGCACTACAATATGTGTTACTTATGTATAACGGCCCAATTTAAATAAATGTCTCGGGGATCGGTTACAGAGTTCCTCCACTAAAGCGCATTAGACGTGTCTTGTTCAAATATTTGCGGCAGAGTGTGACGATTGTGGCTCCACTGGCGAGATACGTCAAAATGATGAATAGAGTTTGTGACACTAAAGGCGTTGACTGTATCAGACAGAGCATTAATGCCTTTAGGAACAATGTGTTATGAAGATTCTGGAGTGAGACAAGAACATCTAATCATCTTAGAGACGTGTGTTGTGTGTAAATTCATGTTAATTGTTGTTTGATTTATATACGTGTAACATATTTAATTTCTTTTCTACTTTGGCATGTCGACGTTCCCCCTGAAATACGTCCCAGTTAGGTAGAGTCCATACATTAAGATATTCATGCTGTTCTATGGATTCTTTTCACATCAGAATACAGTCATTCTGGTTCTCTGTTAGGCAGTGGCTGCTCGTGACTTAAGATTATATGAACTTACAGGTTATATGAAAATCAGCATTAAGTAAGACGCACTGACTAGAATTAATTTAATCGTTGGATGACGTGTTGCCATTCCAAATCGTTTGTGTAATCACCGTACCGGGCACGGTATGACGCGTCGCACCAGGCGTGATGGCAGAATCTTTTCGAACCGTAAATAACAATTTTTTTTTTTAAGCAGGAAAGAAACAAGAAAGACGAGGAATTAAAAGAAATAATTTCATAGAAACGAATGTCATTGGTTCTACGCAAGCTTTATTTGTGTCACAACGATGCACAGCACACTTTCTAAACAACTTCACAGGCGACACTACGATATCCATACGCAGATATTACGCTTCGGTCGTGACTTTGTGACTGAACACAGTCGAAATGAAGTTGCTTGCTCATAAACGTCTATCAAATCTGCTTGGTGAATGCTTAACGCTCTAGAATTTTTCTTGAGTTAGTATAGCAAACTGAATGATGCTGGTCAGGAGTCAGAATATATTTGTGGATAAATTAATGGACTGTAAGATCAGATTTAAGTAGCGTTTATTTGAGCA
Organism: Magicicada septendecula; assembly: GCA_034769895.1. Taxonomy (NCBI): domain Eukaryota; kingdom Metazoa; phylum Arthropoda; class Insecta; order Hemiptera; family Cicadidae; genus Magicicada; species Magicicada septendecula. The sequence continues at coordinate 372,618,066 of CM068367.1, read as the reverse complement.
TTATGAAGAAGCGCAGGCCCACGCAATTACGTCAGGCGCACATAGCCAAAATACAAACGTGTGGCGTAAATTGCCAAGCTACATAATGTGTAGAAGCGAGAAACGATCGAATAAGAAGTACATTACTAAATTTAGATTGCCGCGGCTAGCTAGAAAGGAAGGGTGCAAACGCACAGCTGAAAGGTTGAGTGATAACTAACTAACGCAGCGGCGAGCCAGCGAGAGCTGCACCGCGTCGTATGACGTAAGTGCGCTGGGCTAATTGCGCGTGAGCAAGTACAATGTACAATGTATTAACATACTGCCCACCCAAAATCGGGCGATTTTGACATAGTTTGCAGTTAAAAAAAAAAACAAAGTTATTCAAAACATACAAGTATGCATGAATAAGTTACACATCTGAGAGATGCGACAATACGTGGTACATGAATATTGGCAAAAATACAAATATAATATAAACAAGTGTAATACATTATTAATCAATTCTCACCAAATAATATGTAATAATAGTCCAAAGGCTTGAATATGTGATAAAACATAATAAGAATAATAACAATAATACATGGCAATAAGAACATCGTAGGTGGCATTGCACAATCATTAGAGAAATCCAACAAAATTAACAATAACAGCGTGACACTTAGTGCATAATAAGCAGTATTACACAATAATACAAAAGGCAATATGCCCAAAAAATTCACTATGATAATATACAATAGAAATATACCACAAAAAATTTAGTATAATATATACAATAGAAATATGCCCAAACATTTACTATGATAATATACAATAGAAATATACCACAAAAATGTAGTATAATAATATACAATAGAAATATGCCCAAACATTTACTATGATAATATACAATAGAAATATACCACAAAAAATTTAGTATAATAATATACAATAGAAATATGCCCAAACATTTACTATGATAAAAACACTGCACCAAAGAGTACACCATAACTGACATCACACTAAGAAAAAGAGAAACGTTTAAATGTTCACCAATTCGTAGAAGCTCTGAAGTGTGTGCAAGTAGAAACTTACATTGGAATTCGTAGCTCTTCAAATATGAGCTGATAGTTTTTTCAACGGAAGCTTTTATACTTCGAATACTTCTCGGAATACTTGCAGCGCCAGAGGAAAAAATCAGGTACATATTTTATTTTCATAAAAGAATGTAACGAGAACCCTATCGACCAGGCGAGAGCGTCCTCCACCCGTCCCTCCAAAGTCGAGCTGGTGTAGCCCCAATCAAGGCCGCACGATAGAACGTCCCAGAGTGTTTAAGAACACTTGTGATACGCATTACGCTGACACGTCGCAGTAAGGATGGTAATTATTATATTACGCTAAAACGTTTGATCATAATCAAAGTAAAAATTGAGGGTAAACTAATTTTAGTAAAAGTATAAGAGTAAAAATGTAGTATTTGAATACATTTTACCCTTTTCCTTGTTTTGTATTGACTTAAAAGCCTAACTGTTTATTGAATACTATCCATATGATTCAAAAATGAATTAAAAATTGAACACTTTGAATCGGCGCACCTCGAACCTATCAGTTGGGCTGGCCGCCGGCTCACCTCGACCATCCTAATTAGGATAATACCCAAATTAACTCAACCATCGGCGCAACTCGACAACACCCAAAAGTCCAAAAGTAACACAGTCCGAAACTAAATGCTAGATGATGGGATCTGTTGCAAAGAACTGGTGTCGATAAAGTTTCAACAAACCGAAACAATCAGAAGAAGAAGAAAAAACAAACAAAAGTTACTTGTAACTTGGTGATATGTTCAGCAGTAAGCGACAGTTTGACCTGCGCTGTAGTTGACAGTAAAATCTGTAACGTTGCCTCATATCCGTCGTCAACACAAAAGTAATGTATATTTGCGACGCAGCATCACAAAAATGTAATTACATTGATTTAATGGTGCATCGGAAAATTAAAGAAAATAATTTAGAATTGGAGTTATCCATTTCTGAATTCGAGTTATTCCATTTCTAAATTGGAGTTATTCCTGGATACGTTTTTCAGAATGTCTTCCACACTTATCCTGTAAATTGATAGTCAATGAATGCAAGGTCATGGAGATGTTAACAAATCGTGCAGAATCAAAACCAAGTTTCAGCAACAACAACGATGAAAACATTTTTGTAATATTTAACTATCAGCTGATATCACTTATATGGACATACAATTAAATAGACAGAAGCATATGATAATAATCTGTATGTCTAGTAGACAGGAAATTAATATCGGGAAGTCTCAAGAGATTTGCCAGAATACCGTCAAATATTTTGTTGAGAAGGATGCTTAGGATTTCGATCCGCATTATATTCTGCTGTTGCCCACAGGACAGATAACGGTGAAAGGACAAGAATCGGTTAACCAAAACTTTGTTACGCCTCCATAAACAAGGATTAGATTTATTAGTCACCATCTGTTAAATTCCATTACGAAGAAGATGATAATGACTATATTAAAGATGACTACGAGAATGATTCGTGAGAAGATGATGCGATGATGACGATTCACAGTATGATGCCGAAGAAATACGTTAAACGGTATTTTAAGTACACAGTGAAGTGTGTTATCGTTAAACATATAAAAATATTTTAAAATTAAACAATGCCACAGTTTAAAAATAATTAATAATGGCTCCTTTTCGTACCACCGAAGTAGCTTAGCAGTACCCGGCAGGGTAGGTTTTTAACTTGAACCATAATACATACAAGGAGAACAGTGTAGCGAGAACTTCGCTTCAGCCGCCCATTAATACTCCACGATTTTGTAGGCTTACTCATTTTCACTGACTGAGTCGACCTGGGAACACACGATTGTAAATAGATGGCCCTGAAACGTGTTTCACACTGAAACGTTTGCACCGTAGCGTTTTCAACTTTTGTGGTTATAATTTATTTTGATTTTAGTAATTAGTTTTCGTTTTAGAATTTAACAGACATAGACCAGGTGTTTTTGATGTTTTTGATATTGATAGTACTAAAAAATCATATTTACATATTAGCTAAAATATTTTGCGATACGCTTAATTCTCCTATTTTGTATTTAAATTCGGTTTGTGGATTGGGTGTGAACATTGACACGAAATTACTTTTCACTAATCATGTAGATATAATAACTTATAAATCAAGGAGGGAAGTTAGGATTGCTTGTGTGGTTGAGCCGTCACTTCCAATCAGCTAATACCATTCTGCGGCTACACTAAATCATTGCTCGACCGATTCTGGAGTACTGTTCCGTGATTTGGAAGTATATAGGGGCCGATGCCCATTAGAAGACTGAGACAGCCTCAAAAGGAGATGTTTCCTATCTACAATATCGTGGCACCAGTCAGAATTTTTCGGCGTATGAAGCTAAGTGTGGACATTGGGGCATTATGTTCCTAAAACAGAAGAGCACTACAATATGTGTTACTTATGTATAACGGCCCAATTTAAATAAATGTCTCGGGGATCGGTTACAGAGTTCCTCCACTAAAGCGCATTAGACGTGTCTTGTTCAAATATTTGCGGCAGAGTGTGACGATTGTGGCTCCATTGGCGAGATACGTCAAAATGATGAATAGAGTTTGTGACACTAAAGGCGTTGACTGTATCAGACAGAGCATTAATGCCTTTAGGAACAATGTGTTATGAAGATTCTGGAGTGAGACAAGAACATCTAATCATCTTAGAGACGTGTGTTGTGTGTAAATTCATGTTAATTGTTGTTTGATTTATATACGTGTAACATATTTAATTTCTTTTCTACTTTGGCATGTCGACGTTCCCCCTGAAATACGTCCCAGTTAGGTAGAGTCCATACATTAAGATATTCATGCTGTTCTATGGATTCTTTTCACATCAGAATACAGTCATTCTGGTTCTCTGTTAGGCAGTGGCTGCTCGTGACTTAAGATTATATGAACTTACAGGTTATATGAAAATCAGCATTAAGTAAGACGCACTGACTAGAATTAATTTAATCGTTGGATGACGTGTTGCCATTCCAAATCGTTTGTGTAATCACCGTACCGGGCACGGTATGACGCGTCGCACCAGGCGTGATGGCAGAATCTTTTCGAACCGTAAATAACAATTTTTTTTTTTAAGCAGGAAAGAAACAAGAAAGACGAGGAATTAAAAGAAATAATTTCATAGAAACGAATGTCATTGGTTCTACGCAAGCTTTATTTGTGTCACAACGATGCACAGCACACTTTCTAAACAACTTTACAGGCGACACTACGATATCCATACGCAGATATTACGCTTCGGTCGTGACTTTGTGACTGAACACAGTCGAAATGAAGTTGCTTGCTCATAAACGTCTATCAAATCTGCTTGGTGAATGCTTAACGCTCTAGAAATTTTCTTGAGTTAGTATAGCAAACTGAATGATGCTGGTCAGGAGTCAGAATATATTTGTGGATAAATTAATGGACTGTAAGATCAGATTTAAGTAGCGTTTATTTGAGCATTATGAAGAAGCGCAGGCCCACGCAATTACGTCAGGCGCACATAGTCAAAATACAAACGTGTGGCGTAAATTGCCAAGCTACATAATGTGTAGAAGCGAGAAACGATCGAATAAGAAGTACATTACTAAATTTAGATTGCCGCGGCTAGCTAGAAAGGAAGGGTGCAAACGCACAGCTGAAAGGTTGAGTGATAACTAACTAACGCAGCGGCGAGCCAGCGAGAGCTGCACCGCGTCGTATGACGTAAGTGCGCTGGGCTAATTGCGCGTGAGCAAGTACAATGTATTAACATACTGCCCACCCAAAATCGGGCGATTTTGACATAGTTTGCAGTTAAAAAAAAAAAACAAAGTTATTCAAAACATACAAGTATGCATGAATAAGTTACACATCTGAGAGATGCTACAATACGTGGTACATGAATATTGGCAAAAATACAAATATAATATAAACAAGTGTAATACATTATTAATCAATGCTCACCAAATAATATGTAATAATAGTCCAAAGGCTTGAATATGTGATAAAACATAATAAGAATAATAACAATAATACATGGCAATAACAACATCGTAGGTGGCATTGCACAATCATTAGAGAAATCCAACAAAATTAACAATAACAGCGTGACACTTAGTGCATAATAAGCAGTATTACACAATAATACAAAAGGCAATATGCCCAACAAATTCACTATGATAATATACAATAGAAATATACCACAAAAAATTTAGTATAATATATACAATAGAAATATGCCCAAACATTTACTATGATAATATACAATAGAAGTATACCACAAAAATGTAGTATAATAATATACAATAGAAATATGCCCAAACATTTACTATGATAATATACAATAGAAATATACCACAAAAAATTTAGTATAATAATATACAATAGAAATATGCCCAAACATTTACTATGATAAAAACACTGCACCAAAGAGTACACCATAACTGACGTCACACTAAGAAAAAGAGAAACGTTTAAATGTTCACCAATTCGTAGAAGCTCTGAAGTGTGTGCAAGTAGAAACTTACATTGGAATTCGTAGCTCTTCAAATATGAGCTGATAGTTTTTTCAACGGAAGCTTTTATACTTCGAATACTTCTCGGAATACTTGCAGCGCCAGAGGACAAAATCAGGTACATATTTTATTTTCATAAAAGAATGTAACGAGAACCCTATCGACCAGGCGAGAGCGTCCTCCACCCGTCCCTCCAAAGTCGAGCTGGTGTAGCCCCAATCAAGGCCGCACGATAGAACGTTCCAGAGTGTTTAAGAACACTTGTGATACGCATTACGCTGACACGTCGCAGTAAGGATGGTAATTATTATATTACGCTAAAACGTTTGATCATAATCAAAGTAAAAATTGAGGGTAAACTAATTTTAGTAAAAGTATAAGAGTAAAAATGTAGTATTTGAATACATTTTACCCTTTTCCTTGTTTTGTATTGACTTAAAAGCCTAACTGTTTATTGAATACTATCCATATGATTCAAAAATGAATTAAAAATTGAACACTTTGAATCGGCGCACCTCGAACCTATCAGTTGGGCTGGCCGCCGGCTCACCTCGACCATCCTAATTAGGATAATACCCAAATTAACTCAACCATCGGCGCACCTCGACAACACCCAAAAGTCCAAAAGTAACACAGTCCGAAACTAAATGCTAGATGATGGGATCTGTTGCAAAGAACTGGTGTCGATAAAGTTTCAACAAACCGAAACAATCAGAAGAAGAAGAAAAAACAAACAAAAGTTACTTGTAACTTGGTGATATGTTCAGCAGTAAGCGACAGTTTGACCTGCGCTGTAGTTGACAGTAAAATCTGTAACGTTGCCTCATATCCGTCGTCAACACAAAAGTAATGTATATTTGCGACGCAGCATCACAAAAATGTAATTACATTGATTTAATGGTGCATCGGAAAATTAAAGAAGATAATTTAGAATTGGAGTTATCCATTTCTGAATTCGAGTTATTCCATTTCTAAATTGGAGTTATTCCTGGATACGTTTTTCAGAATGTCTTCCACACTTATCCTGTAAATTGATAGTCAATGAATGCAAGGTCATGGAGATGTTAACAAATCGTGCAGAATCAAAACCAAGTTTCAGCAACAACAACGATGAAAACATTTTTGTAATATTTAACTATCAGCTGATATCACTTATATGGACATACAATTAAATAGACAGAAGCATATGATAATAATCTGTATGTCTAGTAGACAGGAAATTAATATCGGGAAGTCTCAAGAGATTTGCCAGAATACCGTCAAATATTTTGTTGAGAAGGATGCTTAGGATTTCGATCCGCATTATATTCTGCTGTTGCCCACAGGACAGATAACGGTGAAAGGACAAGAATCGGTTAACCAAAACTTTGTTACGCCTCCATAAACAAGGATTAGATTTATTAGTCACCATCTGTTAAATTCCATTACGAAGAAGATGATAATGACTATATTAAAGATGACTACGAGAATGATTCGTGAGAAGATGATGCGATGATGACGATTCACAGTATGATGCCGAAGAAATACGTTAAACGGTATTTTAAGTACACAGTGAAGTGTGTTATCGTTAAACATATAAAAATATTTTAAAATTAAACAATGCCTCAGTTTAAAAATAATTAATAACGGCTCCTTTTCGTACCACCGAAGTAGCTTAGCAGTACCCGGCAGGGTAGGTTTTTAACTTGAACCATAATACATACAAGGAGAACAGTGTAGCGAGAACTTCGCTTCAGCCGCCCATTAATACTCCACGATTTTGTAGGCCTACCCATTTTCACTGACTGAGTCGACCTGGGAACACACGATTGTAAATAGATGGCCCTGAAACGTGTTTCACACTGAAACGTTTGCACCGTAGCGTTTTCAACTTTTGTGGTTATAATTTATTTTGATTTTAGTAATTAGTTTTCGTTTTAGAATTTAACAGACATAGACCAGGTGTGTTTGATGTTTTTGATATTGATAGTACTAAAAAATCATATTTACATATTAGCTATAATATTTTGCGATACGCTTAATTCTCCTATTTTGTATTTAAATTCGGTTTGTGGATTGGGTGTGAACATTGACACGAAATTACTTTTCACTAATCATGTAGATATAATAACTTATAAATCAAGGAGGGAAGTTAGGATTGCTTGTGTGGTTGAGTCGTCACTTCCAATCAGCTAATACCATTCTGCGGCTACACTAAATCATTGCTCGACCGATTCTGGAGTACTGTTCCGTGATTTGGAAGTATATAGGGGCCGATGCCCATTAGAAGACTGAGACAGCCTCAAAAGGAGATGTTTCCTATCTACAATATCGTGGCACCAGTCAGAATTTTTCGGCGTATGAAGCTAAGTGTGGACATTGGGGCATTATGTTCCTAAAACAGAAGAGCACTACAATATGTGTTACTTATGTATAACGGCCCAATTTAAATAAATGTCTCGGGGATCGGTTACAGAGTTCCTCCACTAAAGCGCATTAGACGTGTCTTGTTCAAATATTTGCGGCAGAGTGTGACGATTGTGGCTCCACTGGCGAGATACGTCAAAATGATGAATAGAGTTTGTGACACTAAAGGCGTTGACTGTATCAGACAGAGCATTAATCCCTTTAGGAACAATGTGTTATGAAGATTCTGGAGTGAGACAAGAACATCTAATCATCTTAGAGATGTGTGTTGTGTGTAAATTCATGTTAATTGTTGTTTGATTTATATACGTGTAACATATTTAATTTCTTTTCTACTTTGGCATGTCGACGTTCCCCCTGAAATACGTCCCAGTTAGGTAGAGTCCATACATTAAGATATTCATGCTGTTCTATGGATTCTTTTCACATCAGAATACAGTCATTCTGGTTCTCTGTTAGGCAGTGGCTGCTCGTGACTTAAGATTATATGAACTTACAGGTTATATGAAAATCAGCATTAAGTAAGACGCACTGACTAGAATTAATTTAATCGTTGGATGACGTGTTGCCATTCCAAATCGTTTGTGTAATCACCGTACCGGGCACGGTATGACGCGTCGCACCAGGCGTGATGGCAGAATCTTTTCGAACCGTAAATAACAATTTTTTTTTTTAAGCAGGAAAGAAACAAGAAAGACGAGGAATTAAAAGAAATAATTTCATAGAAACGAATGTCATTGGTTCTACGCAAGCTTTATTTGTGTCACAACGATGCGCAGCACACTTTCTAAACAACTTTACAGGCGACACTACGATATCCATACGCAGATATTACGCTTCGGTCGTGACTTTGTGACTGAACACAGTCGAAATGAAGTTGCTTGCTCATAAACGTCTATCAAATCTGCTTGGTGAATGCTTAACGCTCTAGAAATTTTCTTGAGTTAGTATAGCAAACTGAATGATGCTGGTCAGGAGTCAGAATATATTTGTGGATAAATTAATGGACTGTAAGATCAGATTTAAGTAGCGTTTATTTGAGCATTATGAAGAAGCGCAGGCCCACGCAATTACGTCAGGCGCACATAGTCAAAATACAAACGTGTGGCGTAAATTGCCAAGCTACATAATGTGTAGAAGCGAGAAACGATCGAATAAGAAGTACATTACTAAATTTAGATTGCCGCGGCTAGCTAGAAAGGAAGGGTGCAAACGCACAGCTGAAAGGTTGAGTGATAACTAACTAACGCAGCGGCGAGCCAGCGAGAGCTGCACCGCGTCGTATGACGTAAGTGCGCTGGGCTAATTGCGCGTGAGCAAGTACAATGTACAATGTATTAACATACTGCCCACCCAAAATCGGGCGATTTTGACATAGTTTGCAGTTAAAAAAAAAACAAAGTTATTCAAAACATACAAGTATGCATGAATAAGTTACACATCTGAGAGATGCGACAATACGTGGTACATGAATATTGGCAAAAATACAAATATAATATAAACAAGTGTAATACATTATTAATCAATGCTCACCAAATAATATGTAATAATAGTCCAAAGGCTTGAATATGTGATAAACATAATAAGAATAATAACAATAATACATGGCAATAAGAACATCGTAGGTGGCATTGCACAATCATTAGAGAAATCCAACAAAATTAACAATAACAGCGTGACACTTAGTGCATAATAAGCAGTATTACACAATAATACAAAAGGCAATATGCCCAAAAAATTCACTATGATAATATACAATAGAAATATTCCACAAAAAATTTAGTATAATATATACAATAGAAATATGCCCAAACATTTACTATGATAATATACAATAGAAATATACCACAAAAATGTAGTATAATAATATACAATAGAAATATGCCCAAACATTTACTATGATAATATACAATAGAAATATACCACAAAAAATTTAGTACAATAATATACAATAGAAATATGCCCAAACATTTACTATGATAAAAACACTGCACCAAAGAGTACACCATAACTGACATCACACTAAGAAAAAGAGAAACGTTTAAATGTTCACCAATTCGTAGAAGCTCTGAAGTGTGTGCAAGTAGAAACTTACATTGGAATTCGTAGCTCTTCAAATATGAGCTGATAGTTTTTTCAACGGAAGCTTTTATACTTTTAATACTTCTCGGAATACTTGCAGCGCCAGAGGACAAAATCAGGTACATATTTTATTTTCATAAAAGAATGTAACGAGAACCCTATCGACCAGGCGAGAGCGTCCTCCACCCGTCCCTCCAAAGTCGAGCTGGTGTAGCCCCAATCAAGGCCGCACGATAGAACGTTCCAGAGTGTTTAAGAACACTTGTGATACGCATTACGCTGACACGTCGCAGTAAGGATGGTAATTATTATATTACGCTAAAACGTTTGATCATAATCAAAGTAAAAATTGAGGGTAAACTAATTTTACTAAAAGTATAAGAGTAAAAATGTAGTATTTGAATACATTTTACCCTTTTCCTTGTTTTGTATTGACTTAAAAGCCTAACTGTTTATTGAATACTATCCATATGATTCAAAAATGAATTAAAAATTGAACACTTTGAATCGGCGCACCTCGAACCTATCAGTTGGGCTGGCCGCCGGCTCACCTCGACCATCCTAATTAGGATAATACCCAAATTAACTCAACCATCGGCGCACCTCGACAACACCCAAAAGTCCAAAAGTAACACAGTCCGAAACTAAATGCTAGATGATGGGATCTGTTGCAAAGAACTGGTGTCGATAAAGTTTCAACAAACCGAAACAATCAGAAGAAGAAGAAAAAACAAACAAAAGTTACTTGTAACTTGGTGATATGTTCAGCAGTAAGCGACAGTTTGACCTGCGCTGTAGTTGACAGTAAAATCTGTAACGTTGCCTCATATCCGTCGTCAACACAAAAGTAATGTATATTTGCGACGCAGCATCACAAAAATGTAATTACATTGATTTAATGGTTCATCGAAAAATTAAAGAAGATAATTTTGAATTGGAGTTATCCATTTCTGAATTCGAGTTATTCCATTTCTAAATTGGAGTTATTCCTGGATACGTTTTTCAGAATGTCTTCCACACTTATCCTGTAAATTGATAGTCAATGAATGCAAGGTCATGGAGATGTTAACAAATCGTGCAGAATCAAAACCAAGTTTCAGCAACAACAACGATGAAAACATTTTTGTAATATTTAACTATCAGCTGATATCACTTATATGGACATACAATTAAATAGACAGAAGCATATGATAATAATCTGTATGTCTAGTAGACAGGAAATTAATATCGGGAAGTCTCAAGAGATTTGCCAGAATACCGTCAAATATTTTGTTGAGAAGGATGCTTAGGATTTCGATCCGCATTATATTCTGCTGTTGCCCACAGGACAGATAACGGTGAAAGGACAAGAATCGGTTAACCAAAACTTTGTTACGCCTCCATAAACAAGGATTAGATTTATTAGTCACCATCTGTTAAATTCCATTACGAAGAAGATGATAATGACTATTGTAATAAAATATAAATAGATTGATGTGTGTGTTGATGTTATAAGCTATTGTGAAGTATGTGACTCCGATGTAATCAAGCCCCACTCTTTGGGCTAGCCAATTTGTAATGAAATAAGTAAATTGTAATGTAATATGTTTAATTGGTGTGGCTCTCGACGTCTTACTGGCCTGAAACACTTCCCTAAGTTTCCCAGCTGGTCGAGTCCCAATGGTAGCAGGACCGGTCGAGTAGCGTAAAGTTGATGAAGGAATATATATGTTCAGCTTCGCCGAAAGTTTCAAAACAAAATTTATTGTTTTGAAGGAAATTTAAAAAAAAATTATGTTTATAAAAAAAAATAATTATTAAAAAAAATTTTAAATTTTATTAATTTATTAATTAGGATCAATTAATTAATATAGGGCTGTGGAGTTTTAAACAGTGTAATGCTCTTCTGAAAATTTTTATTAAAGTTTTAGTATATTTTAAATAAGCTATTACCACTCATAAGACTGTCTTCAAACCAATCGATACTTGTTTATCTTTTTATTTTTTTAGGTTATCTTCACTTATAGGTGGTAAAGTCCTTGTAGATTATCAATTAGAATTATATTATTGATAATTAGTATTATTGAAGAAATAAAAAACTATTAAGTATTGAAAAGTATTAATGTTTTTTATTAAGTAATAGCAATATTGACTCTTATCGATTAGTATCGATTCTCAGGATATCGAAAAAAAGTTACAAGTATATGATATAAAAATTATATAGGGTTCTTTAAACAGCCAGTTATTACCAAAGTCAGAGAAATCGGGCTGATATTTAAAAAGTATAACGTTACAATCAAATTAATAGTTATTAATAAACACAGACATTGAATAATAATTTGTAAATATAATAATTGTTTTCACCCAACAGCTGTGTCGAACTAGAAGGCGGGGTTCTGGCAATGATGACCAATATTGCAAATGGCTGCCGTGAAGTTAGTAAGATGTCATTCGTATATTGGATGTTCCAAATAAAAGATTTTCCTGTAGTATTCCTGTTCTGATGTCTGCGAATCTCTTGTAAAATGTTGTGTAGTGTCTAGTGTACTGTTTCTGAGTTGTATTTAGTGTATCCGTATAATTATTAGTTCAAACACTTTCCCCGATTCCATCACTAATTTGGGTTAATGTATTACACAGTTTTCTTGTGTTTTGTGGTGTTTTTCAGAGTAGATATGTATTGTTCTGTGTTTATGGAGTGTTTCTTGATTGTTTCTGTTATAATATGATAGTTTTTAGAAGTATTCCACAAGTCACTCGCGATTTCACAATAACGTACTATACATTCGCTTTGTATGTCTATTATAGGTTAGGTTATGCACGTTACCAAACGTATGTCATGTTAACCGTTCAAAAAACCAATAATTAACTAACTGTTTCCTTTAGTTTCAATTAAACTCTTAGCCTATATAATATTATCCTTAACATTGTTCAAATAATTTTTCACATCCTGTGTACACTTTACTATTTCACTATATGAATGCCTAAACTTTGGTTATTTGTCAATTTTATTCACCAGATGTGATTTAAATTAATCTTTCAGTTCATTCAGCTTATTTTCAGATTAAATAATGCCGTTTTATAGTGTTTTCTGTCCAAAAAATAGTAATTTTACTTTCAGTTTGGTATATTCTGAAAAGTCAAAACATCAAAATTTACTTCCTGTCATTATATAAATTCAGCCATTTTATCAGTTATATTTAATATTAATAATCCTATAGTGTATTAAAAGGTTCATATTCCCTTATTTTCTGGTAATTAATTGAATTAGTTGTATTCTGAAACATTATTCTGGAATATATGACTCCCATGTCCAAATTTCTGAGTTTAGTCATTTTCATTTTTATTTATAATTCTGAATATAATTTATTAAAATCTTCCTAAATGGTATGTGCAATTATATGGCTTGATCTCAAGTTTATTTTGTCTAAACCCCTTTTGTTTATTTGCTTTTAAATTAGTAATTTCTCTGTTTTGATGAAGTTTGGTTTCCATTCTTTTGGCCTATGATTTTTTAACAATTTTTCTTACAAAATATTTTACAAACAATATATGATGTGTAATACCCTCTCTGACTTTTACATATAGTATTATAAATTAAACATGTTTTCAAATTACACAAAAACAATTAGTATTGGTTACAATACAAATAATAGTTAAAACAAATAAAGAATATCTTTTTTTTTAAATAAATGGTTGTCTTCAAGTCAGACATTTTGCAACAAAATCCCCATTTCCAACATGGAAATATGGTTTACAAAAAAGGTTTTTTACTAACTAACATCTTAATTACTCTCGACTATTTACAAGTAGTAACTATTTTTATAGTTCTGATGTTAGTTGTATCAGACCCAAACAAATGGCCTTATATCTAAAACATTTTTAAACATTCTTGTACTATATACATAAAAACCTTATATTTATATTCTTATTTCTAACTATTATTATAAGTAGGATTCTACAGTTTTTATACCGTCTTTTATACATTGTCTTTGGGGAATTGCACCCTGTCATTAACAAATAAATAGTATGAATTGTTCAAAAAGTATTATGACATAAAAAAAAACAAAAATGTTATTTTAAACAGATTCATGTCTTATGAACAACATATTGTCACAGTACACATTTTAAGTCATTGAAAAATGCATATTTCATTGCATCCAATGTTTGTGATTGCCAAGAATGAAACACAAGGTTCATTTTTTATAATACCCAAAACTATCACTGGTTCACTTTGCACTTATATATCATGTTAATGCTAAATGGTCGTATAGTCTTATTAACATAATAAATTGGTTAGCGTTTTTTCAATGGAGATTTGTTCCATGGGTACTATATTATTGTTTCATCTTAGTTCACAGGAAACTTTTACTTTATACACTCCTCTCTCTTAAATTTATATACATGTGGTTTTTATTTCGTTATACTTTTATTTTTAAATATTTATTTTGGGGATATAGGGATTTGGGTGTCTTTTATAAGAGCATGACATCTTCTTCAGGATGCTGCCTTCTTCTTCTTTCATCAGTCTTCTTTTCTCCTGCCTTCTGGGACTGGTATCTTCTCCATCTTCTTCTTGATGCCATCAGGTTTCTTGGGATCTTCTCCATCTTCTTCTTTATTTCAGAAATACACCACCTGTATTGTTTGATCTTGGCTTATTTTAGGGTTTCTCTTCTATTTATCCTTCCTCGTTGTGGGTTTGGTCATATTCAGTACTGCTTTGTTATTTACTTTTTTACCTTCCTGGGTTATACCTTGAAAACCTTTGGTTATGAGACTAGTCTTGGATGACTCATCACTAGTAACTCCTTTTATTTGAACTTGTATTTTCTTTATAATAATGATTTCTTTCCACAGTTGCTATGAATTAATCTATTTATATTAAACTTAATGCTTTCTTCTAAATTTAAACATTATAACTTCATTATTCTAATGATCAATTGCCATTCAATATTATGCATATATCTGTCACGCTACACTATATTAAAGATGATTACGAGAATGATTCGTGAGAAGATGATGCGATGATGACGATTCACAGTATGATGCCGAAGAAATACGTTAAACGGTATTTTAAGTACACAGTGAAGTGTGTTATCGTTAAACATATAAAAATATTTTAAAATTAAACAATGCCACAGTTTAAAAATAATTAATAACGGCTCCTTTTCGTACCACCGAAGTAGCTTAGCAGTACCCGGCAGGGTAGGTTTTTAACTTGAACCATAATACATACAAGGAGAACAGTGTAGCGAGAACTTCGCTTCAGCCGCCCATTAATACTCCACGATTTTGTAGGCCTACCCATTTTCACTGACTGAGTCGACCTGGGAACACACGATTGTAAATAGATGGCCCTGAAACGTGTTTCACACTGAAACGTTTGCACCGTAGCGTTTTCAACTTTTGTGGTTATAATTTATTTTGATTTTAGTAATTAGTTTTCGTTTTAGAATTTAACAGACATAGACCAGGTGTGTTTGATGTTTTTGATATTGATAGTACTAAAAAATCATATTTACATATTAGCTATAATATTTTGCGATACGCTTAATTCTCCTATTTTGTATTTAAATTCGGTTTGTGGATTGGGTGTGAACATTGACACGAAATTACTTTTCACTAATCATGTAGATATAATAACTTATAAATCAAGGAGGGAAGTTAGGATTGCTTGTGTGGTTGAGTCGTCACTTCCAATCAGCTAATACCATTCTGCGGCTACACTAAATCATTGCTCGACCGATTCTGGAGTACTGTTCCGTGATTTGGAAGTATATAGGGGCCGATGCCCATTAGAAGACTGAGACAGCCTCAAAAGGAGATGTTTCCTATCTACAATATCGTGGCACCAGTCAGAATTTTTCGGCGTATGAAGCTAAGTGTGGACATTGGGGCATTATGTTCCTAAAACAGAAGAGCACTACAATATGTGTTACTTATGTATAACGGCCCAATTTAAATAAATGTCTCGGGGATCGGTTACAGAGTTCCTCCACTAAAGCGCATTAGACGTGTCTTGTTCAAATATTTGCGGCAGAGTGTGACGATTGTGGCTCCACTGGCGAGATACGTCAAAATGATGAATAGAGTTTGTGACACTAAAGGCGTTGACTGTATCAGACAGAGCATTAATCCCTTTAGGAACAATGTGTTATGAAGATTCTGGAGTGAGACAAGAACATCTAATCATCTTAGAGATGTGTGTTGTGTGTAAATTCATGTTAATTGTTGTTTGATTTATATACGTGTAACATATTTAATTTCTTTTCTACTTTGGCATGTCGACGTTCCCCCTGAAATACGTCCCAGTTAGGTAGAGTCCATACATTAAGATATTCATGCTGTTCTATGGATTCTTTTCACATCAGAATACAGTCATTCTGGTTCTCTGTTAGGCAGTGGCTGCTCGTGACTTAAGATTATATGAACTTACAGGTTATATGAAAATCAGCATTAAGTAAGACGCACTGACTAGAATTAATTTAATCGTTGGATGACGTGTTGCCATTCCAAATCGTTTGTGTAATCACCGTACCGGGCACGGTATGACGCGTCGCACCAGGCGTGATGGCAGAATCTTTTCGAACCGTAAATAACAATTTTTTTTTTTAAGCAGGAAAGAAACAAGAAAGACGAGGAATTAAAAGAAATAATTTCATAGAAACGAATGTCATTGGTTCTACGCAAGCTTTATTTGTGTCACAACGATGCGCAGCACACTTTCTAAACAACTTTACAGGCGACACTACGATATCCATACGCAGATATTACGCTTCGGTCGTGACTTTGTGACTGAACACAGTCGAAATGAAGTTGCTTGCTCATAAACGTCTATCAAATCTGCTTGGTGAATGCTTAACGCTCTAGAAATTTTCTTGAGTTAGTATAGCAAACTGAATGATGCTGGTCAGGAGTCAGAATATATTTGTGGATAAATTAATGGACTGTAAGATCAGATTTAAGTAGCGTTTATTTGAGCATTATGAAGAAGCGCAGGCCCACGCAATTACGTCAGGCGCACATAGTCAAAATACAAACGTGTGGCGTAAATTGCCAAGCTACATAATGTGTAGAAGCGAGAAACGATCGAATAAGAAGTACATTACTAAATTTAGATTGCCGCGGCTAGCTAGAAAGGAAGGGTGCAAACGCACAGCTGAAAGGTTGAGTGATAACTAACTAACGCAGCGGCGAGCCAGCGAGAGCTGCACCGCGTCGTATGACGTAAGTGCGCTGGGCTAATTGCGCGTGAGCAAGTACAATGTACAATGTATTAACATACTGCCCACCCAAAATCGGGCGATTTTGACATAGTTTGCAGTTAAAAAAAAAACAAAGTTATTCAAAACATACAAGTATGCATGAATAAGTTACACATCTGAGAGATGCGACAATACGTGGTACATGAATATTGGCAAAAATACAAATATAATATAAACAAGTGTAATACATTATTAATCAATGCTCACCAAATAATATGTAATAATAGTCCAAAGGCTTGAATATGTGATAAACATAATAAGAATAATAACAATAATACATGGCAATAAGAACATCGTAGGTGGCATTGCACAATCATTAGAGAAATCCAACAAAATTAACAATAACAGCGTGACACTTAGTGCATAATAAGCAGTATTACACAATAATACAAAAGGCAATATGCCCAAAAAATTCACTATGATAATATACAATAGAAATATTCCACAAAAAATTTAGTATAATATATACAATAGAAATATGCCCAAACATTTACTATGATAATATACAATAGAAATATACCACAAAAATGTAGTATAATAATATACAATAGAAATATGCCCAAACATTTACTATGATAATATACAATAGAAATATACCACAAAAAATTTAGTACAATAATATACAATAGAAATATGCCCAAACATTTACTATGATAAAAACACTGCACCAAAGAGTACACCATAACTGACATCACACTAAGAAAAAGAGAAACGTTTAAATGTTCACCAATTCGTAGAAGCTCTGAAGTGTGTGCAAGTAGAAACTTACATTGGAATTCGTAGCTCTTCAAATATGAGCTGATAGTTTTTTCAACGGAAGCTTTTATACTTTTAATACTTCTCGGAATACTTGCAGCGCCAGAGGACAAAATCAGGTACATATTTTATTTTCATAAAAGAATGTAACGAGAACCCTATCGACCAGGCGAGAGCGTCCTCCACCCGTCCCTCCAAAGTCGAGCTGGTGTAGCCCCAATCAAGGCCGCACGATAGAACGTTCCAGAGTGTTTAAGAACACTTGTGATACGCATTACGCTGACACGTCGCAGTAAGGATGGTAATTATTATATTACGCTAAAACGTTTGATCATAATCAAAGTAAAAATTGAGGGTAAACTAATTTTACTAAAAGTATAAGAGTAAAAATGTAGTATTTGAATACATTTTACCCTTTTCCTTGTTTTGTATTGACTTAAAAGCCTAACTGTTTATTGAATACTATCCATATGATTCAAAAATGAATTAAAAATTGAACACTTTGAATCGGCGCACCTCGAACCTATCAGTTGGGCTGGCCGCCGGCTCACCTCGACCATCCTAATTAGGATAATACCCAAATTAACTCAACCATCGGCGCACCTCGACAACACCCAAAAGTCCAAAAGTAACACAGTCCGAAACTAAATGCTAGATGATGGGATCTGTTGCAAAGAACTGGTGTCGATAAAGTTTCAACAAACCGAAACAATCAGAAGAAGAAGAAAAAACAAACAAAAGTTACTTGTAACTTGGTGATATGTTCAGCAGTAAGCGACAGTTTGACCTGCGCTGTAGTTGACAGTAAAATCTGTAACGTTGCCTCATATCCGTCGTCAACACAAAAGTAATGTATATTTGCGACGCAGCATCACAAAAATGTAATTACATTGATTTAATGGTTCATCGAAAAATTAAAGAAGATAATTTTGAATTGGAGTTATCCATTTCTGAATTCGAGTTATTCCATTTCTAAATTGGAGTTATTCCTGGATACGTTTTTCAGAATGTCTTCCACACTTATCCTGTAAATTGATAGTCAATGAATGCAAGGTCATGGAGATGTTAACAAATCGTGCAGAATCAAAACCAAGTTTCAGCAACAACAACGATGAAAACATTTTTGTAATATTTAACTATCAGCTGATATCACTTATATGGACATACAATTAAATAGACAGAAGCATATGATAATAATCTGTATGTCTAGTAGACAGGAAATTAATATCGGGAAGTCTCAAGAGATTTGCCAGAATACCGTCAAATATTTTGTTGAGAAGGATGCTTAGGATTTCGATCCGCATTATATTCTGCTGTTGCCCACAGGACAGATAACGGTGAAAGGACAAGAATCGGTTAACCAAAACTTTGTTACGCCTCCATAAACAAGGATTAGATTTATTAGTCACCATCTGTTAAATTCCATTACGAAGAAGATGATAATGACTATTGTAATAAAATATAAATAGATTGATGTGTGTGTTGATGTTATAAGCTATTGTGAAGTATGTGACTCCGATGTAATCAAGCCCCACTCTTTGGGCTAGCCAATTTGTAATGAAATAAGTAAATTGTAATGTAATATGTTTAATTGGTGTGGCTCTCGACGTCTTACTGGCCTGAAACACTTCCCTAAGTTTCCCAGCTGGTCGAGTCCCAATGGTAGCAGGACCGGTCGAGTAGCGTAAAGTTGATGAAGGAATATATATGTTCAGCTTCGCCGAAAGTTTCAAAACAAAATTTATTGTTTTGAAGGAAATTTAAAAAAAAATTATGTTTATAAAAAAAAATAATTATTAAAAAAAATTTTAAATTTTATTAATTTATTAATTAGGATCAATTAATTAATATAGGGCTGTGGAGTTTTAAACAGTGTAATGCTCTTCTGAAAATTTTTATTAAAGTTTTAGTATATTTTAAATAAGCTATTACCACTCATAAGACTGTCTTCAAACCAATCGATACTTGTTTATCTTTTTATTTTTTTAGGTTATCTTCACTTATAGGTGGTAAAGTCCTTGTAGATTATCAATTAGAATTATATTATTGATAATTAGTATTATTGAAGAAATAAAAAACTATTAAGTATTGAAAAGTATTAATGTTTTTTATTAAGTAATAGCAATATTGACTCTTATCGATTAGTATCGATTCTCAGGATATCGAAAAAAAGTTACAAGTATATGATATAAAAATTATATAGGGTTCTTTAAACAGCCAGTTATTACCAAAGTCAGAGAAATCGGGCTGATATTTAAAAAGTATAACGTTACAATCAAATTAATAGTTATTAATAAACACAGACATTGAATAATAATTTGTAAATATAATAATTGTTTTCACCCAACAGCTGTGTCGAACTAGAAGGCGGGGTTCTGGCAATGATGACCAATATTGCAAATGGCTGCCGTGAAGTTAGTAAGATGTCATTCGTATATTGGATGTTCCAAATAAAAGATTTTCCTGTAGTATTCCTGTTCTGATGTCTGCGAATCTCTTGTAAAATGTTGTGTAGTGTCTAGTGTACTGTTTCTGAGTTGTATTTAGTGTATCCGTATAATTATTAGTTCAAACACTTTCCCCGATTCCATCACTAATTTGGGTTAATGTATTACACAGTTTTCTTGTGTTTTGTGGTGTTTTTCAGAGTAGATATGTATTGTTCTGTGTTTATGGAGTGTTTCTTGATTGTTTCTGTTATAATATGATAGTTTTTAGAAGTATTCCACAAGTCACTCGCGATTTCACAATAACGTACTATACATTCGCTTTGTATGTCTATTATAGGTTAGGTTATGCACGTTACCAAACGTATGTCATGTTAACCGTTCAAAAAACCAATAATTAACTAACTGTTTCCTTTAGTTTCAATTAAACTCTTAGCCTATATAATATTATCCTTAACATTGTTCAAATAATTTTTCACATCCTGTGTACACTTTACTATTTCACTATATGAATGCCTAAACTTTGGTTATTTGTCAATTTTATTCACCAGATGTGATTTAAATTAATCTTTCAGTTCATTCAGCTTATTTTCAGATTAAATAATGCCGTTTTATAGTGTTTTCTGTCCAAAAAATAGTAATTTTACTTTCAGTTTGGTATATTCTGAAAAGTCAAAACATCAAAATTTACTTCCTGTCATTATATAAATTCAGCCATTTTATCAGTTATATTTAATATTAATAATCCTATAGTGTATTAAAAGGTTCATATTCCCTTATTTTCTGGTAATTAATTGAATTAGTTGTATTCTGAAACATTATTCTGGAATATATGACTCCCATGTCCAAATTTCTGAGTTTAGTCATTTTCATTTTTATTTATAATTCTGAATATAATTTATTAAAATCTTCCTAAATGGTATGTGCAATTATATGGCTTGATCTCAAGTTTATTTTGTCTAAACCCCTTTTGTTTATTTGCTTTTAAATTAGTAATTTCTCTGTTTTGATGAAGTTTGGTTTCCATTCTTTTGGCCTATGATTTTTTAACAATTTTTCTTACAAAATATTTTACAAACAATATATGATGTGTAATACCCTCTCTGACTTTTACATATAGTATTATAAATTAAACATGTTTTCAAATTACACAAAAACAATTAGTATTGGTTACAATACAAATAATAGTTAAAACAAATAAAGAATATCTTTTTTTTTAAATAAATGGTTGTCTTCAAGTCAGACATTTTGCAACAAAATCCCCATTTCCAACATGGAAATATGGTTTACAAAAAAGGTTTTTTACTAACTAACATCTTAATTACTCTCGACTATTTACAAGTAGTAACTATTTTTATAGTTCTGATGTTAGTTGTATCAGACCCAAACAAATGGCCTTATATCTAAAACATTTTTAAACATTCTTGTACTATATACATAAAAACCTTATATTTATATTCTTATTTCTAACTATTATTATAAGTAGGATTCTACAGTTTTTATACCGTCTTTTATACATTGTCTTTGGGGAATTGCACCCTGTCATTAACAAATAAATAGTATGAATTGTTCAAAAAGTATTATGACATAAAAAAAAACAAAAATGTTATTTTAAACAGATTCATGTCTTATGAACAACATATTGTCACAGTACACATTTTAAGTCATTGAAAAATGCATATTTCATTGCATCCAATGTTTGTGATTGCCAAGAATGAAACACAAGGTTCATTTTTTATAATACCCAAAACTATCACTGGTTCACTTTGCACTTATATATCATGTTAATGCTAAATGGTCGTATAGTCTTATTAACATAATAAATTGGTTAGCGTTTTTTCAATGGAGATTTGTTCCATGGGTACTATATTATTGTTTCATCTTAGTTCACAGGAAACTTTTACTTTATACACTCCTCTCTCTTAAATTTATATACATGTGGTTTTTATTTCGTTATACTTTTATTTTTAAATATTTATTTTGGGGATATAGGGATTTGGGTGTCTTTTATAAGAGCATGACATCTTCTTCAGGATGCTGCCTTCTTCTTCTTTCATCAGTCTTCTTTTCTCCTGCCTTCTGGGACTGGTATCTTCTCCATCTTCTTCTTGATGCCATCAGGTTTCTTGGGATCTTCTCCATCTTCTTCTTTATTTCAGAAATACACCACCTGTATTGTTTGATCTTGGCTTATTTTAGGGTTTCTCTTCTATTTATCCTTCCTCGTTGTGGGTTTGGTCATATTCAGTACTGCTTTGTTATTTACTTTTTTACCTTCCTGGGTTATACCTTGAAAACCTTTGGTTATGAGACTAGTCTTGGATGACTCATCACTAGTAACTCCTTTTATTTGAACTTGTATTTTCTTTATAATAATGATTTCTTTCCACAGTTGCTATGAATTAATCTATTTATATTAAACTTAATGCTTTCTTCTAAATTTAAACATTATAACTTCATTATTCTAATGATCAATTGCCATTCAATATTATGCATATATCTGTCACGCTACACTATATTAAAGATGATTACGAGAATGATTCGTGAGAAGATGATGCGATGATGACGATTCACAGTATGATGCCGAAGAAATACGTTAAACGGTATTTTAAGTACACAGTGAAGTGTGTTATCGTTAAACATATAAAAATATTTTAAAATTAAACAATGCCACAGTTTAAAAATAATTAATAACGGCTCCTTTTCGTACCACCGAAGTAGCTTAGCAGTACCCGGCAGGGTAGGTTTTTAACTTGAACCATAATACATACAAGGAGAACAGTGTAGCGAGAACTTCGCTTCAGCCGCCCATTAATACTCCACGATTTTGTAGGCCTACTCATTTTCACTGACTGAGTCGACCTGGGAACACACGATTGTAAATAGATGGCCCTGAAACGTGTTTCACACTGAAACGTTTGCACCGTAGCGTTTTCAACTTTTGTGGTTATAATTTATTTTGATTTTAGTAATTAGTTTTCGTTTTAGAATTTAACAGACATAGGCCAGGTGTGTTTGATGTTTTTGATATTGATAGTACTAAAAAATCATATTTACATATTAGCTATAATATTTTGCGATACGCTTAATTCTCCTATTTTGTATTTAAATTCGGTTTGTGGTTTGGGTGTGAACATTGACACGAAATTACTTTTCACTAATCATGTAGATATAATAACTTATAAATCAAGGAGGGAAGTTAGGATTGCTTGTGTGGTTGAGTCGTCACTTCCAATCAGCTAATACCATTCTGCGGCTACACTAAATCATTGCTCGACCGATTCTGGAGTACTGTTCCGTGATTTGGAAGTATATAGGGGCCGATGCCTATTAGAAGACTGAGACAGCCTCAAAAGGAGATGTTTCCTATCTACAATATCGTGGCACCAGTCAGAATTTTTCGGCGTATGAAGCTAAGTGTGGACATTGGGGCATTATGTTCCTAAAACAGAAGAGCACTACAATATGTGTTACTTATGTATAACGGCCCAATTTAAATAAATGTCTCGGGGATCGGTTACAGAGTTCCTCCACTAAAGCGCATTAGACGTGTCTTGTTCAAATATTTGCGGCAGAGTGTGACGATTGTGGCTCCACTGGCGAGATACGTCAAAATGATGAATAGAGTTTGTGACACTAAAGGCGTTGACTGTATCAGACAGAGCATTAATGCCTTTAGGAACAATGTGTTATGAAGATTCTGGAGTGAGACAAGAACATCTAATCATCTTAGAGACGTGTGTTGTGTGTAAATTCATGTTAATTGTTGTTTGATTTATATACGTGTAACATATTTAATTTCTTTTCTACTTTGGCATGTCGACGTTCCCCCTGAAATACGTCCCAGTTAGGTAGAGTCCATACATTAAGATATTCATGCTGTTCTATGGATTCTTTTCACATCAGAATACAGTCATTCTGGTTCTCTGTTAGGCAGTGGCTGCTCGTGACTTAAGATTATATGAACCTACAGGTTATATGAAAATCAGCATTAAGTAAGACGCACTGACTAGAATTAATTTAATCGTTGGATGACGTGTTGCCATTCCAAATCGTTTGTGTAATCACCGTACCGGGCACGGTATGTCGCGTCGCACCAGGCGGGATGGCAGAATCTTTCCGAGCCGTAAATAACAATTTTTTTTTAAACAGGAAAGAAAACAAGAAAGACGAGCATAAAAAGAAACAATTGCATAAAAACGAAGGTCTTTGGTTCTACGCAAGCTTTATTTGTGTCCCAACGATGCGCAGCACACTCTCTAAACAACTTTACAGGCGACACTACGATATCCGTACGCAGATATTACGCTTCGGTCGTGACCTTGTGACTGAACACAGGCGAAATGAAGCTGCTTTCTCATAAACGTCTATCAAATCTGCTTACCATTGAATTTCATAAATTTTCCAAGACAAACATGCAATTTACACCAAGCCGAATGAAACACTCCATTAGAACTGTAGAAAAAAGTCAATTAAAATTTGATAGGAATAGTGAACGTATGATTACGATTGATTAAAAATATAAACTTTACAGCAACTTATCTTTAATTCCAAGAAGCATGGGTAGAATAGCAGAAAAAAACATACTTCACAAAAACATTACTAACAACACAAAAAGCCAGATTAATATAAAGTGAGCTGTGAATAATATCCCTAATCGTTGTGTGCTTTGTAGTAGGAAGCCAATTAATCGTACTTCGTTAGTCTCTGACAGGTTACTCACCAATGTGTAACACACAGTATTAACAGGAGAAAAATAATAACAATTCTGTGGTTTCCATAACATGCGGTCCACTGCACTGTAAGTTCAGTAAACTAACTTACAGTATAAATGTACATTCAGAAAACGTTAATTTATTTTGTAATTTTGTAACATTTTTCAGGAAAACTCTACTCCCAGGTTTATATCATTTTTCTTTGTTATTCTGTGTCTTCCGTCAAACTGCCATTTCTGATTAGGTGATCACCTCTTCTGATATTTTTTAATGCTGCGTCTTTTGTAATTTTTTTAATTTCCTTTTTTTCTTCATTGATAGCTTCCTCTACTACATGAACATCCGTTGTATCTTCAGCTACTTGAAGAGGCTCCTTGCCTTCATCGGTCAAATAATCTTCATCCACACGGTCTAATGGTAAAACTGGTGTTCTGTTATATAACATAAAAAAAGTTAAAATCCGGTTGTTTTGTATTGAGATATTCTGTACGCAAATAATACACTCTCGACAATATCAGCCCAGTTACTAATGTTTCCCATTAAAGTTTTTTTTATTTTTTTTATTTTATGCTCTACTAATCCATTAACTAGTGGATGGTTGGATGATGGTACTCTTTTTTTTGTCCCCGCCAGTCTATGCAATTCTTTATAAAGTTGATTTACAAACTCGCGACCATTATCGTTAATTTGTATTTTAGGGCAAACAAGACTACGTATAATTTCACAAATTTAGGCACTTCAATGCCAGTCTTATTTTTAAACGGTTTAGCCTTATATCAGCCCACTTTGAAAAGTAATCTACTACCCCAATATGTTTTTTTTTGCCCCAAACTTCTGGTAAATTTATAACGTCTATTCCAATTTGTTGCATGAACTTTTCTGGAGTATAAATTGGCTTCATTTCGGATACATAAGATAGCCTACCCATGGAAGTGTAACTTTCTGACACACTTCACAATTTTTTACAAAATCTGTCACCTTTAATTTTATATTTCTAAAGTAGTCCCGTCGTGAAAGTACGTCTACAGTGATATTTATTCCGCGATATGCAGACATACCAATCGCTTGTTTCCTAGTATCAGCATCTTTGTGGGCTTCTTCTATCAATTTTTGTATTTTCTTATCATCGTGAACAATTTCTATTAATTTTTCTATACCACTTAATCTTTTATATTTACGATAAAACAGTTTATTGTCACTAATAACAACAGTTTACATCGTTTCTTAAAGTTTCTACTTTGGTATGATTTTATACACTTTTCAGGAATTTTTCCAGTATTTAAAAACCTTTTGTATATCCAGCTGTGTTACTCCTCCTTCGAAAATTTTCATTTTAATTATCCCGACTCAAATCTGAATGGGCACACAAAACGCGAACAACTATTGAATTTTAAATGAGATATTTAAAACCAGTGGTGCCCATCCCCCCCAAGGCCCAATGCGCAAATCCCCCCCAAAAATTCTCAGCACTCCCCCCCAATTGAAGCCTATACAAATTATTTTAGTTAAAAAAGTCATGAAAAACAAAACAAGATCCTACACTACAGTTACGATAATTGTTACACTTGTTAAGTTGTTTTAAATTGTATCATTGTTTTAAAAGATAAGGCGCTACACTGGTGTGGGTGTGGATGAGAAGCAAAGACATTTGAGAGATATATTTTAAAACATATTGGTCATATTGGAACGTGGATGGCTAGTTTAAGCTTACAGAATTTTATCATTAGCCCTAATAATATTGTTTAGAAGTTTTGTATGTCATTACTTTGAACAAAACAGGCTAGATTCAAAGTGTATTGGAGTAATTAAAAACCAAGCAAATATTGTACTTAGCAAATTGTATTTAACAAATGTGTTGCTAAACTAAAAATACATTTTAAATAATTGTACTATTAAAATCAATACAATGAAGTGACGCAAAAACGACGTACAATGTAGTTTAAATTATGATAGGAAAAATATGTTTCTGCAAAAATATACATTTACATTGGTTATCACCTTGTTTAAATGTCTTGTACAAAAGCAGCTTTTTTCTTTGTACAATTGTGGTTGCAAATTTGATAATGATTTCTTCGTTTTGTATCTGGCTCAGTACGTTGTTTTCACAGGATAGAATCAACAAACTTGACAGCCAAGAGTCTCCCATGCTGTTCCGAAGCCGAGTTTTCACTATTTTCAAACGGTTCATCGTTCTCTCTGCAGAGCAGCTGGTCACGGCAAGAGATAACAATATTCGGTACATCACTGGTAGATTAGGTAGAGCCGAAAGGTTAAGGACACACCTGAATGGTCTAATGAATCCTCTCATTATCCATTGGTCCATCATCCTATGTTACTCACTTTGTAAATTTCCTTCCTTTACCTCCTCATTTTCACTGCCATCTGGATCCTCTGCCCCTGCCGGGATTCGCACATCATCCTCTGTTATCTCCATCCTTTCAGCTTCAGGGGAATGTAACATGTCTGATATGTCGATGTCTGCGTGAGTGACTTTGTATACATTGCAAAACGCCTCCAATTCTGAAGCAATTAGGTCATTGTCCAGATTGTAATACTCACACAGCTCTTTTATCTTATCGGGGTTGAAGTCTTTTCCAGTCTCCAATTCATGTGCGATTTTCATAATTCCTCCATGAGAAAAATAAGACATTTGTTTAACCATGGCAAGCGAGCTGTCAGGTAAACGATCATTCAGTTGAGACAATAATGAGTCTAAGACTAGGAAATAAACCTCAACCTTCATTTTCTTTACAGGGTCATCAATTTTTTCGTCTATCGAAAGTTCGTCCATGAGGCGTTTCCGTTTTCGGTTTCGCTGAGTTCGGACTTGCGAGACGTTGTGCTGATCAGAAAATTGTGTTATTGAACTTGTAAGTTTGTCCCACTCTTTTTCACTTCTTAATGTCTTCACAAAAACTTTCACACAGCAAATAGGGTGCAATGCAAGCAAAAAACCGCATCTTTCATCGGACTATAAACTAGCCAGTTTCTTTTACTTCTTGTCCCATCACGTAAAGTGCTGATTTTCCAAGCTGGATTAAATTTTCTTCCGCCTGTTGAAGGGAAACTCATCGAAGACAAATCTTGATTTTCTAGTTGAAAACACAAATTTATCTCCTCCGCCGATAGTTTGATGTTGGCAAACGATGCAGGGTCTTCTACATCATGAACACCAGGTAATGGGTCTGGATTATCTGGTTGAATGTTTTCTGGGCTCAGGATCTGAGCCTGAAGGCCTACTGATTTCTAACTCTACATTTGGCGGTAACGATAATTTAGTATTTAAATTTGAAGTGACAAACGAAGGAGGTGCTTTAGCTTGCATTTTGTCTTCATTTCCACCCTCCACGATATCAAATGTTGGATTTATATCTTGGGACTCGTCTGGGGGTTTCGCATTTGAAGTTGATGGTACATCTATGTCCTCAGTTGTAGGGTCATCGTTAGCAACGTCACTGGTTACGTTCGATCTAAAAAAATACAACTATTTTAGAACTCTCCCCTCCCCAAAGTTATTATTTTATTGTTTGCTTTATTTTATTATTTTTAATGTTTGCCGTATTAGTGGAAATAACAGAACAACAAATATAATAAAATGTTACAGGTAGTACAAAAATGCTAATAAGTCCGAATAAAAATTACGCAATAAAGCGATTCCTTTGTAACTTATATAAAGTTGTTTCTATTTTGGCCTATTCAAACGGTAACTGAACGAGACAAAAATAATTATATTTTACATACCTGGAATCTAAACTATGATGTTGACTGGTACTGGGGTCAGCAGAAGATTCAGCATCAGTGTATTTCACCCACGGGCCGTCACCGGACTTCACTTCAACCATTTTAAAACTAATGTTTAGGTTATGTCTAAATTTATAGGCGTGTTTCTTCTTACAATGTTCTAGCCACTTGTCTTTTCGATGAGTTGTGTTACACATAACCTCCATACACTTAAACTTAAACGATTGTTTCAGTTTTTTCGGCATTTTGACAACTATCACGAAACACGAGATTACATTCCAACCCCAACTCACACAAACAGGGCCGGTTTTACTAACGGCGGACCCGGCGGCCGCCGGGGGCCTCACGCCAGGGGAGGCCTCGCGAGGAGGGGTTTCTTTTTAATGTATAAAATTAAATATGTAGGATTTGAAAGTAAAATGGAATTTCAAATAATAAAAAAATAATAATAATAAATAATAATCAATTTCAGCAAATTACTACCAATTATCAAGTTTTAGTAGCGCCATAATAGAGAAATTTTGGTAGTGTACATGACAGTTGCTGTCGGCAGGATACTCTATGCGCAGGCGTGCAGCTGGGAGCACAAGATTTTGGCCGTTGTTGGTAGGCCTGTGTGCTGTCTGCTGTCCACTGTCCTAGTTCTATTCTAGCCCGCCCCGCTGTTGTATTACTGTCTGTGTGTGCCATTTTATTGTATGCAAGGTTTTTCGCTGTTGCTTCTTGCGTTATATTCATGTTTTGTGTTTTGGTGATAAAGTCGGATCCAGATTGGAGAGACTGAGACATTTTCACATGTGCGGTTCCTCTGCGGCTGCGGCTCTGCGGCTCAAAGGGCGGAATTTTTAAAAACAAGTTCGATTTTTTTATTTTGGAATTTTATGTACACAACGTCGTTAAAAGAAGTATAATTACTGCGCTTTTATTTCTTAACGAAGGAAATAAGAGACTTTTGGGTAAAAAAGGTGATCATAAACATTTTTATTTAAGGAGGGATTTTTATATAAGGCGGGAATTTTGAAAAACGCAAAGTTCGATTTTATTGTTTTGAGAAATATTTTGTTATATTTAATTGTGAAATATAGTACAGGAACTTATTAGCTCCTAGAGTAAATAATTAGTAGTAAAATAGTTATAAGTAAATTGAAAAAATGATTGACAGAATCCTAGGTAAAGTAATAATTTTGATAAAAATAAACTTAAGACGTTTGAATAAAGCGTTGTTTTTCCTTAAGGAGAGATTTTTATATAAGGCGGGAATTTTGAAAAACAAAAAGTTCGAGTTTATTGTTTTGAGAAATATTTTGTTATATTTAGGCCTACTTGTGAAATATAGTACAGGAACAAAAGTTACGCATTCCCTTCGTTAAGAAATAAAAGCGCAGTAATTATACTTCTTTTATCGACGTTGTGTACATAAAAGTCCAAAATAATAAAATCGAACTTTGTGTTTTTGAAAATTCCGCCCTTTGAGCCGCAGAGGAACCGCACATGTGATAGCACTCTGACTCCTACGTTAAGTTAGTGACTAGTGAGAGTATTGTTTTGTACATATGCTGTGATTTGAAGAAAATTTAGCTAACCTAGAACCTAGGTAAGTTTTAAATTACTGTATCTTGTTAATTGTTAAGCCGCGTCTACCCTGACTCTTGTAAACAAATGTTTGCAACTTATATTGACAACAAATGTTGTAAAACAACGGTCTGTCGTTCATTTCTGTCAGTTAGAATATTATCAAAGACTGTTCTTAGTAACTATTGTGAACTCTCTGAGAATAGTCTGATGACTAAAACGATTTTCAGAGGTCAGAGTACTGTTATTGTTATCTTAATAACGAAGTAAATACTACGAAACGTGACAAAGTGTTTTACTTGCCCCGCCCACGCGACGGGCATGTGTTATTGTACCGTACCTTGTTCTTGTTAGGCTTAGTTAGTGTTTTCCATGACGATGGTGTCTTTTAATTCTTTTATCTTTTTCAATATGATCCCACGCCACGCCCCCATCAATGTTTTATTTTCTATTCAGTTTTTTCTACGTGGAAGGTCCGGAAGCTGTGGAAGTACTAAGTATTATTAATGGCAAGCTAAACCCGTTTTATCGACATTTCAGAATTTTTAATTTTTTTAAATAATTACATACTTTTCGAAAATCGGGCTCATTGGTTATCTTTGAATGATTGCCGAGTTCCTGACAGAGCCCAATTTTCAAAAAGGAAGATAATAATTAAAGAAAATTAAAAATTGTAAAATGTCGGTATTGCAGGGTTTGACTTCTCCTTCACATGACTAAGTCCATTAACATGATCCGAGAAATCCAACCTTGACTTATTTACAAAATTGGGTGTCTTTAATCTTTATTCAGGGTAGAACAATGAAAATAAAATACCTATTTTTGTTACGTTACGATCTAATATTTCTTTATCAAATCCGATCTCACTCTAATATTTAAATCCACTGAAATAAAGATGGTTCGTGGTTCGCTGATTTATCAAACTAGCAAAGCTAAAGTGAACTCACCTCACCTTTAGCAGAACCGTAACATAACATAGCCATATTTTAAACTTAAACTTACAACCTTAATTCAAACCTCCAAAGCAACGCTTCATGTAATAAGCAAGAAATATTACGTGCATTGTCTGCCGTGGGGCCTATTGAAAAAGATCCATTTACATATACTGTGCTATCGATGTGTTCGTGCTGAACCTGAACTGATGAATATTCATTGTGCAATTTAAAACTTATTAGGCATACTTGGGTCTAATTTTTTTTTTTGTTCTAGGCCGTTTTAAACCAAATTTGATTTCGAAAAAGGAGGACCTTACAATAAAAATGAAGCGTAGTTTCCAAAGCGGTGCTCAAAAGCGGCAAAAAAAGAAAGAAGATAAACTTCTGATTGATCAAATACCTAAAGTACCGTCTTTTTTCCGTGCCACTCCGAGCCAATCTCGTATTTCCGAAGGTGGTAGGCCTACTAGTTCATCTCCATCTATTCAACTTCAACCTCATCCATATCCAGATAATCACGATGAGGCTATTGAAGGTTCAGACTCCTCATTACTGCCACATGCATCTGGCGTGGACTCTTCCAATAGTTTGTGTCGTCCAGTACCGCATTTAGAAACATTGGACGACTTTCAGTTTGTTGATGAAACTGACCGTGCATTGACAGACTCAACCGTATTTTTTTTGTGAACCATCTACTATGAAAGTGATCCCTAATGACCCTAATATAATACAGAGCGAGGAATTTGATGAGAATTTTACATCTTCTTCAATTTTGCATGAGCAAGGTGGGCAATCAGCTTGTAATTTGGAATTGGAATTACTAATTTTACAGGGTGTTCAAGTAGAGTTTTCACAAAATGATAATGATGAACAACCTAAGGTTGACGAGCTTCCTAGCTCAGATGTCGCGTTGTGGGACTCTAGCAAAATTACAAAAACCCAGCTTCAAGAACATTTTATACGAAAAGGTCCTTCGTGCTGCCAAAACTTAAATAATGGATTAATAAATTATTTACCTTAAATTATCCGCCGTGTGATTTCTTGTGCTTCGTCTATGACGCGTTTCAGAGCTTATGCTCCATCATCAGATATTAAAAAGGTAAAACTATCACTCTTGCGAGATCGTTAAGAAGTTAAAATGTCAAAATTTGCATATGAACCGTACGCGGATTTGGGTGCGCACCCGCGTACGGTTCATATGCAAATTTTGACATTTTAACTTCTTAACGATCTCGCAAGAGTGATAGTTTTACCTTTTTAATATCTGATGATGGAGCATAAGCTCTGAAACGCGTCATAGACGAAGCACAAGAAATCACACGGCGGATAATTTAAGGTAAATAATTTATTAATTCGTACAAGTGATTTGGTTACCATATTAAACATGAATATTAAATAGTGGATTCAGTCAGTCTGTTAGAGTGTACGAGTATTTACAAAAAGGACAACAAATAACTGAATCGCGGAAATGCAAGTCAACATTTTTTTTTAAAGAACTTACAAACGGTGATAGAGTCAAACGAGACTGGTTGTTGTATTCTCCATCAACCGGTAGGGTTTATTGTTTCGTATGCAAACTCTTCCGTTCGGGTTTTGACTCGAATCCTTTCTGCTCAGACGGTTTTAATGATTGGACGCATGCTGTTCAAAGCATTCGATTCCACGAAAATAGTAAAGAACATCGTAAATGTCTTTTGGCATTTCTCAAGTGTTCCTCTGCGGCTGGAAGAATAGACTGTGAACTTCAAGTCCAAATGAATAAGGAAAGAGCTTATTGGCGTCAAGTTTTGACTAGAATTGTTTGGTAGTAAAGTTCATTACTGAACGAGGACTTCCTTTGAGGGGTGACATTGAGAAGTTTGGATGTGCAAACAATGGAAAATATTTAGGTCTGCTTGAATTATTAAGTGAGTATGACCCGATTTTGAAGGAACATATAAGAAAG
This sequence comes from Magicicada septendecula, assembly GCA_034769895.1. Taxonomy (NCBI): domain Eukaryota; kingdom Metazoa; phylum Arthropoda; class Insecta; order Hemiptera; family Cicadidae; genus Magicicada; species Magicicada septendecula. The sequence goes on along the minus strand of CM068367.1, from coordinate 372,584,694 downwards.
TATGCTGGCACTGGCAGTGACAAAACGTCTTACTTATCACCAGATACATGCGATGAATTTATTGATATTATAGGAAGGCGAGTGTTTGAAGAGATTGTGGAGGAGGTAAAGGGGTCTAGATACTATTCAATATCAGTAGATTCAACTACAGATGTTGCAAACATTGATCAACTAACGTTTATCATTCGATATGTTAAGTTTGGAGAGCCTACAGAAAGATTTTAAAAATTTATTCCAATATGTGGACACACAGCAGAGAGCCTATTCAATGAAGTAATTGGCTTATTAAATAAAAATAACATCCCAAACTCTGACTGCCGGGGCCAGTCTTACGATAATGCGACTAACATGAGTGGACGTTACAATGGCCTCCAAGCAAAAGTTAAACCGAGAGTACAGCAATGAAGGGAGACAGCGACTACCAATTTTTGATAAGACTTCTTCCGTATTTAAAGAAGGTTCCTCGTCATCGAAAATTGACTGTGCAGAATAAGCTCCAGCAAGTGCTGATAGACGAAGAAGAACGTCAGAACCTTACACCTTCTTACCAACCGCCCTCTTATACAGTCCCATGTACCGTCACCGTCCCATCACCATCTCAATCTTCTTGGACCTCTGATACGGCATCTAATTGTCATCCAACACCTCAGTCTTCTTGGACATCTGATCCGGAACCTAATTCCCATCTAACATCTCCGTCGTCCTGGACCCCGGAACCACAAGGAAATACTGAATAACAACTTTGTTGACCCTGACAGCCATGGCTGGTGCTGAACGGGCTGTTTAACCGGGTCGACGCGATAGCTCCAACATTTCAAAAACTGAAACTTTAAAATCCCACTGAAATTAGAAAACGTGTGTTATGAAAATGTTAAAAAATCTTTTTCAAATTTAACTATTAAAACAAATTAATAATGCCTCTTTCTTACCTTACAGTTACAGTTAGGCATTCCGCAGGTGATATTGTTTCCCTGAAATTAGACTCTTTAATGATAATCGGCTCTATAGAATTTAAAATGTACTTAAACGTCTCTGGACGCATACGGTAATAGTCAAACAATTTCTGGGGGTCTTTTTCCAAATCACTGTGGAGATGGTGAAATTCCCCCAGTGATTCCCTTTTTTTAAAAATTGGGTTCACCCAACAAGATCGTCTTCTTCGAGATTGCATCCAACGCCTCATCACATAGGGAGTGTCCAATAAGTATAAGTCCTCAGCATCCATTTTAACGAGTTTTTCAGTGAATTCAACACAGACGTTCACCACTTTCTACCCGACAACGGAGTTGGCTGCGAACTGAGCAGCGCAGCGCTAAGGCGCCTCCAGTGGACGCCACCTGTCCCTTCAGCCGCACGACGCCGCTTGTTGCCGCTCGAGTCGCTCGTAGCGCGCAACCGCGCACCGTCGCCTTCAGTGGACGACCAGCCTAAGACTCTCGGAGAGCATAATCACGAATCGTGTCCCGATCTAAACAGGCAGTAGGCTATATCATAGTGATAAACGAAAAGCGAACGAAGCGCTGTGCGAGCCGCCTGCGAAAGTGATAAGGAAAGAAACTGTGAGGCGCCCGTGTAGGTAGCAGTGTGACTCGACAGAACATGGAGCGTGTGCGGAGGAACCTTAGCCGAGCTAAGAGAAATCATCTGGTACTTCCTCTCCCAAATATTTAAGTGATGTCCATGAGGTAGGCCCACTTGACAGTATTCAAATAAAGTCAAACCAAGGTAAGGATATGCTATTACCTAACTTGGCAAATGAAAAAATTATTTCCTGTTTCATGAAGTATTTGGAATATTTATTTAAAATTGAAGTCATTTTTATGGCTGGCCATTTTAGTTATTCACTAAAATATTTCTGTCAGCTTTTTACAATACAGCTTTTTACGACTACATCCTGCTCATTTTTTGTTTCTTGCCAAACAAGAAAGAGGCCACTTATCAATTTTCCAACATTTGTTAGACAAATGCCAATACGTGGGAATATACTTAAACCCGAAGTAGATTTTGAAACGGCCATGGCTTGGTGAAGGAAACTTCAACAGCTTGAATTGAGTCAAGAGTACAAAGATTCGACAAATTCCGGGGCTGGTAAGTGGTTAAAAGGGGTTTTAGGTCTAAGCATGGAAGATCCTCGTGAGGTAGAAGAGGCATTCGTGGAAGAACTTATGGCCATTCAACAAGTAAAGGCTGAAAGATTTTATGTTTTATAATGTCTCTCCTGCTAAGACATCATAACACAGGGAACCCGTTTAATTGGCCTCTGTCAATTAAACTGGCTGCCGTTGTAAGTACTAGTTATTTACCAACAATTTGGGAAACTGTAAAGAACAGGAATTCATGCAAGGTTACTCAAACTTACTTACTCTCTTTTGGTTTTAGCAGAAACACCTCTTTATTTTTACTTCAAAATAATGTTTTGATTGATAATACCTTTAGTGGTTATCACCTTTTTCTTTTGTTTTAAATTTTCTGATAGATTCTACATCAAGAGCTCTTATACTCTTTAAAGTGTTACTCAGACGAGTTCAAAGCTATACTGTTTTAGATTACATTACATACCACGGATCCGGTTTCTAATTTCATAATATTTCAAAATACTTCCACATTATGTAAACTATTTGAAGAATAGTTTGATTAATAGATTAAATTAATATACAGTAAATACAAAATTACTATGTTAAGATTTACATGGTTTGACAGAGTCTTTTCAAAACTTGTACTGTTTTTTACTTTGGTTGTTAGAAAACAATATAAGCACAGAAGTTCTTTTCTGTGTCACCTGGGTATAATGGTGATCTGCAGCTGGTCCTCTTGCGGATCCTCTTCAGTCGGTTTTCCGGTATGATCTTCGTAGTAGGTTGAGTTTCTTCATTAAGATTGTCGATTCTAAGTGGTGATCACAGTCATCACGCTACAATTCTGCTACCTGGTGCTCGTGATGTTGACGTCGTTGCTTCTTGTGGATGTGCGAGTTCACTTCTCACATTTTAGTTTAATGTACACTAGTGTTATCTTCCTACATGGTATGAAATATACCTTAAAATTTAAACTTTGATTTACAAAGAGATGTGTCGACTATTATTTTCCTTTTATTCATTATCTACATATAAGTTACATTATCAGATTTACGTTGCACTTAGTTTCACCTACATGTCGAGTATTTTACCATAAAACACTAACTTTCTGTAACATAGTTTGAAATAAAATGTACGTTCACGTTCCGGCCACATTGTGATGCTGTTAACTCGTCGGATATTCTGAGGCGACTGGGGTTGATTTAGCGGCCGTGTGTAGGGACGGGGGCGCAGTTCACGAGTCAAGAGAAAAGTAGTTCGTACTTTTATTATTAGTATCTTTCCATTAATTAACTATTATTAATTATCCTACCTTTTCTCTATTTAGTTAGGTATTTTATTAATTATTCTCACGTCTTTTTATTAAATTAGAATGATTATTAGTATTCGCTTCATAACAGTATAATTTGCATGTCCGTACTAGACTTTTTACAAGTTGGTACAGGTATTTAGGTACAGCGGGGAGGGTGGATTATTTTCTCACGCGGTATTTAAACCAAAATTAATTTTTTTATTTTTGTGCTATTTAAATTTGCTTTTAAATCGTCACATCCTCCTCGACTTAAAGAAGACGACGGGGCGACATTAGTGGATATTAAATGGAAACTATTTAGTACTTGCTTAGAAAATCTTATTGAATTCTAGTGTGTGAAATTTTTCTTATGTCTCTTTTTCTTTCGTGAAGTTCCCTTTCTCTCGTTTCTTAACTGCTAACTTAATTTTATTTATTACTCTTAGTTCTCGTAACTTCACAATATCGTGGCCCGACTGATTTTGTTAGCATACTCTAAGTCAAGTAGTTAATTTTCTGCTCTTTCATTAACCTTTTCCAGTACGGCGCCATTGTGACTTTATTACGTGCTTACATCTATTTCTCTTATTTATACTTAATATAATCTAAAGTCGATCCCATACTCAACTTTAGATTATTCCTAATTCTAATATCTTACGCTACTGAGACAAGCGGTATTTCACGAAGAGGAACCTTTATTTTATTTTGAACAGTCTTCTGAAATTTGAGTTTATTTAAATACACACATTAATATATATATATACTTAAACACTCTTATACTAATCAATCAAATTTAAATTATTTCACATCAATTCACATATATGCAAATCTAATAATTATCTGTTGAGATAATGAGATAATATCCTTTTATAGTTGAAAGAAATTTCACACAGAGAGTTCATTGTGTTTACACTAGCACAATAGATCAGCTGTTGGGGAGGTGGATTCCATGCGTTAGGGTGGCTTATTGTTCGCTTTACAAGGGGGTTTCTTAACAAAAGGGTGACTTTCTACAATCTAAAACACGATTTTTTCCTGCACAAGTTTGTCGTTTCTTGACAATTTAGTTAGTGACTTTTGGGACAGGCACGAACCTGAGTTTACAACCTTTAAATCTGCACTTTATTATTATTTTACATTTTACTAACCTTCTATTAACTTTACGACACTCACAAAAACATATAATGACTCTTGGTTTAGATTTTGTTGACATTTATTACACCTAATTTTATTTACCATAATACTGTTTGTTTTCCCGTGCTTGCTATTCAAATAACTTATTTTGTTTACGGGGCAGAACGTACATTCCTCGACACGACTCCTACATGAAATAGCCTGTCAATATACTTACAGGTTGAGAATGGAATATTTTAACAAGCGGGGACTTGCTTATTACGTTGACTTCTTTATACCACTATTATTATTTTATTAATAAGACTCTAATTATTTTGCTCTATTTCACAAATTCAGAGTAAATAAATTTACGATCTTGCCAAGTTATTGTTTATTAATTAGCGGTGGCGCATTTTATGTGTGTCACAACGTACATAATTATTTTTTTTACACAAAAGCAGAGTGGCGCATTTTATATGGTAGCAGAGCGTGGTTTCGATCCACGGACTTCTGGGTTATGGGCCCAGGACGCTTCCACAACTTCGAACACGGTTCAACTGTTCGCGACTACAACTCTTGAACAACAGGTCTCCGGCCGACCTTCGTTTCGCGACCAACGCTAACGCGAACGCCGACGCTTCGCCTCCGGAGGCCAGTCGCGTCCTCGAGTCGGACGCCATCAGAGCCGTTTCAAAACTACCTCTCCAACTGAACCACTGAATGTCGATCGCTTCCTGTCTGTTCTCTTCGATCAGCGGATCGTGAGACTTCGATGTCGTCAGCGGACTGTAATCTTCAATCGAATCTTCTTCGTCTCCGGTCAATGACGGCGTCGACAACTTCGGTTGTAACCGCCCGTGGTATCTGGACGCTTTAGGACTTCCCCCTTCGCCTCCGGACACTTCGTGCATCAGGGCCACCAGTCGGCTTAATAAATATATAATTATTTTTTTTTACACAAAAGCAGACTGGCGCATTTTATAATGTCTCTCCTGCTAAGATATCATAACACAGGGAACCCGTTTAATTGGCCTCTGTCAATTAAACTGGTTGCCGTTGTAAGTACTAGTTATTTACCAACAATTTGGGAAACTGTAAAGAACAGGAATTCATGCAAGGTTACTCAAACTTACTTACTCCCTTTTGGTTTTAGCAGAAACATCTATTTATTTTTACTTCAAAATAATGTTTTGATTAATAATACCTTTAGTGGTTATCACCTTTTTCTTTTAAGTTTTAAATTTTCTGATAGATCCTACATCAAGAGCTCTTATACTCTTTAAAGTGTTACTCAGATGAGTTCAAAGCTATACTGTTTTAGATTACATTAAATACCACAGATCCGGGTTCTAATTTCAAAATATTTCAAAATACTTCCACATTATGTAAACTATTTGAAGAATAGTTTGATTAATAGATTAAATTAATATACAGTAAATACAAAATTACTATGTTAAGATTTACATGGTTTGACAGAGTCTTTTCAAAACTTGTACTGTTTTTTACTTTGGTTGTTAGAAAACAATATAAGCACAGAAGTTCTTTTGCTGTGTCACCTGGGTATAATGGTGATCTGCAGCTGGTCCTCTTGCGGATCCTCTTCAGTCGGTTTTCCAGTATGATCTTCGTATTAGGTTGAGTTTCTCCATTAAGATTTTCGATTCTAAGTGGTGATCACAGTCATCACGCTGCAATTCTACTACCTGGTGCTCGTGATGTTGACGTCGTTGCTTCTTGTGGATGTGCGAGTTCACTTCTCACATTTTAGTTTAATGTACACTAGCGTTATCTTCCTACATGGTATGAAATATAACTTAAAATTTAAACTTTGATTTACAAAGAGATGTGTCGACTATTATTTTCCTTTTATTCATTATCTACATATAAGTTACATTATCAGATTTACGTTGCACTTAGTTTCACCTACATGTCGAGTATTTTACCATAAAACACTAACTTTCTGTAACATAGTTTGAAATAAAATGTACGTTCACGTTCCGGCCACATTTTGATGCTGTTAACTCGTCGCATATTCTGAGGCGACTGGGGTTGATTTAGCGGCCGTGTGTAGGGACGGGGGCGCAGTTCACGCGTCAAGAGAAAAGTAGTTCGTAATTATATTATTAGTATCTTTCAATTAATTAACTATTATTAATTATCCTACCTTTTCTCTATTTAGTTAGGTATTTTATTAATTATTCTCACGTCTTTTTATTAAATTAGAATGATTATTAGTATTCGCTTCATAACCGTATAATTTACTAGTCCGTATTAGACTTTTTACAAGTTGGTTCAGATATTTAGGTACAGCGGGGAGGATGGATTATTTTCTCACGCGGTATTTAAACCAAAATTTATTTTTTTATTTTTGTGCTATTTAAATTTGCTTTTAAATCATTACAGTTTACCTAGTTGAGTATTATATTGACAGTACTTCACCCTACCCTCCAATAATCTGGGGTTCGTCTTCAACTACTTCAGAATGCACAACAAATTTATGTCAGACTTTCCACGCAAAATTTTGGAAGATATTTCACTCATCCCCATCCAAACATTTGCACATTCGTAGAAGCTCTGAAGTGTGTGCAAGTAGAAACTTACATTGGAATTCGTAGCTCTTCAAATATGAGCTGATAGTTTTTTCAACGGAAGCTTTTATACTTCGAATGCTTCTCGGAATACTTGCAGCGCCAGAGGACAAAATCAGGTACATATTTTATTTTCATAAAAGAATGTAACGAGAACACTATCGACCAGGCGAGAGCGTCCTCCACCCGTCCCTCCAAAGTCGAGCTGGTGTAGCCCCAATCAAGGCCGCACGATAGAACGTTCCAGAGTGTTTAAGAACACTTGTGATACGCATTACGCTGACACGCCGCAGTAAGGATGGTAATTATTATATTACGCTAAAACGTTTGATCATAATCAAAGTAAAAATTGAGGGTAAACTAATTTTAGTAAAAGTATAAGAGTAAAAATGTAGTATTTGAATACATTTTACCCTTTTCCTTGTTTTGTATTGACTTAAAAGCCTAACTGTTTATTGAATACTATCCATATGATTCAAAAATGAATTAAAAATTGAATACTTTGAATCGGCGCACCTCGAACCTATCAGTTGGGCTGGCCGCCGGCTCACCTCGACCATCCTAATTAGGATAATACCCAAATTAACTCAACCATCGGCGCACCTCGACAACACCCAAAGTCCAAAAGTAACACAGTCCGAAATTAAATGCTAGATGATGGGAACTGTTGCAAAGAACTGGTGTCGATAAAGTTTCAACAAACCGAAACAATCAGAAGAAGAAGAAAAAAACAAACAAAAGTTACTTGTAACTTGGTGATATGTTCAGCAGTAAGCGACAGTTTGACCTGCGCTGTAGTTGACAGTAAAATCTGTAACGTTGCCTCATATCCGTCGTCAACACAAAAGTAATGTATATTTGCGACGCAGCATCACAAAAATGTAATTACATTGATTTAATGGTGCATCGGAAAATTAAAGAAGATAATTTAGAATTGGAGTTATCCATTTCTGAATTCGAGTTATTCCATTTCTAAATTGGAGTTATTCCTGGATACTTTTTTCAGAATGTCTTCCACACTTATCCTGTAAATTGATAGTCAATGAATGCAAGGTCATGGAGATGTTAAAAAATCGTGCAGAATCAAAACCAAGTTTCAGCAACAAGAACGATGAAAACATTTTTTTAATATTTAACTATCAGCTGATATCACTTATATGGACATACAATTAAATAGACAGAAGCATATGATAATAATTTGTATGTCTAGTAGACAGGAAATTAATATCGGGAAGTCTCAAGAGATTTGCCAGAATACCGTCAAATATTTTGTTGAGAAGGATGCTTAGGATTTCGATCCGGATTATATTCTGCTGTTGCCCACAGGACAGATAACGGTGAAAGGACAAGAATCGGTTAACCAAAACTTTGTTACGCCTCCATAAACAAGGATTAGATTTATTAGTCACCATCTGTTAAATTCCATTACGAAGAAGATGATAATGACTATATTAAAGATGACTACGAGAATGATTCGTGAGAAGATGATGCGATGATGACGATTCACAGTATGATGCCGAAGAAATACGTTAAACGGTATTTTAAGTACACAGTGAAGTGTGTTATCGTTAAACATATGAAAATATTTTAAAATTGAACAATGCCACAGTTTAAAAATAATTAATAACGGCTCCTTTTCGTACCACCGAAGTAGCTTAGCAGTACCCGGCAGGGTAGGTTTTTAACTTGAACCATAATACATACAAGGAGAACAGTGTAGCGAGCACTTCGCTTCAGCCGCCCATTAATACTCCACGATTTTGTAGGCCTACTCATTTTCACTGACTGAGTCGACCTGGCAACACATGATTGTAAATAGATGGCCCTGAAACGTGTTTCACACTGAAACGTTTGCACCGTAGCGTTTTCAACTTTTGTGGTTATAATTTATTTTGATTTTAGTAATTAGTTTTCGTTTTAGAATTTAACAGACATAGACCAGGTGTGTTTGATGTTTTTGATATTGATAGTACTAAAAAATCATATTTACATATTAGCTATAATATTTTGCGATACGCTTAATTCTCCTATTTTGTATTTAAATTCGGTTTGTGGTTTGGGTGTGAACATTGACACGAAATTACTTTTCACTAATCATGTAGATATAATAACTTATAAATCAAGGAGGGAAGTTAGGATTGCTTGTGTGGTTGAGTCGTCACTTCCAATCAGCTAATACCATTCTGCGGCTACACTAAATCATTGCTCGACCGATTCTGGAGTACTGTTCCGTGATTTGGAGGTATATAGGGGCCGATGCCTATTAGAAGACTGAGACAGCCTCAAAAGGAGATGTTTCCTATCTACAATATCGTGGCACCAGTCAGAATTTTTCGGCGTATGAAGCTAAGTGTGGACATTGGGGCATTATGTTCCTAAAACAGAAGAGCACTACAATATGTGTTACTTATGTATAACGGCCCAATTTAAATAAATGTCTCGGGGATCGGTTACAGAGTTCCTCCACTAAAGCGCATTAGACGTGTCTTGTTCAAATATTTGCGGCAGAGTGTGACGATTATAGCTCCGCTGGCGAGATACGTCAAAATGATGAATAGAGTTTGTGACACTAAAGGCGTTGACTGTATCAGACAGAGCATTAATGCCTTTAGGAACAATGTGTTATGAAGATTCTGGAGTGAGACAAGAACATCTAATCATCTTAGAGACGTGTGTTGTGTGTAAATTCATGTTAATTGTTGTTTGATTTATATACGTGTAACATATTTAATTTCTTTTCTACTTTGGCATGTCGACGTTCCCCCTGAAATACGTCCCAGTTAGGTAGAGTCCATACATTAAGATATTCATGCTGTTCTGTGGATTCTTTTCACATCAGAATACAGTCATTCTGGTTCTCTGTTAGGCAGTGGCTGCTCGTGACTTAAGATTATATGAACTTACAGGTTATATGAAAATCAGCATTAAGTAAGAGGCACTGACTAGAATTAATTTAATCGTTGGATGACGTGTTGCCATTCCAAATCGTTTGTGTAATCACCGTACCGGGCACGGTATGACGCGTCGCACCAGGCGTGATGGCAGAATCTTTTCGAACCGTAAATAACAATTTTTTTTTTTTTAAGCAGGAAAGAAACAAGAAAGACGAGGAATTAAAAGAAATAATTTCATAGAAACGAATGTCATTGGTTCTACGCAAGCTTTATTTGTGTCACAACGATGCGCAGCATACTTTCTAAACAACTTTACAGGCGACACTACGATATCCATACGCAGATATTACGCTTCGGTCGTGACTTTGTGACTGAACACAGTCGAAATGAAGTTGCTTGCTCATAAACGTCTATCAAATCTGCTTGGTGAATGCTTATCGCTCTAGAATTTTTCTTGAGTTAGTATAGCAAACTGAATGATGCTGGTCAGGAGTCAGAATATATTTGTGGATAAATTAATGGACTGTAAGATCAGATTTAAGTAGCGTTTATTTGAGCATTATGAAGAAGCGCAGGCCCACGCAATTACGTCAGGCGCACATAGCCAAAATACAAACGTGTGGCGTAAATTGCCAAGCTACATAATGTGTAGAAGCGAGAAACGATCGAATAAGAAGTACATTACTAAATTTAGATTGCCGCGGCTAGCTAGAAAGGAAGGGTGCAAACGCACAGCTGAAAGGTTGAGTGATAACTAACTAACGCAGCGGCGAGCCAGCGAGAGCTGCACCGCGTCGTATGACGTAAGTGCGCTGGGCTAATTGCGCGTGAGCAAGTACAATGTACAATGAATTAACATACTGCCCACCCAAAATCGGGCGATTTTGACATAGTTTGCAGTTAAAAAAAAAAAAACAAAGTTATTCAAAACATACAAGTATGCATGAATAAGTTACACATCTGAGAGATGCGACAATACATGGTACATGAATATTGGCAAAAATACAAATATAATATAAACAAGTGTAATACATTATTAATCAGTGCTCACCAAATAATATGTAATAATAGTCCAAAGGCTTGAATATGTGATAAAACATAATAAGAATAATAACAATAATACATGGCAATAAGACATCGTAGGTGGCATTGCACAATCATTAGAGAAATCCAACAAAATTAACAATAACAGCGTGACACTTAGTGCATAATAAGCAGTATTACACAATAATACAAAAGGCAATATGCCCAAAAAATTCACTATGATAATATACAATAGAAATATACCACAAAAAATTTAGTATAATATATACAATAGAAATATGCCCAAACATTTACTATGATAATATACAATAGAAATATACCACAAGAATGTAGTATAATAATATACAATAGAAATATGCCCAAACATTTACTATGATAATATACAATAGAAATATACCACAAAAAATTTAGTATAATAATATACAATAGAAATATGCCCAAACATTTACTATGATAATAATACTGCACCAAAGAGTACACCATAACTGACATCACACTAAGAAAAAGAGAAACGTTTAAATGTTCACCAATTCGTAGAAGCTCTGAAGTGTGTGCAAGTAGAAACTTACATTGGAATTCGTAGCTCTTCAAATATGAGCTGATAGTTTTTTCAACGGAAGCTTTTATACTTCGAATACTTCACGGAATACTTGCAGCGCCAGAGGAAAAAATCAGGTACATATTTTATTTTCATAAAAGATGTAACCTCTCGGTGCTCTTAGTATCTATTTTCTTCCTTTTTTTTTTCTATCTCCTTGCTTGTTAGTTTTGAAAGAGAGGTTACAAGTTATTTAGAACTAGGCAAGAGCCTAGAGAAGCTAAAATTGGGCTGGGTCCAGTATGATGGGACTTGCAAATGAAACACTGAACTTAAGATAACAACAACAATTTATTGTTCTTGGCCAGTACAACATATGAGCTTCTAAAGGCCAGATAAATAAGTCTTTTGATCGTTAAATATAATTTCATTAATATGTGCCTTGCCCAAAAGTTGAACAAGGAATAACAACTATTAACAGCACTAAGTATTGAATAATTATTAATAGTTGAACCATCATTGACTAACAACATCATGGGATGTTACATAAATAACAAATTATAGTTATAAAATAATACAATTATAAAAATGGCACATAGTTTCGACCTGCAAGTAATCACTTTTTATAACAAGGCATAAATATACAGAAATATACACAGGCATAATCAACATGACAAGTAACAATTATGCAAAACAACACACACATATAATTAACATCAACAAACGTTTATATTTAAATAACCCATCACATGTTCACCCTGGTCATCAGCGCATATAATAATCTTGTTCAACACCCATAACCCCCTTACTGTTTAATTAATAGGTGACTAAAACCCCCTCCCCAAAACTTCAATTAAAATATCCCAGGAGTGGAGCAGACATGCCCCCAAGTTTTAACAAGATAAGTGTTAACTGAATGTTCTCTGTAAGCCATGCGACCCGCGCACAAATCCCATGCCGATATTTAATAATCAATTAAATCCCATCAATTACTATAATGAAAAGTAGCATCACAAGGTCAACATGGATGTCCGGTTGCCTAACTGCATTTTATGTTTCTTTTTTACCTTCAAAACAAAATATAGAAAAATAGTGGAATTTGACCACCATGAGTATTCATAACTGACATTGATCAATCTTGTGTAGTCTTATGGTTAACTAATTGTTATAGGGAGCAATTACAATTATGGTTACAAAATTTGCTATGGTAAAATACAATCTGTGACAATGGTAAATTTTAAAGTGAACAAATTATCTAAACAGTAGAACAGACTTTGTAATACAGAATATAAGTCATAAGAGTATTAAGTCAGCTCACAGTGTTACAAAACTTGACTACCGGCAGGGTCAGACATTGGACGGGATCTAGCAAGATCTGACATAGACAGGCTTGCAGTGGACGTCTCCAACGGGAGTCGACCACGGTTTAAAACCACCCCCAGATCATGAATGAATAATAAAATACGTGTCCACATGGAGCAACATCGTTAACATAACCATCCCAACATGCTTACAACAGAAATAGAATGATATACAACTCTATCTACCGAACTCCCCTCGACCCGGGCGGTGCGTGACCCCGGCCGAGTTTTCACTCTCAGAACGAGATATACATGATAGTCATTGAGGAGGCGTAAGCCTTACAAAATACAATTAAAATATTCCACCCATTGTCCGTAAATAACTGTCCACACTGGAACGTTTCATGAAAGTCTCACCGAGTACTTCGGCCACAAGGTTTAGGTTAAAAAAATGGTTAAATTTCACCTGGTTTGAAGGGTGTATGTTGAGGGCTCAGTAGTGTGTGTCCAGTCCATCCTTCCGGCTGACATAGCTGACGAAGGTTCTAAAATTACATCGTCGGAGGCAGTTGTTCGGCCATCCTTCCAGAGCGGGGCAGATTCCCGGCTACCTCGGAAACCCGGAGGTCACGTAGCTTTCTACTTATTCATAGAAGAAGCTGGGAGACGAAAACTGTTCAATCTACTCTGCCAGCCGGGGACCAGAATGTGACGCGCTGATAGCTGAAAAGGAACTGAATAAACCAGTTGTTGAAAAACCCGTACGTAACATCGATAGGGCGCGCGCGAGTCGGGCGGACAAGGGGCAATACAGCACGACAAAGTCCAACTGACCGTACCAAAGGACAACTTCTGTCGCGTCGACAAATACGTAAATTCTTTAATTAATCACAATATAGACATCGGAACATCGCCGCGTTTTCCAAAACGCGGCACACCCCCACCCCAAAAGGGCAACCCGGTTGCCTCACCTTCAAACGCGGGAAAGTACCCTGCAGTGTACTCCCATCTGAAAACTCCGGTGGACATCGTGGGTGAGTTGGCCAGGCAGACTCGCTCCCAGGAGAACAGCCATCCCCATGCGACCCTCTCCGCCACGCCAACCCCACGGGACCGCCCCAACACGTCACCCTCTCCGGTGACCACCAATTACTCCCACCGGTCCCACTCACATGCTCGTCCTAGGACCAAACAAGGCATCTCCCACCTTGGCATGTGAGCGACCGTACTACCTCTCGTCCCTCTCTCGGACCGACCAGCCACATGCACCCACAAGGCATCTCCAACCTTGCCATATTGCTGGCCCACTTCCCTACACAAGGGCGGACGGCTCCGCTTAGCCAGACAGAGAGGACCGCACCTAGGGCACACGAACATTAATCCAATCTCAACTCAACAAATACACCATAACTCGAGGGGGTGTTACTTCTCTACAGCACCGTCTACACAACCTTCTCTCGCAACAAAAAATAACACCAGGAAAACCGGAGAATGCGGCATGGCTCGGACCCTGTAATGAACAACATCAACCTCAACAACTATTAACAATCAGCAACAGCACACCATCACTCCATCTAACCTTTAACACAGGGGAAACTGACGATCTCGGGGACCACAAGCTAAGTCTCTCTCTAACTCCGTTTGATATTTTTTTTTTTTTTTTTTTTTTTTTTTTTTTTTTTTTTTTTTTTTTTTTTTTTTACTAAGGGGAGTGGTAGGAAAATTGGGAAGATGAAATGGGGCAAGGATCATTAAAGGGCAATAGCTAGGACTGAGGGTAAGGACCTGGCTACCTCCGGAAATAAGGAAGAATGGAGGAAACCAAGGCTCGCGTGGGCAGGGGCGCAACCCTGAAATAGATGACCACCACTGGGAATGTGGGGGACATCTACCCGCTACCCGTTAACCTCTGCTTCTTACCTTTCTATGACGCACCTTAGGTATTCGCTCCTTTCGGACACCACTCTCTAAGAAATTATCTCGTGTTGAGCTGTACTGACTGGTTTCTTCGGGATCAGAATCAAAGCAACTTACCTCACTACTTTCACTCCGCTTTGCATTATGCTCATCGTCTAACTCCTCTGCTACAATTTCTTCCTTTTCTACAACTTCCCCTTCTTCATCCGCATAATCCAAATCAACTTCCTGGCATTGCACCTCCTCAGCCTCTTCCCGTCGCTCCTCTGATCCATCTTCTTCACCACACGCCTCGCCAGCTCCTTCACGAACTTCTTGACTAACCTCTTCTCTGATCTCATTTTCATCAACACGTTCATCACCAACGTCATCGCCATCACTTCCACTACCACCATCTGAACACTGCACATCCACGTCCTCCGCTAGTTGCTCACCTGGTCCACCTGAAACTTCCTCCCGTTCCTCGGAATCCTCAACACTACTTACAGAAGGCGTCTGCACATCTTCACACACTACTTCACTCTCACTCACAAACTCTACAACGCTGCCACCCAATTTCTCCTCAACTTCTACCTCATCTACTTCTACTACACTTGCGGCATGGACATCCCCTTGTCCATCCACAACCTCAGAAACACTTGCAGCCCGGACATCCCTGTGTCCATCTGCAACTTCAGACTCTACAGTCTCCCTAACACCTACAACTATACTCACCTGCGCAGCATCTGCAGACCGCTCTTCTGACTCTTCTGTCGATTCCACTCTTTGACCACTTTCAGCAACCACAACGTCCTCAACATCTTCCACCCTGGAATCCAGCTCTCCAGGTTCATGTGCAATGACTACATTAATTTCGACCGGCGATGGTGATGTTACAGGCTCTGGATCCCTCACGAACCGAGATGTAAATACCGGAACAAATTCTGCGGCCTCTGGATTCAACCATGACGTCCTCTTTGAGTCCGGTAATTCAGTATTAACTGACGCGCTCTTATCCTCTTGTATTGTTCCCACAAAGTCATTCCGCTCTTCTACTTCTGCTTCCTTTTCTTCATCTACTACTCTCTTGGGCACTTGTACTTCCTCTGGAACCTTTAAAGTTTCCTTTTTCTCCGAATAGGGATAACGCCTTGGTACAGGCTCCCTACTTGCCGCTATCTGTTCCCTAACATAATTTCTTTTTCCCCTGTTAATTTCATGTTTCTTTGTTTTCTGTGCTGTAGCTGTTGTTACCGTCTTCACACTTGCCACCCCCTTGTAGCCTCCATCACTTCCGGAATATTCAGGCTTTCTAAGCGTCTCTTGGGTTTTCCTCCACCCTCCATGTTTGTCCCTTTTGGCTCTTCCTGATGAACCACTGGAGGATTGGACATCTGTGGCATCTCTTCCTCGGGACTCGTCAGCCGCCTGGACCGTCCTTGAAAACACACACAGCTGTTCAAGATCCGCAAGACAACGTGGACGGTCGGCGAATGCCAAACGAGATCTCTCCTGGGGAGTCAGTCCTTGTAGAATTGCTTGGATAACTTCCGTCTCCGGCAACCCCAATCTTAACACCCGGGCAGCTTTCCGTATATCGCGCACGAAATCTCCTAACGCCTCTCCGTAGGCCTGTGGGCGATAGAATCTTTCCAACTCAAGCTTGAAGCGTCGTCGAGTGGGTATGAAGAAGTTCAACACCTCCCCATGGAAAGCATCAACACTGTCACCCCGACGCAGGGCCTTGGTGACCAGACCAGCCAACGTACTCCGGCAATACGGGTATATAAGATACAAGACCTCCCCATCGGACACCCCTGGGAAATCAGCCACCTGCAGGACCAGGTCCAAGAAAACCAACAGCTGGTCCTCATCAAATCCATCCACCACCGGAAATTTCTGTAGAACGCCTGTAAGAGGGTGGGGCAACTCCTGATAGCATACCGCCGCCAGAATTGCACAATACAAAACAACCAATCATAAAACAAATTCCCACTAAACACCTAACACAAACACAACCCACAAAAACATTTTAACAAGAATCGGAAAAACTCAAGTACTGTCCTTCCTTTGAGTAGACCCCCGGGTTTCCTAGCGCTGCGGAAACCTGACCCGCTCCGGAACTAACTCTCCGTCAGTCGCCAGACTCAAGAAAAAACAACATCAGACACTAACACCAACACACAATCCACACCACCTAACACTAACCACAATATACTACATTTCGACTACAACATTGTCACCATTACAATCGGACGATACCGACTTCCAGTCGGGCCATACCGCATCCCACTAACCGCACGCGCAATTACTTTCAAAAATTAAATACGGGAACCCATCCCCCACGCGCTCTCCTGCAATGTCCAATTTCAAAACAACAACCCAACTACAACACGTGCCCATGGCGGCCTCAGATTTACAATTCAAAACATTGAACAATAATTCATAACAAAACATATATACTTCTACATTTCATGTCAACTATTAAGTGCCATTTTATTTGCCAGACTATCTCCAAGTTTGCAAGCCCCATCACACCAACGGACCCAAGGGTTCAGGCCTAGAATGAACCACGCTCTGCTACCATTTGTAACCTCTCGGTGCTTTTAGTATCTATTTTCTTCCTTTTTTTTTTCTATCTCCTTGCTTGTTAGTTTTGAAAGAGAGGTTACAAGTTATTTAGAACTAGGCAAGAGCCTAGAGAAGCTAAAATTGGGCTGGGTCCAGTATGATGGGACTTGCAAATGAAACACTGAACTTAAGATAACAACAACAATTTATTGTTCTTGGCCAGTACAACATATGAGCTTCTAAAGGCCAGATAAATAAGTCTTTTGATCGTTAAATATAATTTCATTAATATGTGCCTTGCCCAAAAGTTGAACAAGGAATAACAACTATTAACAGCACTAAGTATTGAATAATTATTAATAGTTGAACCATCATTGACTAACAACATCATGGGATGTTACATAAATAACAAATTATAGTTATAAAATAATACAATTATAAAAATGGCACATAGTTTCGACCTGCAAGTAATCACTTTTTATAACAAGGCACAAATATACAGAAATATACACAGGCATAATCAACATGACAAGTAACAATTATGCAAAACAACACACACATATAATTAACATCAACAAACGTTTATATTTAAATAACCCATCACATGTTCACCCTGGTCATCAGCGCATATAATAATCTTGTTCAACACCCATAACCCCCTTACTGTTTAATTAATAGGTGACTAAAACCCCCTCCCCAAAACTTCAATTAAAATATCCCAGGAGTGGAGCAGACATGCCCCCAAGTTTTAACAAGATAAGTGTTAACTGAATGTTCTCTGTAAGCCATGCGACCCGCGCACAAATCCCATGCCGATATTTAATAATCAATTAAATCCCATCAATTACTATAATGAAAAGTAGCATCACAAGGTCAACATGGATGTCCGGTTGCCTAACTGCATTTTATGTTTCTTTTTTACCTTCAAAACAAAATATAGAAAAATAGTGGAATTTGACCACCATGAGTATTCATAACTGACATTGATCAATCTTGTGTAGTCTTATGGTTAACTAATTGTTATAGGGAGCAATTACAATTATGGTTACAAAATTTGCTATGGTAAAATACAATCTGTGACAATGGTAAATTTTAAAGTGAACAAATTATCTAAACAGTAGAACAGACTTTGTAATACAGAATATAAGTCATAAGAGTATTAAGTCAGCTCACAGTGTTACAAAACTTGACTACCGGCAGGGTCAGACATTGGACGGGATCTAGCAAGATCTGACATAGACAGGCTTGCAGTGGACGTCTCCAACGGGAGTCGACCACGGTTTAAAACCACCCCCAGATCATGAATGAATAATAAAATACGTGTCCACATGGAGCAACATCGTTAACATAACCATCCCAACATGCTTACAACAGAAATAGAATGATATACAACTCTATCTACCGAACGCCCCTCGACCCGGGCGGTGCGTGACCCCGGCCGAGTTTTCACTCTCAGAACGAGATATACATGATAGTCATTGAGGAGGCGTAAGCCTTACAAAATACAATTAAAATATTCCACCCATTGTCCGTAAATAACTGTCCACACTGGAACGTTTCATGAAAGTCTCACCGAGTACTTCGGCCACAAGGTTTAGGTTAAAAAAAATGGTTAAATTTCACCTGGTTTGAAGGGTGTATGTTGAGGGCTCAGTAGTGTGTGTCCAGTCCATCCTTCCGGCTGACATAGCTGACGAAGGTTCTAAAATTACATCGTCGGAGGCAGTTGTTCGGCCATCCTTCCAGAGCGGGCCAGATTCCCGGCTACCTCGGAAACCCGGTGGTCACGTAGCTTTCTACTTATTCATAGAAGAAGCTGGGAGACGAAAACTGTTCAATCTACTCTGCCAGCCGGGGACCAGAATGTGACGCGCTGATAGCTGAAAAGGAACTGAATAAACCAGTTGTTGAAAAACCCGTACGTAACATCGATAGGGCGCGCGCGAGTCGGGCGGACAAGGGGCAATACAGCACGACAAAGTCCAACTGACCGTACCAAAGGACAACTTCTGTCGCGTCGACAAATACGTAAATTCTTTAATTAATCACAATATAGACACCGGAACATCGCCGCGTTTTCCAAAACGCGGCACAAAGAATGTAACGAGAACCCTATCGACCAGGCGAGAGCGTCCTCCACCCGTCCCTCCAAAGTCGAGCTGGTGTAGCCCCAATCAAGGCCGCACGATAGAACGTTCCAGAGTGTTTAAGAACACTTGTGATACGCATTACGCTGACACGCCGCAGTAAGGATGGTAATTATTATATTACGCTAAAACGTTTGATCATAATCAAAGTAAAAATTGAGGGTAAACTAATTTTAGTAAAAGTATAAGAGTAAAAATGTAGTATTTGAATACATTTTACCCTTTTCCTTGTTTTGTATTGATTTAAAAGCCTAACTGTTTATTGAATACTATCCATATGATTCAAAAATGAATTAAAAATTGAACACTTTGAATCGGCGCACCTCGAACCTATCAGTTGGGCTGGCCGCCGGCTCACCTCGACCATCCTAATTAGGATAATACCCAAATTAACTCAACCATCGGCGCACCTCGACAACACCCAAAAGTCCAAAAGTAACACAGTCCGAAACTAAATGCTAGATGATGGGAACTGTTGCAAAGAACTGGTGTCGATAAAGTTTCAACAAACCGAAACAATCAGAAGAAGAAAAAAAAACAAACAAAAGTTACTTGTAACTTGGTGATATGTTCAGCAGTAAGCGACAGTTTGACCTGCGCTGTAGTTGACAGTAAAATCTGTAACGTTGCCTCATATCCGTCGTCAACACAAAAGTAATGTATATTTGCGACGCAGCATCACAAAAATGTAATTACATTGATTTAATGGTGCATCGGAAAATTAAAGAAGATAATTTAGAATTGGAGTTATCCATTTCTGAATTCGAGTTATTCCATTTCTAAATTGGAGTTATTCCTGGATACGTTTTTCAGAATGTCTTCCACACTTATCCTGTAAATTGATAGTCAATGAATGCACGGTCATGGAGATGTTAACAAATCGTGCAGAATCAAAACCAAGTTTCAGCAACAAGAACGATGAAAACATTTTTTTAATATTTAACTATCAGCTGATATCACTTATATAGACATACAATTAAATAGACAGAAGCATATGATAATAATCTGTATGTCTAGTAGACAGGAAATTAATATCGGGAAGTCTCAAGAGATTTGCCAGAATACTGTCAAATATTTTGTTGAGAAGGATGCTTAGGATTTCGATCCGGATTATATTCTGCTGTTGCCCACAGGACAGATAACGGTGAAAGGACAAGAATCGGTTAACCAAAACTTTGTTACGCCTCCATAAACAAGGATTAGATTTATTAGTCACCATCTGTTAAATTCCATTAAGAAGAAGATGATAATGACTATATTAAAGATGACTACGAGAATGATTCGTGAGATGATGCGATGATGACGATTCACAGTATGATGCCGAAGAAATACCGTTAAACGGTATTTTAAGTACACAGTGAAGTGTGTTATCGTTAAACATATGAAAATATTTTAAAATTAAACAATGCCACAGTTTAAAAATAATTAATAACGGCTCCTTTTCGTACCACCGAAGTAGCTTAGCAGTACCCGGCAGGGTAGGTTTTTAACTTGAACCATAATACATACAAGGAGAACAGTGTAGCGAGCACTTCGCTTCAGCCGCCCATTAATACTCCACGATTTTGTAGGCCTACTCATTTTCACTGACTGAGTCGACCTGGGAACACATGATTGTAAATAGATGGCCCTGAAACGTGTTTCACACTGAAACGTTTGCACCGTAGCGTTTTCAACTTTTGTGGTTATAATTTATTTTGATTTTAGTAATTAGTTTTCGTTTTAGAATTTAACAGACATAGACCAGGTGTGTTTGATGTTTTTGATATTGATAGTACTAAAAAATCATATTTACATATTAGCTATAATATTTTGCGATACGCTTAATTCTCCTATTTTGTATTTAAATTCGGTTTGTGGTTTGGGTGTGAACATTGACACGAAATTACTTTTCACTAATCATGTAGATATAATAACTTCTAAATCAAGGAGGGAAGTTAGGATTGCTTGTGTGGTTGAGTCGTCACTTCCAATCAGC
The DNA here is from genome assembly GCA_034769895.1 of Magicicada septendecula. Lineage (NCBI taxonomy): Eukaryota > Metazoa > Arthropoda > Insecta > Hemiptera > Cicadidae > Magicicada > Magicicada septendecula. Next base: position 372,563,258 of record CM068367.1, on the reverse strand, counting down.
TAATACCATTCTGCGGCTACACTAAATCATTGCTCGACCGATTCTGGAGTACTGTTCCGTGATTTGGAAGTATATAGGGGCCGATGCCTATTAGAAGACTGAGACAGCCTCAAAAGGAGATGTTTCCTATCTACAATATCGTGGCACCAGTCAGAATTTTTCGGCGTATGAAGCTAAGTGTGGACATTGGGGCATTATGTTCCTAAAACAGAAGAGCACTACAATATGTGTTACTTATGTATAACGGCCCAATTTAAATAAATGTCTCGGGGATCGGTTACAGAGTTCCTCCACTAAAGCGAATTAGACGTGTCTTGTTCAAATGTTTGCGGCAGAGTGTGACGATTGTGGCTCCACTGGCGAGATACGTCAAAATGATGAATAGAGTTTGTGACACTAAAGGCGTTGACTGTATCAGACAGAGCATTAATGCCTTTAGGAACAATGTGTTATGAAGATTCTGGAGTGAGACAAGAACATCTAATCATCTTAGAGACGTGTGTTGTGTGTAAATTCATGTTAATTGTTGTTTGATTTATATACGTGTAACATATTTAATTTCTTTTCTACTTTGGCATGTCGACGTTCCCCCTGAAATACGTCCCAGTTAGGTAGAGTCCATACATTAAGATATTCATGCTGTTCTATGGATTCTTTTCACATCAGAATACAGTCATTCTTTTTCTCTGTTAGGCAGTGGCTGCTCGTGACTTAAGATTATATGAACTTACAGGTTATATGAAAATCAGCATTAAGTAAGACGCACTGACTAGAATTAATTTAATCGTTGGATGACGTGTTGCCATTCCAAATCGTTTGTGTAATCACCGTACCGGGCACGGTATGACGCGTCGCACCAGGCGTGATGGCAGAATCTTTTCGAGCCGTAAATAACAATTTTTTTTTTTTAAGCAGGAAAGAAACAAGAAAGACGAGGAATTAAAAGAAATAATTTCATAGAAACGAATGTCATTGGTTCTACGCAAGCTTTATTTGTGTCACAACGATGCGCAGCACACTTTCTAAACAACTTTACAGGCGACACTACGATATTCATACGCAGATATTACGCTTCGGTCGTGACTTTGTGACTGAACACAGTCGAAATGAAGTTGCTTGCTCATAAACGTCTATCAAATCTGCTTGGTGAATGCTTAACGCTCTAGAATTTTTCTTGAGTTAGTATAGCAAACTGAATGATGCTGGTCAGGAGTCAGAATATATTTGTGGATAAATTAATGGACTGTAAGATCAGATTTAAGTAGCGTTTATTTGAGCATTATGAAGAAGCGCAGGCCCACGCAATTACGTCAGGCGCACATAGCCAAAATACAAACGTGTGGCGTAAATTGCCAAGCTACATAATGTGTAGAAGCGAGAAACGATCGAATAAGAAGTACATTACTAAATTTAGATTGCCGCGGCTAGCTAGAAAGTAAGGGTGCAAACGCACAGCTGAAAGGTTGAGTGATAACTAACTAACGCAGCGGCGAGCCAGCGAGAGCTGCACCGCGTCGTAAGACGTAAGTGCGCTGGGCTAATTGCGCGTGAGCAAGTACAATGTACAATGTATTAACATACTGCCCACCCAAAATCTGGCGATTTTGACATATTTTGCCGTTAAAAAAAAAACAAAGTTATTCAAAACATACAAGTATGCATGAATAAGTTACACATCTGAGAGATGCGACAATACATGGTACATGAATATTGGCAAAAATACAAATATAATATAAACAAGTGTAATACATTATTAATCAATGCTCACCAAATAATATGTAATAATAGTCCAAAGGCTTGAATATGTGATAAAACATAATAAGAATAATAACAATAATACATGGCAATAAGAACATCGTAGGTGGCATTGCACAATCATTAGAGAAATCCAACAAAATTAACAATAACAGCGTGACACTTAGTGCATAATAAGCAGTATTACACAATAATACAAAAGGCAATATGCCCAAAAAATTCACTATGATAATATACAATAGAAATATACCACAAAAAATTTAGTATAATAATATACAATAGAAATATGCCCAAACATTTACTATGATAATATACAATAGAAATATACCACAAAATATTTAGTATAATAATATACAATAGAAATATGCCCAAACATTTACTATGATAATATACAATAGAAATATACCACAAAAAATTTAGTATAATAATATACAATAGAAATATGCCCAAACATTTACTATGATAATAACACTGCACCAAAGAGTACACCATAACTGACATCACACTAAGAAAAAGAGAAACGTTTAAATGTTCACCAATTCGTAGAAGCTCTGAAGTGTGTGCAAGTAGAAACTTACATTGGAATTCGTAGCTCTTCAAATATGAGCAGATAGTTTTTTCAACGGAAGCTTTTATACTTCGAATACTTCTCGGAATACTTGCAGCGCCAGAGGACAAAATCAGGTACATATTTTGTTTTCATAAAAGAATGTAACGAGAACCCTATCGACCAGGCGAGAGCGTCCTCCACCCGTCCCTCCAAAGTCGAGCTGGTGTAGCCCCAATCAAGGCCGCACGATAGAACGTTCCAGAGTGTTTAAGAACACTTGTGATACGCATTACGCTGACGCGCCGCAGTAAGGATGGTAATTATTATATTACGCTAAAACGTTTGATCATAATCAAAGTAAAAATTGAGGGTAAACTAATTTTAGTAAAAGTATAAGAGTAAAAATGTAGTATTTGAATACATTTTACCCTTTTCCTTGTTTTGTATTGACTCAAAAGCCTAACTGTTTATTGAATACTATCCATATGATTCAAAAATGAATTAAAAATTGAACACTTTGAATCGGCGCACCTCGAACCTATCAGTTGGGCTGGCCGCCAGCTCACCTCGACCATCCTAATTAGGATAATACCCAAATTAACTCAACCATCGGCGCACCTCGACAACACCCAAAAGTCCAAAAGTAACACAGTCCGAAACTAAATGCTAGATGATGGGAACTGTTGCAAAGAACTGGTGTCGATAAAGTTTCAACAAACCGAAACAATCAGAAGAAGAAAAAAAACAAACAAAAGTTACTTGTAACTTGGTGATATGTTCAGCAGTAAGCGACAGTTTGACCTGCGCTGTAGTTGACAGTAAAATCTGTAACGTTGCCTCATATCCGTCGTCAACACAAAAGTAATGTATATTTGCGACGCAGCATCACAAAAATGTAATTACATTGATTTAATGGTGCATCGGAAAATTAAAGAAGATAATTTAGAATTGGAGTTATCCATTTCTGAATTCGAGTTATTCCATTTCTAAATTGGAGTTATTCCTGGATACGTTTTTCAGAATGTCTTCCACACTTATCCTGTAAATTGATAGTCAATGAATGCAAGGTCATGGAGATGTTAACAAATCGTGCAGAATCAAAACCAAGTTTCAGCAACAACAACGATGAAAACATTTTTGTAATATTTAACTATCAGCTGATATCACTTATATGGACATACAATTAAATAGACAGAAGCATATGATAATAATCTGTATGTCTAGTAGACAGGAAATTAATATCGGGAAGTCTCAAGAGATTTGCCAGAATACCGTCAAATATTTTGTTGAGAAGGATGCTTAGGATTTCGATCCGGATTATATTCTGCTGTTGCCCACAGGACAGATAACGGTGAAAGGACAAGAATCGGTTAACCAAAACTTTGTTACGCCTCCATAAACAAGGATTAGATTTATTAGTCACCATCTGTTAAATTCCATTACGAAGAAGATGATAATGACTATATTAAAGATGACTACGAGAATGATTCGTGAGAAGATGATGCGATGATGACGATTCACAGTATGATGCCGAAGAAATACGTTAAACGGTATTTTAAGTACACAGTGAAGTGTGTTATCGTTAAACATATGAAAATATTTTAAAATTAAACAATGCCACAGTTTAAAAATAATTAATAACGGCTCCTTTTCGTACCACCGAAGTAGCTTAGCAGTACCCGGCAGGGTAGGTATTTAACTTGAACCATAATACATACAAGGAGAACAGTGTAGCGAGCACTTCGCTTCAGCCGCCCATTAATACTCCACGATTTTGTAGGCCTACTCATTTTCACTGACTGAGTCGACCTGGGAACACATGATTGTAAATAGATGGCCCTGAAACGTGTTTCACACTGAAACGATTGCACCGTAGCGTTTTCAACTTTTGTGGTTATAATTTATTTTGATTTTAGTAATTAGTTTTCGTTTTAGAATTTAACAGACATAGACCAGGTGTGTTTGATGTTTTTGATATTGATAGTACTAAAAAATCATATTTACATATTAGCTATAATATTTTGCGATACGCTTAATTCTCCTATTTTGTATTTAAATTCGGTTTGTGGTTTGGGTGTGAACATTGACACGAAATTACTTTTCACTAATCATGTAGATATAATAACTTCTAAATCAAGGAGGGAAGTTAGGATTGCTTGTGTTGTTGAGTCGTCACTTCCAATCAGCTAATACCATTCTGCGGCTACACTAAATCATTGCTCGACCGATTCTGGAGTACTGTTCCGTGATTTGGAAGTATATAGGGGCCGATGCCTATTAGAAGACTGAGACAGCCTCAAAAGGAGATGTTTCCTATCTACAATATCGTGGCACCAGTCAGAATTTTTCGGCGTATGAAGCTAAGTGTGGACATTGGGGCATTATGTTCCTAAAACAGAAGAGCACTACAATATGTGTTACTTATGTATAACGGCCCAATTTAAATAAATGTCTCGGGGATCGGTTACAGAGTTCCTCCACTAAAGCGCATTAAACGTGTCTTGTTCAAATATTTGCGGCAGAGTGTGACGATTGTGGCTCCACTGGCGAGATACGTCAAAATGATGAATAGAGTTTGTGACACTAAAGGCGTTGACTGTATCAGACAGAGCATTAATGCCTTTAGGAACAATGTGTTATGAAGATTCTGGAGTGAGACAAGAACATCTAATCATCTTAGAGACGTGTGTTGTGTGTAAATTCATGTTAATTGTTGTTTGATTTATATACGTGTAACATATTTAATTTCTTTTCTACTTTGGCATGTCGACGTTCCCCCTGAAATACGTCCCAGTTAGGTAGAGTCCATACATTAAGATATTCATGCTGTTCTATGGATTCTTTTCACATCAGAATACAGTCATTCTGGTTCTCTGTTAGGCAGTGGCTGCTCGTGACTTAAGATTATATGAACTTACAGGTTATATGAAAATCAGCATTAAGTAAGACGCACTGACTAGAATTAATTTAATCGTTGGATGACGTGTTGCCATTCCAAATTGTTTGTGTAATCACCGTACCGGGCACGGTATGACGCGTCGCACCAGGCGTGATGGCAGAATCTTTTCGAGCCGTAAATAACAATTTTTTTTTTAAGCAGGAAAGAAACAAGAAAGACGAGGAATTAAAAGAAATAATTTCATAGAAACGAATGTCATTGGTTCTACGCAAGCTTTATTTGTGTCACAACGATGCGCAGCACACTTTCTAAACAACTTTACAGGCGACACTACGATATTCATACGCAGATATTACGCTTCGGTCGTGATTTTGTGACTGAACACAGTCGAAATGAAGTTGCTTGCTCATAAACGTCTATCAAATCTGCTTGGTGAATGCTTAACGCTCTAGAATTTTTCTTGAGTTAGTATAGCAAACTGAATGATGCTGGTCAGGAGTCAGAATATATTTGTGGATAAATTAATGGACTGTAAGATCAGATTTAAGTAGCGTTTATTTGAGCATTATGAAGAAGCGCAGGCCCACGCAATTACGTCAGGCGCACATAGCCAAAATACAAACGTGTGGCGTAAATTGCCAAGCTACATAATGTGTAGAAGCGAGAAACGATCGAATAAGAAGTACATTACTAAATTTAGATTGCCGCGGCTAGCTAGAAAGGAAGGGTGCAAACGCACAGCTGAAAGGTTGAGTGATAACTAACTAACGCAGCGGCGAGCCAGCGAGAGCTGCACCGCGTCGTATGACGTAAGTGCGCTGGGCTAATTGCGCGTGAGCAAGTACAATGTACAATGTATTAACATACTGCCCACCCAAAATCTGGCGATTTTGACATAGTTTGCAGTTAAAAAAAAAAACAAAGTTATCAAAACATACAAGTATGCATGAATAAGTTACACATCTGAGAGGTGCGACAATACATGGTACATGAATATTGGCAAAAATACAAATATAATATAAACAAGTGTAATACATTATTAATCAATGCTCACCAAATAATATGTAATAATAGTCCAAAGCCTTGAATATGTGATAAAACATAATAAGAATAATAACAATAATACATGGCAATAAGAACATCGTAGGGGGCATTGCACAATCATTAGAGAAATCCAACAAAATTAACAATAACAGCGTGACACTTAGTGCATAATAAGCAGTATTACACAATAATACAAAAGGCAATATGCCCAAAAAATTCGCTATGATAATATACAATAGAAATATACCACAAAAAATTTAGTATAATAATATACAATAGAAATATGCCCAAACATTTACTATGATAATATACAATAGAAATATACCACAAAAAATTTAGTATAATAATATACAATAGAAATATGCCCAAACATTTACTATGATAATATACAATAGAAATATACCACAAAAAATTTAGTATAATAATATACAATCGAAATATGCCCAAACATTTACTATGATAATAACACTGCACCAAAGAGTACACCATAACTGACATCACACTAAGAAAAAGAGAAACGTTTAAATGTTCACCAATTCGTAGAAGCTCTGAAGTGTGTGCAAGTAGAAACTTACATTGGAATTCGTAGCTCTTCAAATATGAGCTGATAGTTTTTTCAACGGAAACTTTTATACTTCAAATACTTCTCGGAATACTTGCAGCGCCAGAGGACAAAATCAGGTACATATTTTGTTTTCATAAAAGAATGTAACGAGAACCCTATCGACCAGGCGAGAGCGTCCTCCACCCGTCCCTCCAAAGTCGAGCTGGTGTAGCCCCAATCAAGGCCGCACGATAGAACGTTCCAGAGTGTTTAAGAACACTTGTGATACGCATTACGCTGACGCGCCGCAGTAAGGATGGTAATTATTATATTACGCTAAAACGTTTGATCATAATCAAAGTAAAAATTGAGGGTAAACTAATTTTAGTAAAAGTATAAGAGTAAAAATGTAGTATTTGAATACATTTTACCCTTTTCCTTGTTTTGTATTGACTCAAAAGCCTAACTGTTTATTGAATACTATCCATATGATTCAAAAATGAATTAAAAATTGAACACTTTGAATCGGCGCACCTCGAACCTATCAGTTGGGCTGGCCGCCAGCTCACCTCGACCATCCTAATTAGGATAATACCCAAATTAACTCAACCATCGGCGCACCTCGACAACACCCAAAAGTCCAAAAGTAACACAGTCCGAAACTAAATGCTAGATGATGGGAACTGTTGCAAAGAACTGGTGTCGATAAAGTTTCAACAAACCGAAACAATCAGAAGAAGAAAAAAAACAAACAAAAGTTACTTGTAACTTGGTGATATGTTCAGCAGTAAGCGACAGTTTGACCTGCGCTGTAGTTGACAGTAAAATCTGTAACGTTGCCTCATATCCGTCGTCAACACAAAAGTAATGTATATTTGCGACGCAGCATCAAAAAATGTAATTACATTGATTTAATGGTGCATCGGAAAATTAAAGAAGATAATTTAGAATTGGAGTTATCCATTTCTGAATTCGAGTTATTCCATTTCTAAATTGAAGTTATTCCTGGATACGTTTTTCAGAATGTCTTCCACACTTATCCTGTAAATTGATAGTCAATGAATGCAAGGTCATGGAGATGTTAACAAATCGTGCAGAATCAAAACCAAGTTTCAGCAACAACAACGATGAAAACATTTTTGTAATATTTAACTATCAGCTGATATCACTTATATGGACATACAATTAAATAGACAGAAGCATATGATAATAATCTGTATGTCTAGTAGACAGGAAATTAATATCGGGAAGTCTCAAGAGATTTGCCAGAATACCGTCAAATATTTTGTTGAGAAGGATGCTTAGGATTTCGATCCGGATTATATTCTGCTGTTGCCCACAGGACAGATAACGGTGAAAGGACAAGAATCGGTTAACCAAAACTTTGTTACGCCTCCATAAACAAGGATTAGATTTATTAGTCACCATCTGTTAAATTCCATTACGAAGAAGATGATAATGACTATATTAAAGATGACTACGAGAATGATTCGTGAGAAGATGATGCGATGATGACGATTCACAGTATGATGCCGAAGAAATACGTTAAACGGTATTTTAAGTACACAGTGAAGTGTGTTATCGTTAAACATATGAAAATATTTTAAAATTAAACAATGCCACAGTTTAAAAATAATTAATAACGGCTCCTTTTCGTACCACCGAAGTAGCTTAGCAGTACCCGGCAGGGTAGGTATTTAACTTGAACCATAATACATACAAGGAGAACAGTGTAGCGAGCACTTCGCTTCAGCCGCCCATTAATACTCCACGATTTTGTAGGCCTACTCATTTTCACTGACTGAGTCGACCTGGGAACACATGATTGTAAATAGATGGCCCTGAAACGTGTTTCACACTGAAACGATTGCACCGTAGCGTTTTCAACTTTTGTGGTTATAATTTATTTTGATTTTAGTAATTAGTTTTCGTTTTAGAATTTAACAGACATAGACCAGGTGTGTTTGATGTTTTTGATATTGATAGTACTAAAAAATCATATTTACATATTAGCTATAATATTTTGCGATACGCTTAATTCTCCTATTTTGTATTTAAATTCGGTTTGTGGTTTGGGTGTGAACATTGACACGAAATTACTTTTCACTAATCATGTAGATATAATAACTTCTAAATCAAGGAGGGAAGTTAGGATTGCTTGTGTTGTTGAGTCGTCACTTCCAATCAGCTAATACCATTCTGCGGCTACACTAAATCATTGCTCGACCGATTCTGGAGTACTGTTCCGTGATTTGGAAGTATATAGGGGCCGATGCCTATTAGAAGACTGAGACAGCCTCAAAAGGAGATGTTTCCTATCTACAATATCGTGGCACCAGTCAGAATTTTTCGGCGTATGAAGCTAAGTGTGGACATTGGGGCATTATGTTCCTAAAACAGAAGAGCACTACAATATGTGTTACTTATGTATAACGGCCCAATTTAAATAAATGTCTCGGGGATCGGTTACAGAGTTCCTCCACTAAAGCGCATTAAACGTGTCTTGTTCAAATATTTGCGGCAGAGTGTGACGATTGTGGCTCCACTGGCGAGATACGTCAAAATGATGAATAGAGTTTGTGACACTAAAGGCGTTGACTGTATCAGACAGAGCATTAATGCCTTTAGGAACAATGTGTTATGAAGATTCTGGAGTGAGACAAGAACATCTAATCATCTTAGAGACGTGTGTTGTGTGTAAATTCATGTTAATTGTTGTTTGATTTATATACGTGTAACATATTTAATTTCTTTTCTACTTTGGCATGTCGACGTTCCCCCTGAAATACGTCCCAGTTAGGTAGAGTCCATACATTAAGATATTCATGCTGTTCTATGGATTCTTTTCACATCAGAATACAGTCATTCTGGTTCTCTGTTAGGCAGTGGCTGCTCGTGACTTAAGATTATATGAACTTACAGGTTATATGAAAATCAGCATTAAGTAAGACGCACTGACTAGAATTAATTTAATCGTTGGATGACGTGTTGCCATTCCAAATTGTTTGTGTAATCACCGTACCGGGCACGGTATGACGCGTCGCACCAGGCGTGATGGCAGAATCTTTTCGAGCCGTAAATAACAATTTTTTTTTTAAGCAGGAAAGAAACAAGAAAGACGAGGAATTAAAAGAAATAATTTCATAGAAACGAATGTCATTGGTTCTACGCAAGCTTTATTTGTGTCACAACGATGCGCAGCACACTTTCTAAACAACTTTACAGGCGACACTACGATATTCATACGCAGATATTACGCTTCGGTCGTGATTTTGTGACTGAACACAGTCGAAATGAAGTTGCTTGCTCATAAACGTCTATCAAATCTGCTTGGTGAATGCTTAACGCTCTAGAATTTTTCTTGAGTTAGTATAGCAAACTGAATGATGCTGGTCAGGAGTCAGAATATATTTGTGGATAAATTAATGGACTGTAAGATCAGATTTAAGTAGCGTTTATTTGAGCATTATGAAGAAGCGCAGGCCCACGCAATTACGTCAGGCGCACATAGCCAAAATACAAACGTGTGGCGTAAATTGCCAAGCTACATAATGTGTAGAAGCGAGAAACGATCGAATAAGAAGTGCATTACTAAATTTAGATTGCCGCGGCTAGCTAGAAAGGAAGGGTGCAAACGCACAGCTGAAAGGTTGAGTGATAACTAACTAACGCAGCGGCGAGCCAGCGAGAGCTGCACCGCGTCGTATGACGTAAGTGCGCTGGGCTAATTGCGCGTGAGCAAGTACAATGTACAATGTATTAACATACTGCCCACCCAAAATCTGGCGATTTTGACATAGTTTGCAGTTAAAAAAAAAAACAAAGTTATCAAAACATACAAGTATGCATGAATAAGTTACACATCTGAGAGGTGCGACAATACATGGTACATGAATATTGGCAAAAATACAAATATAATATAAACAAGTGTAATACATTATTAATCAATGCTCACCAAATAATATGTAATAATAGTCCAAAGCCTTGAATATGTGATAAAACATAATAAGAATAATAACAATAATACATGGCAATAAGAACATCGTAGGGGGCATTGCACAATCATTAGAGAAATCCAACAAAATTAACAATAACAGCGTGACACTTAGTGCATAATAAGCAGTATTACACAATAATACAAAAGGCAATATGCCCAAAAAATTCGCTATGATAATATACAATAGAAATATACCACAAAAAATTTAGTATAATAATATACAATAGAAATATGCCCAAACATTTACTATGATAATATACAATAGAAATATACCACAAAAAATTTAGTATAATAATATACAATAGAAATATGCCCAAACATTTACTATGATAATATACAATAGAAATATACCACAAAAAATTTAGTATAATAATATACAATCGAAATATGCCCAAACATTTACTATGATAATAACACTGCACCAAAGAGTACACCATAACTGACATCACACTAAGAAAAAGAGAAACGTTTAAATGTTCACCAATTCGTAGAAGCTCTGAAGTGTGTGCAAGTAGAAACTTACATTGGAATTCGTAGCTCTTCAAATATGAGCTGATAGTTTTTTCAACGGAAGCTTTTATACTTCGAATACTTCTCGGAATACTTGCAGCGCCAGAGGACAAAATCAGGTACATATTTTATTTTCATAAAAGAATGTAACGAGAACCCTATCGACCAGGCGGGAGCGTCCTCCACCCGTCCCTCCAAAGTCGAGCTGGTGTAGCCCCAATCAAGGCCGCACGATAGAACGTTCCAGAGTGTTTAAGAACACTTGTGATACGCATTACGCTGACGCGCCGCAGTAAGGATGGTAATTATTATATTACGCTAAAACGTTTGATCATAATCAAAGTAAAAATTGAGGGTAAACTAATTTTAGTAAAAGTATAAGAGTAAAAATGTAGTATTTGAATACATTTTACCCTTTTCCTTGTTTTGTATTGACTCAAAAGCCTAACTGTTTATTGAATACTATCCATATGATTCAAAAATGAATTAAAAATTGAACACTTTGAATCGGCGCACCTCGAACCTATCAGTTGGGCTGGCCGCCGGCTCACCTCGACCATCCTAATTAGGATAATACCCAAATTAACTCAACCATCGGCGCACCTCGACAACACCCAAAAGTCCAAAAGTAACACAGTCCGAAACTAAATGCTAGATGATGGGAACTGTTGCAAAGAACTGGTGTCGATAAAGTTTCAACAAACCGAAACAATCAGAAGAAGAAGAAAAAAACAAACAAAAGTTACTTGTAACTTGGTGATATGTTCAGCAGTAAGCGACAGTTTGACCTGCGCTGTAGTTGACAGTAAAATCTGTAACGTTGCCTCATATCCGTCGTCAACACAAAAGTAATGTATATTTGCGACGCAGCATCAAAAAATGTAATTACATTGATTTAATGGTGCATCGGAAAATTAAAGAAGATAATTTAGAATTGGAGTTATCCATTTCTGAATTCGAGTTATTCCATTTCTAAATTGGAGTTATTCCTGGATACGTTTTTCAGAATGTCTTCCACACTTATCCTATAAATTGATAGTCAATTAATGCAAGGTCATGGAGATGTTAACAAATCGTGCAGAATCAAAACCAAGTTTCAGCAACAACAACGATGAAAACATTTTTGTAATATTTAACTATCAGCTGATATCACTTATATGGACATACAATTAAATAGACAGAAGCATATGATAATAATCTGTATGTCTAGTAGACAGGAAATTAATATCGGGAAGTCTCAAGAGATTTGCCAGAATACCGTCAAATATTTTGTTGAGAAGGATGCTTAGGATTTCGATCCGGATTATATTCTGCTGTTGCCCACAGGACAGATAACGGTGAAAGGACAAGAATCGGTTAACCAAAACTTTGTTACGCCTCCATAAACAAGGATTAGATTTATTAGTCACCATCTGTTAAATTCCATTAAGAAGAAGATGATAATGACTATATTAAAGATGACTACGAGAATGATTCGTGAGATGATGCGATGATGACGATTCACAGTATGATGCCGAAGAAATACGTTAAACGGTATTTTAAGTACACAGTGAAGTGTGTTATCGTTAAACATATGAAAATATTTTAAAATTAAACAATGCCACAGTTTAAAAATAATTAATAACGGCTCCTTTTCGTACCACCGAAGTAGCTTAGCAGTACCCGGCAGGGTAGGTTTTTAACTTGAACCATAATACATACAAGGAGAACAGTGTAGCGAGCACTTCGCTTCAGCCGCCCATTAATACTCCACGATTTTGTAGGCCTACTCATTTTCACTGACTGAGTCGACCTGGGAACACATGATTGTAAATAGATGGCCCTGAAACGTGTTTCACACTGAAACGTTTGCACCGTAGCGTTTTCAACTTTTGTGGTTATAATTTATTTTGATTTTAGTAATTAGTTTTCGTTTTAGAATTTAACAGACATAGACCAGGTGTGTTTGATGTTTTTGATATTGATAGTACTAAAAAATCATATTTACATATTAGCTATAATATTTTGCGATACGCTTAATTCTCCTATTTTGTATTTAAATTCGGTTTGTGGTTTGGGTGTGAACATTGACACGAAATTACTTTTCACTAATCATGTAGATATAATAACTTCTAAATCAAGGAGGGAAGTTAGGATTGCTTGTGTGGTTGAGTCGTCACTTCCAATCAGCTAATACCATTCTGCGGCTACACTAAATCATTGCTCGACCGATTCTGGAGTACTGTTCCGTGATTTGGAAGTATATAGGGGCCGATGCCTATTAGAAGACTGAGACAGCCTCAAAAGGAGATGTTTCCTATCTACAATATCGTGGCACCAGTCAGAATTTTTCGGCGTATGAAGCTAAGTGTGGACATTGGGGCATTATGTTCCTAAAACAGAAGAGCACTACAATATGTGTTACTTATGTATAACGGCCCAATTTAAATAAATGTCTCGGGGATCGGTTACAGAGTTCCTCCACTAAAGCGAATTAGACGTGTCTTGTTCAAATATTTGCGGCAGAGTGTGACGATTGTGGCTCCACTGGCGAGATACGTCAAAATGATGAATAGAGTTTGTGACACTAAAGGCGTTGACTGTATCAGACAGAGCATTAATGCCTTTAGGAACAATGTGTTATGAAGATTCTGGAGTGAGACAAGAACATCTAATCATCTTAGAGACGTGTGTTGTGTGTAAATTCATGTTAATTGTTGTTTGATTTATATACGTGTAACATATTTAATTTCTTTTCTACTTTGGCATGTCGACGTTCCCCCTGAAATACGTCCCAGTTAGGTAGAGTCCATACATTAAGATATTCATGCTGTTCTATGGATTCTTTTCACATCAGAATACAGTCATTCTTTTTCTCTGTTAGGCAGTGGCTGCTCGTGACTTAAGATTATATGAACTTACAGGTTATATGAAAATCAGCATTAAGTAAGACGCACTGACTAGAATTAATTTAATCGTTGGATGACGTGTTGCCATTCCAAATCGTTTGTGTAATCACCGTACCGGGCACGGTATGACGCGTCGCACCAGGCGTGATGGCAGAATCTTTTCGAGCCGTAAATAACAATTTTTTTTTTTTAAGCAGGAAAGAAACAAGAAAGACGAGGAATTAAAAGAAATAATTTCATAGAAACGAATGTCATTGGTTCTACGCAAGCTTTATTTGTGTCACAACGATGCGCAGCACACTTTCTAAACAACTTTACAGGCGACACTACGATATTCATACGCAGATATTACGCTTCGGTCGTGACTTTGTGACTGAACACAGTCGAAATGAAGTTGCTTGCTCATAAACGTCTATCAAATCTGCTTGGTGAATGCTTAACGCTCTAGAATTTTTCTTGAGTTAGTATAGCAAACTGAATGATGCTGGTCAGGAGTCAGAATATATTTGTGGATAAATTAATGGACTGTAAGATCAGATTTAAGTAGCGTTTATTTGAGCATTATGAAGAAGCGCAGGCCCACGCAATTACGTCAGGCGCACATAGCCAAAATACAAACGTGTGGCGTAAATTGCCAAGCTACATAATGTGTAGAAGCGAGAAACGATCGAATAAGAAGTACATTACTAAATTTAGATTGCCGCGGCTAGCTAGAAAGGAAGGGTGCAAACGCACAGCTGAAAGGTTGAGTGATAACTAACTAACGCAGCGGCGAGCCAGCGAGAGCTGCACCGCGTCGTATGACGTAAGTGCGCTGGGCTAATTGCGCGTGAGCAAGTACAATGTACAATGTATTAACATACTGCCCACCCAAAATCTGGCGATTTTGACATAGTTTGCAGTTAAAAAAAAAAACAAAGTTATCAAAACATACAAGTATGCATGAATAAGTTACACATCTGAGAGGTGCGACAATACATGGTACATGAATATTGGCAAAAATACAAATATAATATAAACAAGTGTAATACATTATTAATCAATGCTCACCAAATAATATGTAATAATAGTCCAAAGCCTTGAATATGTGATAAAACATAATAAGAATAATAACAATAATACATGGCAATAAGAACATCGTAGGGGGCATTGCACAATCATTAGAGAAATCCAACAAAATTAACAATAACAGCGTGACACTTAGTGCATAATAAGCAGTATTACACAATAATACAAAAGGCAATATGCCCAAAAAATTCGCTATGATAATATACAATAGGAATATACCACAAAAAATTTAGTATAATAATATACAATAGAAATATGCCCAAACATTTACTATGATAATATACAATAGAAATATACCACAAAAAATTTAGTATAATAATATACAATAGAAATATGCCCAAACATTTACTATGATAATATACAATAGAAATATACCACAAAAAATTTAGTATAATAATATACAATCGAAATATGCCCAAACATTTACTATGATAATAACACTGCACCAAAGAGTACACCATAACTGACATCACACTAAGAAAAAGAGAAACGTTTAAATGTTCACCAATTCGTAGAAGCTCTGAAGTGTGTGCAAGTAGAAACTTACATTGGAATTCGTAGCTCTTCAAATATGAGCTGATAGTTTTTTCAACGGAAGCTTTTATACTTCGAATACTTCTCGGAATACTTGCAGCGCCAGAGGACAAAATCAGGTACATATTTTATTTTCATAAAAGAATGTAACGAGAACCCTATCGACCAGGCGGGAGCGTCCTCCACCCGTCCCTCCAAAGTCGAGCTGGTGTAGCCCCAATCAAGGCCGCACGATAGAACGTTCCAGAGTGTTTAAGAACACTTGTGATACGCATTACGCTGACGCGCCGCAGTAAGGATGGTAATTATTATATTACGCTAAAACGTTTGATCATAATCAAAGTAAAAATTGAGGGTAAACTAATTTTAGTAAAAGTATAAGAGTAAAAATGTAGTATTTGAATACATTTTACCCTTTTCCTTGTTTTGTATTGACTCAAAAGCCTAACTGTTTATTGAATACTATCCATATGATTCAAAAATGAATTAAAAATTGAACACTTTGAATCGGCGCACCTCGAACCTATCAGTTGGGCTGGCCGCCGGCTCACCTCGACCATCCTAATTAGGATAATACCCAAATTAACTCAACCATCGGCGCACCTCGACAACACCCAAAAGTCCAAAAGTAACACAGTCCGAAACTAAATGCTAGATGATGGGAACTGTTGCAAAGAACTGGTGTCGATAAAGTTTCAACAAACCGAAACAATCAGAAGAAGAAGAAAAAAACAAACAAAAGTTACTTGTAACTTGGTGATATGTTCAGCAGTAAGCGACAGTTTGACCTGCGCTGTAGTTGACAGTAAAATCTGTAACGTTGCCTCATATCCGTCGTCAACACAAAAGTAATGTATATTTGCGACGCAGCATCAAAAAATGTAATTACATTGATTTAATGGTGCATCGGAAAATTAAAGAAGATAATTTAGAATTGGAGTTATCCATTTCTGAATTCGAGTTATTCCATTTCTAAATTGGAGTTATTCCTGGATACGTTTTTCAGAATGTCTTCCACACTTATCCTATAAATTGATAGTCAATTAATGCAAGGTCATGGAGATGTTAACAAATCGTGCAGAATCAAAACCAAGTTTCAGCAACAACAACGATGAAAACATTTTTGTAATATTTAACTATCAGCTGATATCACTTATATGGACATACAATTAAATAGACAGAAGCATATGATAATAATCTGTATGTCTAGTAGACAGGAAATTAATATCGGGAAGTCTCAAGAGATTTGCCAGAATACCGTCAAATATTTTGTTGAGAAGGATGCTTAGGATTTCGATCCGGATTATATTCTGCTGTTGCCCACAGGACAGATAACGGTGAAAGGACAAGAATCGGTTAACCAAAACTTTGTTACGCCTCCATAAACAAGGATTAGATTTATTAGTCACCATCTGTTAAATTCCATTACGAAGAAGATGATAATGACTATATTAAAGATGACTACGAGAATGATTCGTGAGAAGATGATGCGATGATGACGATTCACAGTATGATGCCGAAGAAATACGTTAAACGGTATTTTAAGTACACAGTGAAGTGTGTTATCGTTAAACATATGAAAATATTTTAAAATTAAACAATGCCACAGTTTAAAAATAATTAATAACGGCTCCTTTTCGTACCACCGAAGTAGCTTAGCAGTACCCGGCAGGGTAGGTTTTTAACTTGAACCATAATACATACAAGGAGAACAGTGTAGCGAGCACTTCGCTTCAGCTGCCCATTAATACTCCACGAATTTGTAGGCCTACTCATTTTCACTGACTGAGTCGACCTGGCAACACATGATTGTAAATAGATGGCCCTGAAACGTGTTTCACACTGAAACGTTTGCACCGTAGCGTTTTCAACTTTTGTGGTTATAATTTATTTTGATTTTAGTAATTAGTTTTCGTTTTAGAATTTAACAGACATAGACCAGGTGTGTTTGATGTTTTTAATATTGATAGTACTAAAAAATCATATTTACATATTAGCTATAATATTTTGCGATACGCTTAATTCTCCTATTTTGTATTTAAATTCGGTTTGTTGTTTGGGTGTGAACATTGACACGAAATTACTTTTCACTAATCATGTAGATATAATAACTTCTAAATCAAGGAGGGAAGTTAGGATTGCTTGTGTGGTTGAGTCGTCACTTCCAATCAGCTAATACCATTCTGCGGCTACACTAAATCATTGCTCGACCGATTCTGGAGTACTGTTCCGTGATTTGGAAGTATATAGGGGCCGATGCCTATTAGAAGACTGAGACAGCCTCAAAAGGAGATGTTTCCTATCTACAATATCGTGGCACCAGTCAGAATTTTTCGGCGTATGAAGCTAAGTGTGGACATTGGGGCATTATGTTCCTAAAACAGAAGAGCACTACAATATGTGTTACTTATGTATAACGGCCCAATTTAAATAAATGTCTCGGGGATCGGTTACAGAGTTCCTCCACTAAAGCGCATTAGACGTGTCTTGTTCAAATATTTGCGGCAGAGTGTGACGATTGTGGCTCCACTGGCGAGATACGTCAAAATGATGAATAGAGTTTGTGACACTAAAGGCGTTGACTGTATCAGACAGAGCATTAATGCCTTTAGGAACAATGTGTTATGAAGATTCTGGAGTGAAACAAGAACATCTAATCATCTTAGAGACGTGTGTTGTGTGTAAATTCATGTTAATTGTTGTTTGATTTATATACGTGTAACATATTTAATTTCTTTTCTACTTTGGCATGTCGACGTTCCCCCTGAAATACGTCCCAGTTAGGTAGAGTCCATACATTAAGATATTCATGCTGTTCTATTTATTCTTTTCACATCAGAATACAGTCATTCTGGTTCTCTGTTAGGCAGTGGCTGCTCGTGATTTAAGATTATATGAACTTACAGGTTATATGAAAATCAGCATTAAGTAAGACGCACTGACTAGAATTAATTTAATCGTTGGATGACGTGTTGCCATTCCAAATTGTTTGTGTAATCACCGTACCGGGCACGGTATGACGCGTCGCACCAGGCGTGATGGCAGAATCTTTTCGAGCCGTAAATAACAATTTTTTTTTTAAGCAGGAAAGAAACAAGAAAGACGAGGAATTAAAAGAAATAATTTCATAGAAACGAATGTCAATGGTTCTACGCAAGGTTTATTTGTGTCACAACGATGCGCAGCACACTTTCTAAACAACTTTACAGGCGACACTACGATATTCATACGCAGATATTACGCTTCGGTCGTGACTTTGTGACTGAACACAGTCGAAATGAAGTTGCTTGCTCATAAACGTCTATCAAATCTGTTTGGTGAATGCTTAACGCTCTAGAATTTTTCTTGAGTTAGTATAGCAAACTGAATGATGCTGGTCAGGAGTCAGAATATATTTGTGGATAAATTAATGGACTGTAAGATTAGATTTAAGTAGCGTTTATTTGAGCATTATGAAGAAGCGCAGGCCCACGCAATTACGTCAGGCGCACATAGCCAAAATACAAACGTGTGGCGTAAATTGCCAAGCTACATAATGTGTAGAAGCGAGAAACGATCAAATAAGAAGTACATTACTAAATTTAGATTGCCGCGGCTAGCTAGAAAGGAAGGGTGCAAACGCACAGCTGAAAGGTTGAGTGATAACTAACTAACGCAGCGGCGAGCCAGCGAGAGCTGCACCGCGTCGTATGACGTAAGTGCGCTGGGCTAATTGCGCGTGAGCAAGTACAATGTACAATGTATTAACATACTGCCCACCCAAAATCGGGCGATTTTGACATAGTTTGCAGTAAAAAAAAAAAACAAAGTTATTCAAAACATACAAGTATGCATGAATAAGTTACACATCTGAGAGATGCGACAATACATGGTACATGAATATTGGCAAAAATACAAATATAATATAAACAAGTATAATACATTATTAATCAATGCTCACCAAATAATATGTAATAATAGTCCAAAGGCTTGAATATGTGATAAAACATAATAAGAATAATAACAATAATACATGGCAATAAGAACATCGTAGGTGGCATTGCACAATCATTAGAGAAATCCAACAAAATTAACAATAACAGCGTGACACTTAGAGCATAATAAGCAGTATTACACAATAATACAAAAGGCAATATGCCCAAAAAATTCACTATGATAATATACAATAGAAATATACCACAAAAATTTAGTATAATAATATACAATAGAAATATGCTCAAACATTTACTATGATAATATACAATAGAAATATACCACAAAAAATTTAGTATAATAATATACAATAGAAATATGCCCAAACATTTACTATGATAATATACAATAGAAATATACCACAAAAAATTTAGTATAATAATATACAATAGAAATATGCCCAAACATTTACTATGATAATAACACTGCACCAAAGAGTACACCATAACTGACATCACACTAAGAAAAAGAGAAACGTTTAAATGTTCACCAATGCACCGCTACAAAGCGTACATTAATTGATACAAATAAATACAATGCATAAATAAGTACATTTAACATTGTACTTAGTAAAAGGTGGAGCATGTGCTCGTCCGGCAATGTCCCGGGCATGAAGCACTGAGATGTCAATCAGTCTGATGCCACCGGAAGTGGACACAGCTTATGAATAGGTCTACGCAGAATGCCGTTAGCAGTACGGACGTCCGGGACACGTACTAACGAATCCTGCCCTAGATATGTCTGAGTGACAATACCGCTTTCCACAGCAATGGTGGAGTATTGTATTCTAAGATAAGGACTAGCTGTCCTATAGATAAATTTTTAGAATGCCTTTTCCATTTATTTCTCTGCTGCAGCTGGTGCAGCT
This sequence comes from Magicicada septendecula, assembly GCA_034769895.1. NCBI lineage: Eukaryota > Metazoa > Arthropoda > Insecta > Hemiptera > Cicadidae > Magicicada > Magicicada septendecula. The sequence continues at coordinate 372,542,629 of CM068367.1, read as the reverse complement.
AGTCTCTAGACCAACTCTTCCATATAGAGCGGGTAAATCTCTGCAAGAGCTGCCATCTCCCCAAGCGACCCATATTTGTATCCGAATAATCGGGTTCCGGGAGCGCGGTAAGGGGGGAGCCAACCAAAAAGTGAACTGGCGTCAAAGGCTCAGGATCCCCAGCATCATTTGACATAGTGAACGAGGGACGCGAATTCAGACAAGCTTCAACTTGAGTCAAGACAGTGGAGAACTCTTCGAAGTTAAGGGGCGTACTGCCTATAACGCGCCGCAAGCGGAACTTAACGCTCTTGACACCGCTCTCCCACAAACCACCGAAATGTGGCGCTGACGAAGGTATGAAAGACCACTTAATTCCACGTGGACTGGCAAAGTCTTGAGCGGCCTTTTGGAATTCGTCCTGCTGAAATAGTTTGTAAATGATTTGGACCGCTGCCCGCCCTGACGTAGAAACATAGGACCGGCGTAGTCGACGGCGCATTGTGAAAATGGCTTGGAGGGAGTGACTCTGGGAGCGGGTAATTGACTTAAAAGTTGGCTTGAACCAGTAAGGACCATGCCACCATTGCTGGTGGCCGTGTAATAAACGGGGTTAACCGCCGCGGGATAGGATGTCCGCGGGATTGTCATGCGAGGCGACATGATACCAATTGCCCTTTGCAGAGAGCTGCTGTATCTCCGAGACGCGGTTGGCGGCTGGCGATTGGCGGTTGGCGCGCTAATTAATGCGAGTAGCATTAATGTCGTCACGGGCCATGAACGAGGAGACCGGTTTAGTCATGTCCACGTTGAAGGGTAAATTCCCGGCGAGTATAAACCCTAGCTTTGTTTCCTGGATTGTCGGAAAATGCGGACTTCGAACAAATTTAGTCGGCTCAATCAACTGCAAAAAGTACTGTGCCCCAAGTAATATGTCAATTTGTGACGAATTATTAAATTGCGGGTCAGCTAAAAATATCCCCTTTGGAATTTTCAACGATGCCATGTCAAAGGATTCTGTTGGAAGATTATTTGTGATTCTGGACAGAACAGCGCAGTGGACATTTAAAGTGAAGTCCTTATAGCGTGAGTTTAGGCGTACGCGTGTACTAAAATTGGCTTGACATAATGAGTTATTTATGCCCGTGATAGGCAGCTCGGATTTGTTTAGTTTTAGGCCCATGCGGCGGGCGAAACCCATTGTACAAAAATTGGCTTGCGACCCTGAATCCAGCAGGATTCTTACCGGGCGCCTTTTACCAGCATGATCGGTGGTGGTGCATACAGCGGTGGACAATAAAATTGATTTATTCGTTTATAGCTTCAAAGAACATTGCTTATTGTTCCTGTTGTTCGAATGATTTATTGAAGCGTGGAGCATGGTGTGGTGCCTTTTCGAGCATGCCTTGCAGGAAAATTTAGAAGGGCAACGCGAACTGTCATGGCCCGACCGTGTACAATTTAGGCAGAGTTTATTATTTCTTAACACCTCTCTCCGTTGCGCAGGTTGTAAGGCTATAAATTGCGGGCATTCGAGCAATTTGTGATTACCACGACACAGCTGACAAAATTTATTGTTTGTTTGAGTGTGAATTAGTGACCCAGTGAATTCCGCGCGTTTAGTTGATTTGCGATAAGAAGCATTATCGCTAACCTGTCTGCCGCCAGACGGACCAGTCGGTGCATTTACGTTTTGTAACAGCTGACGTCTTGAAGTTAAAAACTTAATAAAATTATCGTAAATCGGAAGCTGTTTTTCGCCTAAAGTTTCCTTCCACAACCTGCACGTATGCTCGTCAAGCTTTTGGGCGAGAAAATGCACAAAAATAAGCTCAAACGTATTTACTGATAGGTTCAATGAGTTCAGCGCATTTATATTGGCGGTGAGCTCATCTATAAATTTAGAAATGCTGAGCACGGACTCACGTTGCATGTGCCTCATGCCCAAGAGATTTGCCGCATGATACGTGGTAACAATTAATTTACTGTCATACCGGGCCTTTAACAAGTCAAGGGCCACCGTGTAATTTTCGTGCGTGATAGGGAGCGATTTTATGACATTAGTGCAAATAGTGCAGTTTTTGGATGCCAGTCAGGTCCGTTCGGACATGAACTAACTCCAAAAACATATTGTAAAAATGCTGCCATTCAATTATATCACCTGCGAAACAGGGTAGCTTAATCGGTTGCAACTGAATGGGAGGCGTGCTAAATGTGACTACTTCGGATGGACTTATTGCCTTCCTGCTCATCTCCTCGGCATGGTCTATTAAATTTTGCAGCTTGCATTCTATGCTGCATAAGTCATCTTCAGTTTGAACCCTATCGCTCGCGGATGCAAAGTCAGAGTCCTCAGACTCAATTTGTGTTTGGATTTCGTCATATTTGGCTGATAGCTCCATAAGGTGGCGAAGCTTTATTTTTAGTGCATGATGGTCATGCGTATTATGATCGAAATTGTCTGCGTATGTATTTATGCGAGATATAGAGGCCTTGATCGTGCCACGTTTCTTAATCAGCGCCTTCATATCCGTCATGATTGGGTATGAAATTCAAATAATAATACAAAAAAACCAAGTTAATGCAACGCGATGAGCAAGACCAGGCAGGAAGTCCAAAATATAAAGTCACGCAACGACACGGTAATCCTTACTTAACAAATCTTAAACTAGTTTTATATGATAATAAATACTGAATTAGGCAGTACAAACAATATAGCAGTATGATCACTAATGACGTGAGTGCTGTTTGAAAAGGTACGACTTACAATTAAAGAAAATGTTTGTTGAGTTCGCAAAAAAATTACAAGTTCATATTCAAATGAAACTGATTTAAAAAATTATATTGTTATTTTTAATACTGCTTCCTTTACTTTAATGCCATTGAGAAAAAATATGCGAATCATACAAATTGAAACTAATATAAAACATGAGTTCATAGTCAGTTGAAATGGTACTTATCGGCATGTTATAGAAGGCATCGAAGCTTGTCGAAACCTTTGTAGTCGTGTCAGGTACCCAAGAATAGATGATGTAGACATGGTCGCTGCCTGTCCGGTGATGTCCGATGCGGTAGAATCCTGTCTAGATAGGCTGCTCTGGATTTTCCCACATGCTGAATGCCACATGCTAAGTGCTCATATGCTGCAATGATGCTTCAAATGCTCCGGTTGGAGAGATATGACGTCCCCAATGTCGGGCGATACGATCTCCAATTTTAGGTGATAATTAACGAGTTGTTGAATTAAATCATAAAGAGAAAAAAAATGCTGATAGGCCTGCTTAATAAACTGAACCATGAAACGAATTGTCCATGAAGTTAGTCACGTCCGTGAAATACATATCCGCGGCCCGGAGGACCACATGCTGAGTGCCGCTGTGGACGAGAATGCTGTCGCTGGACAAAGGTGCGGTCGCTTGCGGGCCGAAAATGTTGTCGCTTGTGGACAAAGACTGGCGGTCGCTTGTGGACCAAAAATGTTGCCCGTAAGGCTAAAATAATATCCGGCCCGGTGGACCAAATGGTGAATGCTTAACGCTCTAGAATTTTTCTTGAGTTAGTATAGCAAACTGAATGATGCTGGTCAGGAGTCAGAATATGTTTGTGAATAAATTAGTGGACTGTAAGATCAGATTTAAGTAGCGTTTATTTGAGCATTATGAAGAAGCGCAGGCCCACGCAATTACGTCAGGCGCATATAGCCAAAATACAAACGTGTGGCGTAAATTGCCAAGCTACATAATGTGTAGAAGCGAGAAACGATCGAATAAGAAGTACATTACTAAATTTAGATTGCCGCGGCTAGCTAGAAAGGAAGGGTGCAAACGCACAGCTGAAAGGTTGAGTGATAACTAACTAACGCAGCGGCGAGCCAGCGAGAGCTGCACCGCGACGTATGACGTAAGTGCGCTGGGCTAATTGCGCGTGCACAAGTACAATGTACAATGTACTGACACTGCTTACCATCGAATTTCATAAATTTCCCAAGACAAACATGCAATTTACACCAAGCCGAATGAAACAATCCATTAGAACTGTAGAAAAAAGTCAATTAAAATTTGATACGAAAAGTGAACGTATGATTACGATTGATTAAAAATATAAACTTTACAGCAACTTATCTTTAATTCCAAGAAGCATGGGTAGAATAGCAGAAAAAAACATACTTCACAAAAACATTACTAACAACACAAAAAGCCAGATTAATATAAAGTGAGCTGTGAATAATATCCCTAATCGTTGTGTGTTTTGTAGTAGGAAGCCAATTAATCGTACTTCGTTAGTCTCTGACAGGTTACTCACCAATGTGTAACATACAGTATTAACAGGAGCAAAATAATAACAATTCTGTGGTTTCCATAACATGCGGTCCACTACACTGTAAGTTCAGTAAACTAACTTACAGTGTAAATGTACATTCAGAAAACGTTAATTTATTTTGTAATTTTGTAACATTTTTCAGGAAAACTCTACTCCCAGGTTTATATCATTTTTCTTTGTTATTCTGTGTCTTCCGTCAAACTGCCATTTCTGATTAGGTGATCACCTCTTCTGATATTTTTTAATGCTGCGTCTTTTGTAATTTTTTTTTAATTTCCTTTTTTTCTTCATTGATATCTTCCTCTACTACATGAACATCCGTTGTATCTTCAGCTACTTGAAGAGGCTCCTTGTCTTCATCGGTTAAATAATCTTCATCCACAAGGTCTAATGGTAAAACTGGTGCTCTGTTATATAACATAAAAAAAGTTAAAATCCGGTTGTTTTGTATTGAGATATTCTGTACGCAAATAATACACTCTCGACAATATCAGCCCAGTTACTAATGTTTCCCATTAAAGTTTTTTTTTATTTTTTTTATTTTATGCTCTACTAATCCATTAACCTGTGGATGGTTGGATGATGGTACTCTTTTTTTTGTCCCCGCCAATCTATGCAATTCTTTATAAAGTTGATTTACAAACTCGCGACCATTATCGTTAATTTGTATTTTAGGGCAAACAAGACTACGTATAATTTCACAAATTTAGGCACTTCAATGCCAGTCTTATTTTTAAACGGTTTAGCCTTATATCAGCCCACTTTGAAAAGTAATCTACTACCCCAATATGTTTTTTTTTTTGCCCCGCACTTCTGGTAACTTCATAACGTCTATTCCAATTTGTTGCATGAATTTTTCTGGAGTATAAATTGGCTTCATTTCGGATACATAAGATAGCCTACCCATGGAAGTGTAACTTTCTGACACACTTCACAATTTTTTACAAAATCTGTCACCTTTAATTTTATATTTCTAAAGTAGTCCCGTCGTGAAAGTACGTCTACAGTGATATTTATTCCGCGATATGCAGACATACCAATCGCTTGTTTGCTAGAGTCAGCTGCATGGAACTAGTATCGTCAAGGTCACACCGCTTACTTACAGCGTTGCCACTAAGCAACAGTTTCCCTTTCTTCCGAAAAATGCTACACTAGTAAGTAAGCCTACTTAATGTAAAGAATATAACAAAGTGAGAAAGTTTGTAATACATGCATTAGAGTACATTGTTACATTGTCAATAATTCTTAATAATAATTACATCACAATTAATATATTGTTAATAATTAATTAACAATTAATTTCCGTATCTTATACATAACATTCAATTCGACGCGTCAGCTATAGTTTGTTTGAACGAATTTTATACGGATCCTGTGTCTTAAGCTTGCCCCATTTAATTATTGAAGACACCGCACTATTCGTGACTCAGAAAAATATTCTATTTTTATTTCCTGCTCTGCTTATTAATAATTAAGTAAAAAAATTAGAACTATACTATAAGATGTTACATGCACAAGTAGCATAAAAATAATGGTATGTATAAACGTGAAACGAATTGGATTTCTTAAGAAAATAAGGATAATTTTATAAACAACAAATACAAATGTCTCATGAAATAAATTTAAAATTCCTTATTTATTTATATATATATATATATATATTAACTTAAATCTTTAAATATAGAATTTAAATTTATAATTCTATATTTTATGCATTGTCCTTACTAATTTTATAATTAAAATTTTCCTTATTTTATGAACTATAGAATTCCTTATGACTATTATAAATAAGCAGTATGTTGAAAAACTCACCTTAAATAGGGTTAGTCACACAATTATCACTTTGCAAAGTGATAGCACAGAGCACATTCATAACACTCCTGAAGAAAACACGCACACACGGTTTTTTATGTTTCAATAAAAATAGAAAATACTACGCTTCGCTATAGACACGTTTACCACCTATATACACTTTTTAACACTCCTGCAGTATTCGTCTTCGGATTCACTGGACTCAGGTTCGCTGTCACTACTCACACGTAAGTGTATGATGAAGGGCTCCACTGTGGTGTCTCTCGTGCACTGCTTTGAGTAATCGGCTTCTTGTAGTGCCTCCGCATGTCTTACGCACTTCTCCCAGTCTTCCTGAGTTATCCTGTCCAAAGCTTCGTGTGCAAGTTGTTCAATATCGGCCAATCTGAAAGTCGTATTCTTGTTTGCAACATACCGCTTAACTTGGGCCCATATCAGCTCGATCGGATTATACTGACAATGATATGGTGGCAGGCGCACTACTGTATGTCCCATTTCATTTGCCAGTTGATCCAATTCGTACGTCTTCTTGGCCGTTCGGATCTCTTCTTTAGAAAGAAGTTCATCCCTGGTTTCAGCTGTGGAAAATGAAATTCTCTTCTTACTCAGCCACTCCATGATATCCGCTTTACGCCAGTTTGAACATGGTGGTTTATCTATTTGTACAGAATGATAGCTGGCATTATCCATCACGATGACAGAGCCTTCTTCCAAGGAGCGCAACATACCAACAAACCAGGTCTTAAAAACTTCAGCATTCATTTCTGTGTGGTAGTCAGATGCAGCTGAATGCTTACTGCCACGAAAGACAAGTTTGGCACCTGCTATGAAACCTGTACTTGCGGATCCAGCATGTGCAATAATCAGCCGGCCACCTCTACCAGTAGGTACTTTCAGCCCACCGTTCCCTCTGGAGTCTTGCCAGATGTATTTATTCGTATGATTCTGTGATATCCAGGTTTCATCCAAATAAATTATAGGCCTGTTGTCCTCCGTACGATGTATATGCATGGTTCTCAAAAACTTCGCTCTCAAGGCAGCAATGTCTCTGCGCTCCATTAAAAATTTTCGTCCATCGTTGCACTTCTTAAATTTAAAACCAAGCACATTCAGAAGGCGAAGTACGGAGGCTTCTGAACCAGAATAATTGATTTTCTGACAGAGATAAGCTCGAATTTTGCTTGCAGTGGGGTATTCCCCTCGGTCGTAATATTCTAGTACGGTCCTGCGGACTATTTGTTTATTAAAATCGTCCAGTTCAGTGTTTTTGTGTTCCCGTTTATACCCTTTCCTTGGAGAACTGAACACAACACTCACGCCTTGATCATCTGCCGAAGCAACGGTATTGCTAATACGTTGCACCGACTGTTCAGAAATGCCACAAGCTTCCGCTGTCAATTTTCGAACTTGTGCAAAGTTTATGTTCCTCCTGGCTTCTTCATTATACGCAAGATTTTTAAAAAACTTGTAAACGTTTGCTATGATGACTTTACTTTGTTTTCTAATGTCCTCTCGGCCCGCACGTACACCACCGCTGCTTGTACTCGAACTAAATGTAGGATACTGTTCCTCAATATCACTCATAATAAATACAAATTATTGAAATAAACTAATACACACACTGTCTACAATAAAGACGTCAACCGTTCACATGAAACGCACAAAATGTCTGTCAACAATACTAAGGACGATAAATATTTTGGATGTTTGTTGCTAATTCGTCTCTTCCTCACCTCGTCCACCCAACCTACTTGGAATGGGGTACTGTAACTGAAATGGGATTGGCTTTTGTCACAACAGCGACAATTTTGTTTACAGAAATTGCTCAGTCCTATTTATCTTTGTGCAACGGAAGAAAGGTAGTAGCGCGGGCAGTAAACATACACATTTTTGAGGGGATTGTAAAATGACAAAGGCATTCATAAAAGTGTCAGACAGCAATATTTACCGAAAAGACATGCCGACAGGGTATACGCAATGTGCATACCAAATGTGTACATATACCTAACAGAACTTCCGAACCATATGGCTTAGGAATGACCGTGTAGAGAACAAAAACAGATTCATTTACAAAAGGGAAAAGACCGTGAGTATGAAAAAATTAAAGCGACAACAGCAGGCAAGGTCAGCGTTCTCAGACAACTGTCAGTCTGTAGGATAACCGCCCATGAAGAAAACAGTAAAACTTTAATAAGTAAGTGCACTGTACGGAAATCACAAAATAACTGACCTAATGGTACTTCGTAAAGTTAGGGTGTGTATTGCTAAAAGGTTTAGATTCTAACATAAGAAAAACCAGCGCAGTATAAATAGTAGTTTCAGAGAACTGCAAATTGTAACAAAAAAAAGAAAAAGAAACAGAAGAAACGCAAAGATAGAAATTCTGTAGATATTTACGCGACAACAAAAAATATGTTGCCGACTCACACAAATTTTTAGAGCTCAAATACTGGCGCCCAGAATTTAACTGAGTAGTGTTACCCACAACTAATTATTCCTGATAAAACAAATTCATTTACGCGATACGCATAAATAAATTTGAAACGAAGAATATAATATGGATGTATGAAATTTGTTTTCGTAACACTGCTAAAACGCTACACACTGTACTAGCCGGCAACAACGCTGGGCGAGGGGCGTGGAGGTGACAGGGAGAAGCAGTGAAAGTGAGTGACCTTGACGATACTACTTCCATGCAGCTGACTCTAGTATCAGCATCTTTGTGGGCTTCTTCTATCAATTTTTGTATTTTCTTATCATCGTGAACAATTTCTATTAATTTTTCTATACCACTTAATCTTTTACATTTACGATAAAACAGTTTATTGTCACTAATAACATAAAGTTTACATCGTTTGTTAAAGTTTCTACTTTGGTATTATTTTATACACTTTTGTATGTCTAAATTTAATTCGAATTCTTTTCTGCGTTCTACAATTAAATCTTTGTTATTTTCATATATTTCTATGAATTTATTATCAGCTAGAATATCATTATCTTCACTTCTAAAAGGAATATGTAATAAAACCATCTCTCGTCTATAATCATTAAAGTTATCAGCCATATCGTAATTACGGTATCTTATAATTTTTGGAGTGTCTCTTTCAGTATATACTGCTTTATTATTGATATAATATTTTGCAACGAACTGTGCTAGCGTAACATTATTTAATTCCTCGGGTCTTTTTTCATACTTATCAAACAAATTTTCTTTCCATATGTCTGTACAGTCATCACCCAGTTCATTTAATTCTTTTAAACTTTTCCATATTCTTTGGCGTTCTGAGGGATATATGGTTGGTATATAAACGGTAGCTGTTGATGATTTGGCCATAGGTTCTCATAACAAAAACCACGCAGCTCCTTGCGCCGACATTTCTACAGAATGAAGAACATCAATACTCATTTTTTTTGTAATATCAACAATATCAAATTCTGGATTTTCGTCCATTATCTGAACAATTTGTCGTTGTAAATTGCTAATTCCTCTATTGTGTTTGTTAACATATTCAACAACGTAAGCAGCACAAGCGTACTCATCTTGAATGATTTGAAAATCCATGTTTGACTTCAAATGATATAATACAAATGGATTAAATGAATTATGCCATTTTTCTGAAGGTTTTCTGCGATAGAATAACTTTGGGCGGTTGATTCCAGCACGAATAATATTATAATAATGTTCATCTGAAGCAATATTATTGTGAGTATAAAAATGATGAAAATCTGTATACTCAAAATTTTCCAAGTTTGTTCTAATCAATTGATAATGTTTTTTATATTCTTTTAAATTTTGTTCTGAAAAATCAGAATCAGTATCTTTCATAGGTAACAATGTTATTGTGTATCGAGATGGCATGAAAGGTGCACCAAATCGACAGTTATCTTTTTTATTAGGATCCATTTTTTTATAGCAGGTGAAAGTGTGCTTATGAGTTTGCAGTTTAATATTTCCAGATGCATCTGCCTCAGATACGGAAACTAACTCGTCGATCATTTGAATGACGTCTTTGTCGTTACTTAATAAATTTTTTGGTGCATTATCCAACCATAAAAGAATATGAGCATGAGGGCTGCCACGATGTTGAAATTCTATTCTCTTGAAGTAATGAATCACTCGATATTTTCCAAATGGACTTTTTTTCTTATATTGCAAAATTTTCAACAAACAATTAACTAGTTTATTAAAGTAAATAGCACAAGTAACTGAATCTTCATTAACTAGTTTGGCTTTGTGAACGTAATTCATGTTTGATATAAACTCATCAGATACGTCCATCTCATTATTTTTTAATTTATACAATATTTTTACTAAATTTATCCAACCAGTTTCATTTGCACTGAGCGTCATAAAAGCAGTTGGTGCTCCTAATTGCCTAATCATTGCAAAAAGATCTTTTTTACGATCAGCCCAATACCAAGCGGAATTCGGTATACACCGAAGAAAAGCAAGATTAGTTTCTAAACAGTGATTAATATAATTTTCAGACTGTATCTGCTCTTTAGTTATTGTAGTGTTATAACCAAAATGTTTGAAAGCAATAGTGACGTTTGACTAACCCTTACTCTCATAATTTTTGCAGCCAAATATAAAACATGTTGTGGGTCAGCACCGCGTCGATCAGTACGTCGCAGTTCACTGGTAGCTTGCATAAATGGAGTAACAGTAATTTCTTCTCTGTAATTTCTAAACTGACCACCGTATATTGTTGGAAATGAAAGCTCTTCGGCATATTCATCGAATAAAATACTGAGAGGAGAGCTCTGTTCGCCAGGTGCTATATGCAAAATCTTATCTTCATTCCACAAAAGAGTTTGTGTTGAGCAGTTAGGTTATCTTCAATAGACACATGTTCACTAATATCATCAATTACCAACTGCGGAGCTACTTGATCACGATTTAAAAATGCATCATCAATTTCTATTTTGTGGTGAATATAAAGCGGCGTTTGAACTAAGTATTTCAACCATTCTTTAATATTGTTCTTGTTAATGAGGCCATGAACATAACTAGTCTTATGAATTAATTTTTTTTTATTGTGCACATAAAAGCACTGGTCATTTTCAATATTTCTAGGCAATTTTTTTACCATGGTATTGACTTCCACTGGAACATTGATAATTTGACCATAAATACCATACTGACCATGAACATGCCTAAGTCTTCTTATTTGCATAAAAGGAATTCTCGGTGAAATGAGCCGTTGCTCGATAAGATTTAATGTTGGCAAGTAAGATGGAATCGTTGGATATTTGAAACCATTATAAGTCGACAGTATTGGAATTTTCTTTTTATCTAAAGATACTTTACATGTAGAACAAACGTCAATACTCGAACTGGATTCATAATTCGGTATTATTGTTTGTAGAAGGTTTTTGTCTACGTTAGAAGCTTTTTTTAAATCGCTTTTCCACCATAGCCTGTCGCAAACTGCACAAGTATGACCAAATGTATTATTATGAAATTGATGATAGAATTCTAGATGAGCATGACTGTGTTTATAATAATCCGTGTAAGTTGAATTCGTAACATTCGATCTTTCAATTTCCATATCAATTACATCATTTTCAAAATGAACCGGAGTACTTTGTTCAAAGTGAATTTCATTAGATGATTTATGAGAAAGACAATCTTCATTTTGCTGAAAGTCTATTCTGTTGTCCGGAACTATTTCTTTAACTACGATGTACGGTGTAAAATGTGTATCACGGAGATGAAGATGTAAAAAATTTATTGAATTATTTACTTTAAAATAACAGAAACGAACAACTTATCTTTTTGCATTATTATTGAAAAAATAATGAAAGTGCACGCATATGTTTTGATTGTATGTTCTGGAAAATATGAATAAACAATCTATATCTCCATATTCAAACTCACTACTAAGTATTCTTCTTGCACTAGTTGGATTTTGACAAGCATTCAAGTAGGGTGAATCATAAAGTTGCTGTCGAAGAACTGATGCACATATTTGAAGATGTAAAATTCTTATGAGAGATGAAAATAGGCAGTTACCGTCGCCAGCAATGTTTATTTCATGATGCAACAAGGCGTTTGGCATTGAACATTCATCATGTTCCTCGTATGGGGCTTGAAATGATTGAAAACTTGGACTTATTACTTGCTGAGCTTCATTATTCATTGATGGTTGAATTTGATTTGTCTGCATTTGAAACTGACTGAAGATTAATTCTTCACAGTTTGTATCATGACGATGATCAGTTTCTTTCTTATTTTCGAGTAATAAGGTCGGTAATGAATCTTCTTTCGATGATAGTAAAGAGTCAAGTTCAGCACGTTGCTTTTTTGATTTTAATTTATCTCTATACCTTTTAGCGCGTTCAGCATTAATTTTTTTTCTGAAAAATACGAAATTAAAAATTAATATAATTTTTATATTGTTATTAGTTAAAACAGAAATAGAAAAGCAAATATAATTGTTGCTTATTCTCATGCGAAAGATATATCATACCTGGCAAGATTCAACGTTTCACTTCGTTGTTTCTTTTTTTGATTCTGCCGAAATTGTTGTTGGCGTTGAGCGTTTGTTTTTGGTATTTTTTTCGCACTCTGAAGTTGTTTTCGATTTTTTTCTCTTCCGATACTCTTTTTGACGCTGAGCATATGATTTCACTATTGTCTCTCTGAAATGTATGTATATAGTAAATAGTAAACACTTGAATCACATTAAACGTATGTAAACAGTAAATACTTGTATCAAGTTATACAATTTTAGTAACTTACTTTTCTAAGTTTGTATTACACATACTCGCTGCAGTTTCCATTTCTCGAATCTTCATTGCAAAATTGCAATAATGAGACAATATAACTCACGTATGATTTAAAACAAAAACAAATAACGAATAAGTTTTAACGAAATTTCCACGCGTTCAGTATTGAGGTTATACAACCGGCCGCGCACGATGCTTGTCTGCTCGAATCTCCATACTCGCACGCACACACACACACTCGTATATAATAGAAAGAGATAGAGATAGAGAGAGAGAGAGAGAGAGAGAGAGAGAGAGAGAGAAAGTCGCATGGAGGGGGCATAACGCTTTTTCGTTACGTGACGATTTCTACCAGTCAACTCCTACCGCAAGCCGCGTTAAGGAACTTCGTTTCAATAAAAATGATGAACAGACTACTTATCAGTAATCAATATTAATGATAAATATTTATTAATTTACTTTTGACTAATTCCTCTGCTTCAACTGCACATGAAAATTTTTAATTTTTAATCCATCACGTTATTTATTCACATAAACAAATAAGTAAATATACTAATACTACCAATCAATATAAATATACCGTATATATAAGTAGAGTACACATTTTGCTATTCTGTATTTCGGTTTCGGTCAGTTGGCAGTAGATTTTTCGTCGCGGCAAAAGCTGGTGCCAAAATATGATAGCCTAACTGCTGAACATAAACTCAGGTGGTGGTGATGTTACGACCATGAGCAAAAGTAATATAGATACGACGTAACGTTTTGCATTTTGTTGTAAACCGGTAGGAGGTTGATTTTGAAATAACCGTCGTAAAATTCATCCCTAATTAAATTTACATTCTTGATCCCACAAGTACAATATCTTTTATTTCCAGATCGTGGGCCATCACATGAAAAATTTCCACTTCCCTCCGATGAATTTCGAGTTTCAAAATTTACTGAAAGCTAACCATAACCAGTGACACCAGTGGCTGCAGCGTGTGATCTAGTTACACCCGAAACTGAATCACCATGTCTTCCATACCAACCACAAATTTTACCTTATGGTTTTTTCAGTTCATCAGTATCTTACAGGACGAGTATTAAGTTTTCACCAAAATTGGTACCGGTACACGAAATTTCCGGAGCAGGATGTATCTGCTGTTATTACTGTACAAAATATGTTCAATTATGTCCACATAAAGGTCTTGCAACAAAAGCAGACTTGGCTTGTAGAGGGAAAGGATTCAAAAACTGGATATAGGCAATTGAAAGTTTTAAAAGTAATGGGTTTTGCTGAAGAAAGTTTTATGGATTTCTATAAAACTTGTAGTTCAGGATAGCATTATTCATTTGAATTGACAGACCTATGACGGAGCTGGGAAATACGAGTGGCATTAATAAAGGCGTACATGTCAGCATAATCCAGAATCAGCATTTGGTTGATTATTTGCACTATGGTGCTCATTGCAGTAATTTAGTAATGAAAGATGTTGTGTATCTTCTAGAAGAGTAGGTTACGAAATGCTATGGAATGGGCCCATCAATTAGGAATTTTATTTCAAACACTAAAGCAAAATCTGTGTTTATGCATATCTAAGAGAATGTAGCCGAGGGTCTTACTCTTAACATTCCAATATCAACTCACTGTGTCCCACAATATTGCTATGTCGGCGGCCACAAATAAAGGACATTTCGAACAGTTATGAATTGCCCATTATAATACTGACCTAGAATAATAGAATATGGCGGCACTAGTTGTCTACTTAGTGTATATGACAATGGAGCGGCATATATATTGGTTTGATCATGGGACGAGACCTAATTGAACTTCTAGAAATTTTAAACAACTTCTTCCAGGTGAATAACAGAACTGTGGCAGGACTTTATAAATCAGTTGAACACATCATTGATAGATTGAATTCCTTGAGGATAAAAATGAAAAGTTATCTGTATTTAAATAATGGAATGATAAGACTTCTAAGACTGGTTTGTAAGAGTTGAAAATTCCGAGACATAGTAAAGTACCAAAAAGAATTGGTGGAACAACTGACCTACATATATATTATCAGTCATGTAAAGAATACTGTAGGCAAGGGTATATTGAAGTCATAGATACAGCTGTAGCAAGGCTTCAAAATCGAATTCTGAATCAGCATGGTGTGAAGGAACAGTTTTTGCTAGAAAACATTTTTTCGCAATAGGAAAGATGAAACTTAGTCCCCTATCCAGTAACTGACGCATCATCGTTTAAAGTTTTACACCTGATCTTAATATAGTGAATTAATACAGTCTTAAAATTACCTTACCTTCATCGTGGACGGTCTATTTTCTCGTCACCCACTGAGGGATCATGAGGAATATCCAGGCCCATTGGAAGACGTCCCGATTTTCAGCGAGGACGAGCTATCACTAGCTGCTAGCTCCCTGCGCAACAAGAAGGCACCAGGGCCGGATGGTATACTTGCGGAAGTGCTAAGGGTGGTCGCTAGATCCTGCCCCCAGGTGCTACTCAATGTGTACAACCGCTGCCTCAAAGACGGAGTCTTCCCGAAGAGGTGGAAGATCTAGAGACTAGTCTTAGTCGGCAAAGGGAAGGGCGGCCAGAATTCCCCGTCGGCATACAGACCTCTTTGTATGCTGGACACGGCGGGGAAACTACTGGAACGTCTACTCAGGCCTCGCCTAGTAGCGGCAATTCGGGATGCGGGAGATCTGTCAGCGAGGCAGTACGGGTTCAGAACGGCCAGATCCACCATTGGAGCCATCAGGAGATTTTGAATACCGTCCAAGTGGCCCAGCGGGATAATCACTTCTCCAGAAGGATGGTGGTACTCGCTACACTGGACGTACGCAACGCCTTTAATTCGGCCAGGTGGACAGACTTGCTAGCGGCTTTGGAGGACGTCTTTCAAGCGCCGGACTACCTGCTCCGGATAATACGAAGTTACTTGAGGGACAGAGAGCTCCGGTACGACACAGCAGATGGGCCACGCAGCAGAGAAATAACAGGAGGCGTAGCTCAGAGCTCTATCTTGGGCCCCGACCTGTGGAATGCCTTCTATGATGGAATCCTCCGGATGGAGATGCCAGATGATACCTTTCTGGTAGCATATGCTGATGACGTGGCTGCCGTGATCACCGCGAGAGACGCAGAGGAGGCGCAGCGCATGCTGAACCAGGTCATGCGCAGGGTCCGCATCTGGATGGAAGAACACGATCTGAGCCTTGCGACGGAGAAGACAGAGATTGTCCTGCTCACTCGACGACGTATACCCACAATCACACAGTTCGTGGTGGGGGAAAAGGCGATAATATCAAAGCCAGCGGTGGATTATCTAGGGGTGCACCTGTATACTAAGCTTTCCTACTGGGAGCAAATTCGATGTTCCTCGGAGAAAGCCGCTAAGGTCGTTGCTGCGCTGAGCAGGCTAATGGCAAATGTCGGAGGCCCAGCTGCAGGAAGACGGCGACTGCTGATGTCGGTGACCAACTCGATTTTCCTCTACGGATGCGAGGTCTGGCCGACGCACTGAAGCAAGAAAAATACCGCAAGCAGATGGCCGCGGTACAACGAAGAGGAGCACTTCGGATTGCAAGCTCCTACAGAACGGTGTCGGAAACAGCAGTGTTGGTCGTCGCTGGAGTAATGCCAATAGATCTGATGGCTGAGGAAAGGAGGAGGGTCTACACAACCAAGGAAGACTTGTGGTTTGTAGAAGCAAGAGCAGTGGCCAGGGCACACTCCATGCGGAGCTGGCAACTACGATGGGAGCAGGAGAGTCAGCTAGGTAGACGGCGAGGCTGATTGGGAACCTCCCTGAATGGGTGGACAGAACGCACGGCGAGGTATATTATTATCTTACTCAATTTCTGACAGGGCATGGTTATTTCTGTGCATACCTGCGAAGGATGGGTAAGATGGAGGATCCGTCGTGCATGTATGGCGACTCAGACTCTGATGACGCTCATCATACTTTCTTCGAGTGTCAACGGTGGGTGCTGGAGAGGCGAGGACTGGAATCGGAGATTGGCCCCATGACGCCTGATAACATCATAGGTGTCATGCTCAATAGCAAAGAGAACTGGGACATGGTTGTGACCTTCGTGAGGATTGCCCTGCGGCAGAAGAAGCCTGAACTGGACCGTCTCACAGGTCGATGATATAGATAAAGCTGTAGAAGCCTAGTAGGCGCAATACGAGGTGCCACCCTGAAGCCATACGAATAGTTGTTCCAGGGGGGGTTCCCTGCCTGTAAAGTGGAGGTTTTTTAGTGGGTGCGAGTCCCACACACCGGGAGACCAGTCGGGTGTCTCCTGATGGTGCATAATGCATTTTTCCTCCCCCGCAAAAAAAAAAAAAAAAAATTACCTGACAATGTAAAAATAAATTATATATGTCTATAATAATATATCAGTTTCATTAGTAATATTATAAGATTAAAACTTATAACAATAGAAAATAATGCCCCTAGTGTTTCAGAAATTTTACTATACACCAAATATTGAATATTACCATAATGTTCCGTCCCCACTCCTAAAACTTGGGCACTGGTGACGTACATGAATCTAACCAATATCTAGCTGGAACTCATGACAGAGATTAATTAGATCTTACATACGTAGGTATCACCGTCGACTGTCCACACTCAACGAAGAAGCAACGAGTAGGAACTGCATCACTAAAGCAAGCAGAGCACGCGTACAACAGAACCTGTACGAAATGAAGAATTCAAGGAGAAGAGCTTAAGAAAGCTTAAGAGCGAGGCCGCGTCGCGTGTCATCTGCGGTTTTATAGCAGCTCCCTCCCGGGTGTTAACCCGAAGTCTGAGTCTACCCTAAGTAAGTGTGTTAACTTTAAACGTAGTGTTTACATTGGCTGACAGATATGGCCAGCAGATCATTTGGACCAAGCACAAACAATTGGCATACGTGGAACAATTGTCCTTGCAGGTAAGGAAAAATCATCCTATTTAAAAATCATGTACGACAGGACATACGTGGTAAAAGTGGTTTTTAACTGCAAAACCTATCAATCATGAATCTATCGCAAAGAACAGATATAAGGTTAAATAATTATGCAAATGATCTGCAAGTATGCAAATGATTTTGAAAAAATTACATGTTTTGAAGAGATACGGTCAAGAAACTGTAAACCAGAAAAGGTGCACCCTTCACAATTCAGGAATATACTCTAAGGGAAGGGGTACCAAGTTAATTGGTTAGCCAGGGCACTACAATACAGAAAATTTTAGATTGCACAAAAATTTATATATTTATTCAACAACCAAAATATTACACACGCGCGCGCGCGCGTGCGCACACGCAGAATAAAATTAACATTGTTATTGCAAAATTATTTAAACATTGTACATTATTTATAGCAAATTTCACAACAATGGAAGTATTTCAGGAAACCATGTTTGAAATGTAGAGCATTTTACCATTAACGTTTCATTAACGTCTCGTTTCATTAACGAAGACTCTACTGAGCTTTACGTAGGCTACTGAAATATGTATTTGCGCGCGCTTATAAATGAACACAGTCATTACACTGTTTTCCGTGTAATTTAGGATCACCTCTTCTTTTTTCGTCTTTAATCAAACAGGAATCATTATTATTGTATTGCATACGCGTAATTTTGTAAGGTGCTGTGTTGTTGGCTGAAGGTGTGTGTAATAATATTGTTTTATTTGATGAAAATTCTAAGTTTATAATCGTTCGTCAAATCATTATGCTCCTCATACTGTATTAATCAGTGAAAGATAAGTAAAACCAATTACCTTTGTTACTAATTAGGTCTGATTCCTGACTTATACAGTTTAAAAACATTAATTCAGTAAATATTTATCCTTAAAACCTTTCTTAAAAACTAATCCTTAAAATCTCTTAAAAACTCAGAAACAATAATTACGAAGAGACATAGCAGTTGAAACGACATTAAAAATGGATACTATCTAATGCGGGACAGTCGAAACATATCTAAACTGAGAATGTCACAGCCCCATAAACGTCTGACGATAGCCTATGCTCTCTTAGACTAACTGACTACTTTAAAGTGAACGGGGGGAATTTTCTATTACAAAATAGAAACTTTACAATTATTATGAAATTACGAAATTTTAAAATTGGCGCCTCACTAACAATACTTAATGTCGATAACGGGTCAGTTTTAATAAATAAAATGGAAAGGGGTGAGAAACGTATGCGTAATCATGCTTTAGTCCAGGTAAATATATAGCTGCCGAATCGTAAATACATGTACTTTCCTTCCTCCACCCTTTTTTTCAGTCAGTTTCCTACTTACAGCTTGATACGATGCAATATTGAGTTGTTACAAAAGTACAGTATTCAAGGCTGATACACTATGGGAACAAATACAAAAAACTGATATCAGATTGAATTTTAAGAAATCTTCTATTTTGCTTCTTCTTTAAGGGCGCTGATGGAATTTTCGTCAGTCAGACATAATGGTCTGGACACAGTGAAGTATCTATCTATGATCTATCTAAGTATGATCTATTAAATTATTTGAATTTTATGAAGAATAAATGTAGCTACAGACAAGAATAAACACAATGATTTAAATATTTTATTGACAATAATTGAAAATTGCTTTCAAAATTTATATTACAGTATATAGATCTATTAAATTATTCATCAATTATTTCATTCATCAATTATTATGAATAATTATTATCGACAAGAATCAATGCAACATAAAAGTAAAGTTTTCTTATTTGTCTCATTGAAAAGGTACCATTCCATCTGGGAAAGCAAAACACTCGGCGAATTCATTTCTAATCGCTTGTGATTCATTAATACTTCTTCGTGAAGTTCTGGGAATGTTGACCAATGCTTGAATTGAAGGTGATTGTCTCCAATGTCCTGGGTTAATCTCACCCGTAGTCAAGGAGTCAGAATCAAATGTCCCAGGGGAGATAGTATATTGCTGTAGAGTTGCTTTTCCTCAAGAAATTATGTAGATAAAGTATTGCTAGAAATACTTTCTTAGCATGTTCTGGTTCTAACAACATAGGCCTCCGTAGTATTTGATACACTGATGATATTATACCGAACGTGTTCTCAGACACACTACGTGCTCTGCTTAAGCGATAATTAAAAAACCTTTGTTTTGAACCCTGTAATTGTGCTCCAGGAAAGGGTTTCATAACGTTTTTGAAAGTGGAAACGCATCGTCTGCGACAAAAACAAACGGTGTAGCAATGTTCCTGCCAGGAAGTGCACAAGGGGAAGGGAGATGCATTGTGCTATCCTGAAGACATCTTTTGAATTTTGTTTCACTAAATACACCCCCGCCCGATATTCTGCCTTGGCAACCAACATTCGCATAAATGAAATTATAGTTCGCATCTACGACAGCAAAGGGAACGATTCTAAACAAGCCCTTATGATTGAAATACTCTCTCCCGCTGTTAATTGGTGCTTCCAAAGTGACATGCTTCCCGTCGAAGGCGCCAACGCAGTTTGGAAAATTCCATTTGTCATTGAACTCTTTTGCTACCGTTTTCCACTCAGATTCATTTTGTAGCATCTGAAACAAAACAAGTAGGTACTTGTTGCAGGGCTGTCAAAATAGCACATTAAAACAGGAACTTCTCCTGTTTAAACAACTGGACTGTATTTATCTATTTCGTGTGGATTCTCATTTTCAAAAATTCTACAGTTCACACCGTTTCTTCAATGAAAATGTGCTAATAATGACAATATTGCATTTTTCTAGCATTTGCTTATCACCAGATTTCTTTCTGTCTTTCTAGGACCAGAAGACGTGTGACGATGTGGAGATCACTCAAGAAGAGACTCAGAATGTCGACCAGATAGAAGAGCCCAGTGAAAAAAAAAACAGAAAACAGTATTCAAGTCACCGAATGCACAACCACGCTCACAGAAAACTCCCCAGTCGTCGGCCAAAGAAGAAGCTCTTTCTATTATCAAAGATAGTCAAGGACGTAAGTAGTAATAAAAGGTTGGTTCTGGGACAGCCACGCCCCCTCGTTTGTTTATGTTTATATATTTTTTATCCTCCCCACCCCCGCCTTAACCTACGTAGCCGCTGATAACCGGTGTCGCCGAACCCCGTTTGTTTATGTTTACATTTTTTATCTATGTTTACATTTTTTTCTCGCCGATAAGTCGATTTTTTGCCACCTCAACCTATGCAGCCGCCGATAAGCAACCGCGTGCTCGTTGTTTTCTTTCCGATAACGCGGCGATCGACACGCCGACCCAGTAACAAACGTAAACATAAACATTCGGAGTTCGTCGACACGTAAACAATGTAAAGCTGGGACACGCAGTAAAAAAAACGTAAACACGGACACGCTGACCCAGTAACAAACGTAAACATAAACATTCGGATTATGAAAGATATCCGGGCTGTTTGGCCATGGTCCCTGGTTTAAAACAAACCAAACGTTTCGGCAGCTCCATTGGCTGCCATCATCAGTGGTATAAAATTCTCTGCACTTTGGGTGTCTACGTGCAGGCCCACAGTACTGTTGTATAGACTATTTTGAGTCTATACCACAGTACTGTGGGCCTGCACGTAGACACCCAAAGTGCAGAAAATTTTATACCACTGATGATGGCAACCAGTGGAGCTACCAAAACGTTTGGTTTTGTTTTAAACCAGGCACCACGGCCAAACAGCCCGGATATCTTTCATTATTCAAGTGACACCGGCCGTGAAAGCCTAAGGAATAATTTAAGACGCCTCTACGGGGAGGAAGTTTCAAAGAATATCAGACGATTTGAGGGGCTGAGAAAGAAGAAGGTACACCTGCTCTGTTCACTGGCTTTTCTGTCAAGATGCCGGGATACTGGTGTTATTCTCCGGTTTCTTAAATTGAAGAATTCCATTTTTACACCGCAAGCCAGTCGCATTTATCGACGTGCAGAGCAGGCGATGCTACGCGAACGTATCCACCAGACCAGGAAAGATCTTGCCGACAACAATATGAGGTTGTTCCGCCTACACCTGGAATTAAGCACTGTGCTGTCACCTGGCCACTGGGATCTGGTGGATAGCCTAAGTTCCAGAGCTTCCGAGGCCGTTCGCGATAGCGTTCGATCGCGCCATGAGAGTAAGTACTGGAGAGATAGCCCCGAGGAGAACAACCAGGGACAACAGCGAAGCAGCTTAGAGACGGACCGGACAGTAGTGAACTTGTCGGACCGCCAGCTTACCACCACCGAAACTGCTGTCTTGGCGAGGGGGGAGAAGTTTGCAGTGGCCCCTAAGAGTAGTCTATACCACAGTACTGTGGGCCTGCACGTAGACACCCAAAGTGCAGAAAATTTTATACCACTGATGATGGCAGCCAATGGAGCTGCCGAAACGTTTGGTTTTGTTTTAAACCAGGGACCACGGCCAAACAGCCCGGATATCTTTCATCATTCAAATGACACCGGCCGTGAAAGCCTAAGGAATAATTTATAAACATTCGGAGTTCGTCGACACGGAGCGCGTCTGTTTGTAAACAAATATTTATAAATATTTAGGAGAAGGGATAATAACATATTCTTTTATAAATATTAACGACGTTGTTTGGTATTTGTCATTGTAAAGTACAATCGGAAACTATGACGCCGCTTAAATCTGTAATTTTTTTTTTAACATTATGGACAAAATGCGATCAAATATTACTAATAAATTCTTTAGCTGATAATACAACACAGATTGAAGTGGATAAAGTTAAGCGATATTTATATGAATATGATTATCTTCAAACAGACGATGAATCTTCGTTGCAAGCGGTAAATGAATCAGATATTACTAACGCGTTACTTATATTTCAAG
Source organism: Magicicada septendecula (assembly GCA_034769895.1). Lineage (NCBI taxonomy): Eukaryota > Metazoa > Arthropoda > Insecta > Hemiptera > Cicadidae > Magicicada > Magicicada septendecula. The sequence goes on along the minus strand of CM068367.1, from coordinate 372,519,983 downwards.
AATACTATAAATTACCTACTGATGGTGAGTTAAATAATGAAACTCTAAATTTAATGTTGAAAACTAGGTGCGGTAATAGTGATATTATTTTCGATTATCGAGTATCCAGTTTTAAATGGAACAAGCCTGAAGTAACATGGCATTATTATTTAGCGGATCAAGAGGTGTTAGAATTGACTAAACAAGCTTTTGCAGTATGGGAGGAAAAGTCTAGTATACGTTTTAAACATGATAGAGTGAATACAGATATTTTAATTTCTAATAAACGATTGAAACATATGATGCAAAAAGAATCGTAGTAATGTACGAGGACGTTTGGCGGTAAAGGTGGAACATTAGCACATGCATATTTTCCTGATTATAATAATTCAAGGCGAGAAATTCATATTGATGAAGATGAAAAGTGGTCATATTCGACTGACAAAGTTGTTCCCCTTGACCAAACAAGTTTGTATGCAACTTTAATACATAAAATCGGTCATGTTATAGGTTTATCACATTCAGATGTATCAGATTCTGTAATGTATGCTTATTACAACGGTAAAATCGAGTTAGGTGATGATGATGTTTTAGCCATTCAAAATTTGTATGGTAAGACACAAAACACTTTTATAACATCTTTCATACCGGTGTCGCCATCTTCTTCAGTACCAAAGATAGAAGACGAGTATCCTATAGATACTAATAAAATTGATCTTTGTAATTTTAAAAATATTAATTTATTTTCATTGCTGATAAACGATTATATATATTACATGAAAAATGGTTGTGGATATTAAATCCGGCAGAGATGATATACACCAAACCGCTTATAATAAAACATTGGTTAACGTTTCTTCCAAGAAACTTCACAAACATTTTAGCTGTATATCAACGACCATCTGGCGAGATAGTTAGGTTTATAGATTCTTTCGTATTCATGTTTGATTTAATGAGTCTTAAATTAAGTCATGGTTATCCGAAACATATCCAGTCTTTATTTAACATACAACCGAATAATTTACATGCGGTATTCAACAGTTATACAGGTAAAACTTATATATTTCATGATGATAATTATTATAGAGAAGTCAATGAGTGTATGTTCACTACTAAATCATGGGGTTATATATCCGAAACATTTCCTGGAATACCGCCTAAAATCGATTCATCATTTAGATTTTCTGATGGTAATTTATACTTTTTTAAGAATAACACTGTGTATGTCTTTAATGAATTTACGGGTGGGTTAGTTAGAACAGAAAAAAATAATCTATCGATATTCGGATTGAAATGTGTAAATGATGATGTACTATACAAATTGAAATAATTAATATTACAATTGATAATTCAAAAGAAAGACCAATCGATATCGAACAATAATCGATAGTAATATTGATGAAGAAGAATAAAAGTCCAGTTTGTAAATAAAATTTATAAAAATACAGTTGATGTGTGTTTTGTGCGATGACTATGTTATGTATATTAACTGTGTTGACGCTTGTTTACGCCGAAGTCGACGGATAACCTATAACCTTCAAATTGATATGGTTGGAACAAATAATCGTGTTTTGTGATAACAGGATAATTAATGTCATTGTTTTTTGTGCGATGACTATGTTATATATATTAATTGTGTTAAATCTGGATCTAACATAGCTTCGTAAAAATCATTTGTCAATATTTCATAAAACAAACTGTCAGTATCAGTATATAATAATGAAATTTTGTTTCCATACTTTTTTTTCATTATATCATAATGAAATTCATACATTAAGGTTTTGCTCAATTCTAATACCGTGAAACCTACATAAATCGGTTTATTAAAATAAATAGACATTTTGTTTGATAATACAGCACAAAGCGATTTATCATATATAATTCTGTCTTTGAAAGTCGGTTTAGAAATAAGTTTTAATAATTTTTTATTTTCACTTACAAGATCTAATTTCATTCTTTTTCTCACATTTTTCATACACTTACCAAAGACAGAATTATTTAACAATTTAAAAAAATCTTTTTCAAACTCGTTTGTCGCAATTCGACGTTTTTCCGTATTTAAATCAATATATGGTTTTAACCATGGTTTTTGACAAAATTTTAACGTTCTGTGAATTTTAGTTACTTTCAACCCGTGATTGATAGCTTGTTTTAAATTGACATAATGACAAATATAATGTTCTTTCGGTTCTAATGTATTTAGTAATTTTGTTTGTTTTGTGTGATTTATACTTTTATTAATTGGAAGAAATGGTAGATCCATATGGTGTATCGTGCAAACTTTCAGGGTATTCTATATCGATTTATAATATATACCCTGTTTCAGAATTATTAGAGGTATTTAATATATCTGTAATAGTAATTTTATCAGCCCATACAAGTTAGAATACGGAATATATTCACTCATCGCCCACCCGTATAGATTATTCGCGTCTAAATATGTTAAAAATTTTTAGGGTAATTTGGATTATATGTTTCTTTTATATAATCGTTATTGGCTTTTGAATGTTTTTTAATACTTGTTGATATCCCCCTTTTATCGCGTTCTCACAGAATAGATATTTTTCGTAATCATCAAGCAATTCAAGTTGAATACCAGTACAAAATAACATCGCATCAAAAGCGAACCCTGGAACGGTTAAATAATGCGCACAATCTAAATTATTTGAAGATAGACAAAGTAAACGAAAACTTTCAAAAACGTCGCATAAAAGCAATACGTCAATTTTCAAATATAAATCACTGTATTCACCAACGATTTAATTTTAAAATGATGCCAAACTTGAACCGCGTGATTATAATCCTCATCACTTATATGTTTCGTATTTAATTTACTATAAAATTCGACTTTAGGAGGTAGTTCTTGTACTTCCAATTTTTCCCACGAATCGATATATTCGTAAGTATATACACCTTTTCGAGTGACTAAATGCATATCATTATTTGAAAAAAATTTGCTAGTGTGAAAAAATTGATGTTTTGGTAGATTATTACTTAGTTCCACTAAGGATCTATTTAGAAAACGAAAATTATCAACAAATTTAGTGGTTATTCCGTTACACTTTTTTTTGAAAATGATATATATTTTTCAGTCGAATTTGGAATAACAGTTATTTGTTTAATATCATACCCTAATTGACGGACGATAAAATGAGAATCATTGAACTAGCATGAATAAAAATGGGGACAAATTTTTGATTTTGTTTCCTCAGATTACAATTATTACATAATGCGGAACGGTAATGACCGGTAATATGACAATGATCTCTAACGGGTCTGTAAAATAACGTGAATTCGCGTTTACACATTTCGCAATGTGTAGTAGATTTATATTTGATTTTATCTTGTTTTGTCATGTTTAACGGTTTAATATTATTAAGAAGCGAGCCTAATAAACTTATGTTTTCAACGAGATATGATACGAATTTTTCCGCAGCATTTTTACCTCTATATAAGAACGGTTCTGAAGGCAAATGCTTTTTAATATTAGTAGAAATTCAATTTTCTACAACGAAATAAACGATGAAACTCATAGGTTCGTGTAGTTCATTCGCGACTGTAAAAGAATATTTCCGATCAGGGTAACAAGTACTTATCGGTTTTAATATGCATTCGAAATCCACGTAAACTACTATTGGAAGTTTATATCGGTATTGGAAATTTTGAAATTTTAAATTATCAGTCAGCATTATCACTCGAGCGGGTGTATTTTTTGACAGTTTCGTTTATGTATTTTTAACTTTTTTGATTTAACAGTGAAGTAAGTTAGACACCGTTTACAAAATTCGATATTATTAAAACTTTTATTTACTTGCGATCTAATTAATTTAGTGAAATTTTTAATATAACAATAATGGGTTGCATTATTTTTATTTAATAATTAAAGATCGAAATGGTTCGATTTTTCATTATCGCATACTTTTAACGGGTAAATTGTGATATCGTTTTCAACACCATACACGTTAACCGAAACGTTATTATTTTTTTCGAAAATCATTCATTTTTTTAAATAAAAAGTAAGTATTTACTGTTAAATTAGTTCAATAGTAAAAGAAATAATTTCAATACTTACAGGTTGCTGTTGTTATGATTGAATTAAATCAGTTCTTGTTTCACAATTAATACGTTTGTATTGTTCAGGAAAGCCGAGTAATAATTTTAAAGGAACACAAAATCCGTTGAATTTGTTGCGAAGCGATTATATCTCCATGTCTGTCCTGTAACGAATTTGATGAATATGTCTTCATACTGATGTGGAGGAATAAAATCGTAGTATTTAAACGTTTTGTGGTAACAGCAGTAAAATACAAGCTGAGAAAAAAAATATTTACGTTATCTTAGTTAATTAACGCTGTATGTAAATAGAAAACAATTTGCGATAACTCCGGGTTGCTTAATCGACAGTACTCTTAATTATATAATTTTTTTGTTTTGTTTTTACATTACAATCTGTAAATAACAAGTTTCACGTGTATATCATATGATTATTAATTACAGTTGTTTGTATAATTACGTAAATGGAATTGAAACGCAAGAACTAATTATCATATTGAAATAATTGGCTTATGCAACTACAAAATAACAAGCTAATAATGATAACGGAAACAGTAAACAAGTCTCGGTACAGAGTTCTAATTATCATTCTCGAAAAAATATATATAAAGCGGATTGGATTTTACTGGTGTATGTACAATTCTTCCTTTCACACGACGCGTCGTACTGCTGCTACTTCAGGTAAGTGATTATTTTTTATATACACTAACGCTGTTTATAGTGATAGATTTTAAATAGATAATGTTAAGTTGTAAAATTAATACTTTTTTTGTTTTTATACAGATATCATTAGCTTATTTTTTCGTACTACTACTACTACTACTACTACTACTACTACTATTTTTGGTAAGTGATTATTTTTATTTAATATAAAAACATTAACGCTGTTGATAGTGATAGATTTTAAGTTGTAAAACTAATACTTTATTTTGTTTTATACAGATATTATCAGCTTGTTCCTCTCTCTCTTCATACATTTATATCGTTCTACTACCGTCACTTTTGGTAAATGATTATTTTTATTAAAAACACTAACGCTGCTGGTGGTGATGTTAAGTTGTAAAACTAATACATTTTTTGTTTTATGTAGATATTATCAGCTTGTTCCTGTATCAGCTTGTTCCTCTCTCTCTTCATACGTTTATATCGTTCTACTACCGTCACTTTTGGTACATGATTATTTTTATTAAAAACACTAACGCTGCTGGTGGTGATGTTAAGTTGTAAAACTAATACTTTTTTTGTTTTATGTAGATATTATCTATCAGCTTGTTCCTGTATCAGCTTGTTCCTCTCTCTCTTCATACGTTTATATCGTTCTACTACCGTCACTTTTGGTAAATGATTATTTTTATTAAGAACACTAACGCTGCTGGTGGTGAGGTTAAGTTGTAAAACTAATACTTTTTTGTTTTATGCAGATATTATCAGCTTGTTCCTCGTTCTTCTCTTTTTTATACTACAACTCCCTACTTCTTTGTGAACCTTATCTTCATACATCGAATTCAGTAAGTAGTTGTTAGGTAGTTTAACATTTTTTTTTAAAACACATGTTAATATTGTTCGATAATGTGCTTGTTTTTGTATATAGATATTATAATCGCTGATGGGAGTATAATTTGTTTTCTGTGTTACAGACATAATGGCAGTTCCAACTCTGTTTTTTGTCAAGTTATCTGATAACGCTTATCCTCCAGTCAAAATGAGCGCATATGCTACAGGTTTTGATCTCAGAAGGGCATATGATTGCATGATCGCTCCTCATGACAATGCGTTGATTAAAACCGATTTGGCTGTTAAAATTCCGGAGAAATGTTACGGACGAATTGAACCACGTTCTGGGTTAGCGTTAAAACATCGTATCGCTATTGGAGCAGGCGTTATAGATAGAGATTACCGCGGTAACGTTGGTGTAATTTTGTTTAACCATTCTTCTGAAATTTTTTATATCCGAAAAGGAGATCGTATAGCACAGTTGATATGCGAACAAATAACTGAACCAAAATTACAAGAGTTAACGAGTTTAGATTCAACAGCTCGCGGCTCTTGTGGTTTTGGTTCGACGGGAGGAACAAGCGTTATAGATAACTATGATGAAAACTTATTGCTAGAAATAGAAAAATTTTTAACGGATTGTTAGATTTTCTTTTTTCTAACAATATTATTCTTTTTTTAAAAAAACAAAATGTTAGAAATTAATTATGTTATTGTTTTCTGTTTCTAGCAATGGAACACGAATCCGCTGCTTCTGCTTCTGCTTCATCACCTTCACCATCCGCCGGTTCATCAACTTGTTTTTCTATGAAAGATTTAATACAATGTTTGTATATAAGCGGATTGGTGAAAATAGTGATGTGGGAGGAAGCGTTTACAAATTTAAAATCTGTTATATTAGACCAACCTTCAACTATTGTACACTTGTACCTTATTATTCAAAACGCGATCATGCATATTTTCGATGATGAGCCTTCAGAAATTAACATTTTTCGTAAAAAAGAAAAAGAAATGACTTTAGCGGAAATGCTTGATTATTTTAATTTCCAAATTGACGACACCAATTTTCATATCAAGACCCTAGACTACGATACTATTATATTGTTTACGGAATTGATTAGCAAACCAAAATTGACCGAAACGATTGAGCTTAATAAAGACAGCGATAGCGGTAGCGATGATGAATCAGATAGCGGAGATGATTTCGATAAAATTTTTAATTCTTTTCGGACAAAGACAAATCTAAAAAAAAATCAAAAAAGTTAAAAATACAAAATTTGAACAGAAATTTGAAATGTTAAAAGATGGTAAAAAAAATGGGTCAAAACACGAGGCGAGGAAGGTCCGTTTTTGATTGAGGTGAAATTGACGCAGACGGCCGATATCAAACACGAAATTTCCGATAACTGGTGGCAGAAAGTATCCAGAAACGTAACTGTTTTGGCGTCGTCACCGCAAGACCCGCTGTTCGTGGCAACAAATGATTTATTCAAATCAGCTTTAAACAAAATTAAAAACGCCAAAGGTGTGGCGCACGGCTCGTACAAGACGCGTTATAAGCCGTATTAAAAAAATAGTCTAAGGTTGGTTTTTATAAATATTGTAAATATATATATGTAATTAATTTTAATTGTCTGTATATGGTTGCTTATTAAATTTAATTTTAATATATATAATAAAAATAATATTTTACATAAGAATATGTATTATTATAAGCTATAATGTGTTTTACATTTCTCTATTTAAAAAATTAATTTGTCTTTGTTATAAGTTTTTCCTATGTTATTTTACATAGAGCATGATGAACGTATCATCAAAACAGGAGGAGGAGGAGCGTCTTCTTCATAAATGGTTTTTTCACCAAAAAGGCTGACACCTGAAGAAATCGCAAGATTAAAAATAATAGTCAACAGACCGGATTCAACTTTAAAACCATTTATTAAAGAATTACTAAAGAATTTATAGTTTCCTATGTTATTTTTATATATACATAAATAAAATATAAAAAAAGTTTGGTGTTTGTACTTTTACAAAATCCTTTCCTTTGTGCAGGTAATGGACCGTGATCAAGAGTTCAACGCAAGCATGTGTGTCGTCGACGATAAATGTTTAAGCCACACATGGGAGTGTATAGCTATGTTAGAACATTACCTTGATAAAAAATCTTATCTACCAAGTCATAATAACAATAAAAATACAGATTTTAAAATTCCTGAAGGTGACCGTCGTTGTGCTATGTATAAAAATAAATCAAAAAATATAGTAGATCGTTTGTATACATCGCGTTTGTATACGGGTAACATACGATCCATAATACGGTGTGTACGTGATTCTATAAATTTATATAGAGATTATATTTTGAATCATGTATTAACACACGGTCACGAATCTAAAAATAATAATTGTGCTTGTGTCGATACCTGTCTGTCCAGTTCCAAAATTGACTGTGCAGACGGTAAAAAAATTATTAAATGGATAGAAAAACAGCTGTTATTAACAGATCGAATGTACTGTAAACGCCATGAGCGTTGTGTACATTTGCAATCAGATAATAGTATAATAGCGAACACCATATATGATACAAGTTGTAAGAGTATAATAAATGGTGTGTGTTATCATTCCGCTATACTGTCAATATACAAAGACCGCAATAACCGTACATTATACGGTTCGGAATTGCATAAAGCCTTAGCAGCTTGGGTTCTTTATAACGAATGGCTGAAAGACTGGAGTAAACGCACAGTGTTGGTGCGTGACAATAATAGGCTTGGTATTTACCATGGTTTCCCGGATTAATAATGTGATGTTTTAACATAGTAATAGTGAAGGAAAAAATGTAAAATAAATTTTATTATTCAATATCCAATTTGCTATATGAAATACATTATTTAGCGCACAATGATCAAGATTATGTTTATATGGACAATCGACACGTGCTACAGTCTGCTGTTTTAAGACACTTAATGATGGACACTTCAACACCTCGAGATCTATCACTTCAACCGACTTGTAGTCGAGCATGTTCTCGATGAGTCTCTGCTTTTCTGCTCCTTTAGTGTAAACATATTCACCTTCAGTAACGATGCTGTTTAAAATACTGTGAAGTTCGTCATAGCTGTGAATTCCACAATTCCAGCTGAAACCATGTAGAAATCTTTTCAACCACTCCACTTGTTTTTTCTGTTTTTGATAAATAACGATAATCGAATGGTGGTAAAAACCAAAAATGTTCTCTCACACCGATACAGTTGTAATTTTCTATTCTTTGTACACACAATTCTTTAACAATATAATTTTTAGCATCATCGAAAAAACATTGAACATCAACAATAAAACCGACCATTATTATAAAGCGCTAACACTACAAGTGATTATAAAATGTGCATGACAAGCAAATAAATATAATGTTAACAATCGATTCATTCTATCGATTTTCTTATGACACCAGACAAAGGCAGATATACGAGCAAATTATCAGATATTAGCAAACAGTATGCGGTCGTTTTTGGTGGAAAGTTTTGTGTTGATTCTATTTCTAAACAAACATCGACAGAACCGGATTTTAAAAGGTCGCTTTGATAAGAACAATCGATAACAACTATTGGTGTATATAATAAATAATCATTCCTATTCAGCACAGGTTCGTCCTCACTACCGTCATAATACGACGATTGAAACCCTTTATACGTCTCGTATAGCGTTTGTTTACATCCGTTTAAATTATCATACGGATAGTATTGTGAATTCAAATATAATTTAATATTATGCAAGTCGCATAAATCGAAATGAGAGGCATCTTTTGCTATGTTATTTTTTCTATCTGTTTGAAAACCTACAATTATATAACGCGGTTTTTCAGTCTGTGCTACTGTTTTTATCGTCCACGTTAACTGTTTAGTTTCTGGTAAAGTCGGGTATTCTTGCAACTCCCATCTACGAAATGCTAATTTTATAGGCAGATCTCTATCAACAATACTCAATAATCTGTGTCTATACTCATCGCTAACATAAATGTAAGGAATTCACCAATTGATTTTTGTTAATTGTAATTTATACTTATCTACAGCGTTATTATCAGACGATGATCGTATTAAAATCAGTTCTTGTTTCACATTTAAAATTATACGTTTGTATTGTTCAGCAAAACCGAGTAATAATTTTAAAGGAATACAAAACACGAAATTCGTCGAATCTGTTGTGAAGCAACCTTTTATATCTCCCGTCCATCCTGCATTAGTTATTTTCTTCATATCACCGGGTTTGAATGTTAAAATATTTTTCATTACTGATGTGATACCGACATTTTTAACACGATCTACTTCTGTAGCACATATTTCGTACCGTATTTCATCGAATAAAAATGCTAATCCGTTACTAATTAATTGAATATTTTCGTTTTTCTGATTGTTTTCACCCATTAATTTACCTTCAATATGTAGATAACTCTCGCAGGGAAGTGTATAATGATCTTGTTGAATGAACAGGAATACGTATTTCATCATTATTATTTAATGTAGTAGATGCGTAAGGAGTGTGCATATGATATGCACGTCCGATGATGCTATTGTCATCGTAAACAGCACTATTTAACACGTCCAATATACTCATTGTTAATAAGTACTTTATACCCTAACGACTCCAAAAATTTTCTATTAAGAGATGTTAACTGATTAGCATTCCGTATTTTACTGGTGTTATTTACGGGTTTAACTATTGTTTTATTTTGTCCATAAGGAAAAATTAGCCTCATCTCGTCTTTTTCTTATATGTAATCGCAAAGAAATCGTTTCTTCTCTAAAATTTATTAACTTTCCGTCTTGATCTTTTAATCGTATTGTGATATTATGTAATCTATTTGTATTCACTGGCAAGTAAATAACGTTTGTCGGTGATTCTACTAATTTATACCCCGGTCCGACTGTCAGATAAAATTCGTGTAGTATATGAGATTCTCGACCGTTCTTCAGCGACCCAGCCACAGCGCTGCAAACTAATCTTATAACATCTGTCTTTACAATGCTGATTGTCGACTGTGATGAATGCCATTTAAGCGGTTCGAGTTTGACAGTATTAGCGAATCCGAGAAGAGAAGCCAAAGAATTTGGGTTAGTGAAATCTATCGTTTCACTCGAATAGATTTCGCTTTTCAAAGTATTATTATTAGCACGTATTAATAATTTAATAATTTTCTTTCTATTACTTTTTCGTAATTTTTGATTTCTATAAGTATTTATATCCTCGATTTCATAAGAACCTGTAGGTAATTCAATCACTCCATCGTCACCGAAATAAAACGTATTATTTACATTTTCTTCAATATTCGGTATGGAATTGTATGTCATGAAATTAATCAACCCGAGTTACCAATTTCCTTCGAGTTCAATGGGGGGAAATATATCACAACTAAGTGACGATCCTACTCCGTTTAAGCTAAACATTATTACTAAGAAACTGTAAACCCAGACGTTCGCAATTAACTGTATTTGATCGTTGATAACGCTTATAATTATAGTTTATTTTAATAATATATATAAAACTTTCACTAATGAACTTACTGTTGTCACTTCCCAAACGTTTCGAGATGTTGTTTCTCTTCTTCAGTGGGTGTAATACTGACTGTCGATTACAGAATAACCGTTACGGAAAAATGGTGTGTGTGGTGGGGGTTGATGGTGGGAAGGGATTGGCGCTGAAGTTCGAATTGTGTGTGTGGATCAGTGTATCGAATAGTGTATGTGATTTATAATGTGTTTGTTCATTTAATATGTTGTTTGGTTGTAGTGTGTGATATCTGTATATTTCAAATTGTACAGCTGTGTTTAGTTTTCTACTTTTAGGTAAGTAGTGTAATATTTCCATGTTGTGTTCTATGTTTGTGTAACTGTGGTTTTCGTTATGTAAATGTGTGGCAAATGTGGAATGTATGTAGTTTGTGGTGAGGGCTTTTAAATGTTCAGAAAATCTGGAAGAAAAAGATCTTCCCGTCTGGCCGATGTAGAATTGTTGGCAATCATTATAATTTAATTTATAAACTCCTGTTTTACTGTATGTGTCTGTGTCTTTGTTAATATTTATATGTTTCCTAATGGTGTTGTTGGTATTATATGGTGTTGTTCCTAATGGATTATATTTATATCCTTTATTACTCTTAACTCGATCAGAGCGACTCTGTTTATAAGCATTTGTCGCTTTTAGTATCAAACCGTACGTATTCAGATCCTCTTCTGAATATATATAATCGTCAGGTATTTTCATTAAAAGAAGTTCATAAAGTCCAGGTGTACCTTCATACCTTACATTATCGATAGTAATATTATCACCCTAGAAATTAATAGACGAATTACCTATCTTTATCGAATTATCGTCTCCAAAATAAACAAAGTAAGTATGATCGATTTCCTTATTTTTTTCGTTAAATAATTTACGTAAATATAATCTAGGCAATTTACCTGTAACAGCGTTATCAATATAATAATTCGCTCTACTAAGATCAGTAGGTGTTGATAGTACTTCTTGTAATGTCGGCGGTGTTTCATATATTTCCGTAGCACCCTCGTTAACATCCATTTCAGGTGTACTAGTTATCGATCCAATTTTTCTCATTTTAATCGGTGTAATTCCTAATTCTTTTTGTTCTTCTATTTTATTTCCACGAAGTTTATGTTTTTTTAAACGCGTTTCTACATCATCCATTTTTTCATCCGTATCGTAAAGCACATCATGTAAATTTATTAACTTTTTTAAAGGTCGAACTACTGGTTCTAATTGTTTCTCTAATTCCTGTTGTTCGCTGATAGCGCTTTGAGCCAAATTAGCGTGTTTCCGTGTAATATCTTTCCTAATTTGTTTGATCTCTTTCGCGAGTTGTTCACGTTTCGCCCGCGACGTCATCTTGTACAATAATTTATCAATCCTTATGTATCTATATAAATATCGAATCCAATACGATAACGACCGCGACACGTACACTCTCTTTGTCTATTACTAAAAAATGATGTTTACCACGTATCCATGCTTTATTACAAATTTCTTTAAAACAATCAAAACTCATATCCGTGTTAACATGATTGGCAAAAACATGTTTTAAATTTAGTTCATCTTGTCGAAATAAAACTATTAAATTTGCGTTATCTCGTGTCAATTGTTTTGGAATTTTACTATACGACTGGCACAAATAAAAAACATCGATATTATTATGTCTCCACATTGTAAAATAACTTCGTATTGCTACGACAGCATAGAACAATCTACGCGTTTATCGAATTTGCCAGAAAGGTCTCGACGTAAGCGTGTGGTGTACGTGCTACTAGACGCATTTTGCGAGAATTTTCTCGACTGTGCCGGCCTTCGCTCGGGCGCTCGGACTGTGTCAAGGCCGTAGTAATTACGTAGTTCGCGAGAGATAAGACGCAGTTTGGAAGCTTCTGGTGTGTGAGCGTGACTATAAATACATCGGGTAGCTGCCTTAGTTTTTCAGTTCAATGCGAGATTTTTGACTGTGCGGTTCGAGAGTATTAGTGCGATATATTTTACAGAGCGGTTCGAGTTATTACGGTGCACGTTCAAGTAGTTATTAGTGAAGTGTTGCGTTTTATATTCGGACGGTATAATTGTAATACAGTTGAGTTTAATATTAGTGGACATTTTATTGCGTATGAACAATTTCATTTGATTTGTTGTAGACACTGTGTTGTTAATTACGAACTGTTTTACTATAACAATTAAAGGTGTGATTAGTGACTTGATTGGTGTCTTGTAATTATTTTGTTTCCACTGTACCTACGACGATCGAGTAGACCGTCGTAACAATGGTGTCAGAACTGGGATAGAACGGTTAACAGTGGAAACAGCGGACACTTTGTACAAGACGAATGTGAGTCGTAATTAATCGATAAACAATGGATGCCAGTCAGATGATGGAAAATTTACAGGCGCTGCTGTTGCAAGAAGAAAGACGACAAAAAGAAGAACGAAGACAAGAAAGAGAAGAAGCTGAGGAACGTCAGAAAGCACTAATGCTAGAAACAGAAGAAAGACAGGATGAAAAACGTAAGCAAGAAGCAGGTAAAACGGAAGCTCTCTTTGAAGTTATGCAGAAACAGTTGCAAGAACACAGTACCGCAGAATTGGGTATCCTATGAGGTGAGCTTAATAAACAAGTTACTAAAATATCGGAGGTACAAGAATCAATGACATTAAAAATAGCTGAAGTAGAAAAATCTGTCTTGACTGTTGAAGAATCGATGTCTACAAAAATATCTGTTATAGAAGAGTCTGTTTCAAATAAAATATCTGCAGTAGAAAACTCAATGGCAAACATAAGAGAACAAATTAAATGTGAAGTTGAACAGTGCATGAAGATTCAACCAAAACAAATTTCTGAACAGACTGTATCAGTGATCAAGACAGAAAAAGACACAGAAAATAAGTTAACAGAGAAAGTCACTTGCCTGCAGTAGGGACAGTTCATGTCAAAGCTCCAACCTTTGACGGAAGCACTCACTGGGCAACGTACCTCCGCCAATTTCAAGCTGCTGCATGCGCAAATAATTGGACAGAAAAAGACAAGCTGTTTCACTTGTTCTTGCATTAAAAGGACCCGCGGCAGAACTACTACAGAAAGTGCCACCTGACAGCCAGAACATTTATGCCGAGTTGATAAAAGCTCTAGAATTACGCTACGGTGATAAACATTTGCGAGAGGTGTACTACGCTCAGTTGAGAACAAGACGACAACGTTCCGGGGAAAGTCTTCAAGAATTTGAAGCAAGTATCGACAGATTGATTAGATTGGCCTATCCTGAAGCACCAGAAGACTTCCGAATAAGGTTTACGGTGCAGACATTTATTGATGGCATCGGAGATTGTGAACTTCAGCAAGTGTTACGAATGGCAAGACACCGAGATAGCTCAGAAGCTCTTGTTCACGCCCTAGAGTTTGAAGCTGCCAAGTCAGCGACCCGCTACATTAATGGGTTTGTGCCATCACGTTGCAGTCAGAAGATCCCTGTATCACATTACCGTTACGATGGGTGCAGAAAAACAGTGTTGTCGGACAAACAATTCAAAAGTTCAAGAGAGTCGCAACGATTTGAAAAAGACAGAAGACCGAAATGTTACAACTGTGGAAAACGTGGTCATCTACAGGTAGACTGTTGGGAGAAGAAGATACAGAGAGAAGAGACTGATCGCACCAATTGGAGAAGTAAAGGCCCAGAACAGCACACAGTTTCCACGCTACATAAGATCAGTGGAAACTTGATTGTTAGTAGATTTGCGGATGGTAAACCAACATCATTTACAGTTGACACGGGCGCAACAGTCTCCATTGTGCGCCCTGACTTAGTCTGTAACCGCCATCCTCTAATTAGCTCTTGTACAATACAGACTGTGACTGGAAGCCCCGTCAAGGTGCTAGGAAAGGTAGACGTACGTGTACGCATGGGTCTTCTTGAGTTTAGCCACCAAATGCTCGTTGCAGACATTGTCGATGAAGTGATTCTTGGCACGGACATTATGAATGCCTACGGATTCGTTGTGGACTTAAGAGAGAATGTCCTGAAAGTTGGCCAAGAGAAGATAAAGCTTTGCATGGCTAAAATGACAGGGTCTACCAACCATTCGATTAAGCGAGTGGCATTAGTCGAAGAAAAAGTCAACAAGTCTGGTCAAGAGGAAACCTCCCTGTTGCAAGCGGAAATGGAGGAAGAACTAGCAGAGGAAGTACAAATAAGTATAACGACAAAAGAAGTGATTGGAGAGCCAACTATGGGTGTCGAGACAAAACTCTTGCTTGTTCCTGAGCTGATAGAAGCGGCCGAGGGTAAAGTGGCTGAAGATGAGGTTACGCAAGAGGTTGTTGACGAGAACCAAACAAACTTGGATCAGCCAGTGGTATTTAGGTCATTAGTACATGACGCAACGAGAGTGATTCCAGCGAAGCTAGTGGTTGCGCGAAAGATTCGCATTCCTGGGAACGTGATGTTCGGATCACACGAGACTGAATTCGAAGAACGGGAAAATTATCCTTCGCAAGGATGGCCACCCAGATCGCCTGGTCGAGTATTACTTCGAAGACGCTTTGCCAGTTCGGGACGAACAGGCTTAAGGAGGGGGCAGTGCTACGACAGCATAGAACAATCTACGCGTTTATCGAATGTGCCAGAAAGGTCTCGGACGTAAGCGTGTGGTGTACGTGCTACTAGACGCATTTTGCGAGAATTTTCTCGACTGTGCCGGCCTTCGCTCCGGCGCTCGGACTGTGTCAAGGCCGTAGTAATTACGTAGTTCGCGAGAGATAAGACGCAGTTTGGAAGCTTCTGGTGTGTGAGCGTGACTATAAATACATCGGGTAGCGGCCTTAGTTTTTCAGTTCAATGCGAGATTTTTGACTGTGCGGTTCGAGAGTATTAGTGCGATATATTTACAGAGCGGTTCGAGTTATTACGGTGCACGTTCAAGTAGTTATTAGTGAAGTGTTGCGTTTTATATTCGGACGGTATAATTGTAATACAGTTGAGTTTAATATTAGTGGACATTTTATTGCGTATGAACAATTTTCATTTGATTTGTTGTAGACACTGTGTTGTTAATTACGAACTGTTTTACTATAACAATTAAAGGTGTGACTAGTGACTTGATTGGTGTCTTGTAATTATTTTGTTTCCACTGTACCTACGACGATCGAGTAGACCGTCGTAACAGTATATTATACTGACGTTCACAAGCTATATCGTCAAAAATTATTACAGAATTAGGTTTAGCTTCATTTGGATGTATAACCTCGTCATTATCTGTAAACGTATGATAACCTATAAACGGTATTTTTGAAAACACTCTATTTAAAAACTTGTACTTAGGTTGATACAACTATTTTGAAAACACAAATATTTTCAAAACATAATCCGTTCAGATCGAATAACAAATTAAGTATTAAATTAGCTTTTCCATGTCTGATGAACCTGTAATTAAACATCTAATATTATCTGGTAATAATTTACTATGTTTTTTCTCTTTTTCTTCATATCCCTACAAGTATAAACAATCGTATCAATATCGCGAATATTTATTTTATGTTTCTGCCGTTTAAGCTTCATCACTGATGTCTATTTTTTTTTACACACGTTATTATATAATATTATTTCTATTAATCTAACTATCATGTGATTTATCATAACCCAACCAACGTACAAGTACTTTCTCACCTTTACGTTTTAAAATTTTTCAATTAAATATACGTCACCGAATTTTGTTTTACTTATTTCTTGTTCATAAAAACCACCTTCTAATATATTACCTTTATCATCCTTCAGAATATACGTTCTCGGTGCTGTAGATTTACCGTTGTAAATAGTAAATAACTCGTTTGTCCAGTTAGGAAGGTAGCCTTTAGCACCCAGCTTTACATTGTTTACGTGTCGACGAACTCCGAATGTTTATGTTTACGTTTGTTACTGGGTCAGCGTGTCGATCGCCGCGTTATCGGAAAGAAAACAACGAGCACGTGGTCGCTTATCGGCGGCTACGTAGGTTGAGGTGGCAAAAAATCGACTTATCGGCGAGAAAAAAAATGTAAACATAAATAAAACGGGGTTCGGTGACACCTGTTATCAGCGGCTATGTAGGTTAAGGCGGGGGTGGGGAGGATAAAAAGAATGTAAGCTTTTAATAATACAATTTATTACACTCTTCACAACATCGAAATATTTCTCAATACAAAAATTCAAGCCATATCAATTTGAAGGTTATAGGTTATCCGTCGACTTCGGCGTAAACAAGCGTCAACACAATTAATATACATAACATAGTCATCGCACAAAAAAAAACAATGACTTTAATTATCCTGTTATCACAAAACAGGATTATTTGTTCCAACCATATCAATTTGAAGGTTATAGGTTATCCGTCGACTTCGGCGTAAACAAGCGTCAACACAGTTAATATACATAACATAGTCATCGCACAAAACACACATCAACTGTATTTTTATAAATTTTATTTACAAACTGAACTTTTATTCTTCTTCATCAATATTATTATCGATTATTTTTCGATATCGATTGGTCTTTCTTTTGAATTATCAATTGTAATATTAATTCTTCCAATTTGTATAGTACATCATCATTTACACATTTCAATCCGAATATCGATAGATTATTTTTTTCTGTTCTAACTAACCCACCCGTAAATTCATTAAAGTCATACACAGTGTTATTCTTAAAAAAGTATAATTACCATCAGAAAATCTAAATGATGAATCGATTTTAGGCGGTATTCCAGGAAATGTTTCGGATATATAACCCCATGATTTAGTAGTGAACATACACTCATTGACTTCTCTATAATAATTATCATCATGAAATTTATAAGTTTTACCTGTATAACTGTTGAATACCGTATGTAAATTATTCGGTTGTATGTTAAATAAAGACTGGATATGCTTCGGATAACCATGACTTAATTTAAGACTCATTAAATCAAACATGAATACCAAAGAATCTATAAACATAACTATCTCACCAGATGGTCGTTGATATACAGCTAAAATTTTTGTGAAGTTTCTTGGAAGAAACGTTAACCAATGTTTTATTATAAGCGGTTTGGTGTATATCATCTCTGCCGGATTTAATATCCACAACCATTTTTCATGTAATATATGTAACCGTTTATCAGCAATTAAAAATAAATTAATATTTTTAAAATTACAAAGATCAATTTTATTTGTATCTATAGGATGCTCGTCTTCTATCTTTGGTACTGAAGAAGATGGCGACACCGGTATGAAAGATGTTATAAAAGTGTTTTGTGTCTTACCATACAAATTTTGAATGGCTAAAACATCATCATCACCTAACTCGATTTTACCATTGTAATAAGCATACATTACAGAATCTGATACATCTGAATGTGATAAACCTATAACATGACCGATTTTATGTATTAAAGTTGCATACAAACTTGTTTGGTCAAGAGGAACAACTTTGTCAGTCGAATATGACCACTTTTCATCTTCATCAATATGAATTTCTCGCCTTGAATTATTATAATCAGGAAAATATGCATGTGCTAATGTTCCACCTTTACCGTCAAACGTCCTCGTACATTGCCACGATTCTTTTTGCATCATATGTTTCAATCGTTTATTAGAAATTAAAATATCTGTATTTACTCTATCATGTTTAAAACGTATACCAGACTTTTCCTCCCATACTGCAAAAGCTTGTTTAGTCAATTCTAACACCTCTTGATTCGCTAAATAATAATTCCATGTTACTTCAGGCTTGTTCCATTTAAAACTGGATACTCGATAATCGAAAATAATATCACTATTACCGCACCTAGTTTTCAATATTAAATTTATAGTTTCATTATTTAACTCACCATCAGTAGGTAATTTATAGTATTCTTTAAATATAAGTAACGCGTTAGTAATAGCTGATTCATTTACCGCTTGCAACGAAGATTCATCATCTGTTTGAAGATAACCATATTCATATAAATATCGCTTGACTTTATCCACTTCAATCTGTGTTGTATTATCGGCTAAGAATTTATTAGTAATACTTGATCACATTTTATCCATAATGTTAAACAAAATATTACAGATTTAAGCGGCGTCATAGTTTCTGATTGTACTTTACAATGACAAATACCAAACAAAATCGTTAATATTTATAAAAGAATATGTTATTATCCCTTCTCCTAAATATTTATAAATATTTGTTTACAAACAAACGCGCTCCGTGTCGACGAACTCCGAATGTTTATGTTTACGTTTCAAGAAGCGTGCGGCGTCAACGAACGCCGTCCGTCTGTGTTTACGTTTTTTTACTGCGTGTCCCAGCTTTACATTGTTTACGTGCGAGTGTGTCGACGAACTCCGAATGTTTATGTTTACGTTTCTTACTGGGTCAGCGTGTCCGTGTTTACGTTTTTTTACTGCGTGTCCCAGCTTTACATTGTTTACGTGTCGACGAACTCCAAATGTTTATGTTTACGTTTGTTACTGGGTCAGCGTGTCGATCGCCGCGTTATCGGAAAGTAAACAACGAGCACGTGGTCGCTTATCAGCGGTTACGTAGGTTGAGGTGGCAAAAAATCGACTTATCGGCGAGAAAAGAAAATGTAAACATAGATAAAAAAATGTAAACATAAAAAACGGGGTTCGGTGACACCGGTTATCAGCGGCTATGTAAGTTAAGGCGGGGTGGGTGTGGCTGTCCCAGAACCAACCTTTTATTACTACTGACGTAACGCATTGAAAGATCAATAAACTGCTTTTGGAGAACAAGTAGGAATGCGAATAAGAGACCTTCCATCACCACATGCCCAAAAAATAGTGAAACATCTTATCACCACTACTTTATTTGAGGCAGAGATGTTTAAATATGACACTCCCAATTCATTCGCCCCTCCACCTTATTCACAGCCTACTTACATTTTACCCCACTTTCCACAGTGACCATTATCTTCCCCTACAGTACCTGAATCTATTCCTGGTTCCTCTCCACTTCCACAACATCCTTGGAATCTCGGTCGAATGTCGGCGAGCTATTAAACCCAACAGCCAGTGACAAGTCCCACCCACTTTTCTCAGGGGTGTACTGACAGTGATTCCGTCGACAATATTTTGATGGAGTTATAGTTATTCAAATTTACAAAATTTCAATTTCCATTTTACAAGAAGTATAAAAAGTCTTGTGCTGTATATATGTTTTTTTTCATCACATTTGTGCAAGATATTACATAATAAATGTTTTCCTTTTTAATAGATACTTTTATTTATTCGTACCTTAATGTAACCTTGTAAAACGCTGACTGGCATCACAAATATCCGGAATGATTTTTGAAATTATTTGATTCGAAATCTTGAACATGTAACTTAACGAATGGTAGGACTCTTCCGTCGCTAGGAATCGCAAAGTAACTGCTAGACGTTCATCGGCAGAAATAGTTCTTCTGAATGACGTATCTTCCTTCTTGATTTTTGGTGCAATCAAATTCAGAAGAACTTCAAAATCACTACTTTTCATCCGACAAACGATTTTGAAACCACATCCAGATCTGTACTCGAGATTCAATTCGTCCAAATCGTCCAATAGTAAATCATTCATTAAGTCACTTGTTCCATATCGTGGTCTACTTTGAAGACTTGGACGTATCGAGAACCGTCGTCTGCGCCGTTGGCGATGTTTTTCTTCACTGTATACTATGATAAAAGCAGCAGAAGCGATTAGTGCATCCTCCTCGGTGAACATTGGGCGACTAAATGCCAACACAGATCTGAACGTTTCTTATTTTCACTACAGCCACTTGGCTTTGCCAACTGGCCTTGCCAATTATCATACAGCTGCATAGTGTGGACGCGCCTTTACACGACTACTCTACCGCCATCGAGGCCCACTACAGTGTAAGGCGGCGAAGGTATAAATACTGGCTTTCGAGACGGCAGGTTCAGTTTAGACGTCTAGTGTATTCGTAAAACGGGATTTCCATGGAAACGTGCCGAAAATAATTGGCAACTTTTAGTAGAGAAATACGACGTAAAATTCTAAATTTAAATTCTAAGAAACTTAAGAATTGATTATATACGAAAGACACGACAATACAGTGAAGAACGGCGGCCCATAGCATAGACAGGAGAAACTTATTATCACAGCTCAACGTCAGTTAGGCCTACAAAAACGTGGAGAGACAATGAAAAAAGACGCCTGAAAACTCCAATAAGGAAAGGACGGGGGGGTTGTAGTTCATGCTGGTGGTGAAACCGTGTTAATATCTAATGCGCTCTTAATTTTTAAATTGGGTTCCAAAAAAGGCGATTATCACAACGACATTACTACGAAAATTATGAAGAGTGGATAAATGAAATCCTTACGCCGAATTTGAATAAGAATATTGTAATAGTAATAGATAATGCCTCCTACCATAATGTACAAATAAATCCACCTACAATATCATTCACAAAAAAGCCAGATATGATAATCTGTTTAGTTAACCATGGCATTCCTTGTATCCATCTACGTTAAAACCTGTGCTCTATGTACTAATTAAACTAAATAAACCAACATAAAAAACTTTTGAAATAGATGCAATTTTGACAAACCGTTTTACGATTTTCACACTATCACACGGATCTTAAACCTATAGAACTGATTTTGCCAACCGTGAAGGACAGTGTTAAAAGAAAAAACTTCAATTTTTCTGTTGATAGTGTTATAAATTAGCGAAAAAGGAACTTGATTGTCTTTCTATTTGTGTAGTCCGCAGAGTGGACATCAATATGTGACCACGTTATGAAAATATAAAATTACTACGTGAGATCAGACCAAGTATTGGATAATGTAACAGATAGTCTCGAAATAAGGCCTATTATAGGAGGGGATAGTGATAGTCACAGTAATATTAGTGATATAGAAAAACTGATCTAAATAATATTTATAATCGCATGTAAGTAAATGTACTTTATATTACTTAAATAGTTATAGTCTAATTGGTTGCATTAATATCGCCTCTCCTGCTGTTCATGGGTAACTTACATCTGAATTAAAATTTTAATTCGGTAAATGTATTTAGTAATATAGCTAAAAAGTGCTGCGAATTAAATGTAGAAACTAAATACATAAAAAACATAAAAAATTAAAACAATTTAAGAAATTACAAAATTCGTAGACAATAGCAAAATTAATGGGCTAAATAAAATTGTAAAAATAATAAAAAAATAATTGTGAACTGATAAGGCAGTATAGCAGGTTTACTTCACCTGTCATTATCAGAAATATCAGTTTTTAAATTGGTTTGAGTACTGATGTAGGGAAAAACGTAAATTTTACTATTTTATTTAATCTCGAATAAAGAAGCATAACTTCGGCACATTAGGTATATAAAGATGTAATTCGCCTGAAAGTAAATTATTTATCTGCCTAAAACTTACGTCTTACTCATCATTCAGAGATCAAGCTAAAATGTTCTACTGCGATAGTGCCATTTTGAACTCAACGTGTATTAGACTACGCTGTTCCCGCCTTCTCCCTACTACAACCCGCGCAACTTCTTCATGTCTCTTTATTTTAACTATAACACCATAAATATTTATTCTTTTTACTTATTAGTCAGTTACGTCGTAAATGAACAATCCATTACATGACCATGGATCATGACAACGAAAAGTGATGAAAATGGTAAGTTATTACAATGGAATAATAATGACTTTCGTTGATTTATGCTGCAGAGGAGGATTTCTGCCGTTTTCTTATTTATAAGTCATTTATATAATCCCGCTAGCCTTCCTGAATAGTCATCTGCGCCGACCCAATGCATGAATTACCCCCACTTACAAGTATAGCTAAGTTATCTAGAGACAAGAGAGGGGAGAAAACGCGATAACGTTCACTGTCTCTCTTCCATATTATTTCCCTCTCTGTCACACACATGCTTCCTTTGTTCTCGCCAGTCTTGTTCCAACCGATGTTCACCACGCTATGAAACACTACACAAAACTGTTCTGCGCATGTGCGAAGTGAATGAAAATTTTGTTAGCCTCGCAACGAGGTGTTTTTCTACTGCGCATCGAGACCCGAGCGTTCAATTTACATTGTCCTGCCTCTACCAAATTATTTTACTTGAATTCATATTTTTCTCAATTAAGGTTTTAGCAGCTGATACTTAATTACGCATAGTAAATAAAAAAATGCATGGCAAGAGACGTGGGTAAGTATTTGTAAAAGGGTAGTAACGGTCATGTACTTCGCTTGTGACAAGAACTGAAGTTTATGAGATTCCAATAATTCGACTTGCGTATCCCAGTAATTATTACAAATTTGCGTATGGTATAAAACGATCTTAGTTTCCAGTCTCATTCAGTGGCACAACAGAAATCCAAGGCAAAATCATTCGTAGCTTTAAAAAATTCAACATTTTCAAACTGTACTTTAAGTATGAGGTACATGAGATGCCGATTATAAGAAATTTTAATTCTGGTTGCTGGCAATGTACACACACACACACACACCAGTTCGTTTTCTGCCCATACAGTTAACAGTCACTCCAACGAATATTATCATTAACTTTAAACATTCATATATAGTTCAAGTGTCTAAAAAATAGTCTTATTCATAGTCAGTTATAAGGAGAAATAAGCATTCTCTGATAAGAATATAAGTCTTAAGTATTGTGTGTTCTTAGTTCCAACTGCAGGTGTTGTGTTATTGCTGGGAAGGGAAGACCGTGTCACACATATACTAACAGTCATTTGATATAACGATAACCATCTTTTGGATTAATGATTTGCCTAATTGTCCTGAATGATTAGGAATCAAACAATAACAACTATCTAATCAGTAAAGTTACTAGAGGATCATGTAACTTTCAAGATCAAATTATAACACAAAATTTCTATTTTTATAAAATTTCTATGTTCAATGATAAGAGACGTTCTAAATGTAGTCTTCGAAAGAGACTGAAAAAAGTCGAAAATTAACAGATTCGTACATTTAATTTTAGTGCATACGAATACACGTAAGAGAAAACATGTCCAGGAAGGTCGTATGCTTCGTGTAAAGTCTATTCGGGTAACTTGACGAGTAGCCTTACTGTAAACTCAGGTGCATACCTTACCTATAAGAGCGTAAACAGCAACGAAGTCTGAGATGTCCCGTCGATGTAGTCAATCGTTAACTCCTACTGACCAGTCGTAGTTAGTTTTTGAATTAAATTAAAACTTTTCCAACACGAGAATGTGCGTGTTTGTGGTTTGTACAAAACTTTAGATATTTTGGTAAAATAATCTTTTGCTATTAATCTAGAGGTCACGGGTCCGATTTCCGAGAACCAAAAAGTGAAGGTGCTTTTTGTTTAGCAGCACCCTGGACGACTTTGAATAAGTACCTAGGGTAATACTAGGCGACTGAAGCTAGTACTGGTCACACTATCTCCCTTACATGACTTGTGACTTAAGTTAGGCAGCCTACCCTATATTTCTAAATTAATTTGACTATACACAAATCAATCTGTTACTGTTTATATAATACAACGCAAATTGCAGAACAGATAGGCAGAAAGAAAATCTAAACGCAGAAAATCAAGTTATAATTTTATCTTATCGCATGAATGATAAGTAAATATATGGCGAACAGCAGTCTTCTTTCTCGTGCCAAGCCCTCTCCTTGGATTCAGTGGACTGACTCGGTGAAATACTTGCGTGTTCAGCTTGGTACCTGGACCCCCGCTTAAACTTCAACGACCACATGACCGATTCCCTAAACAAGACTTGTCGCGTCAGAGCCAAGCTCTTCCCCATGCTTTCATGTAACAGCCGTCTGTCTGTCCGCACCAAACTGACATTGTATGTGCCGTTCCTTCAAACAGTACTGGTCGACTTGGAATAAATACCTAGGGTAACTCCTTGGGGACTGAAGCTAGTACCACACTATCTGCCTTGTACGACGTATGGCTTAAGTTAGGCAGCCTACCCTACCTCTGCTAAATGAATTTGACGATACACAAAGTAGTCTGTTATTGTTTGAATGATGCAACGAAAATTGTAGAACATAGCTTGTAGCTTGTATCTGATGGGGCTAAGACCCCTGCATGGTAGCAGCAGCGCCCGGAGTGACTCCTCTAATGACTGCAAGTATCATTCTCTCTTAAGGCGTTAAGTTTTTCAAGGTCGTGTTGTTGAGGATGGGTGTGCTCATATTGTTTTGTAGGTAGGGGGAGGGAATCTCTGCAAGTGAGGTACTCAGCTGATCGTTTTAGGTGTGACCAAATGGCCTGAACCAGTGTGACGCGCCCGAGTAACAGCGGGGATACCTCCCGGTACATTTTAGGACTGGTTGGTCATCGCTGCTGCCTTCGATGCCCCCCCCCCCGACCGCTCAGCGGTGTTCTGCCCATACCAGCTCGTGTATCCGGGGCAGGCGACTCATAAAAGCAGGCTCTTGCACAACTACCATGAGTCATGAGACAGCTTCGCCGAGTCCACGAGCGGCTAAGACAGTCATTCAGGACGTTCGGGATTCAGGATTATGTTTGGTGGGTTTCTGTGAGAGGTATTGGCTTCCTCAGGAGAAGGCCCCTACGTAGAAGACTATGGGGGCCGTCCAGGAGACGAAGACGCTTTTGTGTGGGGTGAATTGTTCCTCGACGGAGTTAGCAAAGACCTCGGCCTTGCCTTCCGGCGAATGAACAACACACGACAGGGACTCTAGGGGGTTATGCCGAGGAGACGACTAGCAGCCTCCCAAATCGGGAGGCATCGAGATAGTCGTCCAGCGGTGCTGATTGACATATTACAGAAGTTGTTTGACGTAATCAGACTAACGGCGATACTGCCGCTTAACAGCGGGATCGCGAGAGTTTTGCGGGATCCGCCGTAGGCGTCGCTGCTGGCGGATGGCTTCGTGGACTTTGTCGGGGAGTTGAGACTTCCTACGATGCGCTGGTACTGTGTAGGAGTGCTTGTCCCTGAATACGAGCGACTTGGCGTTTCAGCTCCCATTTATTGGGTGCCGGGACCTCTGAGGCTGACGGGAACATGCGGCACACCTCGTCGTGGTAAGAGCGCCAATTGACTCTCTTAAGCGGACGGATCCTTACCGTTCATGTCTCTGATTACAATGGTAGAGATGTTGTGGTCGAGGAGCGAGTAAAACGCCTGGGTGTTTGGTACCAGGCCAGGTCTGTTGTAGACGGAGACATCCGAAGCTTTGTTTCCGCTACGCTGATAGGGACCGTGGTTGCTTCAATATGGGTAGTCTGCGGATTAGGCAGGTGCCTGTGTGATAGGCGCCTGTGGACTAGAACCCGCCAGAGGCAGGAGTGTTTTTTTGGAATTTGTCGGTCTGTCCGATATGTGGTGTAAGCTGGTAGGTTAAATCGGTTATGCGGGCGTAGAAGAAGCGGTCGGAAGAAATTTGAGAGGTAGACATGCGCCCTCCCAAAGTGGGTAGGGAACACAGACCTAGCAGTGCGGTAATGTACGGCTTCGTTGTATACCGAACTAAGTGCAATGTCCGGTGTCCTCCGTACTCTTTATCTCGGAGGTGTCCAAGGTCGGTTACGAGTGGTGGGGCCTTCCAAGAATCTCTCGAGGCTGTGCTAACAAGGATGCTAGAGATCCGACGTCCGAGTAGCGGAGTCCTGAAGAGTCTATACGGAAACCAGGTCCCACGCAGTTGCTCAGGTCCAGTCCTTGAGGCAGTCGGCATATGTAGGCTGGTCTTGAAGTCATCCTGGTGTCGATGGTTTTTGGAACGTGCTGTCCAAATGGATGGTCGAGACCTAGATGCTTCCTCTTCGAAGGTTGGAATGTCTCTTTTCCCCTCCCTTACGCAGAATAGATAGGGCGAAATAAGATCTAAACGCTCAAAATCAAGTTCTAAGTTTAGGTAATGAATGAAAAGTAAACATGTGGCGCCCAGCAGTCCGTCCCCACGTGCCAGCCCTCTATTTAGAGGGGGAACCCATTCAACGGACTGACTCGAAGTACCTGGGTGTTCGGCTAGGTACCTGGACCGCTGCCTAAAACCCAACGACCACGTGACCGATTTCCTAAGCAAGGTTCGTGTCGCCAGAGCCAACCTCTTCATATAACAGCTGCCTGGCTGACCGCACCAAACTCACATTGTATCTGCTGTTCCTTCAAACAGTATTCACGTATGCGGCGCGCGCTTGTGGCCTCTCCTGCCGGCCACTAACAGGCGAAAACTGTCAGCCTTCCAAAATCGCACCCTCCGGTTCCTCTCGTGGCATGTCATAAATTATGAACTCCATCGGAGTCTTCGACTTCCTACCCTGGAAGTTTTCATTTGGTCCCTGGTGACCACTTTGTCCTCTTCCCATTACCTTCGTCAGCTGCTAGATGATCGCCGATAAGTTTCACATGATCCCTACAGAACCACCTAACACAATCCTGAGCATCCTTGAATCGTACCTGACGCAAGCCAGGAAACTGCCTAAGGCGGTGGCGGTAGCTTGCCGACGCTAGGTTTGCAAAGTAGCGTTTGCCGGAGAAGTCAGACAGATAGTTTTCTTTACCACAATTAGCACCTGTTTGCTACGTCGGATGGGCTGAAACCTGGACAAGGGAAACCACGAGGTGTGCAAATGCCTGATTTCTGAAGCCATACGTCCTGGCGTGGCAACCCATCGTTACGGTCGACTCGCTTACGGGCAGTCGAGGCCGGGCGATACGTTAGGGAGCGTAGAGATAGCCTGAAGCAAACTTTCCAAACCTTCCTTCTACACGTCAATCGAGTGTAGGAGGATCGCACTCTAATTCATCGGCCTACGGCCCGGGCAATGCACACAAACCAGGGCGCAAGACGCCCAGTGCATCATCTGTCTGTCTGTAACACCACAATGACTGTGAGTATAACTAAGAAGTATTGTTGAAGTATTGTTAAAGAGGCGTTGTTTAATCACAAAAATTATAATACAGTGCACGCCGCTTATTGTGATCACTTTAGGACATAGCTAGCCTGATAACACTAACCGATTGATAACAATGAACGAAAGAACCAAGTAGAACTTTGGAAAGTTGTTTATTCACTTGCTAGTACACTACATACAGTATAATGAAACGTAGTACAGTACAACAAAAACTTACATGTAGGCCAACTGTATCGACATCAATTAAAAAAGTCTTTTATTGTTGTTTGCCTCTGGTTTTCACTCAATAGATCATTAATAAAGCGTTCATACTCATAATGTTTCTGAAAATCTACTGACCTGTGCTGGACACCCCATCGTAACACTTTTAACGCCTCTCTCATTTCAGCGTTTGTTGGAGGTTGAGGAGGTTCAGTAGCATCATCATCTTCTGCTTCAGCCTCTTCTTCTCCCACTTGTGAGTCTGAGGATGTGGTAGCTTCACACACGTCGTCTTCTGTCGGTCTAGCAACAACAATTATGTCTTCGTCGATCTCCATCCATTCTTGAAATTCGTCTACAGTCATGTCTAATGGACGAATGTCTGCTGTATCTTCAGATTCTGGGACCTGTTTTGAAAATCCTCCATGCTTGAAGCAGTTCCGAATCATACTTCCTGAGACATTGTTCCATGACATGGCCAGGAGATGCAGGGCCTCAAGAACATTGGTTTGTTTTGCAAGGTCATTTGCACTGTTCTTTTGTATTCTCCGTTTTCTAGGATTCTTGTGCGCATCTCATGGCGATAATATCCCTTTACGGTTCGAATGATCCCCTGGTCGCATGGTTGTATCAATGAAGTCATGTTGGCAGGTAAGAACACAAGATTGATGTTCTTTAACTCACAGTTTACATTGTGTGCTGTATATCCCATTTTAATAGCCATTCTTTGAATATTAATGCAGTCATCCATGCATTAGAGTTTGAATGATAGTCTACTGGAAATTTCTTCACACCTTTAAAGCATCGTGGGTTCTTGCTTTTGCCAATTACCAGAATCCTTTCTTTGTCACCATTCATATTTACGCAGCACGAGACAGTTAACCGTCCTTTGGATGTCTTACACCCTTTAGCACTTTCATTCTTGAACAAATAAGTATGCTCAGGCAAGGCGCGATAATACAGTCCGGTCTCGTCTGCATTAAACACACAATCCGGAGAGTACATGGATATAATTTTTGGCCACTCCTCTTCTATCATAGGTATGTTCTTCTATAATATGATATCCTCTTCTTGATACAAGTTTATGATGCATCATACTTTTAAACTGCTACGTACCACCACAAGCAGTTCAAGTTCCTCTTACACTGGCTGTTGAAACATCACTAGACTACTAACTTCTATATATTTAATAAATAAGAAACGGATCTAAAAGGCTGGTTTCGAAAACATAAATTAAATTTCCTGAGTACTTATTTCACCAAGTTTTTGGCTAAAGTTTTACCCACACTAACTCGTTTATAGTAATTCTTAGCTGTAGCTTGTTTAAAACGCTGACACTACTTGCTTTTCAGACACCAAGTACGGTGGCAAATAATTTTTTTTTTAATGTCAGTTAATCAAGGATTTAACGTATATTACGTGTGTGTTCATGTTCGTCTGATAATACAAAAATCCTTTTCCTTGGTTTTTAATCCTTAAAATAATGTAATATTCATGTTGAATGCGGTATCCAAGTCACTTGTACGAATTAATAACTAAATTACCTTAAATTGTCCGCCTTGTGATTTCTTATAATTTTTCTATGACGCGTTTCAGAGCTTATGCTCCATCATCAGATACAGATTAAAATAAAACTATCACTCTTACCGAGGTCGTTACATAATATAAAATGTCAAAACTTTTTGCATATGAACAGCGCGCGGAAGTAGGGTGCGCACCCGTTCACTTTCAATTTGCCACTGAGCGGTCGCTACCTTATCTTAGTACCGACGAGCAGTTTCAGGGCCGTATCGTACAAGTGGTTTGAAGCAAAGTTTAGTTGATCATTCAACACGCAATCGCGAATGCTTGGGTCGGCGTATGCACTATAAATTTCGAACTCCTCCAAGGCATTCATGAACCGACCCTTCTTATATACATGTAACGGAATAAAGTTGGAATTGAAGTCTGTATAGTTGTGATTATGTAAAGTTATGTGCCGGGCGTAGTTAGATTTAATGCTGTTAATATTACTATTTTTTGGTATATGTTCTCGAAAACGCTTAAAGAAACCTCTCCCAGTTTGTCCAATGTAGAAACTATTGAAATCATTGCATAGTAGTTTATATATTCGTGTTTTTTCTACCGGGGGTATGTGTTTTTTTGGTCTTAGAATATTTAGTAATTTATTATTGGTTCTGAACGAGATATTAAAACCAATATTGTTCAACACAGATGACAAAACCTTAGGCATTACGCTTGTGTAATTAGTTGATATAAACATTTTTTGTGCGTTATTGTTCGTTCGTGGTTTAAATTTGTTTCTTTCATGCTTTTTTAACAGTTTGTCTATGGTCAAACTACTGTACCCATTAGCAACCGCGATGTGTTTTGTAGTATTTAGTTCATCCCGAAAGTTATTATCATCTAGAGGAATTGTTAATAACCTGTTAATAAAACTATTATACGCCGCCATTTTCTGCGAATATGGGTGATGAGAGTCCGCGTGTATTGTAATGTAGGCTTCCTATAAATGTTGAACTTTAGCTTATTTACCTGTCCGGTGATAGTTAAATCTAGAAAATTTAATCTATTGTCAACTTCGGTTTCGAGTGGGAATTGGATCCTACTATTTATTTTATTTAAACAATTTTTGAACAGCTCGATCTGTCTTGTAGTACCATCAAAAATGAAAAAAGTATCGTCTACATACCGTGCATAAAATATTATTTTCTTTGCATATATATTATTATTTAACATGTGCGTGTTCTCATAAAAATTCAAATAAATATCAGCTAACAGGCCGGAGAGGGGTGAGCCCATGACAAGTCCATCATCTAGAGCAGGGATTCTCAACCTTTTTGTGATTGAGAGCACCTTTCATAATCCGGGGCAAGTGGGAGAGCACCATGAAAATTTAATAATAATAATAATAATAATAATAAATACACTCACAAGGCTAATGAGATCCTTGGGCCTGAATGTTACTCAGAATTTCACTAATATCTAAGGAGAAGTCGCTTGCAGCCACACGTAAACAGTCCTCCAAATGTGAGTCATTTAATCTTGATCGTGCTTTGTTCTTGATGTATTTCATTAATGAAAAACATTTTTCACACAGGTAGGTTGTCCCAAACATTGCCAAGCATTTGAGAGAAGCATTTCGCAATGTCGGAAATTTCATTGTATCATTTGCACCCCAGAAATCTGTGATCCTTTCGTTTTCGAAAAGATATTTTAAGGCTTGAGAGGACTGGAACTCTAATAATTCAAGTTCCGCGCGAGCAAGATTGTGCTGTTGAATAATCTGAATTTTTCTGAGAGAGTCCACATTGAATTGAAACGGATTGAGCACCATATTAAACAACGGCTCACTTTCTTGGAGTACATGAAAACGTGTAGCACACTCTTTCAACAGATCTTGAATTGCCAGAACGACAATTTTAGGACACTCCGAGTGGGGACGACCAAGACTCGAACTGTATGTGCCACTTCAGGAAAATGAACCAAGTCATTTTTACTTGCCGTCCCGAGGAATCTTTGTAACTTTAATCGAAAGGAAAATATAATTTCTTTCAGTTCACAAATTGTGTTTTTCTGACCCTGAAGACGTTTGTTCAGCTCGGTGAGATATTGAAATAGGTCTACCATGAAAGCAATATTGATCTTGAAATCATCCCCGAATATTTCTGGAAAATTAGTGACATAATCGTTGGCAGAAATAAATGTTTTGATTTCTTCGAAAACTTTCCAGACCCTTGTAATTGCTTCCCCGCGACTTAGCCAACGAACATCCGCATGTAGGATTAGTTCTGAATGTGGCGCTGATAAATCATGCAAGAAGACTTTTAGTAAGGGTTTATTCAGGGGTTTAGAAACCAAAAAGTTGATCAACTTGACTATCAGTTTTAACTGTTCTGAAATTTCAGGAACAGATATAAGATGACTGGCTAAATTTTCAACGTGAATTAAACAATGATAGTGAACAAAGAGAGGAAAATGTTCATCATTTTTCAGAAGAGCGACAAATCCTTTATTTTTACCTACCATGGAAGGTGCGCCATCAGTAACCACACACACGAGCTTTGATAAGTCAATGCCAATAGGTATTAGGAAATTCGCGACAGCGTTGTAAATGTCTTGCCCCGTAGTTGTACCCGGGAGCGGTAAAATTGTTAAAAAGAAATCTTCTACAATTCCCACATTATCTATACAACGTACAAAGCACGCCAATTGTGCTACAGAAGCAATGTCTGTTGATTCGTCAACAGCAAGAGAAAAATAACTACATTCAGAAAGTTTCTGGAGTGATTTTTGTTTAATTTGAGCCGCGATGAGGTCAACGCGCCTGGCAATAATGTCATTACTAAGTGGCACATTTTTTTGCCGCATTAATCAAAACACTTCTGTATTTCTCAGGTATACTTTCAGCGAGAGTTGTCACTGCGGAAACTATGCACACCTTCACAATTTCTCCACTTCTAAATGGCATCCCATGCTGAACAAGTTTATGAGACACAGACACAGACACTTCGGTTGAAAGTTTGTTAACAGAACTATTAACATTAAATGAAAAAGACTTCTGTTGACGTTGGAGTTGTGATTTTAACTCTTTGATTTTATGTATCCTTGGATCTGATCCCGTGGGATATTGATCAGAAAACGCACTATGATGAGTTTCATAATGTCTTTGACAATTTGCTTTTCTGAAACCCGATAAAGCTGCATGACACAAAACCCAAATAACTCCGGTATTCTCGTCATTAGTGACCACCAAAAAATCTGTCTCCCAGTTACCTTGAAAAGAATACAGTTTCTTTCTTTTTGCTTCTACTTTTGTTGGAATCTTGGGTTGATGAAGAAGGAAACTTAGGTATCGATTCTTCACTACGTTTTCGTATTACAAATTTATCCATGTCTCTTTTTTAAGAACGTTCACAACACACTTCGAGGCGAAAGGAAAATTGCAAGCTGACAATAATTACGCGTATTTCACAAATAACAGAACAGCAATACTACAACCAAAATACGTCACAAAGCTGGTGTACACCGCTACACTATGTCACTCCAGTCACAATCTAAATAAAACTGATAAATCAACAACACATCTAATTTCTGCTTTCCGTGCCCTCAAACGGGATGGGAAGAAAGTAGTGGCCATAGAGGTATATAGATAGAGGGGGCAAAGTATAGGCGCTCATGTAAGTGGAAATGTCCACGCAGAAACATTCATAGAGGTCATTTCTATCCTTGTGTACTGACGCATGCGCGAGAGTGGAACTCGCGCGGATCAGCTGATTCAGCATCAGTTCAGCGTTAGAGGCAGACAAGGACAGAAATGACCCCTACGTGATTCCATCTCTCTTTTCCATCCGGACGGTTTCTCAGCCAGTTCACCACCTCTATCTATATACCTCTATGGTAGTGGCTGCTCTTAAAGTCTCATTGACAAATTTCGAAATTTCTATTTAAAATCTGAAAATTGATTGGTTGAGCTAAGTGTAAAATGCTACGTGACTATTTCTGTGAGAACGTACTTAAAGCTGCCAAGTTTAGGGATTTCGGAAAATAAAATTAAAATATTTTGAATAACCGCTTCTTTTGAGGGTACTAGTACGTGTTTAACAGCCCATTTACAAGATGAGACAACCTGGCGCCTACAGTAATAAACCCCTCGTAGGCTGTCTCTGCCTTTTAAAGCTGCAAACAATAGAGTCGGTATCGGCTTGTAAACTACGGACAATTCCGGAAACCATTGCAAGTAGTGCTCTTAGAAGTAACAAAGGTTTCCAAATAGTATTCTGCTATACTCAGTTGTTGGTGGACAACAGCTGTACGGCCGTGCTATATAGTTCATAATTGAAAATTAGGGGTCACTGTTGCTCGCGAGCACTTTTTTATACATCCATGATGAGCACCATTTTTATTTACGCGAGCACCAGGTTGAGAACGGCTGATCTAGAGAGTAGAACAAGCCATCAAAGATGAAATAATTTTGTTTTAAAACTACCTCGAGTAGGTTGATTAATTCATTTATCATCTGTGTGTTCATGCAACAAATATCAGACAGATTATTTCTCAAGATCTGTAATGTATCTATTACAGGGAACAAGCCATCAAAGATGAAATAATTTTGTTTTAAAACTACCTCGAGTAGGTTGATTAATTCATTTATCATCTGTGTGTTCATGCAACAAATATCAGACAGATTATTTCTCAAGATCTGTAATGTATCTATTACAGGGATATTTGTGTATAAATTAGTTATGTCGAATGATGCCAGTTTGTAGTTAGGCTGTAATTTAACGGATTTAACTCTGTTAATGAAATCAGTGTTGTTTACAATACTATGATTATTTTGTAATTGTAACTTATCTTTAATCGAACGAACAAGTGGTTTTGCAGTTTTGAAGCCAGTGGCGGTGGTAAAATTCACAAGTGGTCTGATAGGTATATTGTCTTTATGAATTTTGGGTAATCCAGTGAATATCGGGGCCTTTGCATTCATGGGCTTTAGGTATCGTCGTCGAAAGGCTTAAGTTAGGCTTAAAATAATGTCGAAAGTCAAAGTCACGAAGTCACAATCAAGATCTTTCTGAATAACGTGAATTCACTTCACAAGAAGACATCGTCCAGACAAAACACGTAAGAATACACAGGCGTAGGTAAAAATCACAACACATGACACAATGCTGAGCAAGTACTATGTAACAGAGTCTTCAAGAGTCGACAGAGTTTAAAATAAAACCAAGAAGACTATATGATGGACGAGGGATGGACGGACACAGCTAAAATAACTAACGGTGATAAAACAAGAACAATATATGCGAAATGTACACGTCAAACACATCCTGATGGGAGTAGGTCTATGTATAATTTAATCGAATCCTAAGACGAGTGAGAAAGTAAAATAAAGAACCGTCATTAACTTATCCTTAAAGGTCTCTCAGGCTTGATATTACGTCATTTTTGCACAAGGAGAGTACCAATTATATAAACTAAAAAACACATTTGTTATTATAGGTTAAGGAGATACCAAAAATTCAACTTCTGAGACAAAATAGGCCTATCATACATATTCCGACTATTTGTAAACATTTCGAACAGTCAGATATCCGTCTGATATATACAGATATACAGATATAGACCCGTCTTTTTAATCAATCTGTACATTCACTGAAACTCTTTGCGACACGATGAATAAAATATTCTCGTAAATGTTTATCAATGCCGCCATGTATAGTACGCATCAGTTAACAAGCAACAAAGCCACAAAACCACTTGAGTAAGTTGCAAAAATTGCAACTCGTCTTAGGCAACTCCAAGTGTTACACATTCTCTCATACCACGCACGTACGAGAACGCTCACACAAGAGCGTATTTCCTCAGTGATGCACACTATGCATGTAGTTTTAAGTGTGTGGTCTTCCACTGTGTCTCTATTTAGTGGTCTCAAAAAAAGGCAAGATATTCGCTCTCAGTAAACACTTAAACACATAAATTACATCGTACCGATTCAGACACAAAAGGGATTTCGAATAACATTTATCCACAAACTTGTAAACACTACCTTAGAAAGTATTTGTTCGTGTGTAATTTATAAGACACCCGCGAGCGTGTGTGTGTGTGTGTGTGTGTGTGTGTGTGTGTGTGTGTGTGTGTGTGTGTGTGTGTGTGTGTGTGTGTGTGTGTGTGTGTGTGTGTGTAAGGCAACCTTATGAAATATCCGATACGATTTTCTTCAGGTATGGCGACTCGTCTTAGCCAACTCCAGATATTATTAGATTAGTATTAAGGCTACAAAACAGAGTATTGTTAAAACATAAGTTTCCTTCTTATTTTCTTGCACAGTAGACTCGTTTACTACAAAAGATTCCATCATAGTTATCGTATGAGAGTTATTATGTTCCCCATTTCGTTACTTAGTACGTAGATGACATTACAAAAAAGAATTCATATATAAAAGTAATGGTTAGAAATATTCCAATTCTCGTTAATGACTATGACAGGCTTTAGAAGCGTGGCATAATTAGAAGCTATCTACGCAGAAAGTATCATTTCAAAACTAAATTCCTAGCAGTTACCACTGAGCGCCAGTCTTACTAATTTAGTGTTTGGTACTTTAATTCCCGCTTGGAGAATTAGGTGTGTACCAGAATTCACATATGGCCTATTTTATGGCGACCAGATTAAGAAGATGACTCTTGTAAGCTTACTCCAAAAATATTACACTACTCTGTACTGAAAATTAATGTAAAGGAAATGATTTCATTAGAAATCAGTTTTATTATCCACTACATTCCTATGAGTATGATTCACAACCAGCTTGTGATCTATCATTTCTTGTGTCACGAGGCTTCCATTGTTGACAAAATTCGCTGTTAAACTTGTGAATTGCTGATGGTGAGATACTATAAACGGCAGTAAATTAATTTGCGAACAAACTTTTCAGCTAGTTCATTTGAATAACAATAAATTACTGCACTCTGGAAAAAAACGCACGCCAGCTCTACTGTGGTAAATAACTAAATAGCGAAGACCATTTTAAAAAAGACATTTTAATGTGATGATAACATGATTAATGTTAAATCGATTTATTTCATCCTTTGTACTCATAACGGGCACGATTATGAGTGCAAACGGAGATTTCAGTCGCTCACCGAACTTTCGATCAAACAAAGGCGTAATGTTTCTTTTATGAATTTGCTAACTGCTATAATTTTTTTATTGTTCGACTAAGCTTTTCGTCATTACTGACATCTTCAGGTCTTAAACAACCAAAAATTCTTAAAGAAAATTTAAAATTAGAATGAATGAACACGCAAAAGGAGAAGGGGTTAGAGTAACGAACTCACTATATGCAAGACATTTCAACGAATCAGGCCATAAATTCATAAATCCCAATGAAAATATGGAAATAATCAAAATAGAAAACAATCCGCAAAAAAGAAAATTAATAGAAGAACTAGAAATACTTAAAGTTAAAAAAGAAGATAAAAATAAATTATTGAATATAAAAGTAGATTTTACAAATGAAGAAATATTTTATTATATATTAAACAATAAACAAAAATAAATTAAAATAATAAGAATAACACACTAAAAAAAAAAAAAAAAAAAAAAAAAAAAAAAAAAAAAAAAAAAAAAAAAAAAAAAAAAAGACGAAATGTAAAAGGTTACAAAAAAATTATAAGTCAAAAATGAAGAAATTAACGGGAGATTCTTAAAACAATTTGACGGACGTTAGAAAAATGCCTAACGGAAAAAGGTAGACAAAGTTCCCGTGAAGAGCGGTAGCAGCTGAACCAATAGGAGGGGCGATGACATAAGGGGAGGGGCCTAAAGTATAAAAAAAGGTTGTTTAAGACCTGAAGATGTCAGTAATGACGAAAAGCTTAGTCGAACAATAAAAAAATTATAGCAGTTAGCAAATTCATAAAAGAAATAGTAAGGATGGCTGCTAATTTAAACAATACGAAGAATAAAGGCGTAATGTGTCTAAAGTGTATTTCGTTGCCAACATTACAAATCGTAGTTAGACATCTAATAATGCGTAAATACATAGTACTTAACACGAGCACTAAAAGAAAGGATACAAGTATGCTTGAATTCATACAGATGCGGTTGCGTGTATGTTGAATGTTATCATAGACTGGCTTTCCGCTTCCTGGCAAAATTAGTAAATATACCGTGGAAAAATTATTGACACAATTCATTTGTAAATCAAGTATTTGAAGAACAAAACGAATAATTTGTAAAACATTGTTCACCCAATAGATTTAAATGATGCGACCAGTGGTGACAAATTTACCCCTGTAAATCCCACACAGCCGTCATTGTTCCACTATCATCTGTTGTTAAGGTGATATCACCTGAACTTGTAAGACTTCCCCTATACATCCTTCCCCTTTTACGCCTACTTTATTGCATAAAATCTCTATTTTAAAATCCACTTTCTCTTATTACATGGCTATTTCACAAGTACTTCCTTCGTTTACAAAGACTCACAACTAGTACAAAACCGTGTAATCAGGTGGTCCATAGAATATCATTATTGAATACCTCGTCACTAACAGATAAATAGATACGTTTACATGTAACATGAAAAATATACATATCTGTTAATACAGGTATTTTATGAATAGTATAGCCTACCTATCGTTTGTAGTTAATCAGTTTATACGTCTCCAGTGTTTACTTTCGTAAGCATACATGTTTTGTTGACAAAGAAACACTGAATTTAAATGTACTCTTAACCTTAAATAACAAAAGAGGTCAACGTTTTTGGTCTAACAAATTTTGTATTAGGACCAAGAAGTCATATACGATGTCAATATACTATCCATATCGTTGCACATTTGCTTCTTTCAAGATTTTTTTATTATCAGGAAATGCAAACAACTCACCAAAATATTGTTTTTTTTTTAATACTGCACAACTTATATTGTCATCAAATAATGAAACTTATGTTAACAAATAATGCAAGTTTTTCAAAAATTAGACCAAATGTCTTAGAAGTGTCCAGTAATTTCATGTATAATAACTGAAAAGACTACCTCACATTTTGCATAAACTCGCAGAGCCATTCCCAAACATTACACTACAAATACCGAAGTCTATTACAAGAAGAAATTTGCAAATGAAATACCACGATGAAGTAGATTTTGCTCTTGTTAACTTGTTCTATTGTTGTAGGCCCATTAGATGTTACCATTAGGTGTGTTCACTACTTACTAGTTCTAGATTACTCGATGTTACTCATAATTGTAATGCCGAACTCACTGATGACTCGAATACTGGCTAAGTAAATACTCATTCGTAATACGAAATACTAGAATTAGTTAAATAGTGGGCTATCGTTAACCAAATTACACGACTGAACACTGGTAAGCGATATTAAGCAAGCAATATACCACAAGACACATTGTTTGATCTGTATTGTATGATATTGTAACTTACGTATAAATGCAAAAGTCTTAAACCTATGTACTTACCAAAGGCGATGCAACATTTAATAGGTACGACATCCGACCCAAGTTGAATGACGACGAGGAAAGAATATGCGATTAAGAGACAAAAAACGTGACACATTAAGATTTTCCTTGAAGATTTCTTAAGTCGGGAATGATAGCGTATACTAGAAACGTAACGTACCAAAACGGAATGGAAATGATCCTTCCTACCGGGTACACGGTGAAGTTGGTCTCAATTTCTGATTCTGGAAAACACATCAAAGTGTAAACACGATGGTCATCTTTGAATGAGCCTAAACAGTAAAGTGTCGGATCTATAAAGTGTCCGTAATACAGAATCGTACCGTCCAGCAACAAATAGTTTTCGTCAGCGGCCGTCGCAGTGTCGTTCAGAAGATACTTATCGTTAGGACACACATCGCTGTAAAGTACGTGAAAGAATTCGCGCGAAACATTCACGGGTTTATCTTGACACATGCCTGCCAACCTCCACTTGCTACAACTGCTGTGACGATATAAAGGCAATTTAAATAGCACAAATAAATTTTTTTTGTTTTTATAACAAGTGAGAGTATAATCCACCCTCCCTCTGTACCTAGATACCTGTATCAACTTGTAAAAAGGCTAGTACGAACATGCAAAGTACACTGTTATTAAGCGAAAACTAATAATCATTCTATTTAAATAAAAGACGTAATAATAATAAATGAAATACCTAACTCCTAACTAAGAAAAGGTAGGATAAATTATAGCAGTTAATTTATGGACAATTAATAATAATAAAAGTACGAACTACTTTTCTCTCGGCGTGTAAACTGCGCCCGCTTCCCTACTCTCTGCCGCTAAACTAACGCCAGTGGACCGAGAATCTCTGACATGTAAGCAGCTTGAAAATGTGTCGTGAAGTTAAATTTACGTTTATGTTGCTAAAACGATGTAACAAGAAGTTAGTGTTTCTCATTTACATGTAGCTAAAACGAAATGAAACTTAAAACTAGTAATGTAGTTCAGATGTTGAGAAAGTATTATTAATAAAAAAAAAACTTAGCCGACACATCTCTTTATGAAAAGTAAGTGGTAAGATATGTTCCATACCATGTAAAAGGTAACAAAAGTGCTGTAAAAAAAAAATTAAATGTGAAAAGTGAACACCAACGTCAGGAGTGAAGTTACGACAACAACTGTACGAGCTCCAAGTAGCAGAATCCCAGCGTCATGACCTAGATCACAATAATTCTGAAACAACAAACTAAATGGAGGAACCAGAAGGACAACGAACTACATCCAGGAAAACCTACTGAAGAGGATCATCAGGACGACCAGCCGCAGATTCATGTTATACTCAGGTGGCACTAAACCGTAACTTCTGTGCATATATTGTTTTTAACAACCTCAACTAAAATAACAGTAAAGTTTCTTGTAAAGACTCATTTAAATCACATAAATATTAGCATATTAATGTTTGTAGTTTCTGTAATGAGATAGTAGTAATCTGATGATGGTTAAAGGTAAAAGTTAATATGAAATTACATCAGACTATTATTCAAATAGTTTGGATGATGTTGAAGTATGTTAGAATATTATAAAGTTAGAACCCGGATCCGTGGTAATCAAAGTAATACACAGCTGTATGATTTTGAGTTAATAAGAGTAACAATTTTAAAGAGTATTTGATGCAGAATCTATAAGAATTTTCTTTTAAAGTAAAGTAAAAACAAAAAGATGACCATTAAAGATATTATGTTTAAATCCGTAGTTAAGATACAATAATAACGAGATGTTTTCGCTAATATCGAGAGAGTGAATAAATTTATGTAACCTTGGACAAATTCCTGATATATACATTGTCTTACTTTGTTGGTAAGTAATTTTTACTAACTACGGCAGCTAGTTTAATTAACAGTGTTAGGAGGTTAATGTTGTAAATGTATTTCCCAGGTTGCAGGAAATAATGATGAGCGTGGACTGTAATTTAATACATTTATTGATGTTTCGTTGTACAATTTAATTTGAATTGTAAATTTGGCTAAGTCTGGTACGCACTTTGAATTTTGAAAAACCACGTCGGGTAAAATGTTACATGGTAAATTGAGGCGCAAGTACGCAACACTCAAAGCTACATGAAAATGTTTTAGGGCCTAAGGCCTACATAAATTGTCGCGACAACAAGAAAAATGAAAAAATGACAGGGCGGAAGCAGCAAACGCAATTACGTCTGCCGCTCACGGACGTACGTTGCACTGTGTCTTAGCCTGTTCGCATCAAGCGTGAGGCCAGAGCGTACAGATTAGCCAACCTTTGAATATGAAATTCCCACATTACTGTCCATAGCTGCCAGCAAAAAATCAAAAGATTTTTTAATACATTTTTAATAATTTATTAATGTGTATGCGAAATCGCAAAAGAATAGAAAAAAGATCTTGTTAGACATTTGGGCCTACTAACAAAATATCATTGAGAGAAAGACCATTGGTAGTTTTGGCCGAGCCATCAAAAACGACGCGAAGTTTTGTCGTGGAACTAGAATGTTTAAAAACGGCATGGTGAGGCAAATAGTAGGTATTTGAAACCCTGGAATTAACAGAACAATCGTCGATTAGCGCCATGTGGCCAAGATCCCTATATTCTTGAATAAAGTTTGCGTATTCACGCGCAAGCTCAGAATCACGCTTGAACCTGCGTTCTAAACTTAAAAATCTCGCTTCAGCGGTAACATAGGACTCACCCAACTGGGGATTATCAGACCCGAATGGTACTGAGACAACGAACCTACCCTCATCATTGCGATGAGTGGACTTAACAAAATGTTCCTCACAAACTGAATCGTTACTAAGGGACGCATTATCAAGGATGGTTTCGGTCTCCCAAAATTTCTCAAGAGACGCTAAAATTTGACTGTCGTTGTTTCTTGCCAAGAACGAAACAGCAGGACCCTTAGAATGACAATGTTTGGGCAGATTGCCTGCTAGAATGTAGCCTAACTTTGTTTCTTGTATAATAGGAAAGTTAGGACCACGTACATATTTGTTAGCTAAAATCAAATCTAAATAAAACTGCGCTCCTAAAAGTATGTCTATGTCAGCTGATACGTTGAAATGTGGGTCAGCAAGGAAAACGTTATCTGGGATATTAAAATGATTTATGTCGAAAGATTGTGCTGGAAGATTATGAGTCAATGCAGATAAGACTGCACACGTAGCGTCAAAGCTGAACCTTTGATAGCGAGAAACAATACGAATAGATGCCAAGTTAGTGGCACAACATGTCGCATTATTAATACCTGTAATTGGTATATTAGATTCAGTCAAGTTAAGTTGCAATTTTTTAGCAAATGATTCAGTACAAAAGTTCACTTGTGACCCGGTATCTAACAAAATTCTTGCAAGCTGTCTGTTACCAGCACGGTCGATGACGAACACGACTGCTGTCGACAAGAGAACATTGTTTGCTGATTGAAGCTTGAATGAACAATAATTACTGCTGCTGGCAGAACCTTGTTTTGACACATTATTTATGTGCAAGCAATGTATGGTGTCGTTTTGAACAGATCTTACATGATTGTTTGACCTTACAATTAGGTGAAAAATGATCTAGTCTTAAACAATTAGTGCAGCATTTATGCTTTAATATAAATTGCCCTCATTCTGATATGCTTAATTCACGAAATTTTTCACACATATGAATTGGGTGACTGGCCTTGCAGCATGGGCATAAATAATTATTTGAAGTTGAATGATAACTTTTAAATGCAGTGCTGCCAGCAGAGTTTCGTAATTTATGTTTTCCAGACTTATTATTAAATTTTAAAGTCGGCTTGTTAAGCTGCTGTCCACCGTCTATCGGTAATGTATTTTCTAATAATTGTCTACGTGCGTTTAAAAACTGTGTAAAGCTCTGAAAGTTAGGAAGATTATCGGGATCTATAGACTCCTTCCATAATTTAAACGTGGAATGGTCAAGTTTTGCTGACAATAGTTGTACAGTAATGAGTTCAAATGAATCCACTGACAATTGCATAGCTGCCAGCGAATTGACGGAAGACGTTGTTGTATTTATAAATTCTGCTAAGCTCTGTACAGAGTCTTTGATTGTAGACTTTACTTCTAGTAAATTTTGAATATAATATTTCGCTAATATGAATTTGTTATCATATCTAGCGGACAGCAAACTTAACGCTATTGAATAGTTCTCATTACAAATAGGTAAGGCCTTAATTAGATCTAATGGCTCATTTTTGAGTGATGAATACAAATAATGTAGTTTTTGCACTGAAGTTAGATCAGATCTGGCACGTACCAAGTCCAGAAATATTGAATAAAAGTGCTGCCATTCTAAAATGTTGCCTGTGAAGCAGAGCAAACTTATAGGTTTTAATTGCATATTACTTGTTAATACTCGAGATTCAGTCTGAACGTTGAAAGTTTCTATTAATTGCAAGATGTTAGCTTCGGTTGAGTATAAAAGTTCTTCAACCTCAATTCTGTCTTCTTGAGCAGCGTTTATGTCCTTAGAAATTAATTCAATTTCAGACTGTACCTCATCATATTTTGTTGCTAAACTCTTTAGACTTTCCAATCTAACAGTTAAAAAATGTTTAGTGTTACTGTTTTTATCAGAATTAATTATATCAGAATTGATTCACACTATGGCAGACTTTAAGCCGCCTCTCTTTCTAACCAACACTTTGAGGCCTTCTTCCGCCATTCTACGCACCTGTTAGTGTTGTCGTTGACGTCGTACCTTGTGTGAGATGTCCTGGAGCGTCGAGGTCGTGGAATAGATGGCAGATACACACGGACTGGATAGATGACTGCTCAATCTGGTGTGCAGGCGTTAACACATGGATGGTCTTGTAATGGTGTTGTCACGAGGCTCAATGGCGACGAAAGAAATGCTGAATAACTCCCGACACGGTCGGATCAGCGAACATGCTGAATCGCCCGTGATGGCCAGAAATTGAGGTGGAAAAAATGATGAAAGCCACTCTGGTAGAAGTTGGAAGAAGGTAAAATGATGAATCCAGGCACGGAGCGACCAAAAAAATGTTAGGAGGTTAATGTTGTAAATGTATTTGCCAGGATGCAGAAAATAATGATGAGCGTGGACTGTAATTTAATACATTTATTGATGTTTCGTTGTACAATTTAATTTGAATTGTAAGATTGGCTAAGTCTGGTACGCATTTTGAATTTTGAAAAACCACGT
Source organism: Magicicada septendecula (assembly GCA_034769895.1). Taxonomy (NCBI): domain Eukaryota; kingdom Metazoa; phylum Arthropoda; class Insecta; order Hemiptera; family Cicadidae; genus Magicicada; species Magicicada septendecula. The sequence continues at coordinate 372,475,710 of CM068367.1, read as the reverse complement.
CGGGTAAAATGTTACATGGTAAATTGAGGCGCAAGTACGCAACACTCAAAGCTACATGAAAATGTTTTAGGGCCTATAGCCTACATAAATTGTCGCGACAACAAGAAAAATGAAAAAATGACAGGGCGGAAGCAGCAAACGCGATTACGTCTGCCGCTCACGGACGTACGTTGCACATATTTATTTATGTGCGTGACGTAAGTACAACGCGAGCGTATATTCAAGTTTAAGAAGTGCTAATCAAGTATGTGTAGTGAAAGTGAAGTGCAATAAGCGGCGTGGAGCAGCTAATCAAGTCTGGAATCCTGCAAACAAGTAACATCTAAAAATCTTAACAATTCAGAATTCTAATATATATAAACATAGAAAAAATTAATATCTACCATAGTATAACTCATCTCATTTTCAAAAAACCCACGCGAGTTCAGATACTAACAATGCAATTTATGTAATATGACATACTAGAAAGGTATTATTAGTAATCACTGTATAATTAAGGGAATGAATTGAAAATCGTAGCAATAGCAATTTGATATGAGTCATCTATAGATGTCAGATGAATAGAATATAATACTGTAGCTTGTTAACTGAAGAATACAAAATAATAGTAATAGTAAAGAATCATAATACGTTGAAGCTAGTAGTAAAAGCATATTAAACGTATTAATAATGTTCTGTTAAATATCATAATGTTATGATAAAATGTCAAATGCCTTAGTTGTAAGAAAATGGAATAATATAGTATATTGGTATCTGAACTGAACGAGTTTTTATTTCTTAATAAACCCTGGGATACTCTGCTCTGGCGCCCAACCGAATTAATGAATTACATAATAATGAGTAGACGTATTTAGTAACAGATATTAAAAATTAAATCATAAATAAATTAAATCATTATAATCGACATTAAAAATAAGAGCACAATTAAAGTCATATTTAGCCCATCCAAACGTGGAGCTTCAATAAATAAAAGTTACAGTATATATGTCGCCAACAACGTGGTGCAGTAGTTAAATAAAAGTTATATATGCCGCCCAACTAGTGAAGCTTGATTATAAAATTAAGTAAGCTCGGTAAAATGAGATGAGTAGAGAATAAGGAATAGATATAAAAATTTAAAATTAATGTTAACTAGAAGTAAAAATAGAGAATTAAGGAATTTTAATAGAAATAGAAATAGTGAAGTAAAAGTGGCAAGTAACTATAATACCAATGATAGTGATAAAGGGGAGTTCAAAGTTAATAACCAGATGGGAGAGACAGGTCCATCAGCCTCTTGTCCGCGACGTCCAAGGTTTTCGAGCGACTGATCCAGCGTAGGATCCGCGACCATCTAGAAAGACTAGACGTGCTGATCCCCGAACAGTTCGGCTTTCGTGAGCTGCACTCCTCGACTCATCAGCTGATGAGACTCGTGGAATGCATTACCGAGGCTGGCTGCCAGGGCAAACAGACGGCTGCGATCTTCCTAGACGTAGAGAAAGCCTTTGACCGCGTGTGGCACGAGGGTGTCCTGTACAAACTCACGGAAGTCCTTCTTCCAGATTGCTACGTTCACTTGATCGGCAGCTTTCTGCGAGACCGTAGCTTCCGAGTGAGAATAAACCACGCTCTCTCTTCGGAGAGGCGTATTACCGCTGGCGTCCCTCAGGTAAGTGTCATTGGGCCTCTCCTGTTCTCGCTGTTTGTCAATGACACGCCCCGAGTTCCTGGAGTAAAATTGTCGCTGTTCGCGGACGACACTGCGGCTTTTGCCTCAGAGCCGAACGCAAGTTACGCGGCAATTAAGCTCCAGCGTCAACTCGACGCGTATGTCGGGTGGACCGATGACTGGAGATTTGCCGTTAACGCTTCCAAGAGCGCCGCGGTAATATTCTCGCGCAAACGCATGCGGCCTCGGCCGCTTAAAGTAGGCCCCGTCGAGGTGCCCTGGACGAATAGCGTCAAGTACCTCGGGCTCCACGTGGATTCCCGACTCACCTGGCGAACCCATACACAATACATCCGTCAACGCGCTTCGGCGCAACTCAGTAGACTCTGGCCCGCGCTATCTAATCCGGCAATGACCCCCCCGGCTAGGTAAGCTCATAGTCAACTCGTACATGTTGCCCGTGATTACCTATGCCTGTCCTGTTTGGGGATACCTGGCTCGTGGTCATAGAACAACGCTCCAGCGCGTACTCGACCGGGGACTGAAGCTTGCGTGCAAAGGAGAGGACTCGGTGTCCGCTCTCTTGATAACACCGTGAGACGCCTGGCGCGTAGATTCTATGTTCGTTCCGACAGAGTGACCCACAACTCCCTCATTGCCGGACTTGGTAAATACACCCCGCGACCAGGTGAGTCCTGGAAGCGACCTCGTTTGCTAGCCCCGGTGGTATAATCCACCAATCGCAGGTCGCTTCAGACGGCTCCATAATTAGGTAAAAACGTATATAAAGAACTCAAATAGACCCAGTGGCAGGAGTCCTTTCTGAGACTTGGGACACTGCACTACTCGCGACCCCCAGTTGTGTGTCTACCCTGACATTCCGCGTCCAATTGCATCGCACAGCAAGGTTCCATGGCTCACATTCACGTCATGTCGCGTGGTATTTAACTTCTTAAATTAGTGTTATACGCTTTCTGAGTAACTTACGCAACTTAATTCCTAAATAAAAATTAATTTTTGTATGAATAAATTATTTGGGCAGACACTGTCTACCTTGTCTCCCCTGACGCTTTGCCACTGGAGATGTCTAGCCATGAGAGGTGATACTATGTGATAACAGTTTGCTGTCTCAATTGCACACTATCTCTCTCTGTCATATGTTGTCATTTACAATGACACTAGCATGCTTCCACTGTTCTCGCCAACCTAGCTGTAGCTGATGTATGCACTATGAAGCACTATACAAAACTGCTGTGAACATGTACAAAATGAACAAAAAAATTCTGTTAGCCTCGCAATGTTTGTGCAGTGTACGTATCTTAGCGGGTGTTCAAAATCTATTGTCAGGTCTTTACTGGGTACCTTGGTGACAGCGTTTTTCAGTGAGAAACTGAAAAATCTGGTGCAACAATACAATGCATGTACTTGGATGGTGATTATGAAAAAAAGTAGAAAAGTATTATATATATATATGTAACTTTTGTATACAATAAAATATATTTCTTTGTTTCCTTTTGGATTTCGTTGCCCATGACGTGTCCATTGATTAACTAAATATAATTAAATCACTACCGACTTGGAACACAAAGTTCTTTATTGGTAAAAACGTAAAAGTTTTACATTATAGCCTGAACCAGTTTTCGCTTATTATAATCTTCGTCAGAGGCTGCCACTGGGAGCGCTGCCTATCTTGTTCTTGGCGACGGTGTCGACTTTTGAAGGATCGATGTTGTGTGTGTGGGGTGTGATATCTTCAAATAATATGTGTGAGTTGAATTGTGGCTGTTCGTTTAGGATGTCGTTTTTATATATTTTTGTGTGTTTGTACGGTACATTTCCAATTGTTCAAGAGTGTCTAGTTTTCAGCCTTTTGTATGTACGTGTAGAATATCCACGTTATTGTCGATTATGTGTGATTTTGTTCCATGAGGTGGTTTGCAAAGGTGGATTCGGTAGTGGAGTATAGTGCCTTTGTGTGTTCAATATATCTTTGTTTGAAGTAGAATTTGTTGCAATCTGAGCAATTTAGTTTGTAAACACCAATTAGTTTATTTTTTCTTTATTACATGGATTCATAATACAATTTTAAAAATTCAAAATATGATAATGTTATAAATATTCAATCTTCATAGTGATGGCAACAATACAATAATACAGAGCAGCTCATACTAACAGCATTCATTTCAACAGCTGGAAAACATACTAAAAATACATGCACTATTCTACTCTCCCAGAAAGGCAAATAAATACTGAAGCTCTTGAGAGCACATATTCTTCATGTAATGTCCATAATATCACACATACACACACACACATGTGCATGTGTATTAGTTTGGTATTATATTAGTTCAATTTAATTAATATTTAATTAAATATCAGTCGAATTTAGATATTCCTAGAGTTATTTAATACCATTTGTATAATGTCTAGGTATTAATGAAATACTGAACCCTTAACTGTGTCGTAGTTGACACCATAATTTTATAATTATATGTAAACCAATATTGTATGGGTAGTGCCTTGGAGAAAGTTAACAGAAAATATTAAATATTTTGGCAGACTACTAAACAGACTGAAATAATTCATTAGTGTATCATATTAGAACCGTACAGTGTTTTGTAATTGTTAAGAGTTTTATACAGTTACACACTTGCTCTAGCAGAAATAACACATGAGTATTGACATTCTGAGTAAATTATCTGTGGACATACTGTTGATTAGTTTGTGATTCTAGTGAAGTAAGCAAGAATATGTTATTAATACCATCTCAGTGTTAACACCATGCTAACTCTAATAGAGATATTCTGATAATTTGTGGGTAGATGGATGGTTTAAGATTAAACCCCCACAAAATTTCCCACTCTGCTAAAATCCCATAATAGTAATAGTGTGCCCTTTTAAGGTACGTGAAAACATTTTATGTAAAAGGAGTAATAATCAATTCTGTGTATCTAAAGAAATGTTAAGCAGAATTATCACTGTTGCACACCACTATATAAAAATATTCCCACTAGCGCTTTCAAGCTTCACAGCTCATCGTCAGATCGGAAATGAACGAATAACTTAAAAATAAACTCTTCACCCCCACCCCACCACACCCTGCTCACACACAACAAGCTATAATTCAATGTCCCTTCCTCCCCTCTGAGCCCTGTCCCGATAGTTCTGCCTGTTATAATCCCGATAAACAGTGATAATTCTGCTTGTAATTTTAACAACTAATACAACTTTCTTCATTAATCTAAAGAAATGTTGTTAAGATATGTGTGAAAGTAATATTTATTCCCATCACTTCTTTGTTGCTGCTCAAAATTAATTTCTGCTTAATGTTTTCTTTTTTTTTACATTCCCTACAGTAACATGTACAGCATCTTAACATAATATTACATATCGCTGGTTGAACATGGATTTTATTATAATAAGTCACCCTTATGTACTCATAAAATAAATTATGTGTATGGAAATAGTAATGCCATTCACTATAACTTTAAGACCCAACAATAAAGAGCTAATACAGTTTTATAATGATCACATTTTGTTTTTCACCAGTACTTAATAATACAACAAGCTGTTAAAACAACATACACACAGAAACTGTCTTCATTTTGCATGCAATTGTGTGTAACATAACCAAAGTTACACACTACACTAGTACACAAATATATGAAAATTTCACTGAATATTAAAAACACCCAACTTAATATATTACATTCTAAAAATATTACAACACACACAAGTTACACCCGTTGGAAAAAAATGTTTTCAGATACTGTATAATTATATAAGTAAATTTACACTGGCTACTGTTAAGTTGTGCTGTAGTGTATTGTAAACTGTATGGAACATGGTTGGTAGGAACAGTAGGCCTACACAACCTACAGAATTGTTACTCAGGTGTATCTGTGTCACCTGTCCCAGTTCAATAAATCTCCCTGTTGAGTTTCTTCATTAGTAATCTATACCATTTAAAAAAAGTTATTTCCTAAATAAAAAACTTAAATGTGTATACTTTAAATCTGTTGTGAATACATAGACACTCATTGGGTTTCATCACTCGCATCTGATGTTGGTAACTTTCCAGAGTTAACATTTGGCATATGTTCACTCTAGTTGATGTAGTCCAAGAGAGGATAATCTTCAATCTTGAAGTTGCTGGCATAGCTGGAACTAAATGGAGTTTAGATCATAGTTAGCGGTTAAGAAGCCAGCTGAGAATATGGGGTATGCGCTTCCAAACAAAAGTATGAAATAATACAACTCCTTGAAGTGCAGTGGTGAATTGAGTAACATGCCACACATAGATTGGTGCTTGCACAAAAAGACCAGCAACCATATCCGTAATCCAAAGTACAAAATCTACAAAAATCCAGAATCCCATCACAAGAAACAACTTCAAATACAAAACGAATCTATAACAAAAAAAAAGGAACTGGTTGTGATACTACTGTCATATAAACTAATATTATAAGATATAATACCTCAATGGAAAAGAAACACTATTCATTGATTCCTGAACATTATAATAATGTGCATATAGATTAATTTTATTTACATTTTTTTACTGCAAATAAAGATTCAAGTTCTCTAGAATAAAATATAAAGTCTAAAATACTAAAATGTGTGTTGAATAGTAAATTCTTGTAATATAATGGAAGCCACTCTGTTACTAGACGAATAGATGTGTGTTTTTTCAATTATAATTAGCCACACGTTGTTGACGTCACTCTATAACTAGACGAGTAGAGATGTTCTTTGTTCAATTGTGTAGGTTTAGAATTATTATTATTTATGATTTAATCTATAATATACGTTGTTTTAAAAAGGTTTAAAAGCTGAAAAATGTTTAAGTTCTCTTTTCGAAGCACTGGTTAGTTTAGAAGTTAATTGCCACTCACTTACCGATGTCAATCTTCTAATGTAGATCTTCTCCTTCTGTAATATATTGAAAACAACACAACACAATTCATATAATATTCACCACTTGTTTGTATGTTGATATTATGTAAATAAAGTTGATCTGTATATAACACTGTTTTGAAATTATTCAAAACCTTGGCCGCTTACTTTCCTTACTGCCGATCTGTGAAATAATTGCTCTGTTGTGTTGTTATTATAGTCTACCTTTAAATAATGGACTGACTCGATTATATATTAAATGGTAATTTATTAACAACAATTAAAGTTCATTTTAAAACCTCACAAAAGTTTTTTAAAACATTAAAAACAATTCAAAATCGTTACAGAGATTCTTAATACTCAGGGCTGGTAATACTGATTTCTATGTTGTACTTCTCTAACTTGATTTGGTTAGGTTTCTTATTTATAATTAATAAAATCGTGAGTTCTTTGAGTATACAAGATACTTACTACAAAAAAATGCTTAAATACGATAATGACGTATTGTGGAGAGTGGTTACATAAGTAGAAAAAGGTTAATTTAATTGTAAACTATCGTACTAGACACGCTTGCATTTAAATTTGCAGGTTATGGTATCGCATGTGCAATACGATTATTATTTCTGTATATCGGAATAAAATTCCGTTAATGGATATAAAAATTAAAATATTATGATTAATTTATAATTTCAGTGCAATTAAAAATAGTTAGGCCTTCTTGAATTGAAAGCATGGCACTGTATCACTTGTGTACCTTTCAACAACAGGTAGGTTAGAATGAAAATTTTTCTAAGTTAATTGATAAAAATATCGGAATTAAATTCATAAAATCTTATAGTTATACATAATATTAGCTAATGACATGTTTATTAATCATTAACTTTATTGACAGTTCTCAAATATTATTAATAATCGAATAGTCTTTCGTTATCGTTAAAGTCAAATCAGCATCTATGTTCAAGTACATTTGTGTTAATCAAATAGTATTTTTTCATTTCGATTCTTTTTAAAACTAATAATATTTTATTTAAAAAACTATTATTGAGAACTTTTATTCAATAATGCGTTAATTCATAATGATTAGTTATGTTAGTCACGTATGAATGCATTTGACTAACGTAGTATCAACACAAAAATTATTTCCAAAATTATTTAAAATTCAGTTAAATATTGTTAATTCAATATACTCCCTTATTATCACTCTTCATTGCTGATATTATACACTAGCAATGATATATTACACTATGTCTCGTAGCACTATTTACACTTCACACGTTTGGAGCTTATTATCACACATATGTTAGGTTAGTTATATGTTTACTAACGGGGGAACGCGCACATTTTGTAAAAATACTTTCATCGGAGAGTCGTTCTGTCAGCGTTGATGATCAGTTTGGTAGTGAACCCACGCTCAGATCCTTCGGTTGGCGTCTACTTGTAATCAGCGTCTACCTTATTGGCTGAAAGTCGATTAATCTCGTACCCATATGCCACAAGAAATTAATAATTTTTATTTCTCAGCGTCTGTCTTTGGGATCTAGAGTATAAAAGTGACGCCATCAATTCTTTTGTAATTGATTGAATAATTATGGTTGCTCATAACTTTCTTAATGCACCTCCGATTCGAAAACTAATGGTATCATGTTATTTCGGCATCTTTGCTCTTTATTTTGAGTCCACACAAGCACTATTTCCGTTCATGATTAAACTATTTATATCTTCGTTAATGCACTTTTAGTGTTTCTTATTTAAAAATGAGTTTTTTCACTTTTATAGTATCACATGATACATATATCACTTACTGATTATGTTTCAAGTCATTTTTTCTTATCAATTATTTCTTAAAGGATAAATATTTACAAAACTCAATAATACACTTTTGAGGCGAGTAGGTCTTAAATTTCCATACATTATTTCTTATTATTTACCATATACATTGCTACGACAGCACAGAACAATCTACGCGTTTATCGAATGCGCCAGAAAGATCTCGATGTAAGCGTGTGGTGTACGTGCTACTAGACGCATTTTGCGAGAATTTTCTCGACTGTGCCAGGCTCCGCTCGGGCGCTCGGACTGTGTCAAGGCCGTAGCAATTTACGTAGTTCGCGAGAGATAAGACGCAGTTTGGAAGCTTCTGGTGTGTGAGCGTAACTATAAATACATCGCGTCGCGGCCTTAGTTTTCAGTTCAATGCGAGATTTTTGACTGTGCGGTTCGAGAGTATTAGTGCGATATATTTTACAGAGCGGTTCGGGTTATTACGGTGTACGTTCAAGTAGTTATTAGTGAAGTGTTGCGTTTATATTCGGACGGTATAATTGTAATACAGTTGAGTTTTAATATTAGTGGACATATTATTGCGTATGAACAATTTCATTTGATTTGTTGTAGACACTGTGTTGTTAATTACGAACTGTTTTACTATAACAATTAAAGGTGTGATTAGTGACTTAATTGGTGTCTTGTACTTATTTTGTTTCCACTGTACCTACGACGATCGAGTAGACCGTCGTAACAGTGGTGTCAGAACTGGGATAGAACGGTTAACAGTGGAAACAGGGGACGCTTTGTACAAGACGAGTGTGATTCGTAATTAATCGATAAACAATGGATGCCAGTCAGATGATGGAAAATTTACAGGCGCTGCTGTTGCAGACAGAAAGACGACAAAAAAAAGAACGAATACAAGAAAGAGAAGAAGCTGAGGAACGTCAGAAAGCACTAATGCTAGAAACAGAAGAAAGACAAAAAGAAGACCGAAGACAAGAAAAGGAAGAAACAGAGGAACGACGTAAACGTGAAACAGAGGACATCAAGGAGTTAATACAGCAGCAAAAGCAGACACAAGAACAAACCGCTGCAGAGTTGGGTCTCCTACGAGGTGAGCTTAATAAGCAAGTAACTAAAATATCGGAGGTACAAGAATCAATGACATTAAAAATAGCTGAAGTAGAAAAATCTGTCTTGACTGTGGAAGAAGTTATGTCAACAAAAATATCTGCAGTAGAAAACTCAATGGCAAACATAAGAGAACAAATTAAAATTGAAGTTGAACAGTGCATGAAGATTCAACCAAAACAAATTTCTGAACAGACTGTACCAGTGATCAAGACAGAAAAATACACAGAAAATAAGTTAACAGAGAAAGTCACTTTGCCTACAGTAGGGACAGTTCATGTCAAAGCTCCAACCTTTGACGGAAGCACTCACTGGGCAACGTACCTCCGCCAATTTGAAGCTGCTGCATGCGCAAATAATTGGACAGAAAAAGACAAGGCTGTTTCACTTGTTCTTGCATTAAAAGGACCTGCGGCAGAACTACTACAGAAAGTGCCACCTGACAGCCAGAACATCTATGCCGAGTTGATAAAAGCTCTAGAATTACGCTACGGTGATAAACATTTGCGAGAGGTGTACTACGCTCAGTTGAGAACAAGACGACAACGTTCCGGGGAAAGTCTTCAAGAATTTGAAGCAAGTATCGACAGGTTGATTAGATTGGCCTATCCTGAAGCACCAGAAGACTTCCGAATAAGGTTTACGGTGCAGACATTTATTGATGGCATCGGAGATTGTGAACTTCAGCAAGTGTTACGAATGGCAAGACATCGAGATAGCTCAGAAGCTCTTGTTCACGCCTTAGAGTTTGAAGCTGCCAAGTCAGCGTCCCGCTACATTAATGGGTTTGTGCCATCACGTTGCAGTCAGAAGATCCCTGTATCACATTACCGTTACGATGGGTGCAGAAAAACAGTGTTGTCGGACAAACAATTCAAAAGTTCAAGAGAATCGCAACGATTTGAAAAAGACAGAAGACCGAAATGTTACAACTGTGGAAAACGTGGTCATCTACAGGTAGACTGTTGGGAGAAGAAGATACAGAGAGAAGAGACTGATCGCACCAATTGGAGAAGTAAAGGCCCAGAACAGCACACAGTTTCCACGCTACATAAGATCAGTGGAAACTTGATTGTTAGTGGATTTGCGGATGGTAAACCAACATCATTTACAGTTGACACGGGCGCAACAGTGTCCATTGTGCGCCCTGACTTAGTCTGTAACCGCCATCCTCTAATTAGCTCTTGTACAATACAGACTGTGACTGGAAGCCCCGTCAAGGTGCTAGGAAAGGTAGACGTACGTGTACGCCTGGGTCTTCTTGAGTTTAGCCACCAAATGCTCGTTGCAAGACATTGTCGATGAAGTGATTCTTGGCACGGACATTATGAATGCCTACGGATTCGTTGTGGACTTAAGAGAGAATGTCCTGAAAGTTGGCCAAGAGAAGATAAAGCTTTGCATGGCTAAAATGACAGGGTCTACCAACCATTCGATTAAGCGAGTGGCATTAGTCGAAGAAAATTTCAACAAGTCTGGTCAAGAGGAAACCTCCCTGTTGCAAGCGGAAATGGAGGAAGAACTAGCAGAGGAAGTACAAATAAGTATAACGACAAAAGAAGTGATTGGAGAGCCAACTATGGCTGTCGAGACAAAACTCTTGCTTGTTCCTGAGCTGATAGAAGCGGCCGAGGGTAAAGTGGCTGAAGATGAGGTTACGCAAGAGGTTGTTGACGAGAACCAAACAAACTTGGACCAGCCAGTGGTATTTAGGTCATTAGCACATGACGCAACGAGAGTGATTCCAGCGAAGCTAGTGGTTGCGCGAAAGATTCGCATTCCTGGGAACGTGATGTTCGGATTACACGAGACTGAATTCGAAGAACGGGAAAATTATCCTTCGCAAGGATGGCCACCTAGATCGCCTGGTCGAGTATTACTTCGAAGACGCTTTGCCAGTTCGGGACGAACAGGCTTAAGGAGGGGGAAGTGCTACGACAGCACAGAACAATCTACGCGTTTATCGAATGCGCCAGAAAGATCTCGATGTAAGCGTGTGGTGTACGTGCTACTAGACGCATTTTGTGAGAATTTTCTCGACTGTGCCAGGCTCCGCTTGGGCGCTCGGACTGTGTCAAGGCCGTAGCAATTTACGTAGTTCGCGAGAGATAAGACGCAGTTTGGAAGCTTCTGGTGTGTGAGCGTAACTATAAATACATCGCGTCGCGGCCTTAGTTTTCAGTTCAATGCGAGATTTTTGACTGTGCGGTTCGAGAGTATTAGTGCGATATATTTTACAGAGCGGTTCGGGTTATTACGGTGTACGTTCAAGTAGTTATTAGTGAAGTGTTGCGTTTATATTCGGACGGTATAATTGTAATACAGCTGAGTTTTAATATTAGTGGACATATTATTGCGTATGAACAATTTCATTTGATTTGTTGTAGACACTGTGTTGTTAATTACGAACTGTTTTACTATAACAATTAAAGGTGTGAATAGTGACTTAATTGGTGTCTTGTACTTATTTTGTTTCCACTGTACTACGACGATCGAGTAGACCGTCGTAACAATATTTCACTCTCACACAATTCTATTGTGTTTAGTTTATTCCTTAAACGATTCTACACCTTTGGTGCAGTTTTGCAGTTACTAACATATCTTAGTTTATTTACAATAAATGGTTTTATCACACCATGTCAGGTGTCCTGTCATTCTGACACTCTTATTTTACAAATAGTTTCGTATTATGGATGTATTTTCTTCCATTAATTGGTATTTAATGTTTGTTTACATCTTATTTTGGGTATTTAGTATTCCTTGCTGGGCTAATTCCTCACAAGTTTCTGTTGGACTGTTACTTTCATCTAGTTTCATCTGACATGTACTATTGTTTTTCATGATTATTACATAAATTTATGCATTTACTGTTTGTTAAGTGTTCTCAAATAGGTATTGAGTATCCTTGAAACTACTGTTATACTATTTTCCTCCTTCTGATTAGTTTTGATTGAGTTTTTTATGTAATTCTGTCAGTCACTCTGTGGTTTGGTATTTCGGCTGTTATTTGTTTATAAAATTTAAAGTATATTGTTGTGTTTCTTAGTTCATATTGGGTTTATTCTACTCATTATTTATTCTAGTTTGGTTGTTGTATTATGTAAATACTTTTATCAGTGTTTTTCTAATCGTTAATTGATTCTTTGTTGCAAATTCTGCTCAGTTGAGGTTATGTGTATATCACTGTATGACAACAATGCCTATATGTATTAGTTTGGTTTCTTGTGTATTTTCTTACATATTTACCATGATTGGTATTACTATTATCTAGTACAATGGTTTTCTGTATTTTAACTCTATTACTGATTATTTGTTTACATAGTATTATCTAATTCTAATTGGTGATTGGTATATATATTGGTTTACACACATATATGTATATATTTATTTATATATATACATATATATGATGGTTACATTTGGTTTGGTTGACTGTTTTTAATCTAATACATGTTGTCTTATTTCTGATATTCTAACAATTACATTCTGTTGATTTTACTTTCCACTCTCCTGGTATCTAAATGTGTGTTTTGCAATGATTTTATATTTAGAGTCAGTCATGGTAGTTACAGGTAATCAGTTCCATTTACTTTCATATTTGAGCAATTATTTCTGCACTTAACTTCAGTTCACTTGTGGCCTTTATTAAGTTTTACTATATTATACTTTTTACTCATAAATAATACACTTATTGTCTGTGTTGGTTTATTCGAGATTATTGTATAAAATTGTTGTCACTTAATATTTTCACTTTCTGTAAATACCACACTATCATTGTTTGTGTTTGATTATTTCAGATCATTGGGTAATGATATTGTTACTTGTAGGTTACACTTTTTATAAATCATACACTATCATTGTTTGTGTTGGTTGATTTTAGCTCGTATAATAATATTATTTAATTCACTGTAAGTAGCACACTGTTATTGTCTGTGGTTGCTTATTGAATTATTATATTGTCAAGAATTTTGTTCTTGGTCACTTGGAGTTTCCTCTCAGGTTCTTCCTGGTTGTTGTATTATTCCTCACTTATTGGGTACTCTTCACACTGGTAATATTTTCTTCTTATTTGTTGGATATTTTCCTCACTTATTATATATTTTCCCTCACTTATTGGATCTATTGGGTCCTGGTTGCTAACGTAGTTGCTTGGTTCACTTTTCCTTCTGTTATAATATTGACGATTTATTTAATTACAACTCCTTTCTTCTAGGGTGCTTAGTTTCTTCAACATTATTTATTCATGGATATACGGGTTTGACTTTGACATTTTACTGTTGTCTTTCATCTTGTTAGTGTGTTTGGCTATATTAGCTTAGATATGTTTATGGTAGATCTTCATTTGGGTATTTTTTATTATATTTATGTAACGGTATTTTTTGATGCGTTACATATGCCTTTCTATAAGCATTGATTAATTCTGAATCCCTATACTAAATTAATGAAGAATTTATCAATTGTTGTACTTTTCTTTATACTGAATCTTCTGTTCTTCTGGTATCCTTCCATTTTACTTTTATGAATCATACTTTATTTTTCCTTTGTAATTGTCTTCCCTAGATTATTTAATTCCCTAACTATTTCCCTATCATTTTAGCTGGTGCAGTTCAGAGTGGCTCATTCGGCATACATTCTCTGCTGGCTATACTAAATATCACATAATTTCAGAGGTAAATCATCTCTGCTCAAAATATAATTGATTGCTGGAATAATTCTTCAGTCAATTCATATCATATACAATGTAAAAGTAGCCAATTTTCTGACTAATAATAAACATTCTTGGAATTACTTCACGCATTCGCGGTTTATATTTAATTATATTCTTCTCTTCTTGATTCATCTTAACTTATTCTTCATTTTTTTCTCTAGGATAATTCGGTTTACAGTTCTTCGTTGGTATCTTCTCTTGATATTCTTCCTTAGTATGGTATTGTTCATCATTCTTCGGTATTAATTAATCTTTCTTTTGGTAGTCCAACTTATATCACATTATATTCTTCTGTATCTTCTTTACCTACATATCTGTGTAATATTTCATTTAATAGGCTCTCACTTGGTTTTGTTTCCATGCCTCATGTAGAGTATATCCATTTTATAATGAAATTCATTCACCTTTATTTTCCTCTTTCTCTCTCCTTCTCTTTGCAATTTCATCGTAGATTATATTCTCTTCTCATTCTATGTGTACGGGTAAGCTGGTATTTACATGATGACTGGCTCTAGGAAGTTATACTTTATGCCATAGTTGGTAGGTGTCTTTCTCGTATATTATTCTTCTCTTGTATGTGTACATTATTATATTATATTATATTATATCAGCAGTTTGTTAACATTCATTTCCATATTCGTAATTATCATTTTCAAAGTCAATATTATCATAATGTATTTCTCAAAACAATAGTCAGGTTCTTCATGTTACTCAGGCTTCAACATATTTTTTCAATGAAGTTTGGTTGTAATTTCCCTTTATTCTTCTTGTCACTGGATCTTGTAGTTCATTAGTGTTATTTAGGTTATCCTTTGTTACATTATATGGGCCCGTGTAAAGCAGTAATAATTTCTTGTCAATTCCTTCAACAGCACTTGGGAGTTCTCTGTTCCTCAATAATACTTTGTCTCCCACTTTGTATGTGATGATTTTAGGTTGTAATTTTTTATATTTAATTCTAAGTTTTTTTCTGCTCGTTAGATCCAATAGATCGGTTCAGTGAGGGTGTTTTTATGGTTTTCACTGCCGTTGTCCGTTTAAAGGTAGGTCACCATCTTCGGTGTTCCTTTCTGTTGTGTTGGATACGTGTTGCTCTCGTGACTCTGGCCGGTTCCCAGAATGATAATCACTCCCATGGTCTGATCTCTGCTGGGCGTCTTCACAACTTCGGCTCCTGTTTGTGTTGTATCCGGATGCTGGCCTTTCACTGTCGCTGCTGCTTTGGCTATTATGTCCATTGTAACTCCGGCGGCCTTGATAGTATCGTCTTCCATTGTCATTATAATTAGTTTGGGCATAATGTACCCTTCTGTAATTATTATTGCTGTTGTTATTTCCATTATTTGGCCGGTAATTGCCGCTATTGTTAGGCCGGTAATAATTATTGTTTGGCCTGTAGTTATTGTTGTTGTTGTTTGGCCGGTAATTCTTATTATTGTTATTATAATTATTCGGCCTTGAATTATTGTTATCACGGCTATTATTATTATTGTTATTATTACTATTCGGCCGTGGATTCTGATCGTTATTATACCGGTTTGGGTGATTAAAATTTCCCCGGTAGTTTGGTCGGTCATTGTCATGGTTATTTTTGTTATTACCGGGTCCACTCCGGTCATAGTAGGGTCCTGGTCTCTGGCGATTTCTTCTATAATACCTCTCCTGCTCATGATTTTCTAGGAGCGCAGGCATCGCTTGTATTGTTTTGATTTGTCCATTCAATCTAGCTTGTGATACCCCCTCATTGAAATGGTAGGCCAACTTGGTTACCAGGCATTCCTCCGGTATGATGGGCTCTAGGTTTCTTGCAAGGCATATTTTACCCAGAAAGTATGAAGTCATTGACACTCCGTTGTTGTAGTCATACTTTCCATTACTGATATTATCTCGGACGATATTCTGCATGGATTCAGACCAATATTTGGTTTTGAAGGCCGCCTTGAACGTTGCGTAGTTTGGTACTTCATGTCTGGTTGCCGTCCACCAGTTATCGTGGACGTTCTTGAAGTACTCGTCCAGCATCCCCTTTATTATCGTCCACCGATTTTCTCTACTTCTGGCTAATGCTTCGTCAACCCTCTCCAGGAATTCCATCGGGTTCTTCTTATATGTTCGGAAGTCGATGCTTTCTCGGTTGTCTACATGTTGTATCACTGCCATTGGAATCGGGTACGTTCTAAGTGTGTTCATTTCCTACCGGAGGTTGTTAAATTCCCGTTGTTGTTGCTCGGTCATCCGTTCTTTATCACTATTTACTTGGTTCTTTACTGCATTCACGGTGACGTTCAACGCTTCGCATTTCTCTCCCAGGGTGGCATGTGTTAGTGCCAGGTCCGCTTGTCTGGTTTCGATTGATTCCATTTGTGTTGTTCGAACTTCCTCGATTGTGTTTATTCGTGTGTTGAGGTCCTCCTTAGTCCGTGTTATCTCTTGTTTATTTTGTTCACAATATTTTTGTACTCCAGAAATTTCTTTTCTGATTTCTGTTACGGCCGTCTCCACCTTTTCCTTCGTCGCCTCATTATTTTCTTCCATCTTTTTGTTCAGTGTTTCTATGGTTGTTTTGGCGATCTCTTCTGTCCTTTTGTTGTTATCGGCCATTCGTTGCCATATTTTAAGATTATCGAGTTGGATTGATTCGATTTTCTCGTCAATTTGTTTATTCAGATTCTCAATACTCTTATTGGTATGATTGTTATCTTCTTTTAATTCATCAATTTTCTTATTCAGCGATTCCATGTTCTTCTGGTTATCTTTTTGGCCTTCATCAATTTTCTTATTCAGCGATTCTATGTTCTTCTGGTTATCTTCCTTGATTGTCTTGCTGAACTCGCTCATGAGTCTTCTCATATCATGTAAGCTCACATTCTCTGGTTGGGTGTGTACCTCCGGTTGTACAGATATTTTGGTTGTATCGGTTCTTCAAGCTGTACTAGCTTTTCCGGTTGCTGGAGTTCCTCCACCTGTTCTGGTTGTTTAGGTTCCATTACGGTTAGAATTTCTTCTATATCTTCAGCCGATGTCGTTTCTTTTTCCTCCATTCTAATCTCTTTTTCGGCTTCCGCCACTCGCTTCTTGGAAGTCGCTCTCCTTTGCATTTTCGTAGTATAGTATTGTAACTACCGCTTGAATTAAGTTTAAAATTTTTAATATTTATTTATTTAATTATTTGGTTAGGTATGGTTCACCTAATTCGATGCTCGAAGGTTGGGCGCCACTCTGTTACTAGACGAATAGATGTGTGTTTTTTCAATTATAATAAACCACACGTTGTTGACGTCACTCTATAACTAGACGTGTAGAGATGTTCTTTGTTCAATTGTGTAGGTTTAGAATTATTATTATTTATGATTTAATCTATAATTTACTTTGTTTCAAAAAGGTTAAAAGCTGAAAAATGTTTAAGTTCTCCTTTAGAAGCACTGGTTAGTTTAGATGTTAATTACCACTCACTTACCGATGTCAGTCTTCTAATGTAGATATTCTCCTTCTGTAATATATTGAAAACAACACAACACAATTCATATAATATTCACCACTTGTTTGTATGTTGATATTATGTAAATAAAGTTGATCTGTATATAACACTGTTTTGAAGTTATTCAAAATCTTGGCCGCTTACTTGCCTTACTGCCAATCTGTGAAATAATTGCTCTGTTGTGTTGTTATTATAGTCAACCTTTAAATAATGGACTGACTCGATTATATATTAAATGGTAATTTATTAACAACAATTAAAGTTCATTTTAAAACCTCACAAAAGTTTTTTAAAACATTAAAAACAATTCAAAATCGTTACAGAGATTCTTAATACTCAGGGCTGGTAACACTGATTTCTATGTTGTACTTCTCTAACCTGATTTGGTTAGGTTTCTTATTTATAATTAATAAAATCGTGAGTTCTTTGAGTATACAAGATACTACAAAAAAATGCTTAAATACGATAATGACGTATTGTGGAGAGTGGTTACATAAGTAGAAAAAGGTTAATTATAATTGTAAACTATCGTACTAGACACGCTTGCATTTAAATTTGCAGGTGATGGTATCGCATGTGCAATACGATTATTATTTTTGTATATCGGAATAAAATTCCGTTATTGGTTATAAAAATTAAAATATTATGATTAATTTATAATTTCAGTGCAATTAAAAATAGTTAGGCCTTCTTGAATTGAAAGCATGGCACTGTATCACTTGTGTACCTTTTAACAACAGGTAGGTTAGAATGAAAATTTTTCTAAGTTAATTGATAAACATATCTGAATTAAATTTATAAAATCTTATAGTTATACACAGGCCCGGATCTATGGGGCGCAAAACCACGCAATGCGGGGGGGCCGGACCCCTGGGGGGTCCCAGGCCATGTCGGAGCAAAATTTAAACACTGCATTAGTAAACATCAATCAGTAATAAAAAAATTTCCAAATATGGAATTTCGAAAATTGATCCAATCTCGGAGACTGGGAAAGAGAAATTTTGCTCCGGAATATTTGGCGAGTGGTTACACTGTTACTGGTTTGGCAAAGAAGATAGACGTGTTAGAGTAGAAGGCTCATGCTGTACGTTTGGGTGAGGCAACTTTAGAATAGTTGGCGTCCCCGTTTAGGTTGTTATTTTTCCAGTTGCGACTCGCTAGGTTATGTTTGTTATGTGTATCTTCCTTAGTGTTTTGTGACAAAGTAAAAGTGTTTTGTAACTTAACAAGGGTTTTAAGTGTTTGTGTTTCGTAACAAACAATAACAAAATACTGATGGAGCTAAGTGAAACAAGTTGTGCGGGCAAAAGACGAAAACGACGTTTACAGACAGAAACATTACATAGAACAAACAAAAAAATTACGTTGTTTCTTGTTCCTAGTCAAACCTCATTGGGAATAACGGAAACTGGACCTACACCAGGTGAGTTAGATTGAGATTCAACCGTTTTATTCCGTCATTTGTAGATTGATAGTTTTCTGAACAACTATCAAAAACCTTCACGAAGAAGACTGGCCAGCTTGATCAGAACACGTGAAAACTCATTTTACTCCAATTTCGACGTACGGTATTGTTCATGTGATGGTGGTGATTAAAGGTGCTAATAGTGTAATTTAATCTAAGTACCTATGCATTTAATGCCGTCAACATGTCTGGCTTAGTACCAGTATGTGCAATGGAAATTTTACCGAGAAAACTAAGGGGAGACGTCAATGAACGCGTTTCCATAAGAAATACATGTAATATGTAGATACATTTATCTAAGTAACGGTATGGAATTTTTCTATGAAATTTTTACCACATATTCACTGTATACATATGTGTACTCAGTAGCTAAATAACTGATCTATCTTTAAAACCTTACCTTGCAGAAATTATCTTGTACAGTGAAAAGTAATAAAATAATTTTACAAAAAAAATACGATGGTAAACAATTTTTTTAATTTTATTTTTGAACAAAAATTATTTATTTTGGTACAGTTTATAGAAAACATATATCTTTATATACATACCAAATTCCAATGCACTATGTTAGATACTTTAGGAGATAAATGTTCCTAAATATAAAAAACAACACTTTCGGGAAATAACAAAAAACCAAATAAAGTGCAATAAATGCTTATTAAAATTGTCCACCACCATAGAAAATAGGAAGTATCTTTTTCTGCATCTCTTTCGTCTTTTTTTCTTTTTAGAACTCTTCTTTTTTGTTTAGCCTCCTTTGTTAGTTCCAATATAGCTTTTTCAGCCTTTTTGATTCGAAGGTTATCTTACCTTTACTCGATATAACCTTTATAACATCTAAATCTGTATTAGGAAAATAATGTATGTAAAACTAATAAATATAACATATAACACACCAAGAGGCGCAGCGTTGTGAGTGTTATTACTAAAAAATCGGCCTGCATGTATACATTTTAATATTCTTTTAAGTATGTTAAAAACATAATTCATACGTGAAACTTACATATTCTTAATCAAAAAAGTCGTAGAATAAGAAAAAAATAAAATTGAAAATTGCTAAAATAAAATTGAAATTGTCCAATCACGTTCACCAATACCAAAAGAAAGCCTTGAGAAGATAGTAAGGGAAAAACCTTCCTCTGTAATGAAAAATTAATAATTATTATGATATTATATATACGTAGGTATATATGCCAAACCTTTAAAACTATTTTATAAATTTTATTACTCCACGTTCGCTAGGTAGCAACACCGTCACTTTTTCGCTTCTCTCACCGTGCTTTAACATAGTACTGTCCTGTCTTTCTGACTGAAGGTTTTTGCAAGGATCCTCTTACTAACCAACCAACCGTTATTAATTTGAAATTCGTATTCATAAACTGCATTTTCCATTAAACCAATCTGTGGTTTTGTTTTTTTTCAGGCACTGAAACTTCCACTGCTATTGACGTGACATCTGGCCTTGACACATTCCATCCTAGCAGTGAGACTTCTGTTCCTGTCTCCAAAACCTCACCAGCTATCCAGAGATTTGATCCTGATTTTAAGACCGATAGTGTGACAGAAGATTCTCCCTCCACATCCACTAGAGACTTTAATTTTGATGACATCCAAGACGTTGCCACCATATCCACGAATAAGTCAAATTTGAGTGATGAATATTTCATTACTTGTTTGTTGAAACAGGAGAATCCAACTGATAAAGCTCATTTTGAAAATATTAATTTATCTGACAAGCTCAAGAATTTTATTGTTAAAACTGGAAGCTGCCAACCAAATGGTCCATTTTCCAAGGATGAAAAGAAAAGAGGATTCTCTACTGTCTACTACAAAACAGTTGCAGCAGCAGGACCGTCTTTACAAGTGAAATGGTTAAATTACTCAAAAAAGTTGGATTGTGATGGAAAGTAAATGATTGGTGGTGAAAGTAAAAGTGGATGGGCCACTGGTATCAGAGACTGGCAAGGTTTGTCAAAAAAAATCAAAGTACACAGCAAATCTCAACAGCACATTTCAGCCCGTTTGGTCTTCCATGAATGGGAAGTACGTAAAAGAATTGATGAGTCCTTGGAAAATGAAAGAAAGTCTGAAGGTGAGTTTTGGGCCCAGGTTTTAAAGAGACTTTTTGATATTACGCTCATGTTAGCAAAAAACGGTCTCGCATTTAGAGGCTCAAAGGAGCATAGTGGAAACTATGATGGCAACTTTCTATCATTGGTGCAGTTACTAGCCAAATATGACACTGTGATGGCACGAGTAATCAGTTTACCAAAGGGACATATCAAGTATCTCAGCCATGACATCCAAAATCAAGTGATTCATTGCATGTCTTCACACTTGCAAGGCAAACTGTTGCAGAAAATTAATAATGCACCTTTCTTTATCATTAATTATTGATACAACACAAGATCTATCAAAAAAAGATCAAATGAGTTTTGTTATTCGGTATGCAACTTTCACTGAACCTGAAGTACAAGAGGGCTTGGAAAAAGAGAATTGTCGACAAATCAAGATTGAGGAAGTTTTTCTGGGATTTTTACAAGTGAGAGATCCAACTGCATCTGGACTCGCAATGCTAGTGTTAGATCATTTGCAAAAATTGGGTTTAGACTTTAAAAAGTGCAGAGGCCAGGGATATGATGGAGCTGCTGTGATGAGTGGTGCTTACTTAGGAGTGCAGAAGAGGCTGCGTGAAAAGGAGGGACTAGCTGTGTATGTGCATTGTACAGCACACAACTTAAACCTAGTCATCAACGATGCAGTCAGAAGTGTAAGAGAAGTGACTAATTACTTCTCAGCTCTGCAGGATTTGTATGTTTACTTTGGTCATAGTATCAACAGATAGGACATTCTCTCTTCCATGACAGGTGAATCTACTGTCACACTAAAAAAGCTCAATCCAACTAGGTGGGCATCAAGGCATCAGTCCATTGTAGCTATCAAGGTGAGGTATCTTGATGTTATGAAGACCCTCAGAAAAATTTCACTCGTAAGTAAAAATAAGGACGAAGTGTCGGAAGCAAATCGACTGGCAAAAACTAAGGACTGCTTCCAGTGTGTCTTTCTGACTGTGATCATGTCAAAGATATTTTCTGAAGTGAATGTAACTTCACAGCTTCTCCAGAGAAAAGAGACAGACCTTGGGAAGGCGTTAAGCACTCTTCAGGAAAGCAAAGAAACTCTGAAACAGATGAGAGGCGAATATGATAGCATGAAAGAGGAAGCCACAACTGTTGCTGCAAAATGGAAAGTGGAGCCTGTATTCTTACAGAAGAGACATCCAAAAGTGAAGAAGCACTTCGACGAACTGGCAGAGGATCATACATTTTCCGACTCGGAAACTTGCTTCAGGGTGAATGTTTTTAATGCCCTTTTGGATGTTGTCAACAGCCAAATAGACAACCGTTTTTCTGCCCTGGAAAACGTGGTAGAAAGCTTTTCTGTACTGTTCCCCAAAGTTCTTCTTCAACTATCAGAAGATGAAATTTTAGCCAGAGCTGAAAAACTTCAAAAGAAGTATGAAAAAGACATTGGTCCATCCCTACCGCTAGAGCTTATCTCCCTTCGCTCAGGATTAAAAAATCAAATTTCTAAGCTCAATACAGTTTCCGAATTGGCAGCTCTTGTTTACATTGAGTTTAACACCATCGCATCAAGTTATCCTGAGGTACTAACTGCTCTGGCTCTATTCCTGACTCTACCTGTAACTGTTGCATCTGCTGAAAGGTCATTCTCTGTCTTGAAGAGGGTTAAAAGTTACTTAAGGAGCTCGATGGAGCAGGAGAGAGTCAGTGAGCTTGGAATGTTAGCTATCAACCACGCAGAAGCCTCAGTTTTGGATAAGAGAGCACTGATAAGGGACTTTGCACAAATGAAATCAAGAAGGAAGAATTTCTTTTGAAGGGTTTGTGACATTCAAGCTATTTGATTAATTTTGAATGATGTGGTGTAATCTGGACTGATCGTACCAATCTCTGCGTAAAGTTAAATGATTCTAATATCTGAACTGTTTAACATATTACTGATATTTTTGAAATCTGAATACTTGCAAAGACTTATGTCATAATTGATCCTTCTGTTCAATGTAGCTGTAAATAAACTTATTAGTGATCTTAACTGTTTTTATTCCTATTCCAAGTTTCCACCGAAAATGCCGTAATTTGGTACAATCTAATTTTTTTTGTTAAAGGGGCCTTTTAAGGTTTTTGCGGAGGGGCCCAAAACTTCTAGATCCGGCACTGGTTATACATAATATTAGCTAATGACATGTTTTTTAATCATTAACTTTATTGACAGTTCTCAAATATTATTAATAATCGAATAGTCTTTCGTTATCGTTAAAGTCAAATCAGCATCTATGTTCAAGTACATTTATGTTAATCAAATAGTATTTTTCCATTTCGATTTTTTTTAAATTAATAATATTTTATTTAAAAAACTATTATTGAGAACTTTTACTCAATAATGCGTTAATTCATAATGATTAGTTATGTTAGTCACATATGAATGCATTTGACTAACGTAGTATCAACACAAAAATTATTTCCAAAATTATTTAAAATTCAGTTAAATATTGTTAATTCAATATACTCCCTTATTATCACTCTTCATTGCTGATATTATACACTAGCAATGATATATTACACTATGTCTCGTAGCACTATTTACAGTTCACACGTTTGGAGGTTATTATCACACATATGTTAGGTTAGTTATATGTTTACTAACGGGGGAACGCGCACATTTTGAAAAAATACGTTCATCGGAGAGTCGTTCTGTCAGCGTTGATGATCAGTTTGGTAGTGAAGCCACGCTCAGCTCCTTCGGCTGGCGTCTGCTTGGAATCAGCGTCTCTTATTGGCTGAAAGTCGATTAATCTCGTACCCATATGCCACAAGAAATTAATAATTTTTATTTCTCAGCGTCTGTCTTTGGGATCGAGAGTATAAAAGTGACGCCATCAATTCTTTTGTAATTGATTGAATAATTATGATTGCTCATAACTTTCTTAATGCACCTCCGATTCGAAAACTAATGGTATCATGTTATTTCGGCTGCTTTGCTCTTTATTTTGTGTCCACACAAGCACTATTTCCGTTCATGATTAAACTATTTATATCTTCGTTGATGCACTTTTAGTGTTTCTTATTTAAACATAAGTTTTTTTCACTTTTATAGTATCACATGATACATATATCACTTACTGATTATGTTTCAAGTCATTTTTTCTTATCAATTATTTCTAAAATGCTAAATATTTACAAAACTCAATAATAAACTTTTGAGGCGAGTAGGCCTTAAATGTCCATGCATTATTTCTTTTTATTTACCATATATATTTCACTCTCACACAATTCTATTGTGTTTAGTTTATTCCTTAAACGATTCTACACCTTTGGTGCAGTTTTGCAGTTACTAACATATCTTAGTTTATTTACAATAAATGGTTTTATCACACCATGTCAGGTGTCCTGTCATTCTGACACTCTTATTTTACAAATAGTTTCGTATTATGGATGTATTTTCTTCCATTAATTGGTATTTAATGTTTGTTTACATCTTATTTTGGGTATTTAGTATTCCTTGCTGGGCTAATCCCTCACAAGTTTCTGTTGGACTGTTACTTTCATCTAGTTTCATCTGACATGTACTATTGTTTTTCATGATTATTACATAAATTTATGCATTTACTGTTTGTTAAGTGTTCTCAAATAGGTATTGAGTATCCTTGAAACTACTGTTATACTATTTTCCTCCTTCTGATTAGTTTTGATTGAGTTTTTTATGTAATTCTGTCAGTCACTCTGTGGTTTGGTATTTTGGCTGTTATTTGTTTATAAAATTTAAAGTATATTGTTGTGTTTCTTAGTTCATATTGGGTTTATTCTACTCATTATGTATTCTAGTTTGGTTGTTGTATTATGTAAATACTTTTAACAGTGTTTTTTTAATCGTTAATTATAGTGCTGTCGATCAATCAAAATATTTAATCGGTTAATCAAGAAGGTTTAATTGATTAATCGAGTTTGGGTACTAAAAAATTATCATACTAATGGCTTACAAATTTAATTTTAATAGATGTATCTAATTGTTACTTTTGTTTTTAAGTAATTTATAAAATCAGTATATTAGCATGGATTACATTCAAATAATAATAATATTATAATAATTATAATATTTATGAACAGATTTAATAATATGAACTGTTATCAGGAGACTAACATGTGTTCACATGGTCCGGATCAAGGGCTGCTCTACGTTTAGTAACAATATTGCCTGCATCACTAAACACTCGTTTGCACGGAACCGATGTAGCTGGAACGCAGAGGAATTTTTTCGCTACAGATGAAAGAAGTGGAAGCTGAATGGAATGTGTTTTCCACCACAGTAAGGGGTCTGCAAAGTCATCATCCAGTTCTGCCAAAGATCTGTAGACATCAACCTCTGTTGCGAGCGGTGTTAACGGAGCTGTTTCATCCCTCTTGTCATCATCGTCTTCTTCAAAAACAAGTTTTCTTTTCTTAAAATTTGGTTTATTTCTGTTTGTGCAGTGGTCACAACTTTATTGGAAATTCTGTTCCACACTAATTCTCTTGCTTCTCTTGGAAGACATTTCAAATATTTAAATTTTGGATCAAGAGCCGTAGCTTCTTGATACATTTCTATTTTAGGCCAGGCATTTACTCTTTCCGTTAAATTATCTAACAGAGCTGTTTTGAATCCAATAACGTAACCAGGATCCGTGTCGTTAATTTTTAGACTTACTCTTAAATGAGTTATGGCGGGTAGTACAACTCTTGCCGTCATGTATTTACTTCCTCCAAGAAAATCACATATTTCCAAACATGGTTTAAGATATTTATACATTTTTTGTGTCATTTCCCATTCCACTTCAGTTAATGGAATGATGTTTGATGGATTGGTGGAAATTATAGCTACAATTCCTTCCTTGGCTTCCAGAAGAGACTCGAACATAAGGCATGTTCTATTCCATCGGGTGACTATATCTTGTTTCAGTTTGCACTGCGGAATATTAAGTTCTTTCAGTTTTTGGCATAGCTGATTTTCTAAATAAGGACTGTGATTGAAATGGCCCACCATTTTTCTACATTTGGAAAGCAGTTTATCTATAGACGCATTCTCAATTGCTGTATTCAGACTTAATTGCAGGGTATGAGCAGTGCACCTAACATTATCGTATTTCGAATTTTCGACACCAAGAACAATATTCCTGGCATTGTCTGTACATATTGCAACTACTTTACTTTGAAGATTCCAGTCAGACACAACTTGTTCGAATTCTTCCGTACAATTTGCTGCACTATGTTTCTCCACCACATGTTTCACTTCTAACGCAGCGCTGCAGAACGCCCAGTTAGAATCAATCCAATGAGCACAAACACCCAAATAACCTTGATTTGCTATCGATGTCCAGAAATCGCCTGTTAAGCCAACAAATTCAGTTTCTTTTAGTTTGTCTAACAGCTTGGATCATTCGACATCATAAAGTTTCTCAATCCGTCTAGTTACAACGTCTCTAGATGGAAGATTATAAGAACTACTACCTACAGCTTCCCTTAAAAATTCTTTTAGCCCTTCATCCAAAATTATATTGATAGGTCGACTGTCTTTTACTATCCATTTCACAATTTTATTTGTTAGTTCAGCCTCCTTTAATGAAGAGATTGGTTTCACTATGAAATGATTCAAGTTCGACTGAGATGAACTTGCATTAACAACAGATGATTCAGCAACACTTTGTAAGGGACGGACGTGTTTTAAATGGTATTGCAAACTGCTAGTGCTACCGCTGTAGCTAAATGATTTCCCACAAAGCTTACAGAAAACGGTTTTCCTGTATGTTACTTTACAACTGTCGTTCAATTTATATCCAAAACTTCCACCGAGTCTTCCTCGTAAGTCTTCGTACGCCATAACACAGATTTCACGCACGGTATCAGGAAACACACACACAAAAAGTAGCCTCTTTGAAAAACACAAGTTTTCCTCACCTGAATAAACACACTGTAACACGCCACCTGTCTAACTGTTATTATTATAGCAAAATTGAAAGTTAAGGGCATGGAAATGCGCGAAAAGCTTACGGTCAGAGGGGAAAGGCTATGTGGAGGGAGTCGCTGTGAGATGTGAGAATTTACATTCTTTTACATATCAGAATGTTTTATAAACATATCTGAGTGTTGTTTGGTCTGTCATTGTGTACTGCTGAGACGTAAAAAACTACAGCCTTTCTGACCGTTCTTATCGCAACGGAATTTGCAAAATTTACACTTCCACTCCTTAATTACACGCGACTATCTGTACAGTTTCTCATTACATAAAGGAACGCATTCTTCGTATTAATTTAATTGCAAGAATCTTTTAATCCTGGACAACAAAAAACTGTGTATTATAACTTCCCGTGCTTGACAATGAATTACTTTCCTGTCTTTGCTAGTTGAAGGTAAAGTACCCAATTTAACAAATCTCGTTACTGGATGATAACACAAATAATTACAATAATACGTAATTGTAATTACAAAAACTACCAATAGAAATTAACTAAAAAATTAAATAACTAATAAAAATGAGTGACTGTAAAACAACAATATAATTAAAATATGGAAGTAAAATAAATTGAAATAATAATAAATAATGCACGACTTAGATAGTACGTTACACAATAACTAAAACATCACACGCAAAGTTGGCGATACCTTCACTTGCATACCAGCTGATTCTCCGGTACGCTCCCGCCATTCACAATTTCAAAGTGGACTCGTCCATCCATAAATTCTTAAATTGGTTTCTGCGCATATGCCCTTAACTTTCAATTTGACTATACTATAGGTCGCCCATTGTTAGGATGAGAGTACAGGCTCTTGTGGGACTCTTTGTTTTTAGCATACTCACCCCCTCTCAGACAATTATGCTCTGTATGATGGTGGTTGGCGTGTGGACCCTTGGCCTACCTGCTACCTCTCCCCCATTCTAATACTTCCACCCGGGCTCGACAACAGCTAATTGCCGCGTGAGTCACCTCACTGTGCGTCCAGTATGAAACAATTTTTTTTTGCCTCGCCCAATACTGGTAAAATTTTTTATATTTGAAATCAGCGAAATAATACGATTTAAAATGACACCAAACACGACTAAGGAATATTAAAAATTGGGCGTTATAAAGCACTATGCACTGAAGATGTGTATTAAAGTAGTTGTTGACCTTTTACCTTGAAACACCTTAAAATTTAATATTTTTTAGTCGTGTTTGGTGTCATTTTCATCGTATTATTCCGCTGATATCAAATATAACAAAATTTTACCAGTATTGGGCGAGGAAAAAAATTGTTTCATACTGGATGCACAGTGAGGTGACTCACGCGGCAATTAGCTGCTGTCGAGCCCGGGCGGAAGTATTAGAATGGGGGAGAGGTAGCAGGTAGGCCAAGGGTTCACACGCCAACCACCATCATACAGAGCATAGTACTGCAGTAGGCACCTGACTCAGCCTTCTAGTGTAGATCTTATCGTACACGGACTAAATCTGACATGCCGCTACCTGGCTTTTGAAAACCACTGCAACTACACCACCCTTTCTCTTTCAGTGTTTTCTGGGAACTTCCAGCAGTACTAAATGATTTAAAATAACGGGACTCTCATTCAAGAGGCAAGACATAACTCAGGTATTTGGTGGACAAGCTTCAACTTCTCATAAAAGAAAATTTCAACAACCGATTAAATTTAATCGACTCTATTATTCGATTAAGTAGTTTTGATTGATTAATCGAAGTTCAAATTTTAATCGGTTAATCGGTTCGATTAACCGATTAAATCCGCAACACTAGTTAATTATGATTCTTTGTTGTAAATTCTGCTCAGTTGAGGTTATGTGTATATCACTGTATGACAACAATGCCTATATGTATTAGTTTGGTTTCTTGTGTATTTTCTTACATATTTACCATGATTGGTATTACTATTATCTAGTACAATGGTTTTCTGTATTTTAACTCTATTAATGATTATTTGTTTACATAGTATTGTCTAATTCTAATTGGTTATTGGTATATATATTGGATGGTTACATTTGGTTTGGTTGACTGTTTTTAATCTAATACATGTTGTCTTATTTCTGATATTCTAACAATTACATTCTGTTGATTTTACTTTCCACTCTCCTGATATCTAAATGTGTGTTTTGCAATGATTTTATATTTAGAGTCAGTCATGGTAGTTACAGGTAATCAGTTCCATTTACTTTCATATTTGAGCAATTATTTCTGCACTTAACTTCAGTTCACTTGTGGTCTTTATTAAGTTTTACTATATTATACTTTTTACTCATAAATAATACACTTATTGTCTGTGTTGGTTTATTCGAGATTATTGTATAAAATTGTTGTCACTTAATATTTTCACTTTCTGTAAATACCACACTATCATTGTTTGTGTTTGATTATTTCAGATCGTTGGGTAATGATATTGTTACTTGTAGGCTTACACTTTTTATAAATCATACACTATCATTGTTTGTGTTGGTTTATTTTAGCTCGTATAATAATATTATTTAATTCACTGTAAGTAGCACACTGTTATTGTCTGTGGTTGCTTATTGAATTATTATATTGTCAAGAATTTTGCTCTTGGTCACTTGGAGTTTCCTCTCAGGTTCTTCCTGGTTGTTGTATTATTCCTCACTTATTGGGTACTCTTCACACTGGTAATATTTTCTTCTTATTTTGTTGGATATTTTCCTCACTTATTATATATTTTCCCTCACTTATTGGATCTATTGGGTCCTGGTTGCTAATGTAGTTGCTTGGTTCACATTTCCTTCTGTTATAATATTGATGATTTATTTAATTACAACTCCTTCCTGCTAGGGTGCTTAGTTTCTTTAACATTATTTATTCATGGATATACGGATTTGACTTTGACATTTACTGTTGTCTTTCATCTTGTTAGTGTGTTCATTAGCTTAGATATGTTTATGGTAGATCTTCATTTGGGTATTTTTTATTATATTTATGTAACGGTATTTTTTGATGCGTTACAAATAACATGAAAACTTAATACAAGCACATTCACACAAAGATTGAGTGCACACACATCATCCCTACTCCTTCATTTAGAACTGAGAGCTACATCATATCTCCCGCTGCATCATATCGCCCAGGTTTGTCTTAATGATTTGTACAAGAGACACATGTGCCTATTACTGTTCCAACATTTTCCAAGTATTTTTATTCCCCATAATGTTACCCTTAAGAATAAGGTAACTGTCAGAAGATTCAAATTGTATTTCATATCCAGACCAGGTGTCCCTCCACCAACAAGTATTTACTATTCTACAACACTTGCTCCTTCAGAGTTTCTTTAAAGCTAGGGAAATTAGTAAAAAGGTGAATATGAATCTACATATTGTTACAACATCACAGAACAACTACGCGTTTCTCAAACGATCCAGTTGAATACGGCTAAATGTTGTGGCGTACGTGATTTCAACATGCGCTCGCGAGAGTTTTCTGGAAGCCGCCACCTGTGCGGACCGTGTCAAGGCCGCAATTAATTATGTTGTAGTACAGAGCTAACGCGCAGTATGGAATAATCTAATATTTGGCGGGGGGATAAATACCAGTACTCAATGACATTCAGTTTCAGTTATAGATTTGTGATATATTACAGTGCGTTTCGAGTTTACTGTCGGGTGATTACAAGGGATTACTCTGTGCATTTAAGTGGTTATTGTGGCGAAGTGTTGTGTTTTATAATCGGGCGGTATAATTGTAATACAATTGTGTTTTATATTAGTTGATATTTTATTGCATGTGAACAATTTTTATTTGATTTGTTGTAAGAGACTGTGTTGTTAATTACGAACTGTTTAACTGTGATAATTAAGGCTGGTGATTAGAGAAATTATTATACTTATACTTCTTTATTCAATTTTTCAAATTCTATTAAAATTATTATTCCTATACTTCTTATTCAATTTTGTACTTTTTTTCTGTTATACGCATGTTCTATACATTCTTATTCATCTATTTATATATACGTAATATTTATAGTATGTCTCGACGGAGAAGAGGTCCAAATATTGGTCGTTTAACTACAAATCAAAGACGGATGAGACAGCGACAAAATCTTGCTGCAGCAACTGTTGAAAGCCCTATAGAACATAACATGAACCATGGGTTACATGATCAAAACAACACAGGATATTGGAATCTTCGGAATGAATTTGAAGATAACTTACGTTCTCTAGAATACTATGAATGCGTAAATTGTTCTTGAGTGTTGATGCAGCAAACATTTTTTGATCTGTCCGCAGTGTAAGCGAAACCCAAATAAGTTTACTACAGTTAATCATATGGATCCTAAAGATGTGCCTATAGAACTGATGGATCTCACTTATGTAGAACAACTCTTGATAGCAAGAGTACAACCAGTGATGTGTGTGTATAGGGCGAAATCGAGCCTGGTCAATATGCTTATAAGGGAAATATTATAAATATTGGTCAAAATATAACGGAGATTGTTAGTTCCTTCCCCCTACACCCGCTTCACTGAGCACTATAGTTGTAAGAAAGGAAAGTGTTAATGGATATCAGGAATTTCATGTGAGACGTGACAAAATTTTAGAAGCACTCAAATTTTTGAAAATGAATAATCCATTGTATAGTGATATCATCATTGATATGGAACAAATATCTTTACTTCCATTAAATGATAGTATTTATGGAATGATACCCACTGTTGATTTACCTGAGGTGAATACAGATGAAAAGAACTTTTCTGAAGAAATTTATGAAAGTATGATCCCGAAGAATATTAGAATCACAGAAGTTGATCAACTCCTATCTGCTGTGAATAATGTAATTCCATGGCCACAAGGTACTGATATCATAAATTAATTCTCGTGCGAAGGATATGTAAGCATGGCATTTTCTACTTTACTACCTTACAGATCTCTTGAACTAAACGATAATACTCAAGCAAGTAGTATGAAACTTACAGCACTTGAATATTTTTAATTTTTGATGCAATATAAAGACCGACGTTTTCCACAAGATCCTAGGTTCAGATTTTTTGCATTGAACACTGTTCAGCGTCAGCAAGCTAATACAACAAGGGATAATATTTGCTAGAAAATCTCATTTCAGTGGAACAGTACAGCAACTGAGAAACACACTGTCGAGTAATCCTCAAATAATAAGAAGTTTATATTATCGGTGTGGAAAAATAAGAGGATCAAAATGTTACTGGTTTCAACAAAGGGGTGAACTTGAATCAATGATTGAGCAGTGTGATAATCTTCCTATGGGTATTTTTACTTTGAGTGCATCTGATCTTTGGTGGCCTGATCTGGCACGACTCATGGGTTGTAATTTCGTGCAAGAGGAAATGTTAGATGAATCTAGATTCACTCAGCAAAGGCAAAAACGTATAAATGAGAATCCCTCAATTGTTGAAGTTTATTTTTCATTTCGTGCAACTTTATTCATAAAAAATGTCGTCTGTAAGATATTCTCAGTTCCAGATCATTGGTTTCGTTTCGAATTCCAGCATCATGGATGGTTGATTGTAGAGATGAGTTGCAAAGGTTGTGGAATATGTCTAATGACAATTAATGTTTATTGTACTATAATGTAGTGTATTCAATAAAAAAGTGTGTATCATAAATGTGTATACATATATTTTATTGATTGTAAGAATATTAATAAATAAATTATTACGAATCTATTTATTTAACAGATCAAAGATGGTTGACTGTAAAAATATTGATAAATAAATTATTATTAATATCAAATGCTCCGCCCATTTGTGTCAGTGACACTCCTAGTATAAACAAACGCAGGTGAAAAACAAAATAACTGACATTCCAAATTTCGACATTTTGATTTCAGGAGACCTCAAACTGGATATGACCATTTAATACATCAGTCATGTACATATTTATTATTTAGAGTAGTAATTATTAATATAAAATGAATATTTCAATTTTTATTAGTAATTCTTCTTTGCTTGTTGCACACAATTCTGCAAAAAATTATAAAATTATTGACAACAATTATTGAAGTTCAAGGGAGACTTTATATTGTACCTCTGTCTCTCACATTCGTCATGACATTTGCTTTCTCCATCCTTCAATATTTTAGTTTCTCTTTTGTGTGTTTCCAGTTTACATGCTGTTGTCACAAACATTATGACATCCAACAGAAATGATATACACATTGGCAGGTAGAAATATAAAAGGCTTCCAGTAACTTCTGCACATACAACAAATTTAAAAACAACATTACAAACAATAAATTTATATATGCAAGTGTAAGCAACACACACACACACACACACATTGTGTAAATTCTTTGCATAATTCTTTGTATATTCTTACCACAAGTCATTATTTTTCTTGTGGTAAATGTGTTAATTGGTACACATAGTTCGTTTCCTTTCATAAGGCTATATTTACATACATCTTAATATACATTTGCAATTAAATTTCATTTTTGTAAGATAATTATTTAAATTAGTGCTTTCATTTTAAGTAAGGTAATGATTTTAAATTCCGTTGACTAGATTATTAACCACCTTTTTAAAAACGTTCTACTTGCTGAACCAAAATGTGTTAACTTTATAAATTTAAAAGTACATAATAAAACATAATAAACATATTCTTGTTACAGAAGAATTGAAATATTTACTACTGTTATTCACGTAAATATCCATTAAAATATTTAGGTAGTAGTGAATAGGGTACATGGACGTAATGGAAGCTGACAAAGCAAATCTGAATAGACTCAGAAGAAGAACAAGAATTAGGTTGGAGAATTAGGTGGAGGGAAGGAACAATATTAGAAACTGGAAAGCTGGAGCAAAGAATAAGATGAACGGACTTGACCCTTAAAACAGGTCAGGAACCATACCGGCTTGTATAGACACAGCTAAAGGTGAGTCATATAAATATATGTTCACGTTAATTTAGCTTTATGATGTATGGTTAAATACTCATTCTGGAATGCATTTAATTTAATTTCAGACTTAGTTTTACACACACACACACACACACACACACACACACACACACACACACAACAGTATTATTGAGCACACTGTATAGAAAATTAAAAAATGGAAACATTTAATGTTACACTGTAATTACTTATTCTGTAATGACAGCTGGTTAAAAAGTTTAATCAATATCCAGTAATTTTCTGAATAAACAGTAACAAAGGAAGACAAAACTATCTTAAATTCATTACCGGTACATAAAGTGTTTTCTATTTGATATGTGTTAGGCAGTTTAAGAAATCCGTCTTACATATCACTAAGAATTTATGAAATAAATTGAAATTTCTATCTAATGCCAGACATTACCCTGAAGAAACAAGAAATTGAAAAAATTAAGTAAAAACGTTTAGCATCAACTTTAATTTCTTTATAGCAAAAACAATTTTCATCTAAAAAGGAAAACTGACTTCATTTAAGAAATCTCTAAAGTACATACATTTTTAAGTTTTTATTTTATTGTCTTTACTTAATGTTTATGAAATTCCAAAATTTATACTATACCAGCTGTCACACAGTTTTGAGTTAAATAATTATATTGCAGTAGCTGGAAATCTCTTCCCCCTTCCCCAAACACAATTATTACATATTTATAAAAACATACCATGAAACCAGCACTTGGAAACTCCAAAACGAGGTTTAATGACAGTGTCAGGTATCATATTTACATAATCCATTATCACAGATATAATGAAGATAATGAATGGACATCCCCAAGCATATGTGGAGTAAATGATAAATTTTTTATGTTCTTGTTCCTTCACAGATACTTGAAGAGATCGCACCCTATTAAAAACATATAAACAGACATTTTCCTTTACACATGAAGCTATGATAGCTGTTAGATTAGTTCACTATATACAGTTCAGTTGTTATATGCAATGCATGCTATTAATACTGTGCAGTTTGTCGTTGCATGGGGTTAAATGCTAGGGTGAGCCAAAAAAAGGAATTTTGACTTACAGGTTCTAAGAATGTGAAAAAGTATCCTAAATCTCTAAATTTCAAAGTGGAGTGTGCACTTTTGTATCCTAAATCTGGGGAAAATAATAAATAAAACTTGAGTTTTGTTTCTGTTTGTGCATAGGGTATAAAACTTAAAAAAATAATGAAAAACAACAAATATTACGACAATGTTTAAATGTTAAATATTAAGTTTTCTATTGTCTATTAGCATGGAAATGCTTAATTTTAGCAACTTAACCTTGCACTACATATTTAATTTGTGCGTTAAGCCTAAAGTTTGTGAAAATTGCTGAAAATTCTTGCCTTTATGATTTTACAAACATTTATACCATTATGCCAAAAAGAATATATACTGTTCTTATTCTGTAACATTTATTAACTAGGAAGTAAGAAAACATGCTTGTTAAAGTTATTCTGACTTTTATTGGATGTTTTACTTAACCAGAAAATTCCATTTCCTATCTTGCAAAATAATGTGACAAAAAAGGCATGATTATTTAGGGTAGTCTTCCTTTAATATTCAAATTTGATCCAACAAATATCATTTGTGTGCAGCTCTTCATTCATTTCACATACAAATTACTGAAATAACCCAGAACTCACCACATGGAGGTGGCTGCACTTCGATTACACCCATTCCCTTCCCAAACATTCAACCATTCAAAGCATAGTTATTTACAGTACATAAACCTTAGGTAGGTATGTCCTTGAAATATAATATTTGGTCAAATTTTGGCATTGCAGATCTTGCGAGCAAGCTGCTCTTGTATACCCATCTCTGCTGTCTTGTCCACATACTTTTCCCGCAGATTCTGTTTCATGTTTTACACATCTTTCCATTACTTGTGTGTAACAAGGAAAGTTTAAAAATTCAAATTCACGCAAATCTTTACTCTCTAGAAATAACAAAATACTTTCTGTTGACACACTTTCCATCACTTTGGAGAAGACAGTTTACAATTCTTGGATTTCGTTGTCCATGACGTGTCCGTTTTCACCTCTGAAGAAGCCTTTTAAAGGTGAAAACTGGTTCAGGTTGTAAGGTAAAACTTTATGTTTTTACTTATAAAAAACTTCGTGTTCCGAGTCGTTAATATAATAGTTGTATTTAGACAGTTTACATTTAGTCCTGTCTATCAACTGTGCATAGTCTGAGGTCTCAAAATTTATTGAGGGTGGAAAAACGTTCTCATAGATTTCCCTTTTGACTGTTGATTACTAGCTTTCAGTACTCTCCTGTAGGCTAATTAATTTATATGTAGCATTTTGTCTACTGCCATGGCCAATAACATATTTTCAGGATGAGTGAAAAAGCATTCCTTTAAATCACTTGATCTATGATTTTCAGTAGCTCTTTGGGCAAATGTCTTGTTGTTTGTTCAACCTTAAATAATGCTTAGGTCCATATTTCACAGAGTGATACTTCTTAATGTCAAACCAGACTGAAGCATATGTCTTCACAATGTGACTGGCAAGTATCTTAAGTTTGCTAGAAGGATTGGTTTGGGAAAAAAAACATTTGTAAAGACTCGGTTTGCATATTTCAACAACTGGGAATTACTGAGAGGTCATGGATCATTTACAGCAAGATCTTGTGCACACTCTCCTGTCTGGACTGTCTGGACTATGTCCAATACATACTGTCAGTCTTTGCTTAGATCAGTTTTTATTACATTGATTTCTTCAGATTCAATTGGTTTTAAATTAACAACAGAAATTTTTCACATCTGGGTAGTTGTCTGCCAATTTCCTCCAAGAATGACGCTGGGCCTGTCATCTCATTGTCAAAATATTCAAACAAATGTCTCAAGGGGAGCTCACTGAAGTGAAGTAAGCAAATGAACCACTGCAATGACCACTGAATTATCACCTCAGTGTTGTGAATCACACCATTTTTCTATCCAGTGTCTGTCGCTGTACCACTGCAACCAATCACTAGTCAGTTTATGTCAAAATTGTTATTTTCTAAATAGGCCTACTTAACAATGCGCTTAGCTATTTCACTTCCTGTTCCACTTACAGCTGTCACACGGCTGACATACTGTCCACCAGGCTCTGAATCAAAGTGATGTGCTCTTCCTTCTATAATCTATAATACAATTTGACTACTTTTTTTTAAACAATTGTTCTGTATTACCTTTTCTACCATCTAAGTATATTCGTGTATTCCCTTTTCTACTGTAACCTGGTGAATGTCTTGTACAGCCTCTCGAACTTTCTGTTTTTCTTGTCTTATCTTGTTTTTGTCTATCGCTAGTGATGAACCTTTTCAGTAATTAGGTAAAGATCCTGTAAAACACTAGAAGCAATAGCAGCTGTGGCTATATCATAAATACCAAATCTATCACTCATTACGACAGCATACAATTTTATTCTCATTTGAGATGTAGACTGAACTGAAATGTGACTAGAAGATGTAATGAGAATTAGCCGAGACAGAAAACTGGATTACATCAAGTGTTCTGTAATAGAATATTGACAGAATGTTAGTTAACGAACAACGGCAACTAAAGGTAAGCTTACTTATTATAATTATTTTATTTATTATTTATATATTGGTTATTCTTGCATGAATGTTATTTACAGCATATTAGACAGGCCAGCAAAATATGGCAATATTATATTAAATTTTATGAATCAATTAATAAGATGTCAGTGGAAGATGCAATTAGAATCAACAGAGACAGAAATTGTAGAATATCAAGAGTTCTGTTGATAGAATGTATTTCTTGGATTTCGTTGTCCATGACGTGTCCGTTACTTAACTAAATATCACTATAATATTGACGACTCGGAACACTAAGTTTTTTATAAGTAATTGAACACACAAAAGCACTCCACACCACTACAGAATCTACCTTCGCAAACCACCTCATTGAAGCAAACCACACATATAAAAACATCGACAATAACATGAACATACTACACGTACACACAAAAGGCCAAAAACTAGACACTCTAGAACAATTAGAAATATACAAACACACAAAAACAAATAAAAACGACATCCTAATCGAACTGACACAATTCAAATCGCACGCATTATTCGAACACATCTCACCACACACACACAGCTTCGATATTTCGAAAAACTATCTCGTCACCAACAACAAGACGAACAGCGCTACTTACGACAGCCTCTGATGAAGCCTTCTATAGGTGAAAGCCGGTTTAGGCTGTAAGGTAAAACTTTACGTTTTTACTTATAAAAAACTTAGTGTTCCGAGTCGTCAATATTATAGTCATATTTAGATAGAATGTAATTACATTGTTAGCAAACAAACAACAGCACCGAACAAGAAGTAAGCTTATTTATTATATTTATTTTATTTAACTATTGGTTTTTCTTACATGAATGTTAGTTACAGCATTTTTGACAGAATAGCAAAATCTGGCAAGATTATATGAAAGTTTATAAAACGATTAATAATACGTCAGTGGAAGATGTAATGAGAATTAGCAGAGACAAAAAATGAAGAACGGCAAGTGTTCTTTAGGTAGAATATTGTCAAAATGTTGGGAAATGAACAACGGCAACAAAGAAGTAAGCCTATTTATTATAATTATTTTATTCATTATTATATTGTTGGTTTTGTAGCATGAATGTTAGTTACAGAATTTTAGACAGAACAACAAAATCTGGCAAGATCATATGAAAGTTTATGAAACGATTAATTATACATTACTGGAAGATGTAATGAGAATTATCAGAGGCAGAAAACTGGATTACATTGTGTTCTGTAAATCGAATATTGCCACAATTTTAGGAAATGAACAATGTCAACAAAGTAGTAAGCCTATTTATTGTAATTATTTTATTTATTATTTATATGTTGGTTTTGTTGGATGAATCTTAGTTACAGCATTTTAGACAGAATAGCAAAATCTGGCAAGATTATATTATGAAAGTTTATGAAACGGTTAATAATACGTCAGTGGAAGATGTAATGAGAATTAACAGAGAAAGAAAAACGAAGAACGTCAAGTGTTCTGTAGGTATGCTGTCAAGCATATAATCTTGCACTTGTGACAGTACAAGTGTATTTTCACAATGCTCATTATTATATTGTTGGTTTTGTAGCATGAATGTTAGTTACAGAATTTTAGACAGAACAACAAAATCTGGCAAGATTATATGAAAGCAAGATTTTATGAAACGGTTAATAATACGTCAGTGGCAGATGTAATGAGAATTAACAGAGAAAGAAAAATGAAGAACGTCAAGTGTTTTGTAGAGAGAATATTGTCACAATATTGGGAAACGAACAACGGCAACAAAAGAGTAAGCTTATTTATTATAATTATTTTATTTATATTTTATATATTGGTTTTTCTTGCATGGATGTTAGTTACAGCACTTTAGACAGTACAGTGGAAGATGCAATGAGAATTAGCAGAGACAGAAAACTGGATTAAGTTGTGTTCTGTAGATCGAATATTGCCACAATGTTTGTAAATGAACAACGGTAACAAAGAAGTAAGCTATTTATTATAATTATTTTATTTTATATTTATATGTTGGTTTTGTTGCATGAATGTAGTTACAGAATTTTAGACAGTACAACAAATTATGGCAAGATTATATGAAAGTTTATGAAACAATTAATAATAAGTCAATGGAAGATGTAATGAGAAATTCCAGAGACAGAAAACAGGAGAATGTTAACTTTTCTGTAGATAGATTGTTGTCACAAAGTTAGGAAATGTTTGTCAACAATAAAGAAGTAAGCATATTTATTTATTTTTTATTATAATTATTTTATTTATTATGTATATGTTGGTTTTGTTGCATGTATGTTAGTTACAGTACTTTATAGTGTACCACAAAATCTGAAAAGATTATACGATAGTTTATGAAATGGTTAATAATACATCAGTGGAAGGTGTAATGAGAAATTAGCAGAAATGGAAACCTGGGGAATGTTAATTGTTCTGTAGATTGAATTTTGTCAGAATGTATGGAAATGATCATCAACATTGAAGAAAAAGTAAGCATATTAAGTAAACATATATAAGTATTTATTATAAAATGTTTGTTTTTTTGATAAAGTCATTTTGATTATAAAATATAAATATTTGGCAACAAGAAAAGAATTTTAAGTTTTCAAAATTTAAATATATTTTTATTAAGCAACGGGTTCTTCATTGAGGTGAGGACCATGTCACTCACTCCATCTCAAGCCTCTCCCATTTTGCAGAAAAAGAGAACACTGTCAAGGCTGATACTTTGACGACAGTGACAGGGCTTTCCACCAAATTCAGCCGAGTGACAGGTAGGCTCAACTCTGATTGGCTCCTCAGATTTCCCCGGCGTTAGTAGGTTCATGAAAATATTTTATTTCGAAAATGATTTTAAATATAAATCTTAGAAAATGGGAGTCATGTATGGTTCTCCATACCATAGGAGGTAGAATACCGGCAACATTCTTTTTCTTAAACAAGGGTAATTTTTTATATGACGAACGATAACTGCCGTAAATTCAAACAGAATCAAATAATGTTTTGCATACAGCCCTGTATTGTAGAGTTCTCTAGACCTATGGTTTCTGGTGAAGATCGGTGAAGGGAAAGGGGTAGTTTACCTGCAACATTTATGTTTTAACAAGGGTAATTTTTTATATGACGAACGATAACTGCCATAAATTCAAACAGAATCAACTACGTTTTTGCATACCTTTTTGAATTATAGAGAATTCAAGGTCTGTTGATTTTGTTGAAGATCGGTTAAGGGAAAGGTGTAGTTTACCAGCAACATTTTATGTTTCAACAAGGGTAATTTTTTATATGACGAACGATAACTGCCGTAAATTCAAACAGAATCAAATAATGTTTTGCATACAGCCCTGTATTGTAGAGTTCTCTAGATCTATTGGTGTTGGTGAAGATCGGTTAAGGGAAAGGTGTAGTTTACCAGCAACATTTTATGTTTCAACAAGGGTAATTTTTTTATGATAGAAGATAACTGCCGTAAATTCAAAGAGAATCAAATAATTTATTGCATACATTCCTGAATTGTATAATACTCAAGGCCTGTTGATTTTGGTGAAGAACGGTTAAGGGAAAGGGGTAGTTTACCTGCAACATTTTATGTTTTAACAAGAGTAAAGTACTTAATTTTGATAAATAAAGTATCCTGATAAGAAGCTCATAATAATCCACTGTAGAAACGCAGATGAAATATCTATAAATGACGAGGCTAGTTGAACGGGGTGGGGGTAATTTTCTATAAATGATAATTATAGTTGAAGGGAGAGGGGATAATTTTTATATATGTACTACGTTATCGGCAACAAAGAAGTAGTTTGTTGTTAAAATTCCTTCCCGTCCTGTTTGGCCGTAGACCAATGTTTTATGCAAAACCAGACGTTTCACCAGTGCCATCGACTAACATCATCAGTGAAAATCGAGTGCGATAACGTGAGGTGGTATACGTTAGTGACCACAGTACTGTGGTTAAGGCTGAAGCAGTAAGTAGAAAGAAGTAGTTTCTATGGAAATATTTCATTTCGAAAATGATTTTAAATATAAATCATAGAACATGGAAGTCATGTATGGTTCTCCATACCGATATTTTCTATGGGAAACGATAACAGCCGCAAATTCAAACAGAATCAAATAATCTTTTGCATACAGCCCTAAACTGTAGATTTCTCAATACCTATTGTTTTTGGTGAAGATCGGTTAAGGCAAAGGGGTAGTTTACCTCCAACGTTTTATGTTTTAACAAGGGTATTTTCTATGACAAACGATAACAGCCGCAAATTCAAAGAGAATCAAATAATGTTTTGCATACAACCATAAATTTTAGAGTTCTCAAGACCTATTGTTTTTGGTGAAGATCAGTTAAGGAAAATGGGAAGTTTACCAGCAACATTTTATGTTTTAACAAGGATATTTTATATGGCAAACGATAACAGCCGAAAATTCAAACAGAATCAAATAATGTTTTGCATACAACCCTAAATTGTAGTTTTCAAGACCTATTGTTTTTACTGAAGATAGGTTAAGGGAAAAGGGTAGTTTACCAGCAACATTTTATGTTTTCACACGAGTAATTTTTTATATGACGAACGATAACTGCCGTAAATTCAAACAGAATCAAATACGTTTTTGCATACGTTCCTTAATTTGTATGTGCTCAAAGTTTGTCGACTTTGGTGAAGATCGGTTAAGGGAAAGGGATAGTTTACCAGCAACGTTTTATGTTTTAACAAGAGTAATTTTTAATTTAATTTTTTACTTCCATGTTCCTTAAGGAAATGGAAGTATGGTGATGGCAAAAAAATCGTTTTCGAGATTATTGCAGATTCTGCTTGTACTACACTCAAAACATGAAAAAACTCGTTTTTCGAAAAGTGTCTGTGTGTCTGTCTGTAGATTTTTTTATATGGCAAACGATAACAGCCGCAAATTCTAACAGAATCAAATAATTTTTTGCATACAGCTCTGATTTGTAGAGTACTCACGAACTATTGTTTTTGGTGAAGATCGGTTGCGGGAAAGGGGTAGTTTACCTGCAACGGTTTTTTTTTATCAAGGGTATTTTCTATGGCAAACGATAACAGCCGCAAATTCAAACAGAATCAAAAGATTATTTGCATACAGCCCTAAATTGTAGAGTTCTCAAGACCTATTGTTTTTGGTGAAGATCGGTTAAGGGAAAGGGGTAGTTTACCTGCAACGTTTTTTAACAAGGGTATTTTCTATGGCAAACGATAACAGCCGCAAATTCAAACAGAATCAAATAATTTTTTGCATTCAGTCCTGATTTGTAGAGTACTCAAGACCTATTGTTTTTGGTGAAGATCGGTTAAGGGAAAGGGGTAGTTTACCAGCAACCTTTTACGTTTTAACAACAGTAAAGTACTTGAAAATTCATTTAAACTTTTCGAAACAATGGTAATTGTTAAAAATAAAATAATTTTGTTTCCAGGCAATAAAATTATAATTTTTTCATTTTAATGTAAATTATGTATGAGTTAATATACATGTATAAAATAATATATTGTTCGTGGCAGGCAAGCATATCTCAGTTATGTAATGTTTACGTTTCCATTTTATTATTATGACTACCGCAATAAAAAGGCAGGGAAGACACACACACACAAAATTCGCGTTATGTCTGGCCTCACTCATGTTTATTTTCTTACATTTGCACGCTTTTTAAATGGTAAGTACCGAAACCCACACCAACATAACGCGTGCAAGCCGAAAAAGTGTCCAGCGTGGATAGCGATTTGCTTCCTTGGATCGCTGGGCAGTGTAACTGTACGTGTTTACAGAGGAACGATTCATAGACAGACTTTTCATCTTTAGGGAATGAACCCTCTGCAAGATGCTGAGGGTCCATGAGTGACTTCGGAGCGCTCCTTCTTTTTCGCGCGTTTGTTCTGTGAAACATACACTGTAGATTCGCAGCTTTACTCTAAGCAACGCTCAATAGGAAATGTTGAAAATTTTTGTCCACGGTGTACCCTCATACACACTAAACCTGCTCTGATGTTTTAATTACGGACATCATAATATTAAAACTTTGGAAACTTGAGCACTTCTTAATGGAGATCAAACATTAACTAATACAAGCCATTAACTTTATGCAATTTTTTATATATATTGTACAACGTTATCGGCAACAAAGAAGTAGTTTTTGTTAAAATTCCTTCCCGGGATGTTTGGCCGTAGTCCAATGTTTTCTACAAAACCAGACGTTTCGGCAATGCCATCGACTTCCATCATCAGTGAAAATCGAGTGCGATAACGTGAGGTGGTATACGTTAGTGATCACAGTACTGTGGTTAAGGCTGAAGCAGTAAGTAGAAAGAAGTAGTTCCTATAGTAATATTTCATTTCGAAAATGATTTAAATATAAATCTTAGAACATGGAAGTCACGTATGGTTCTCCATACCGATATTTTATATGACGAACGATAACTGCCGTAAATTCAAACAGAATCAAATAATTTTTACTTCCATATTCCTTAAGGAATGGAAGTATGGTGATGGCAAAAAAAATCGTGTTCGAGATTATTGCAGATTCTGATTCTACTACACTCAAAACATG
Source organism: Magicicada septendecula (assembly GCA_034769895.1). NCBI lineage: Eukaryota > Metazoa > Arthropoda > Insecta > Hemiptera > Cicadidae > Magicicada > Magicicada septendecula. The sequence continues at coordinate 372,431,515 of CM068367.1, read as the reverse complement.
AAAAAAAGTCGTTTTCCGAAAAGTGTCTGTGTGTGTGTGTGTGTGTGTGTGTGTGTGTGTGTGTGTGTGTGTGTGCGTGCGTGTGTGTGTGTGTGTGTGTGTGTGTGTGTGTGTGTGTGTGTGTGTGTGTGTGTGTGTGTGTGTGTGTGTGTGTGTGTGTGTGTGTGTGTGTGTGTGTGTGTGTGTGTGTGTGTGTGTGTGTGTGTGTGTGTGTGTGTGTGTGTGTGTGTGTGTGTGTGTGTGTGTGTGTGTGTGTGTGTGTGTGTGTAGATTTTTTTTTTTGGCAAACGATAACTGCTGCAAATTCAAACAGAATCAAATAATTGTTTGCATACAGCCCTGATTTGTAGAGTACTCACGACCTATTGTTTTTGGTGAAGATCGGTTGAGGAGAAGGGGTAGTTTACCAGCAACGGTTTTTTTTTATCAAGGGAATTTTTTTTTTTGGCAAACGATAACAGCCGCAAATTCAAACAGAATCAAATAATGTTTCGTATGCAGCCCTGAATTGTAGAGTTCTCAAGACCTATGGTTTTTGGTGAAGATCGGTGAAGGGAAAGGGGTAGTTTACCTGTAACGTTTTATGTTTTAACAAGGGTATTTCCTATGGCAAACGATAACAGCCGCAAATTCAAACAGAATCAAAAGATTATTTGTATACAGCCCTAAATTGCAGAGTTCTCAAGACTTATTGTTTTTGGTGAAGATCGGTTAAGGGAAAGGGGTAGTTTACCTGCAGCGGGCTGTATACAAAAAATTATTTGATTCTGTTTGAATTTGCGGCTGTTATCGTTTGCCATAGAAAAAAAATCTACAGACACACAGACACAGACAGACAGACACACACACACACACACACTTTTCGAAAAATGACTGTTTTTCATGTTTTGAGTGTAGTACAATCAGTATCTGCAATAATCTCGAACACGATTTTTTTGCCATCACCATATTTCCATTTCCTTAAGGAACATGGAAGTAAAATAATAAACAAATACCAAAAACTTTATGTACCTAATTATAAAGGGACCGTGCATGGCCATCACTTGTGAGAAGACCGAGATTTGATATAAATTTCGTTAGTTCGTTCGATCGGTGGCGCGGGAGCGAGCAGATACCGTGTGGCACGTGGTGGGGCGGTCGGTGGTGGCATGCTGGCCGAGTCCCGCGCCGCCAATGATACGCATAACGTAATTATTTTTCATTATAGGATGTAGATAGCTAAGAGCGAAATGATGCAAAAAGGCGCCAACAAAATTTGATTTTTTCCACAATCGAATTTTGGCGCCGCTCCTCACCCGGCGCCTAGAGCGATCGCTCCTCTCGCTATACCCCAGGGCTGGCCCTGCCGTCCAGCTATTCCTTATTTGAAGCAATTTAGTAGTGAATGTGTCCCCTGGATGTATTACTAGCATATCACAGGGTAAGACGTATGGTGGAGCTACCACCTTCAGGCTTAACGTCCAGCCCGATTTTCTGTCTGGGTGTTCTCTCATAAACTGGCTGTCTTACCAGACTAAAGAGACCAGTTTTCCCTGTTGAGATATCCATAAGGATCTTTAATGTGCTGGTTTCTCCATGCCTCCCACATTCTACGTTGTTGACCAATGGAAGGTCATCCGTCTTTACGGGCAAATTCTCACCCCAAGGGCAAGAGGGTGCCCTAACCTCTACTTGACAATGTCTAATTTAAGTATTTAAAATCACGCAACATGACGCGAGTGTGAGGCATGGAATCTTGCTGTGCGATACAATTCTACGCTAAAGTATCAGGGTATCATACTTAATTGACTGAAATATTGAAATATCTTTTTAACAAGGCTGGTGGTGAGGAGGGCTTCGGTTCTCGACAGCGGAAGAGGACCTACGCGCGCAGCATAAATATTCATTAAAAATATCAACAATCTTAGTAAGAGGTTGCTTTTGACTACCTAGTATTTTTATGTCTACCCAAATTATTTTTTCACGCTTTGCCACTGTAATAAATGTACTGTAAGCATTTTTTTCCATTATTAAGTAGCTAAAATTAGGCCTAAGTATGTCCATGCCATTAGACACTACAAAACTTAATATTTAAAATTTGAACGTTATCATAATATTTTGTGTTCCCATTATTATTATATTTTTAATTTAGACTCTATGCGCAAGCTGAAAACAACACCTAAGACCTTTAAAATTATTTTTTCCAGATTTAAGTTACAAACGTGAACCTTTTCCATGCTACTAGAATTTGAAAGTCGTAAATTGATTTCTTTTGGCCCACCCTATTAAATACAGATCAAGTCTCAGATGGTGGTGTAGTATGTGCTGTATAACGACTAGAAAGGCCATGGTCCTAATGTGTGAGGGAAGATGACAAGAGGATGATGATTATTAAATTTATACAGTCTATAATTTATAGATATATACTTTATATAGGTCTTTTGTTATTTGTGTCATTCCACATACAGTATTATAAAAGTCAAACTAAATACTAAGGCAGGTATCTACAGCATAGAAATGTACATGCATAGGCCTATATCATATCAAACTTTATAACTTCTTATTCACTTCAAGGGATAGGCGCTTAATGTGCCAGTTTATGGTACCCACCTTCTATGTAGTCTGTATAAACACCTTACCAGATGTTCGTCAGTTTTAGCATAAATGGCCAATCTGTTTGGTTCAATTTCATCTCGACAATCATAATTCCATTTCAGTCTGGGATATAATATATATTTTATCTTAATATTTAAATTAAATATTCTTAGCTCTCCTTGTATTGTTTCAATTTGTATTCTGTTGCTCTTGGTACAGTCTTTTACCGTTCTGACAAACTTCCTTTTCTACATTTGTAACCTATTCTTGTGTTTCTTTGTAGCCACCATGGTTCTTGGTAAATAAATCAGTGGTTCAAGAAATTAAACTCATCTAAACCAACAACCTTTACTCTCATGTCGCCAAAACTATAGATATATAACGTCTCAGTACCTTGAATAGATATACGACGGGAAACGTCTCAAATACTACATCCCTTGATTTAACATCCTGAAGTTGAAAAACGTAAACACAAACGAGCACACTCAGATGTGGCTGTCAGATTACGATTGTGCTAAGTAATTTGTTCATTGCACAAAAGATCAGTAGTTCCAACTCGTGGACCGCAAAACGCTTTCGTGTGATAGGATATATTAATTAAAATCAGATGAAAAATAACAAGCAATTAAATAATAATTCCTAGAATAATGCATTATATAAATATGTGTGTGCGCGCGCGCGCCGCGCACGCGCGCGTACAGGCATGACGTAAACGTTGTCCTCACTATTATATACATGCGAATTCTATGCATCAGTATAAGTAAAAAATTTCCTACAAACGTCTTGTATTCCGTCTGGCCGCCATTTTCTCTTATTTAAGGAAAACTCGTAGCGATATAAATCTCATATAAGGAAAACTCATATAAATCTCAAGAAGCGAGTGAGACATCATAATGAAATTTGGTGAAAATGTTTACACTAATGTTCATAAAAAATTCAAGGTTATTTGAGAATCTCAATTTTCAAAATGATGACAACTTTCAAACGTTTGTCAATAATACCTCTGTAAATTTTAATTTTGCCCAATTATGGTTTATCAAGTAAAATATTAAACATTTTATTGTGAACACAATGATATCTTGTTTGCTTATATCCGATGACAAATAACAGACTTGTGACAAAAAACAATCTATCCTGACTACTCGATTTTTTTGCCGGGCTTCGATTCGTCTAGTTTAGGAAATATTTATTTAAAGTTCTTACCTTTTCTTTCATCTTAACTAAGTAACACTAATTTCTAATAAATTAACGATTGAATGTTGTAACAACACCAAAATTCTAAAAGTAATAAGTACATCTTATCAAATAATTATGGAAAGAGATTTTGGAAAAGAAAGAAAAAAGAATAATGATGTTCAAACTAAATAAATAACACCAAAATTCTAAAAGTAATAAGTACATCTTATCAAATAATTAGGGAAAGAGATTTTGGAAAAGAAAGAAAAAAGAATAATGATGTTCAAGCTAAATAAATAACACCAAAATTCTAAAAGTAATAAGTACATCTTATCAAATAATTAGGGAAAGAGATTTTAGAAAAGAAAGAAAAAAGAATAATGATGTTCAAACTAAATAAATAATACCAAAATTCTAAAAGAAATAAGCACATCTTATTTAAATCAAGCATAAATAATACATTTAGTAGTATAATAATAATAATGGGGCGCAATATTAATGACAATAGGCCTAAGAGAAATTTAATAAACTAATTAGAAAATGAACTTGCTGAAGAAGAGTTGCAGTATAAAAATAGATAGAATAATAGAAGAATAATTAAAACTACTATATTACAAGAGGTATTGAATAACAAAGGTGAATGACATTAAGGCTAATAAATCATTGAACTGTGAAGTGAAGTTATATAAAAGAGAAAGAAATCTACTTAAGAAATATATCAACAGTAATATTGAATATAATATAAATAAATGGAGTTATTGGAAGGCAAGGTAGAATAAGAAAAATTATTCAGAAGATAAAAGATTCCAATGGTGTGTATAATGATATAAGATTTATAATTATTTTATTTATAGAGTGTAGAAAGCTAAGGCGTCACTCTAGAATTATTTTATGGGCAGCAGCCAAAGTGCACTGTACCAGGTATGTGAATGTTCGGATGAGCAATTGGACGTAAAAGGGCCACTCAACGCCGATATTCATTCATAATACCATATTAATATAGGGGGAATCATTTAACATTAGTATGGAATCAATTTTAATAAAAGAATGGAATATATAAATAAAATATACAATGAACCAAGAGAAAACTCAAGAATTACAATTCGTTAAAGCCACCAATACAAATAAATAAACTCCAGAGATAAAGAAGAAAATAATTGGTATTGATAAGAAAGGTAGGTTTCAATTTGCCTATAATAATGAAGAATTTGTTTAATAAATATCAATCTTATCACCAAGCAATATTAATACCATATTATCATACACCTCAACTATTGAAGAAATCAGCAAGCAATAACAACAATTTATCTAAACAAATCAAAATCAAAGTAATTTGAAAGAAGAAACAGTAATAAATAAAAGTGTGAACCTAATTAAAAACCAAAAGTCCTACAACAGACATTACTATGACAACTTACTATACTATATAGACAGCACCCAGTTAGATTTGGAGTAGTCCATAAACAAATAACTAATGATGATAAATTTAATAAATAATGAATAAATCAAATAGAACGGCACATAAAGTACAATACAGGTTTAGAGATAAATGTAAAATGTAATTAAGATGTGATACAAATGTAATATAAGACAAGTGTGATTACTTGGTAAGAGGATGTGAGATACGTTGGTGTTCAAGTAAGAATAACTGTGAGTGGGTAGTAATTATAAATAATTATTTAAAAAATTAATTACTAATCCATAGTAGCGGATGATACAGACATTAACATTTAGTTTTTTCTTTATTAGTGTTTGTGTTATATAAGTTTAATAGGTATTGATCACACAGACAATGGTTTAAAAGTGTGCATTCAGTTAAGCCCTAAAGGGAATTATAGTAATTTGAATATAATTGTTAATTAATAGTTTGTTTATATTTAAAGAAGTTAATTAATAGAAAACAAGTGTAAGCAGGATCGATTATGAGTCTTCCAACATAAAAATATAATCAGTCAAACATAGGCCTAGATCATTATGTTCAGTAAATAGTAAATTCTTCAAAATATTTGTCAAATTACAAATAACTATAATATTTGGTATTAAAATTGTTCATAGTTTTGTCAGATAAAATAATATGTAAATTGTATTAAGTATTATGATGTAATAACTAAAAAGCAACTTGTACATAAAAGGTAAAATAATGTATAATATAAAAATAATATTATATAAAATAAAACACTATATCAACCTATAACAGAATGTAAAATTTGAGTAAATAAAGAAACAGCATAAACAAATCAGCCTTTAAACATTACTGAGCCAACAACCAGAAAAGAACATTAAATTTAAAAAACAAAAAGAATGAAATTATGGAAAAAACTAACCTTTAAATGAAAACAATTTACAATTGAAGAACAACTACACTTAAATTAACTTAATAACAGAAACACTGGACTTCAATCATTATATTCCACCAGAAGGCTTCAGATAAATGAAATGACAAGATGTACCATTTATTGATCACAAAAGAAGTGGATTTCTTCATTTGAATAATATAAACAAACTGAAGACATTGGAAATTTGCATTCCTGATACCAGGAGGCTGTGTGAATCTGAACTGAACTGATAAACATTGTGTAACTTATATATATTATTATAATTAATATTAATTTTATATTATTTCATTCTTATCTTGTTTTGTAATGTAATGTACTTTCTGTACTTGTTTTTTCTGTATAATAACTGAACCTTTTATATCAGCCAAAAGGACCTTAAAATAATATTAATATAAAAGAGAAGAGAATCGACCCTGAGATTTCCTGAGTCATATTAATAGTTACAATAAATGGACTATATAAATTTTGAATAAAAATTACAATATTATTATTATTATTATTACCAGATACCATTCCATGTGTTTTATTTATAATAGAAATAGAATTAATAAGTATATTACAAATGGGTGCCAACCACTTGGGCTTAATTAAAAAACAATACACATTTTAAAAAGTGTTACAAATTGATGCTTACAATGTGAGGAATAAATAGGGTAAAACCCGTTTTGTTATAATTTTAATGAAGTTAATAACTTTTAACAAATTTAAAAGCTCATATGTGATGAGGTTTTTTTTACCCAGTATAATGATTAGTATGGACATCACTAATTCCATTTCGTGCAAAACTCGCTTCATCAGTGAAGTCGACAGGGACCAAATTAAATTGCAATTTCGTGTAGAATAGTAAACAAAATTTCCGTCTCTGGTCATAGTGAACATTTTCAAAAGCTATACTCCCTGTATTTGGTACGGTTTAATTATTGACTTTGTAAAATCCTGAATATAGTCGTGTAATTCACAAAGCAATTCTCCCTGTACTCAATTCATGATTTTCCTCAGTTCTGTTCAGTACTCTTTTGTTCTTCTTATAAACGGATTATGTCGATCAACGGTTCTGGGAACAAGAGATACAGTTTCTCTTAGCCTAACAAGCATTCTCTCACTCGGCAAATTTCAGTTGCGAAAGCGTTCTGCGTAAAGTTGCCGTGGGTTCTTCCAATTGCAGTTTGAAAGTTCATAAATGAGACCCGTATCTGATATTTCGGCAAAACAGTAATTAGCCATTCTCGATAATTACATGATAAACAATAAGTATATAATACATGTAAATGAATTTAAGAATTGTCTTTGAGAAAGGTAAATGACGATATTATTTATTTAAACTACACATGGTATAAACAAATTGAAACACGCCATTATCACTTTCTATTAATCCCAAATGATTTTAATTATTGTTATTCAAATTATGATAGGGTCTATGTATAAATACTCTTAGTTAAATTTGTTAAAAGTTATTAATTTTATTGAAAATGGATCTCGTACTTTGTCGTAAATTATTGTTACTGAATTAGTTTGAAAAAAAAATAGTAACAACATTAAATAAATTTTTCCTATAAAGATACTGGAGGGATCGAAATCCGGCACAAAAAAATCAAGTAATCAGAATTTAGATAGCCTATTTTCTTCCATAATTCGGTAATTTGTTATCGGATGTGAACAAACAAGATCTCATTGTGTTCAAGATAAAAGGCTTAACATTTTACTTAATAAACTATAATTTTATAAATTTAAAATTTACAGAGCTATCAGTCGTAAAAGAATTACAGTTGCCGCCATTTTGAAATTTGCGGTAACATATGTCCTCGGTATTTCATTTACTATAGAACATTATTGTAAATATGTGTACCAGCTTTCATTAAGTCAATCTTTTCTTGAGATATAGGCTTAACGTTTTCCTTAAAAAACAGAAGATGGCGGCCAGACGAAAACGAGACTTTTTCAGATCTATGGTTATAGGAACTTGTTTTCTTATATTGATGCGTAGAATCGAATACGTATGGTGATGACATCTTTCACGTTATATCATGTATATGTATCTTATATTATATAAACGTTGACGTTATATAAGTTGACGGAACACCACTTGACCTTCCGAACATTGTAATGTTCCAGCGCCTTTAGGCCTTACTATTTAACATGATTAAGTCCACTTAATACGATTAAGTGTGATTAATATGATTTGGCAACCGTTTCAACAATTAATTTGTAAAGAAAACACTTCTATGAATTTTAGACATCAATATTCGTGCTGTGTGGCGTTGATCCTTGTTTTGAAACCAGGCGTTGTTACTACGTTCTTTGTGGAAATGTCTGTAGTTTTTACGCAACAAAGGTTTCTAGTATGACGACGTACCGATCCGATGTGACTGTACTCACAAGGCCTTCTTCATCCTCAAAGTAGTATAAGGACCTATTCCGCCATACGATGACACAGCACACCACACAGTAACTTTGTTGCTGTGGAACGGACGCTCGTATAGCTGAGTAGGGTTTTCGTGTGCCGAATAAAGAAAATTTTGTTTATTTACAAAGCCATTAACTCGAAAACGGACTTCGTCCGACATCCACAGACTGTTAACAAACTCATTGGCCTCGTTAATCTTTTCAGGTATTCGTTCACAGAATTGTCATCGCGTTAGGTGATCGTTGGATTTCAGTTCCTGGACGAACTGGAACTTTTACAAATGATAATGTAAGTCCTGTACCGCTGGAACACAATCATGGAGTCCTAAATTAAAGTGATGGCGAAATTCTCTACGCGCAGCTTCCACACTGTCATTGTTTTTGTAAAAAGCGTTGCTAACAAAAGCACGTTGTACACCCGTTCAGGTATCCATGACAACTAAATAGCAAGACGGCGTGAGCTAGTTTCTATATGTTACACAACGCTAACAATCGCCTATATAGGACTACCAACACAAATTTTAAAATTTCTCGTTTCCCTGAATCACTCTTTATAAAGAAAACCCTGCAACATTAACGCGGTCCGTATGCTAAATTTCCTATACCGGTACAATACCAATGTAAACTGATAGTATTTTAAGTTTCTTCCTACAAAATTAAAAATGTGGGTGGCCCATTACGCTCATGTGCTCTTTGTGATTTAGAAATAATAAATTAGGTATTATGTAAAACTCTGATTTTTACGGTGGCTGGATTTAGGTAGTGGGGATACAGGATTATAATACTTGTGATAGTATTTATAATACTAGCGAATATTTGACTTTTAATAAGTATTTTAATATAATTTTTATTGTCTATGTCTATATGGCGTTCTGTCAGTTCGTAGGCCTATAGGCTAACAATTTTGTACTCATTAGTCAAATTCTCTTCAAAGCTGTTTTCAACACTTGTACTATTTCAACTTGTACTAAATTATTATGTTGATGCAACAGCCTTTGGAGATTTAAAAGTATACCTACCCGTTTATAAAGCCTTCGGAGATATTTATAAAGTATCTGTTAAATCAAAAACGCTAAATTCTTTATTTTAAGTGTTACTGTGTTAGAAGCATTGTATAGGCCTACACATTAAACGTTGTTTTCCTCAACCATGACATTTATTTATTTCAGCAGTAAACTAAAAACCTAAAACCGTTGTCACCTAACCTCACAAATGAAAACAACACGTATTTTCGCTTTGCATTAAGTAGTAGGACAATTTACAATTAGTACACTTCTTCTTTTCCACATCGTAATATATCGATACAATCGCATATTAAAAATCTGTATAATATTTACCGTATTTCTTCCGCCGTGTGATTTCGTGTTGAGTTCGATTGATTTACGCGTTTCGAAACATATGTTTCGTCTTCAGAAATAAAAAAATCACTCTAAGTGAGGTCGTTAAATATTAAAATTGCAAATATTGAAAACAATTCCATGCATATCCGCGTTACATGAGTGCGCAGTCGAATCGGACCGATCGGACACTGACTGTTAATAGCTATTGTGTAAACAGGTTTATTGCGGTATCGTAGAGCGGGTTTGATTTGAAATTTAAATGATCGTTTAGCACGAAGTCACGACAGTGTACGTCATTGCACGCTCTATATATCTCGAATTCTTCCAAGACGTTCATGTAAGCGCCTTTATTACAAAAATGTATGGGTTTCAAATTGGAATTAAAGCTTGTATATTTATGATTTTCGTTTATCAAGTGACGTGCGTAGTTGGATTTTATGTTGGATAGTGTTGTCTGACCCTTCAAATTGTGCTTTGGTGTGTGTTCAATAAAACGTTTTTGGAAACCCCTTCCCGTTTGGCCGATATAAAAGCACTCACAATCGTCGCATGATAATTTATACACCCCCGTTTCCTTTTCTAAAGGGATCGTTATTTTATTACGGAGTACGTTCATAAGATTATTGTTGGTTTTAAATATTACGGTTCTATTGTTATTATTTAATACACTAGTTAACATTTTTTGCATTATGTTGGTGTACGTCGTTGAAATAAAAATGGTTTTTGTGTCTTTTTCTATACGAGGTTTAGATAGCTTGTACTTTTGTTTTCTGAGGAGGTTGCCGATCAAGGAACTATTGTAGCCATTGGCTTGAGCTATGTATTTTATTGTGTTTAGTTCGTCATTAAAATCCTCGTCGTCAAGAGGTACTGTTAAAAGTCTGTGTATAAAGCAATTAAAGGTTGCCATTTTTTGCGAAAAGGGGTGATGTGAGTCGACAGGTGTGGTTACATCGGTGGTGGTTGGTTTTCTATAGACAATGAATTTCAGTTTATCAATGTGTTTAGTAACTGTTAAGTCCAAAAAGTTTAATTTATTATTTGTTTCAGTCTCAAGAGTGAACTGAACGTTTTTATTTATATTATTCATAAAGTTTTTTAAATTTTCAATCTGTCGCAAAGTACCTTTGTATATTATAAATGTGTCAGCAACATAACGTGCATAAAATATGATGTTATTTTTGTAAATGTTGTTAGAAAACATAAATGTGTTTTCATAGAAATTGAAACAGTCAGTCAGTGTCCGATCGGTCCGACTCGAGTGCGCACTCATGTAACGCGGTTATGTGTGGAATTGTTTTCAATATTTGCAAATTTAATATTTAACAACCTTGCTTAGAGTGACTTTTTATTTCTGAAGACGAAACATATGTTTCGAAACGCGTAAATCATTCGAACGCAACACGAAGTCACACGACGGAAGGAATACGGTAAATATTATACAGATTTTGTCAATAAGTGACGGATACCAATTCAAACATGTCTTTCAAATCGCATATTATATAAAACATCAAAAATATACTGCAGGAATGGATAAATATACAGTTCCGATGCCGCTAAATAGCTTTTCTTTATTTACTTGTTACTATGGTAATTAATTCTGGTCTCCGAGGTGTTGTCGACATCTTTATAATACGCGACAACGAAAAGGTGTAAAGCGTTTTCACACTTACCGACACGATATCGAGAAGGTACTTTCACACTCAAGACGACAGAGTCGACATATCGGTCGTGGTGAGTGTAGTTTATTATACAAATGGCTAAATTCAACAGAAGATTGTATTTATTATATGTGATATATTTAAGACGGAGAAGGCGAAAAGTAGATAGGAAGTATTGGGTTCACCCGATTATTAAAGTTCGCTATGTAGAAGGTGGATACTACACCTTATTTGATACGTTGGTTTTAGAACCTAACAAGTTTTTCAATTTTATTTTTATTTCCTTCATCTGTCTTGTTCCACAAACAAGGCTTCGTCTCAACAAGTTCAATCAATGTCACTATGTCATAGTTAAAAGTAATCATTTCACAAAATATTCAACTACTGACCTAAATTAATGCGCTAGGCAGAGTGAACTGTCGGTGACTACACAGCACCGACCAAGATGGGAGAGCTGCTGCCCACCGACACGTCGGTCCCTGCACCGACCCGATACCGACATGTCGGTGAGTGTGAAACGGTTCCATAACATTTCTTTACTTTTTGTTCCCACCGATATCGCGCCGATATCCTGTCGGTGTCGTGTCGGCTAGTGTGAAAACGCCCATAATTAAAAGAGTCTAAATCGTGCGAACGGGGCAAAATATCAAAATCCAAGTTACACAGTGTTTTTCGCCTTGTGTCAAAGCTTACCTGTGAAAAAGTTGGTGGCAATCGGTGTATCGGTGTGGATTTGTATTCAGTATCCATAAATTCTCAGACTTTGAGTTTTATATATATAGATTATAGTACTACAAGATTAAAATTGGCATTTAACAATCAAAAACCTGTTTATGTATAAATAAAAGTGCGGCTTACCTGAAAACCCACCAAATGTCAAAACACATGATGTTCGCCCAGGAGAAGCTCGCTATGAAGAAGAACTGCATGACGAACGCTGCAATCATTAATATAAGCAAATATCAGGCGTGGCTCAGTGATCATAATGCAGTCTATCGTCAGTTATGAAATACAGTACAGAGCTACGTTACAGTAATGTAGAAGACAATTTTGTATTTTAGTTAGTAAAAGGCAGTTCTGCGGAGAAAAGGACGTTCTGGTTGGTATTACAACAGACGTGAATATTCAGAACAGTGTCGCAATCAAACATATGCACCGTAAGTTATGTTGGGGAATTTATTTTAAACGAGCGATTTTATACGTTGTACAATTTAGTTGTGTCTGCAGACACTGGTGAATCATATGCAATTTGCTTTACTCTGTTAGCAGCTGTAACAGCTTACTGTGCTGATAAACATTTTGTTAGCTCTTTATAAGCTAGAGCTGTGCCGTACTGGGTTCGGCAGCGTATTATAAGTTTAAAACGAGCGGCGGTGACGTCATGCACTGCCATACGTTTGTTGTTGTAGTCCGTTTACACACACAAAGGCTGTGCAGCTACGCAATTCAGCTGGCGCTGCCAGCTGTTTCTGTACATTCCTGCATCCAGAGTTTACTTGGCTAGGCCGAAACATTGAATCGGCCTCATTTCTGTTCTATCCTCCAACCTGGTCATCTGCTCTCGACTGGCGGTAACCTTCTGTCCAGGACTTCGTCAACTATCACCATGGTTGGCTAAATAAAGTACAGCTCCAGGTATGTGCAAGTCAGCGGGTTCTGAAAATATTCTAACCCCAAATATATTTTTATGTTTCAGCCTCTATTATAAATTATACTTGTGTGTGTGTGTGTGTAGAGCAGTTTTCGATGTGTGCGTTAACGCAATTATAAAATTAAATTGATATGAGTGTAAATGTTGTGGGCTAAATTGACTTCAATAAAGCAAATACTAATGCATCTCGCACTCAGCTGTGTTTGGTGTTGTTAACAGTTATGAAATACGTAATTAATTAATTGTCATATTTCAACGAAATACTTAAAAGGTAGTTGGTACATAAGTGAAATAAGTCACAGCTGAGGAGCTTAATACTGTTTAATATGAATTAGTGGCGATGTGTGTGTGTGCGGTTGATGTTTAAAGTGGTGTTGGAAGTTAATGTGGACGGCCTATGTGGCGTATTTTTCTTATGACACCCTCTACAACCTATTGTATGTCCAGGTGCTCGAACAAAGGCGAGATGGGTGTCGGGTGTGACGAAGATCTGTCCACCCTACTGGCAGAGACGAACTTCTAGCCACGATTGCCGTCAGTCGAGGACAACTGTTCGGACACTCTTCCAACACTATGCTGCACCCAGGACTTGTGATACGACCGTTACAATACTGATCAGCGCCACTATTAACTAAGTACACCGGACAATCCAGGTGGGAACATTCTGATTATCTATTTCTCTCTCTACAACATGGTGAATGCACAGAAGCCGCCAGAAGCTCACTCGTGAAGTTCTGACCGTTATACTCTAGCACAAACTCTCATGTTCAATTATGTTATTGCATGTGTGAACATTACAGCTGTACACCTAATGAAGTATCTTATAAGATTATAATGTGTAAGAAATTACACACATACACACACATCCGCAGTTTGCTGTAAGATCTAACTTTTCATCTAATTAAGACCATTAGGGAGTTAATTATCTTGTGCTATCATGTCATCCGGTCATGGCTGAGTTTTAATCATGTAACGGGGGCTGTCTGATGCTTTAGATGAGAAACTATTTTCTTTCTCACATATACTTAGCGCTTTAATGGTTAAAGTCAGGGTCGTTTAGCTGGTTGAGTCTTGGGGCGGTCACTTACATTCTCTGGTGTTAATTACCAAGGCAAATCTATGCTTAGGAGCTGAGATATTCAGATTAACCTGTCATTTATATTTGTACATATCTATACATATTATGGTGCATTCATTTACTGTAGTTGGAATGGGTTTATGAGGAAGTTAGTACTGAAATGAGGGATGTTTTGTTATTTATGTCGTGTATGTGTTTGTGTGTGTAATTTTACTATATTTTGCTGGGGGAATATGTAATGAATTTAAAAAAGAAAAAACCATAAATGTGCTTACTAAGACAAAAGGCTAGCCTATTTGATACTATACAACACTTATGGATTAGTATTGCTTTTATGAATGAGATTATTACTAACTTTGACTCATACATAATCAGGCAGAAATTTTGCAATTATGTTAATATCAAATTCACTTACTTTGTGACATTATGCATTGATTGATATACATATATATATATATATAATTCTGCCCTTAATGGTGTGCTCACACAATCAAGAACTTGTGATTTATGTAACATCTTGCAGGTTTAATAAAGCACACGCTTGTTGGTTAAAAGACTTTTTTTTATTTTGCAAGTCCTGTCATTCACCTGGGGGGACATGTCTGTAATTGTAATTGGGCCTTGCACACTTTTGCTTCCTCTAGGTTTTCCACCTAGTTCTAAATATGATGTCTCTCCCCTTTATACAAAAAAAAACTTAATAAAAATAAAATTAAATAAAATAAAAATTTACAAAAAAGAAAACTTAGAAAATTAAAAGGGAGCTCTGCAAATGTAAGATCAGAGCGTAGAAAATATATATAAAGGGGGGTTTCAGAGCTGCTTCGTCGTTATCTGCCTAGTTTTTGTTTAACACGCGTCGCTTTACTTTTTTTAAAACAAAACGTTTCGACTGTGACTACGAGCCACTGAGGATGCCTTATAGTAGTATGTGCGAAACGTTTTAAGAGCAATAAAACGGCATGTGTTAAACGGAAAACAGTGTTGCTGTTTCTTCGTTCTTCAAATGCCAGAACATAATGAACATATTGTAAATGTGTCGAACAAAATATTGTAGAGCAGGTGACCATTGAATATAACTAAAATAGATGTACGTCCTGTCTACTTTAAATCCTATAGATTTTACAGATTTTTATATGTTGAACGTTTCAGTGTTGTACTTTTGTTCTGAAAGCAAATAACAAAATCCGAACAATCTAGCCGCTTAATAAATATTAAGTAAACATTTGTAATAACATAACAACGTTATACAATACAGTGTAACATTACACACACACACACACACACACACACACACACACACACACACATTTAGATACGTACAAAATTTATTTACATATGACAAAGCGTGCTTACAGTTACAGAAAGTGTATAAAACAGAGAATGAATTATCAATGTGTTTGTGTATCAGACACAAGAAGTTAATTTAATTTTTTGAAGTTATTGAAACCTATAAACAACGTTCTTAATACCCGTATCCAAGAACTGGCGCATCTGCTAGAGCCTTAAAAACCACAGAAAATATTTCTTCTGGACAAGTCAAGTTCCGCCCTCATAAATTTGTAAGCATTATTATTACCATTGGCACAATTGCGAATTTCTAATTACATGGCTTCAGAGTTTATAAAAGGGTATCCGAATTATGATTTGCATTTAGGCACTAATAGGCTCTATATTCACATTACACGAGCTTATATTAGAAACCTGTATGTATGACCGTAAAACTTAATTTGTTTGAAGGAGATAAGCAAAATAAAACAGTGTCGTTATCTCGGCTCTTACACGTGTTTAAGAATAAATACGTTTTTCTACTATTTATAACCAGCTACATTTCTGAAGCTAGGTAACTAACTAGTACCTCTTTTATATCTTTATTGAGTTATATAATTTTCTCAGTAAATGACAATAGCATAACAGTTAAATCTTTTTACTATGGCTATATGCTATTATTAGTTTAAAAAACCCGAAGATTAGTTAGGAACTAAACAACACACATCATTATATTACTGCCTTGCTTTAACCGTTAACGTCGGCTATATAAGGAACTGTTATCAGTCGTAATTAATTTTGTTCTTTATCACGTAGTTGCGTTGTGACACGTTCATGTTAACGAAGGCCTACACTAACAACATAATGACGACACAACAAGTTGGCTTTACGATAAGCTGCAGTGATGTATGCTAAATTGTGACACTGTCACTTTCACGTGGGCTGAAAGCGTTCATGTTATCTTATTAAGCGGACGATCTGACTGCCGCATACATACAATTCTACATTATTATGTACACTCAAGCGCTCCGAATGTAAAGATTGTTGACTGTGATAGTGTACCGTCAAATATCGTCTACGATGGAGTGAACGTCGTCTCTCGCCAATCTATGCTGTGGAAACCCTGATTTACAAAAATTCTAATTAAGTAATAAATATGTGAAAAGCATAAAATTTCTGTGAGCAACGGATTCACGTAGCCACTAGTTGTGGTTTCCACGGCAGAAACAAACACCCACAAATTAATCCTATAATGCGAAAGATATATTATAAAACTAAAAATTTCTACACCGACCAAAAAAGTACATTTTCAATTTGGTACACTTACATACGTTGCAGAACAGAGTCTAGGAGATAGTCAAGATTTCAGCAAACAACATTTTTAAATAATTATAAAAAATAATATAAAATACATAAAATAATATGGCGGCTCAGTAGACCAGTGAGTATGGCACGTGGCTACTAATCTAGAGGTCCCGGGTTCGATTCCCGGGCCCGCATCATAAAATCAAGTTGCGTTTTTCAGCCCCTAGGTCGACTCAGCCTGTTGAAAATGAGTACTAGGGATAACATCCTGGGGATATAATGGGCGGCTGAAGCGTAGTGCTGGCCACACTGCCTTCCTTGTATGCCGTACGGCTCGCATAAGGCAGCCTACCCTGCCTGACTCCTAACCTGCTTCGGTGGTACACATGGGAGCCATTATTATTATAACAAAAAATATTGCAGAGACGTCCTCAGTGCCAAAAAATATTATGGCAATCTTAGTTACAGCGTCAATGCGAAATCCTAAAGAAGAAGACTACAAAACGTCATTAATCCTTGTTTACCACAATAATTGATAACACAGTAATAAATAAGTTAAGGAACCATCGCCAATCAGATTTGTTGAGCTTCATCCATCTGGGATCCATAGTTACTGGGAACAACAAAGTGTTGGAGTAAAATAAAGTGAGAATTATGATGAGAGTAGGATGTGTCTTGTGCATCTAGTATGTTAACTAAAGTACAACTAGATACTAACAAGACGTACTAAACCTCCGTAAGGATCAAACTGAGGTAACGTCAGTCTAATCTTAAACTTAAGTGACGTCAAATGTGAATGGGCGCCTGGTAAATACAATTGCAAAGAAAGTATTGAAGAGAATCATAGATGTAACACTCAAGAATTGCTTTTGGACTTAACTACCTATAAAGAGTCGCTAAGAAGAGCATTTACAAAATCAGTGAGGCTTGCTGGACATGTAGCGCCATGCAGGAAAGTAAACCAGCTAATAAACTAGGTTGCGTAGTGCCATACAAAGAAGAATCAGCTACTCATGCTTGAGGGGATCGAAGACTAGTTGAAAACAAAATTAATAACTTACTAACTCTGATTTATTTCCTTACGAAGATGACTTACTGTGCAATAGCCGTAACTTTTTGTTAATAGTGTGATAACAAAAGATAACTTTTTGTGCAATAGCTGTCAGTAACTGCATAAAGCGTGATAGAGATCACGACCCATGGCAATGTGTTTCAGAAGACCTCGAGGCTCACGTCGAGTAATAATTGCATTTTACTTTCATTTAAGCCTACGAAAGTAACAGAGTACGAAACTAACGGCTATATCATGGGAACTGTTACAACAAAAAACTGGTGTCGGTAAAGTTTTAACAAACCGAAAGAATCAGAATAAGAAAAAAAATACAAACTAAAGTTGCAATGTAATTTGGCGATATGTTGAGCAGTAAGCTACAGTTTGGCCTGCGCTATAGTCGACAGTAAAATCTGTAGCGTTGTCTCATATGCGTCGTCGACACATAATATTATATGCGTGACGTAACATCAAAAAATGTAATTACTTTGATTTAATGGTGCATCGAAAATTAAAGGAGATAATTTAGAATTGGAGTTATCCATTTTATATTCATGGATACGTTTTTCAGTAGGCCTATGTCTTTTACACTTATCCTGTAAATTGATACCGTAATCAGTGAATGCAAGGTCATGGAGATGTTAAAAAATCGGCCAGATTCCAAACCAAGATTCAGCAAGAAAAACGATAAAAACGAGGAAACGTTTCTTTCTTTAAAAAAATATGTAACTATCAGCTGATATCACTTACATGGACATACAATTAAATAGACAGAAGCATATGATAATAATCTGTATGTCTATAGACAGGAAATTAATATCGAGAAGTCTCAAGAGATTTGCCACAATACCGTCAAATATTTTGTTTAGAAGGATGCTAAGGATTTCGATCCGGATTAACATATGATTTGCCACAATACCGTCAAATATTTTTTGAGAAGGATGCTAAGGACTTCGATCCGGATTAACATATGATATGTTGTTCACAGGACAGATAACGGTGAAAGGACAAGAATCGTTTAACCAAAACTTTGTTACGCCTCCTTAACCAAGGATCCTTATCACATTTATTAGTCACCTTCTGTTAAATTCCGTTACGAAGAAGATGATTATAATGATTACATTAAAGATGGCTACGAGAATGATTCGTGAGAAGATGATGCGATGATGACGATTCACAGTATGATGCCGAAGAAACACGTTAAACGGTATTTTTAAATCACAGTGAAGTGTGTTATCGTTAAACATATGAAAATATTTTAAAATTAAAGCAATGCCAAAGTTTAATAATAATTAATAACGGCTCCTTTTCGTACAACCGAAGTAGCTTAGGTGTACCCGGCAGGGTAGGTTTTTAACTTGAGTCATAATGCATACAAGGAGATCAGTGTGGCGAGCACTTCGCTTCAGCCTCCCATTAATACTCCACGATTTTGTAGGCCTACTCATTTTCACAGACAGAGTCGACCCGGGAACACACGTTTGTAAATGGATGCTGTCACACTGAAACGTTTGCACCGTAGCGTTTTAAACTTTTGTGGTTATAATTTATTTTGATTTTAGTATTAAACCTAAAACTAAATCCAATACTCACAGTAAAAATGGAATATATAAAATAGAATGTCCAGATTGCAATAAATTTTACGTGGGCCAGACAAAGAAAAAACTACTAGATAGATTCCTTCAACACCGCAATGCATATTTAAAACTAAATATTTATAAACCTAATTTAGCCACACATTGTGTAAATAATAACCACCAATTTCCAAACATTTAAAATATAAAATTAATTAAAAACATACAAAAAGGTCAAAAAATGAATATTTGGGAAAATCTTGTATATAATCTTGTCTATTTGTGTATTTAGAAACACAATAACAATAATTTATTAACTAAAGAACAAACCCAAATAAAAACAAAACAAGACGATCTATTTAAAATTATAAATTTACTGAAAAATAAAAATGAATAAAATATAAACAACAAATATTTCAAATATAACCGAGAAAACAGCTGCTGATGAAAATAAACATTAAAACAATCGTTAACTAATCGACCTAAATCGATTATCAGTTATTTTACATTAAAATCGATACAAATTCGATTATTATTTAATTTTTATATTAACAGAATTATTTCGATTGTTATTAATTTACTTACAAACCTCTGACAATACTGATATTTTTCAGTGAAATGTGCGTCAGGTGTTAAAAAAAATATACGAAATTACACTACTTGCAGAAGAAACAAATTGAATAACATCACAAATTATATAATTACTGCAAGAAACGTCGAGTTACCTATATAGAAAATGACACACACACACACACACACAATTTATATAAATATTGTGTGTGTGTGCGCGTGCGTGCGTGCGTGCGTGCGTGCGTGCGTGCGTGCGTGCGTGTGATACACATTTTACTATTCTATATTTCGGATTCGGTCAGTGGCGACAAAACTACGTTATTATCTCATCTTATCTGGTTAACCGCGCCCCACACTTTCACTTAGTTGAAATCCATAGCTACTAGTAGAAACATTCCTGTTCCAAACTTCGAAGAGTTTTCAATTCTGTAACTTTTTCATTTTTTCGAATAATTTCTTTCTACCAATATTTTTGTTAGGTTAAGTTGCTTCCTCCTAGTTTAGGTTGGTGTCGTTTTAGTTTCGTTCTTCCTTCTATAAGTAAGACGGAGGCTTGAGAAGTTAATGTACAATAGGAAAGTAGTTGCAAAATACATGTTACAATGAGTGCCAGAGATCTGAATGAGATGTCCTAGCAATTATTGAGTTATGTAGCAAGTATTTGTATGACGAAGTGCGGTAATGCTGATATGGTGATTATAAGTTTTGTTATGCGGTGAACCCACATGTGACATCTTTTTAGCTGTGAGCGGAGAGAGCAGAAATGGCTCGTAAAAGGGCCAAGCATTGCGATCTAGTGCTTCTATATCTATGACACATGAGCAATGTTTTTGGTAACCCGAAAATCGATTGGTGGCTGAAGGCACATATGTAGGGCACATATGCAGAAGCTAATTATTTATCGTTACTTATGAGTCGGTGGTTGAAACAAAGACAGTTTCATTCGGTGCGTCTGTGATATGTATATATGTATACGTAAACAGTTGGAGTGTGCTTGAGATTTTGTAATTGTTGCGACGAGTGAACAGGAATATTCATTGTTGTGGGGAGTTTATTTTTTATTTACGTTTGCTAATTAAAAGGCGAGTGTGCTTGAGGTTTTATAATCTATGCTATAAGTGATATATATAATTGTTGTTGTAATGTGTTTATTTATTATTTAGGCTTGTTATGGCTAAAAGGTATTTATCTTAAGTCAAATTGGCAGAAATTCTTGCCCGGAATGACAGTGAAGAGGACTTTTCTGATTATAGTGGTCAGTCATCCTCGGGAGAAGAGGCAAAGGTACACCAGTACTATACTGTTTGCAGGATGGAGCGCGTTTGAATTCATTTATCTTGTTGGAACTCGCATTTGCTCTAAACTTATATGAGCAAATCGACAGAGTTTGTAACTTTATTCTACATTCTGCTGTTAAAGTGTATGTACTGTATCGTATCACTAATCAAAAAGTTGTCAGATCTAAGTTTTTGTAATTAGACATAAGACGTAAAGTGCAGTGCATCACTAATAAAATAATAACAAGAACAATAGAAGAAAATTTGAATTTGTACTAAGAGCTAAAGAAAGTTATTCACTCTTTCTCGCACATTTAACGTAATACGTATACTACTTATTTTTACTTTCATGAAAATGGAAGTATGGTGATCGGCTCGAAGTGGGGTGTTCTAGAAAACATGGAAGGAAGTGTCTTAATATCTTTAGGAATCATAGAAATGTGTGTGTGTGTGTGTGTGTGTGTGTGTGAACGCTAATAACTTTTTAACGAAAAGATATCGGCTAGCACTACAGATCGCAAAAAGGAAAATTTCGATACCATGCAGCTTCGGAGATATTTACGTTTATGCAAAATACTACGATAACTTGAGTAAAATCAAAATTTTTCAAATTTCAAAGAAACAACTTGTGTGGTTTCGTTAGTAGATGGTGTGAAATCGAACGTGACCATTCCAAAGAGCACTACATTTCCTACAAAAGGTTTTATCCAGTTTTCGAGAAACCAGTATCTATAAAAATCGGTACGAATGACGCGAGTTCATATATAACTGCCTACATTATTAACATTTCAGTTAATGGAATAAAAATCTCAATTTATTCAATCCGGTAATAAATTCAAACTAATCCGGTCATAATCTTTGCAAACTAATCATGCGATTCCCGATGTTTCATGGAAGTGCGGTATGGATATCTCCATTATATTTAATTTTGTTAAGCTGTCTTGAGAAAATTTGATTTTCACGCTTTTAGATATTTCGCTAAAGAAATTAATTTCTATTTTTCTTAATAATTCGAAGTTTTATTTATATTAATTTTTATTTTAGTTATTAAATTTATACACGGAAAATTCATTGCAAATATTGTGTTTTGTTGTATTTTTTTATTAATATTAAATCTTTAAATTCGTAGTGACCGTCAATCAATGAATTTTTCAGTGAAGGGTTTGTGAGGTTCGGTCAAAAATATAACACAGTTTTTTAAATGATTTGTGTTGACGTTTCGACAATGTTTATTGTCATCATCAGGACCTGTGTATGAAGACAAAAGAAATGTCAGACACAACAGAACAATTATTTGGGTGAACGTGTTCGTGTAGTGAGTGTGTGTGCGTGTGCGTGCGTACACGGGTGCGTGCGCGTATGTATGTATCATTGTATATGTGAAGGAGTTGAGATAGTTGTTTACATCTTCAAATGTTTTCTTTAAGAAAACGAGAAAATTATAATATCACAGAACTCAATTTATACACTATTACAATTTAAATTACTATATGTAATGATATTTTTAATTAATTATAAAAGCAATAATCAACAATTAGATATTAGGTTGGTACAGAAAACGTTTATACATACAGCAGTCAACATATAGCAAAGGAAAATATATTATAACTAAAAACAGATTAAGTGATGTTCAACTATGTAATTATTAAAAGTTATTTTTAACATGTTTCACTCACTACTGGTATTAAAAAGAATCATAATTTAGAAACATATAAATTACACAATAACTGTAAAACTTTACGGCCTTACATCAGATAGTTGACATAATTTTACAACACAAGTTTATGGTAAATTTATCTAACAAGTAGACTTGGATAATAATTGTAATCATATTGTTGTAAATTATAGTCAGAGTACTATAGAATATTGTAAATTTATGTAAATGTCCACAATCACACCCTCTCTCTCACCCATCCTCCCTCTACCTCTAATTCTCACAACCTCTCACTCTAACTTGAAATCGATCTCTCACCCTCTCTCTATCCCTCCCACTCAATCTCTCTCTCTCTCTCTTTCTCACTCCCTCTCACTCACTCTCTCCCTCACTCTCTCTGTTTTTCTTTCTCTCACACTCTCTCTCACTCTTCCAACCATCTCCCTCCCTCGCGTGTCTTCCGCAGTTCCCTTCCGGGTGTTAACCGTAAGTCTGTGTCTACCCTAAGTAAGTGTGTTAACCCTAAATCTACAATTCCCATTGGCTGACAGAAATAATCAGCAGAACATTTGGACCAAGCACAAACAATTGGCATACGTGGCAAACAATTTACTGTTTTGCATATAAGGAAAAACTCATCCAATTATCTGTAGTACAGGACGTACGTGGTAAAAGTGGTTTTTAAATGCAAAACCTATCGCTCTTGAATCCACCGCAAGGAACAAAAATAACGTTAAATAATTATGCAAATTATATGCAAATGATGTTGAACGAAATTACATGTTTTAAAGAGATACGGTCAACAAACTGTAAACCAAAAAGGTGCAACCCCTTCTCAATTCATGAATATATCCTAAGGAACGGGGTGATCCGGGATACCAAGTTAATTAGTTAGTCAGGGCACTACAATGCACAAAATTTTAGATTACGTAAAAATGTATATATTTATTCAACAACAACCAAAATATTACACACAAACACGCACACACAGAATATAATTAACATTGTTATTGCAAAATTATTTAAACATTGTTATTGATACATTATTTATAACAAATTACACAACAAAGGAAGTATTGCAGGAAACCATGTTTTTAATGTAGAGCAGTAGTAAATCGACTTTCCCATGTTTCATTAATGTAGATTCTATATAGCCTACTGAGCGTTTTAGACTACTGAAATCTGTATTCGGCGCGCTTATAAACGTATACATTACATTGTGTTTTCCGTGTAATTTAGGATTCACCTATTCTTTCTTTTTTCGTCTTTAATCAAATAGGAATCATTAATTTTTTACTGTATGTTTTATAAGGGGGACAACAGAAGAAATAAAGCGAAGAATCACCTCAGCTAATAGGCGCTTCTTTGATCTCAGACCCCTGTTCAAGAGCAGAACAATTGCCAGGAGCATCAAGCTGCTTCTGTATAAAACACTGATACGCCCAGTTCTCTCCTATGGTTCTGAGACATGGAACATTTCTAGAAACACTGAGTCAACCCTTCTGGTTCATGAACGTAAGTTCTCCGCAGTATTTTTGGACCAGTATATGTGGGAGGTGAATGGAGGAAAAGGACCAACCAAGAACTGAACACTCTTCTGAATGAACCAGATATTGTGAAAATTATAAAACTTAGTAGACTCAGGTGGGCTGGGCATGTGATCAGAATGGGGGAGAATTAAATACCCAGAAAGGCACTACCAGGACAGATCTATGACACCAGGAGAGTTGATAGACCCAAACTATGTTGGGAAGACGGTGTGAACTACGATGCGCGCCATATCCTTGGGACCCGGAACTGGAGAGCAGCTGCACTTGACCGGGACAACTGGCGGAGGCTGTTAAAGGAGGTCTTGACTCAGTAATGGGTTGTCGCGCCGCTGAAGAAGAAGAAGAAGAAGAAAATTTTATAAGGTGCTGTGTTGTTGGCTGAAGGTGTGTGTAATAATATTGTCTTATTATTTTGATGAAAAAGTTCGTCAAATCATTATGTTCCTCATACTTTATTAATTAGTGAAAGATAAATAAAAACAATTACCTTTGTTACTAATTAGGCCTGACTGCTGATTGACACAGTTTAAAAACGAATTAATTTAATAAATATTTATCCTTCAAATCTGTTCAACAAATAGAAATAACTAATATCTTAAAACCGCAGAAATTATAATTTCGAAGAGATGTAACAATTGAAACGACATTACAAGTGGATACAATCTAATGCGGACACTCGAAACATATCTAAACTCAGAATGTCACAGCCCCATAAACGTGTGACGATAGACTATGCCCTGTTAGACTAACTGACTACTTTAAGTTTGTATTACAAACTTCACAAAGTTTTTAATAAACTATTACAAAAATAGAAACTTCACAATTATTATGAACTTATGAAATTTGAAAACTGGTGTCTCACAAATAATACTTAATGTCGATAATAGGCCAGTTTTAATAAACAAAATAGAAAGGGGTGAGAAACGAATGCATAATCATGTTTTTGTCCAGGAAACTAGCTGCCGAATAATAAATACATGTACTTTCCTTCCCCCACCCTTTTTTCAGTCAGTTTTCTACTTACAGCTTGATACGATGCAATATTGAGTTATTAAAAAAATACAGTATTCAAGCTGATACACTATGGATACAAATACTATGATATCAGTTTGGAAAAAGGCGATAAATAACAGATTTAATAGATAATTGGAAGAATTTTAAGAAATCTTCGCTTTTGCTTCTGGGCGTTAAGGCGATGGTCATTTGCTGGAAATCTCCATCAACCAGCCGATACGGTTACATCAGTGGTTCTTCCTCGGTGGCCGTCTTGAGCTATCCAGTAACAATCGTCAACCTTCTCCTTATGTTTCGGCTGCTTGTCACGTTTCTTATCAAGTCGGTTTGCGAGAATCTTACCGAAAAGTTTGTAAAATTGATAACAATAAATATGGTTTTCATATTGTAAATCATGCCTACCTTCATTTTTGTGAATTAGTACCACTAACGTCTATTCTACAGATAACCTTTTTCATTTGATTAAAGTTTACTTGGAATTTTTATGATTTTCCCGAAATGTAGAAATTTTTGCTCATTACAAGCGGTCTTCGTAACTTCATATTTCTCAATAATCTGACAACCTGTTTAAGTAAAGTATATCGAAAATCGTCGACCTCTATTACATGAATCTGTCTCCGCGTTTATAGAACTCTTGATACAAATTGTCATACACACTTCATTCTTTCTTTAGTCTCTATTAAACTTCAATTTTTGGCTGTATGGCCCTCATTATTTTTTTATCCACATAATACACTTTTATCATTGTTTTATTCGCATTCTTTTCTATAATCTTTTATACTTTCCCGTTACCGTAACTACTTCATTTTGCACAATATTTTCGTACCATTTCTTACAGGTTCTTTTAGTGTATTCAATCTGAATATTCCGTGTCTGTCTTTCTTCATCTCTCTTCTTCTTTTTTTTTTTTTGAATGAATATTAGACCTATTATTTTTGAAGATCGTGAACTGTTATCGTAGTTATAGTGTTTTATATGAATAGTTTATTTTATTGAATAGCTTAGTAGGCCTATATATTCTTCAATTTCATTTCACGATTCACTTTTTCGTACATTCTTTACCGTATCTATTTACGGTATTTAAGATTTGCTATCTTCTTTAGTTATTTATTACTTCTTTCCTTTCATGTTTATTGATTAGTTTACGCTTACGAGTCTGTGACCACTAGTGTATGGATTGATTGTTCTTTCCTATTACACTGTTTCTGACATTTCGACACTTCTCATCTCACATATTGCTCACACTCTCCCGTAGATTTCTATAAAGAGACAGAATTTACCTATGAAACATAGTGCTACACTAAAGTAATAGATAGTTCCGCATCGGTGAGTGACTACGTGACCCCTTGCACTTATATATGCGCAGCAGAGTGGATTATTCCAGACGTTACACGACTACTCTACCGGCATCGAGACCTCACTACAGTGTAAGGCGGCGGAGGTATAAATACTGGCTTTCGAGACGGCCAGGTTCAGTTTAGACCTGGCGATATTACAGTGCGGTTCGGAGTTATTGTTACGAAAAACGATTATTGTGTTAATCAGTGCAATACCATAATGAGGTAACATTTGTTGTTGTTTGTTGTACAAATGCATCTTGAGTTATTGTATAAGAGTGGCTTTTTTTTATTTTAAACTGTTGTTTGTGTCTAATTAAAGTTTGTAATTAGTGACTTCATTCATGTCCGTTATTCTGTTTCTACTGTACAACACTGTGATCCGTGAGACCGTTGTAACAATATAATACAAGCATGTGTATAATTTTGCTATATACGGTTTTCCGGTTGCTGAAATGGATCAGTCAGAACTACCGTCGACGTCTGTACAAAGGAAAGTAATGCATAGTCAGAATCGGAAAATAATTTATAACGTGTACAAGTTTATGAAATCCGAAAATATAGAAATATCTGAAAGAAAATTATAAGAACGGGCAGCTCAGGCGTGCGTCGAGTGGCGATGTTTTTAGAATTATTACAGAAGCATCCGTCTATCCGGTTAATATAAAATCTTTCAGCACTCGCCATAAAAACGCCCAAGAAAGAAATTAAAATCCGATTTAGACGATTTCTACAAGTGTGCTATTTGATGAATTATTATCGAATGTCACACTACAGAAGGGGAAAGAACAACATTCAAATTTATTTTTAAAATTCTACAAAAACGAACTAATTATAATGGTAGTGTATCTAGACACGCGATTTCGTCAAACGTCTAGTGTATTCGTAAAACGGGATTTCGATGGAAAAGTGCCGAAAATAATAGGCAAATTTTAGTAGAGAAATACGACATAAAAATTCTAAATTTAAATTCTAAGAAACTTAAGAATTGATTATATACGAAAGACACGGCAATACAGTGAAGAACGGCGGCCCATAGCATAGACAGGAGAAACTTATTATCACAGTTCAACGTCAGTTAGGCTTACAAAAACGTGGAGAGACAATGAAAAAAGAGGCCTGAAAACTCCAATAAGGAAAGGACGGGGGGGGTTGTAGTTCATGCTGGTGGTGAAACCGTGTTTGTATCTGATGCGCTCTTAATTTTTAAATTGGGTTCCAAAGAAGGCGATTACCACAATGAGATGAACTACGAATATTATGGAGAGTGAATAACTGAAATCCTTATGCCGAACTTCAATAAGAACAGTGTAATAGTTATAGATAATGGCCCCTACCAAATAAGTCAACCTACAACATCATTAACAAGAAAGGCAGAAATGATAATCTGTTTAGTAGTATATAATGCATTCCTTGTAGTCCATCAATGGTAAAACCTGAGCTCTACGTACTAATTAAACAAAATAAACCAACACAAATAACTTTTAAAATAGATGCAATTTTGACAAACCGTTATACGATTTTCATCCTACCACACGGTTCTTAATCCTATAGAACTGATTTTGACAACCGTGAAGGAGCGTGTTAAATAAAAAACGTCCATTTTTCTGTAGACAGTGTTATAAATTAGCGAAAAATCAATTTCACTGTATTTCTCCAGCAGACTGAACATCAAGATATGACCACGTTATGAAAATTGATAATGATTATGTGAGATAGGGCCAAAAAATGGATATTGCAACAGATATTTTCGAAATTAAGTCCATTATAGGACGGGACAGCAGCAGTGAAGACGATTTGAGTGTCAGTGATAACAGCGACGAAAATATTAGTGGGATAGAAAAACTGACCTAAATAATATTTGTTATTGCATGTAAGTAAATGTGCTTTATATTACTTAAATAGTTTCAGTCTAATTGTTGGATTAATATTGTCTCTCCTGCATTTTATGGGTAGCTTACATCTCGATTCAAACTTTATTCTGGTAAAAGTATTTAGTAATATAGTTAAAAATGTAGCACATGAAATATAGAATACAATAAGTAGGCTTTGTAATATTGTGATATTGTTCAATATAGTTTCTTCTGCAAGTAGTTTATTGCGTTTTTGTCGTTCCAATATTCCAATATCTTACGCACGTTTCACTGAAAAAATCACCATCATCAGAGGTTTGCAAGTAAATCAGTAACAATCGAAATAATCCTATGTTAATATAGAAACTAACGAATAATCGAATTTGTTTCAATTTTAATATAAAATAACGGATAATTGATTTAAGTCGATTAGTTAATGATTGTTTTAATGTTTATTTACTTAACCAGCTGTTTTGTCGGTTATATTGGAAATATTTAATTTTTATTTTATTTATAAATATCTTATAACGCAGATAATATAATTTTTAATCAAAAAAACCTACAACTAAAGCCAATAATTATCATAAAAATGGAATATACAAAATAGAAGGTCCATATTGCAATCAATTTTACGTAGGCCAGACAAAGAACAAATTACTCGATAGATTCCTTCAATATAACCCGACAAAACAGCTGATTAAATCAATAAAAATAAAAAGAATCGTTAACTAATCGACTTAAATCGATTATCCATTATTTTACATTAAAATCGAAACAAATTTGATTATTCGTTAGTTTCTAGTTTGTATATTAACATAGAATTATTTTGATTGCTATTGATTTACTTACAAATCTCTGACGATGCTAATATTTTTCAGTGAAACGTGCGCAAGATATTGAAACGACAAAAACTCAATACACTACTTGCAGAAGAAACGATATTGAATAATATCACAATATTTTATAATTGCTGCAAGAAACTTTGAGTTACGTATACAGAAAATAAGTATATAAAAACATCAAAAATTAAATACAAAAACAATTTAAGACATTAAAAAAATGCGTTGACAACAGAAAATTAAGTAAATCAAATTTTAAAAAGAATATAATACTACAGAAGCAACTGAAAGATACGTTTTTCGGGCAAAAGTGTTAAAAATGGAAGGAGTCGAGGGTAGGAGAGAGAAAAACGCAGGTTCAAAGTGGACTGAAGACAGGAAGAAGAGACATAGTGAAAACATGAAAGAATATTGGAGAAAAAGAAAAGAATAGGGAATAAAGAACTGAAATTGGCATGTGGTCCTCAGATGGCTGATACAAAATATGTGTGTATATATAACAAAAAACTGTGAACTGACAAGACAGTATAGCTGCTTTACTTCAGTTGTAATTATCAGCGATACCAGTTTTTAAATTGATTTGAGTAAAATAGGCTGACAACATAAATTTTACTATTTTCTTTCACCTTTAATTAAAGAAGCGTAACTTCGGCACATCAGGTATAAAAAGATAATACGTCTCAAAGTAAATCATTTATCTGCCTAAGTACCTTACTCAGACTTACGTCTTACACACCAATCAAGGAGCAAGCTAAATTTTCTATTGCGATAGTAGCCATTTTCCAATCAATGTGTAGGGCTATTACACAGTGTTCCCACCTTCTCCCCACTACAACATGCGCAACATGCTTCATGTCTCTTTATTTTAACTATAACTCTATCAATATTTATTCCTTTTACTTATTAGTCAGTTACGCCGTAAATGAACAATCCATTAGCAATGCATCCATGAAAGTGAAAAAAATGGGAAGTTACTACAATGGAATAATAATGACTTTGGTTGGTTTATGTTACAGCGGAGGACTGCTGCCGTATTCTTATCTATAACTCACTAGCTCTTACCCGCGGCTTCGCACGCAAATGTTTGATATTTACAGAGTAATTGTTTTTAAGAATTTTTTTTGGGTGTTGCAATGAAGGGAGCGGCGGCAAGTGGCTGCTGTCAAAAATGACATATGCTGGCACTGTATCAGTTGCCATTCAAACAACAACTGGGGCGTCCATTTGGCGACAGGAAGGCGCTCCACTTGGAAAGACAATACCTCAGTTATAACAGATGTCCAAGCATAAGGGCGTACGTGGAAACGCACTACAGTACCAGAAAAACAAAAGAAGGACCCTTACAAAGACGAATTACCAAGAAAGCGGAGATGAACGCGACGCTAGTATTGTCTGGACACACATGGGAGCTTTGCAACAAGACTAGCGTGTACATCACTGACAAAGGCAAGGACTCGTACGGACATTACGTGAATAGAACAAAACAGGATGAAGCAGCAGGAGGCATGTTTGCGGACCAGGCCAGCAGGCTGTCAAACAGGTGTGCCGTACCAGGAACAAGACCACCGAAAGTGTGAGAAAGAGGGTCGGAGAAACTAGGAAACAATACTATGATTCGTTACACTTAGACTATGGAACACATGCCTAGCTAGTTAACGATTATCAGGAAACGAGCAAAAAGGGGAGACTAGAACAAGTGGATGATTGACAAGCATGAAATCCGGTCTATCGTCTTAAAGCTAGGGTGGACTAGAACCGAAAGAGATGAGACAAGGGATATACGCCGACCTATCAGAAACAAGAGTTTGGTAAAGGCGGTTCTCGAGTAAGAAGTTACCATAGGAACAGGAGTCGAGAACGAATAAGGACGAAGTTGGGTCGCCTGAAGAGCAACTCAGGGTGGAGACTTCGGGAGAACTCAAGAATGAGACCCAATAGGAACGAAATTGGTGGTAAAAGACAGAATCTAGAGACGAACACAGAGTGGGAGTAGGGGTCACAAAACCAAATGACAAACGTGAGCGAGTCTGTGCTTTAAACCAGTTCTTTCTCAGTTTTTTCTCAGTTTTAACTCAGTTTTATCGCAGTTTTATCTAAATTTTTAAGTCAGTTGTATCTCAGTTTTCATCAGTTTTCTACCAGTTTGTCTTAGTGAGTTAAAAACCCCGCTCGGCGTCGTTGCGTCGTCGCGACAATTTCTTTGGAGTCTTAGTAATATCTTGTTTCGTCAAAGTATTATAAGTGTCGGAGTCAATGCGAGTTACCAGTACATAATCAGAAGACGTATTATCTTATTGTCTTAGAACAATTCGAAGTTTCGGTCATGGAGTTAATCTCAACTGTGGGTTAAGTTAATCTAATCAGACTTTGTGACTGATTAATATACTGACGAGTCGGGAAGTGCGGAGAGAATGTCGTTGTATATATCAAAATAGAACTCAAGAACGAGATTTAGTTTGAATAAATAGTTGATGCGATGCGCTCAAATACTGACAATGCGAATTCGCGAAAGGCAATTAAAACTATGAGCTAAATATTTCGATTGTGTACCGAACTAAAATACTCTTTACGTCAGATACTTACGTTTAGATAAAGTAATGAAAACGTTCGTGAGTGTATAAGATATAACGATAAACTAAAAACTACAAACATTCGATAAATATTAATAATGTGGTAAAGCCAAAATCATAAACTAATAAATCGCGAGTTGAACAATGCGGAACTAAGTGACCGTACAATTAAACGTACGCCAGACCAATAACTTTTACGGGTGTGATTTAAAAGAGAATCGACATCGGAATGAGAACCTTGTGATAGTGAAAAGTGAACAGCAAACCAGCAATGGAGGTGACAGCCAGACTATCAACCAATCCAAGGAGCAAGGGAGACAGGAGTTCTCCATAGACGCGCCGCCTAGTATGGATACATACCAAAAGTAAATTATTTATGTATTACTAGAGTAAGTCACCACTGTCCTGCCACTCAAAAAGATATATACCTCTGAGATAATTAAGAGTCAGAATTAAATTAAAGTTAGAGTGAAGTTAAACGGTAATTCTTGGGAAAGTATAACTGAAAAATGAATCCATGAGTAAGAGTAAATTTGTAGTATATAAAGAAATCATAAATTAATTGTCTATAACTAAGTGCTATAACGAAATGAATTATTAGAGAAACAACTACGTACAAATGTAATGTATTATTGATTATCACATAATGATGTTTTGATTTAATGTCATTGACTAATGATGAATATATATATATATATTGTAACATTACATTTGGAACAACATAATATCGTACCTGATTTAATGAAGACTTTGGTTAAGAAGCTGACAAGGAGAACAATATCTTCCAAGATGATAGTGAAGAGGAACGACTAACAATTTTAGACTGACTAGTAAGACAACTGACCATACCCAAATTAATGATTTAGGCTGAGTGATGCAAAACACCTTTAACCCCAACTATGATAATGAACTTTCAGTAATGACCAAACAAAGAATTATAAAGACAAACGGTTTATGAACCAGGACCATAAAGAAACAAATGGTTTCAGTTAATGTATCATTATATCCAGATAATCAAAATACAAAGTGAGGGATAATAGGCCCAAACATGTAATATTATGTAAGAGAAATATTAGTAAATAATTAAGTTAATTGATGTAACAAAAATATAAATACACCTGGTTATAGATACATGAACCATACAAATAATTGTCACATATAGAGTTCATAGGGTTGTCCAGTAAACAACAAATTATAACATGGTCACAATAACATTTATAACAAGAGTAAAACCCAGATAAACAGTAATTGTAACAAGATTATTAGAACTGTGTGGTGAGGTAGAGCAACAGTGTTCACTTTATTGTAATTTTTGTAAGTCAAACATCAGTAAGTATACGGATGTTGAAACCCATATAAATAGTAAATATGACATAGACAGTGTCAGAATAATGAGTAAATTAGCTGACAATGGACTAACTAATTAGTATAGAATTTGTTTTGTAAAATGTGCATGTTTTATGTTATAGCACAGTGTTATATCATAGTATTTGTGTTGTGTTTTTTGTATGTAACAGGTGATACAGTTAGTTTAAAGGAATGTCAATTTGATGATATTAATTCCATTTTTTTTATGTTGTGTTAACAAATATAACAATAGAGCTGATGTTAAACCATGGTAAATTAATTGACCAAGCAGAATGGACTATACAAAGATGTTTTGTTAAGTGTCAAACACCTATACAGTTTGAGTAGAAAACAGTTATTTGTGCAAGGATTTGGTATAATCATAGCCATGTGGGCATGAATTTAACTATTAGAATAATATATCTTTTGTGTTGTTAAAATAACGTTATATGTTAAACCATTTTGATGAATGTTAGAAGTTAATTTAATTTAGAGATGTTAAAACATGGTGATGAAAATAATACTATTACATAGGCCAGGTGAAACCAACTTTAGTAAATTTTGAACAATTATATTAGAAATTTTGTAAAGCAAATGTGAAAGGGTAGATGTATTTATAGGTAATAATGTATACAAGGAATATAGAAACAAAATAACACATATCAAGTTATTTAAGAAAATTCCAAATAACAAAATTGTAACATCCATAGTTCTTAAGCAAAAATAGGCACGTTTGGTGTCTAAATATAACAAATGCGAAGATCAAAATAATGCTGATAATGGTTTTAAACTCCCATTCAGTATAGAAAAGTTATGTTAGTTTAAAGATTTTGAACAAATTTTAGATTTCGAAATAATGAAAGTATATGACAATGTATATCCGAATTGGCCAACCAGATTCCAAGTTTACCCTTAGCAACCAGAAATTTCGGATAAATAAAATGAGACTTCTTTGACAACGATCTTAGCAGATAGACGCGTTTTTAAATCGTCTTACATTATGTGTTATAAAGTGTGAAAAAACTATACAACCAGATAAATACAGTTAGAGGTACACTACACGAACTTTTTGCAACACATAGAAGAACACCCATTACATGTAATAGAAGATATAATAACCAGGAAGAAGATTTGAAGTGGACGAGGGACGAGAAAGAAGATATGACGTGTACGTGGGCCCTATCTTCAACCAAGAAGAGTAAAAGAAGAGGATTTGGTGATTCTGACATCTCATTATATCGTACTTTAACTCACACATTTGTATACACGAATTTTAAGTAATAATCAACTAAACTACAGACACCATATAACACAAACACTAAAAACAATCACTAATAACACCATATAAGACTAACACCTTTTTAAACACAACAAGAGCTTTTAATTTACATAATAACTATCAAAGCCTGAACTGGACATTACCTTTTTAAAACTGGTAACCACTATACAATTTCTGTGTGCACGTATCACTGTAACGTTGTAATATCCTATAATTGTAAACTTGTATTTTGATTAATAGTGCAATATTTTGTTTAATTTATAATCCCCGAACCATATACGCCCTGAGATAATTGATATATTTTATTTAAAAACGTTAACAAAAAGCATTGTTTTGGTCTCGTAGAAATACTGAACAGCTACTGCTGCCAACTGGTAAAAGAAGACTTATAGTTTTCGCTACAATTGCAATTATCCTGTTTAAATTTATTAAAACAGTCAACCAGTGTTTTTCCGAATAAAGGATTCCACAAGGATATATGTTTGATGGTAACTGTGTGTCGTTATTATTGCTGTTACATTTAGTAAATAGAATTCACAGATTGCAGCGGACCCGACAGTTGGCATCGTTGAGTGACGTCACGGAAAAGAAGCAGCATAGTGGGAGTAAGCGGCAATTTACAATATCATTCGCCGTTCAACATAACACATTTATAATTACACATCGACGACTCCAGTGCGAGTTTGTCGCTACATTATTTATATATATTACAAGTTCATACTTCCTACGGGTGGTGTAATCCAAGTGTACACTACATATATACAAGTAACTGATTCACAATAACATTGTATGTAACGAAATACTCTCTGGTTCCAAATAGACGAACCTGAGGTGAGGCTAACATTTAAATAACACAGATCACACCAGAACGGCAAATCGTTACAAATTGGCGCACCAACGTGTGAGGCGTGTAATTTAATATAAATTAAATTATTATTAATAGACAAATAAACCAAAATAAACAAGATGAGGAAGCGAGAAACATCGCGAAAACGAGCGGCCGAAACCGAGAAGGTAGACGAGTTAAATATGGAAGACAAAGAAGCGACACCGGTTGAGGAAGTAGAAATTATAACAAGGAAAGATCCGGAGAAACAACCAGAAGAAACCACACAAACAGAAAGCGAGAAGACGCAAGAAATGATTAGACGTATGATGGAATTAATGCAGGAAACTGGGAAGAAACTAACGGAAGATTTGAGTAAGAAAACGGAGGAGAGTAATAAGAAACTAAAGGACGAAATGAAGGAAGACTTCAGCAAGAAAATGGAAGAATTAAGCGAGAAGAGTAATAAGAACTTAGAAAAATTGAAAGAAGAATTAAGTGAGAACAGTAATAAGAACTTAGAAAACAGTAATAAGAACTTAGTAATGTTGAAGGAAGACTTGAGTAAGAAGATGGAGGAAATAAAGAGTGATAATAAACAAACAAAGGAGGAATTGAGCCGAGAATTGAAGGAGAATAGCAAGAAAATGGAGGAGAAAATTGACGCAAATAACAAAGCATTGAGGGAAGAATTGAAGGAAAATTACCAGGAAATCATGAAGAAATTGGACGAGAACTTTAAGAAAAGGGAGGAAAAGATGGAGGAAATGACCAAAGAAATAATAAATGATAATAAACTGTGGAGGGAAGGATTAAGAAATGAGAGAACCGAAGAAATAAAAAATGATAGCAAACCAGAAACAGAAGAAATACCAAACGCCAAAACAGAGGAACCAGGAGTAGTATTACCTGAAAAGAAAACTAACGGGAACAAAGAAAATACTAAAGATAGTGAAGGAGAACCAAAGAAAGTAATAAGAACGCATCTAAAGAATTTAATAAAAACACCGGAAGAGTGGGAGATGATGAACAATGGGTTAATTAATGTACTGAATATCCCAATTACCAACAATAAAAAAATCATGAATGCCAGAGACTATAGGAGGAGATTAAAAGCAATTTCAATAATGACTTACCATAAAACTATAGTTTACAACTTAGAGAATACCAGAGATAAATGGGAAATACCAGAAATAGAAATACGTGGGAAAATATCAATGATATCATTAGTCATTGATGGACCAGTAACATATTGTTTTAATCAACAATATGATAGGATGAGTCGAATAAGCTTTGCAGCAAATGAAAGAATAAGATCGGGAAGAATGAAGTACAAGGAAGAAGCGAGAGATGCCGCAAGGAAAGGAATAATTAAAAAGACAATGGTAGTGCGGACAATAAGATCAACTGAGATTATGGACCCGGGATAAATTATATACCACACACCATCAAGAAAAGGGACGGATGCTACGCTAACCGACTACGGCCAAAGAACCATTTTAAGGAGACGAGAAATAAGTTTCATTGAGGAACAATAATATGAATAAAGAATAAAAAAACGGAACCATACAAATGAAGGTATGAGCAACTAGCCGACATAACGAAAATTACCAAAAGATCATCAATACTGGGTACAGAAGGACATATGACAATAAGCACTATAATAAGAAGTGTAGAAGTTGTGAAAAACCACAAAATCCCAAACAAAGAGTAAGAACAACTTACAACTAATTATTTATGAGAATTAATTTGGAATTGAAGAATTTATTATTATAAAACCACCAAAATTCTAAAGAAATAGTAAGATCAACTTACAACTAATTATTTATGAGAATTAATTTGGAATTGAAGAATTTATTATTATAAAACCACCAAAATTCTAAAGAAATAGTAAGATCAACTTACAACTAATTATTTATGAGAATAAATTTGGAATTGAAGAATTTATTATTATAAAACCACCAAAATTCTAAAGAAATAGTGAGATCAACTTACAACTAATTATTTATGAGAATTAATTTGGAATTGAAGAATTTATTATTATAAAACCAACAAAATTCTAAAGAATAGTAAGAACAACTTACAACTAATTATTTATGAGAATTAATATGAAACTGAAGAATTTACTATTACAATACCACGAAATTGAAAAAAATATAGTAAGCTCATCTTACCAACTTTGATAATTCAGAATATAATTTTAAATGAAGCCCAATAAACAAGGTTGAATATCTCAGAATTTAGATAAATAGTAAGGACCAATTACAGTACAGTTTGATAATGTAATTATGAATCAAGCAGATAAACAACTGGGAATAAATTTCCAAATTCTAAACAAAATAAGCACCTCTTATTAAACACAGTTATGAACTTATTATTGGAATATAAAAGAAGGATGCAACATCCATAAATTAGAAGAAACCATAGTGCTGTAAAATGAATAAGAAAAGACAAATGTAGACAATCGACGATGAAAATGAGACAAGACTAGAAACGAATTTATTGCAAATAACCTATCATGATTGTGAGAGAATCAACAACAACTGAAGATGCAAATACTTGTTATGTTTTAATTTAAATGAAGATAGTGAATGAAAAATGAAGATTAAGCAGTACTGATAATGAAGGAAGGAAGATAGTACCAATAGAAAATAAAAAATGTTATTAATATCGCCACAAGAAAATAAACATCTGAAAGAATCAATGGAAAGAAATATTTAGATGTGAGAAGTTAGACTGAGTGAACAATCCCAAGAATATATTATATTGTTTTATTTATTTTAGTCGTGAATAGACTAGTGATTATTAAATGTGATTGACTGACGAGATAGCTCCAGCAATCGATATTATTTATGTATTATGTATTGTAAGGACAGCGGGGTATTAGGTCAAGAGAGCCCCCCGACTGATTCCAGAATATATGGTGATTAATTTGTTAGGGAAGTAACATGTTCCAGGGATAGAACACTTATAATTAAAGACAAGTATACCAGATGATAATAAGAATAACAAATGACAATGTGAAAGATAAGATAATTGATAATTTCAACAAAAAACAATATTTTATTAAAATGATCAAATTTGGTGACAGGGTAATATGTAACATTACATTTGGAACAACATAATATCGTACCTGATTTAATGAAGACTTTGGTTAAGAAGCTGACAAGGAGAACAATATCTTCCAAGATGATAGTGAAGAGGAACGACTAACAATTTTAGACTGACTAGTAAGACAACTGACCGTACCCAAATTAATGATTTAGGCTGAGTGATGCAAAACACCTTTAACCCCAACTATGACAATGAACTTTCAGTAATGACCAAACAAAGAATTATAAAGACAAACGGTTTATGAACCAGGACCATAAAGAAACAAATGGTTTCAGTTAATGTATCATTATATCCAGATAATCAAAATACAAAGTGAGGGATAATAGGCCCAAACATGTAATATTATGTAAGAGAAATATTAGTAAATAATTAAGTTAATTGATGTAACAAAAATATAAATACACCTGGTTATAGATACATGAACCATACAAATAATTGTCACATATAGAGTTCATAGGGTTGTCCAGTAAACAACAAATTATAACATGGTCACAATAACATTTATAACAAGAGTAAAACCCAGATAAACAGTAATTGTAACAAGATTATTAGAACTGTGTGGTGAGGTAGAGCAACAGTGTTCACTTTATTGTAATTTTTGTAAGTCAAACATCAGTAAGTATACGGATGTTGAAACCCATATAAATAGTAAATATGACATAGACAGTGTCAGAATAATGAGTAAATTAGCTGACAATGGACTAACTAATTAGTATAGAATTTGTTTTGTAAAATGTGCATGTTTTATGTTATAGCACAGTGTTATATCATAGTATTTGTGTTGTGTTTTTTGTATGTAACAGGTGATACAGTTAGTTTAAAGGAATGTCAATTTGATGATATTAATTCCATTTTTTTTATGTTGTGTTAACAAATATAACAATAGAGCTGATGTTAAACCATGGTAAATTAATTGACCAAGCAGAATGGACTATACAAAGATGTTTTGTTAAGTGTCAAACACCTATACAGTTTGAGTAGAAAACAGTTATTTGTGCAAGGATTTGGTATAATCATAGCCATGTGGGCATGAATTTAACTATTAGAATAATATATCTTTTGTGTTGTTAAAATAACGTTATATGTTAAACCATTTTGATGAATGTTAGAAGTTAATTTAATTTAGAGATGTTAAAACATGGTGATGAAAATAATACTATTACATAGGCCAGGTGAAACCAACTTTAGTAAATTTTGAACAATTATATTAGAAATTTTGTAAAGCAAATGTGAAAGGGTAGATGTATTTATAGGTAATAATGTATACAAGGAATATAGAAACAAAATAACACATATCAAGTTATTTAAGAAAATTCCAAATAACAAAATTGTAACATCCATAGTTCTTAAGCAAAAATAGGCACGTTTGGTGTCTAAATATAACAAATGCGAAGATCAAAATAATGCTGATAATGGTTTTAAACTCCCATTCAGTATAGAAAAGTTATGTTAGTTTAAAGATTTTGAACAAATTTTAGATTTCGAAATAATGAAAGTATATGACAATGTATATCCGAATTGGCCAACCAGATTCCAAGTTTACCCTTAGCAACCAGAAATTTCGGATAAATAAAATGAGACTTCTTTGACAACGATCTTAGCAGATAGACGCGTTTTTAAATCGTCTTACATTATGTGTTATAAAGTGTGAAAAAACTATTCAACCAGATAAATACAGTTAGAGGTACACTACACGAACTTTTTGCAACACATAGAAGAACACCCATTACATGTAATAGAAGATATAATAACCAGGAAGAAGATTTGAAGTGGACGAGGGACGAGAAAGAAGATCTGACGTGTACGTGGGCCCTATCTTCAACCAAGAAGAGTACAAGAAGAGGATTTGGTGATTCTGACATCTCATTATATCGTACTTTAACTCACACATTTGTATACACGAATTTTAAGTAATAATCAACTAAACTACAGACACCATATAACACAAACACTAAAAACAATCACTAATAACACCATATAAGACTAACACCTTTTTAAACACAACAAGAGCTTTTAATTTACATAATAACTATCAAAGCCTGAACTGGACATAACCTTTTTAAAACTGGTAACCACCATACAATTTCTGTGTGCAAGTATCACTGTAACGTTGTAATATCCTATAATTGTAAACTTGTATTTTGATTAATAGTGCAATATTTTGTTTAATTTATAATCCCCGAACCATATACGCCCTGAGATAATTGATATATTTTATTTAAAAACGTTAACAAAAAGCATTGTTTTGGTCTCGTAGAAATACTGAACAGCTACTGCTGCCAACTGGTAAAAGAAGACTTATAGTTTTCGCTACAATTGCAATTATCCTGTTTAAATTTATTAAAACAGTCAACCAGTGTTTTTCCGAATAAAGGATTCCACAAGGATATATGTTTGATGGTAACTGTGTGTCGTTATTATTGCTGTTACATTTAGTAAATAGAATTCACAGATTGCAGCGGACCCGACAGTTGGCATCGTTGAGTGACGTCACGGAAAAGAAGCAGCATAGTGGGAGTAAGCAGCAATTTACAATATCATTCGCCGTTCAACATAACACATTTATAATTACACATCGACGACTCCAGTGCGAGTTTGTCGCTACATTATTTATATATATTACAAGTTCATACTTCCTACGGGTGGTGTAATCCAAGTGTACACTACATATATACAAGTAACTGATTCACAATAACATTGTATGTAACGAAATACTCTCTGGTTCCAAATAGACGAACCTGAGGTGAGGCTAACATTTAAATAACACAGATCACACCAGAACGGCAAATCGTTACAAATTGGCGCACCAACGTGTGAGGCGTGTAATTTAATATAAATTAAATTATTATTAATAGACAAATAAACCAAAATAAACAAGATGAGGAAGCGAGAAACATCGCGAAAACGAGCGGCCGAAACCGAGAAGGTAGACGAGTTAAATATGGAAGACAAAGAAGCGACACCGGTTGAGGAAGTAGAAATTATAACAAGGAAAGATCCGGAGAAACAACCAGAAGAAACCACACAAACAGAAAGCGAGAAGACGCAAGAAATGATTAGACGTATGATGGAATTAATGCAGGAAACTGGGAAGAAACTAACGGAAGATTTGAGTAAGAAAACGGAGGAGAGTAATAAGAAACTAAAGGACGAAATGAAGGAAGACTTCAGCAAGAAAATGGAAGAATTAAGCGAGAAGAGTAATAAGAACTTAGAAAAATTGAAAGAAGAATTAAGTGAGAACAGTAATAAGAACTTAGAAAACAGTAATAAGAACTTAGTAATGTTGAAGGAAGAC
The DNA here is from genome assembly GCA_034769895.1 of Magicicada septendecula. Classification (NCBI taxonomy): domain Eukaryota; kingdom Metazoa; phylum Arthropoda; class Insecta; order Hemiptera; family Cicadidae; genus Magicicada; species Magicicada septendecula. The sequence goes on along the minus strand of CM068367.1, from coordinate 372,389,569 downwards.
TTGAGTAAGAAGATGGAGGAAATAAAGAGTGATAATAAACAAACAAAGGAGGAATTGAGCCGAGAATTGAAGGAGAATAGCAAGAAAATGGAGGAGAAAATTGACGCAAATAACAAAGCATTGAGGGAAGAATTGAAGGAAAATTACCAGGAAATCATGAAGAAATTGGACGAGAACTTTAAGAAAAGGGAGGAAAAGATGGAGGAAATGACCAAAGAAATAATAAATGATAATAAACTGTGGAGGGAAGGATTAAGAAATGAGAGAACCGAAGAAATAAAAAATGATAGCAAACCAGAAACAGAAGAAATACCAAACGCCAAAACAGAGGAACCAGGAGTAGTATTACCTGAAAAGAAAACTAACGGGAACAAAGAAAATACTAAAGATAGTGAAGGAGAACCAAAGAAAGTAATAAGAACGCATCTAAAGAATTTAATAAAAACACCGGAAGAGTGGGAGATGATGAACAATGGGTTAATTAATGTACTGAATATCCCAATTACCAACAATAAAAAAATCATGAATGCCAGAGACTATAGGAGGAGATTAAAAGCAATTTCAATAATGACTTACCATAAAACTATAGTTTACAACTTAGAGAATACCAGAGATAAATGGGAAATACCAGAAATAGAAATACGTGGGAAAATATCAATGATATCATTAGTCATTGATGGACCAGTAACATATTGTTTTAATCAAAAATATGATAGGATGAGTCGAATAAGCTTTGCAGCAAATGAAAGAATAAGATCGGGAAGAATGAAGTACAAGGAAGAAGCGAGAGATGCCGCAAGGAAAGGAATAATTAAAAAGACAATGGTAGTGCGGACAATAAGATCAACTGAGATTATGGACCCGGGATAAATTATATACCACACACCATCAAGAAAAGGGACGGATGCTACGCTAACCGACTACGGCCAAAGAACCAGTTTAAGGAGACGAGAAATAAGTTTCATTGAGGAACAATAATATGAATAAAGAATAAAAAAACGGAACCATACAAATGAAGGTATGAGCAACTAGCCGACATAACGAAAATTACCAAAAGATCATCAATACTGGGTACAGAAGGACATATGACAATAAGCACTATAATAAGAAGTGTAGAAGTTGTGAAAAACCACAAAATCCCAAACAAAGAGTAAGAACAACTTACAACTAATTATTTATGAGAATTAATTTGGAATTGAAGAATTTATTATTATAAAACCACCAAAATTCTAAAGAAATAGTAAGATCAACTTACAACTAATTATTTATGAGAATTAATTTGGAATTCAAGAATTTATTAATATAAAACCACCAAAATTCTAAAGAAATAGTAAGATCAACTTACAACTAATTATTTATGAGAATTAATTTGGAATTGAAGAATTTATTATTATAAAACCACCAAAATTCTAAAGAAATAGTAAGATCAACTTACAACTAATTATTTATGAGAATTAAATTGGAATTGAAGAATTTATTATTATAAAACCAACAAAATTCTAAAGAATAGTAAGAACAACTTACAACTAATTATTTATGAGAATTAATATGAAACTGAAGAATTTACTATTACAATACCACGAAATTGAAAAAAATATAGTAAGCTCATCTTACCAACTTTGATAATTCAGAATATAATTTTAAATGAAGCCCAATAAACAAGGTTGAATATCTCAGAATTTAGATAAATAGTAAGGACCAATTACAGTACAGTTTGATAATGTAATTATGAATCAAGCAGATAAACAACTGGGAATAAATTTCCAAATTCTAAACAAAATAAGCACCTCTTATTAAACACAGTTATGAACTTATTATTGGAATATAAAAGAAGGATGCAACATCCATAAATTAGAAGAAACCATAGTGCTGTAAAATGAATAAGAAAAGACAAATGTAGACAATCGACGATGAAAATGAGACAAGACTAGAAACGAATTTATTGCAAATAACCTATCATGATTGTGAGAGAATCAACAACAACTGAAGATGCAAATACTTGTTATGTTTTAATTTAAATGAAGATAGTGAATGAAAAATGAAGATTAAGCAGTACTGATAATGAAGGAAGGAAGATAGTACCAATAGAAAATAAAAAATGTTATTAATATCGCCACAAGAAAATAAACATCTGAATGAATCAATGGAAAGAAATATTTAGATGTGAGAAGTTAGACTGAGTGAACAATCCCAAGAATATATTATATTGTTTTATTTATTTTAGTCGTGAATAGACTAGTGATTATTAAATGTGATTGACTGACGAGATAGCTCCAGCAATCGATATTATTTATGTATTATGTATTGTAAGGACAGCGGGGTATTAGGTCAAGAGAGCCCCCCGACTGATTCCAGAATATATGGTGATTAATTTGTTAGGGAAGTAACATGTTCCAGGGATAGAACACTTATAATTAAAGACAAGTATACCAGATGATAATAAGAATAACAAATGACAATGTGAAAGATAAGATAATTGATAATTTCAACAAAAAACAATATTTTATTAAAATGATCAAATTTGGTGACAGGGTAATATGTAACATTACATTTGGAACAACATAATATCGTACCTGATTTAATGAAGACTTTGGTTAAGAAGCTGACAAGGAGAACAATATCTTCCAAGATGATAGTGAAGAGGAACGACTAACAATTTTAGACTGACTAGTAAGACAACTGACCTTACCCAAATTAATGATTTAGGCTGAGTGATGCAAAACACCTTTAACCCCAACTATGACAATGAACTTTCAGTAATGACCAAACAAAGAATTATAAAGACAAACGGTTTATGAACCAGGACCATAAAGAAACAAATGGTTTCAGATAATGTATCATTATATCCAGATAATAAAAATACAAAGTGAGGGATAATAGGCCCAAACATGTAATATTATGTAAGAGAAATATTAGTAAATAATTAAGTTAATTGATGTAACAAAAATATAAATACACCTGGTTATAGATACATGAACCATACAAATAATTGTCACATATAGAGTTCATAGGGTTGTCCAGTAAACAACAAATTATAACATGGTCACAATAACATTTATAACAAGAGTAAAACCCAGATAAACAGTAATTGTAACAAGATTATTAGAACTGTGTGGTGAGGTAGAGCAACAGTGTTCACTTTATTGTAATTTTTGTAAGTCAAACATCAGTAAGTATACGGATGCTGAAACCCATATAAATAGTAAATATGACATAGACAGTGTCAGAATAATGAGTAAATTAGCTGACAATGGACTAACTAATTAGTATAGAATTTGTTTTGTAAAATGTGCATGTTTTATGTTATAGCACAGTGTTATATCATAGTATTTGTGTTGTGTTTTTTGTATGTAACAGGTGATACAGTTAGTTTAAAGGAATGTCAATTTGATGATATTAATTCCATTTTTTTTATGTTGTGTTAACAAATATAACAATAGAGCTGATGTTAAACCATGGTAAATTAATTGACCAAGCAGAATGGACTATACAAAGATGTTTTGTTAAGTGTCAAACACCTATACAGTTTGAGTAGAAAACAGTTATTTGTGCAAGGATTTGGTATAATCATAGCCATGTGGGCATGAATTTAACTATTAGAATAATATATCTTTTGTGTTGTTAAAATAACGTTATATGTTAAACCATTTTGATGAATGTTAGAAGTTAATTTAATTTAGAGATGTTAAAACATGGTGATGAAAATAATACTATTACATAGGCCAGGTGAAACCAACTTTAGTAAATTTTGAACAATTATATTAGAAATTTTGTAAAGCAAATGTGAAAGGGTAGATGTATTTATAGGTAATAATGTATACAAGGAATATAGAAACAAAATAACACATATCAAGTTATTTAAGAAAATTCCAAATAACAAAATTGTAACATCCATAGTTCTTAAGCAAAAATAGGCACGTTTGGTGTCTAAATATAACAAATGCGAAGATCAAAATAATGCTGATAATGGTTTTAAACTCCCATTCAGTATAGAAAAGTTATGTTAGTTTAAAGATTTTGAACAAATTTTAGATTTCGAAATAATGAAAGTATATGACAATGTATATCCGAATTGGCCAACCAGATTCCAAGTTTACCCTTAGCAACCAGAAATTTCGGATAAATAAAATGAGACTTCTTTGACAACGATCTTAGCAGATAGACGCGTTTTTAAATCGTCTTACATTATGTGTTATAAAGTGTGAAAAAACTATTCAACCAGATAAATACAGTTAGAGGTACACTACACGAACTTTTTGCAACACATAGAAGAACACCCATTACATGTAATAGAAGATATAATAACCAGGAAGAAGATTTGAAGTGGACGAGGGACGAGAAAGAAGATCTGACGTGTACGTGGGCCCTATCTTCAACCAAGAAGAGTACAAGAAGAGGATTTGGTGATTCTGACATCTCATTATATCGTACTTTAACTCACACATTTGTATACACGAATTTTAAGTAATAATCAACTAAACTACAGACACCATATAACACAAACACTAAAAACAATCACTAATAACACCATATAAGACTAACACCTTTTTAAACACAACAAGAGCTTTTAATTTACATAATAACTATCAAAGCCTGAACTGGACATAACCTTTTTAAAACTGGTAACCACCATACAATTTCTGTGTGCAAGTATCACTGTAACGTTGTAATATCCTATAATTGTAAACTTGTATTTTGATTAATAGTGCAATATTTTGTTTAATTTATAATCCCCGAACCATATACGCCCTGAGATAATTGATATATTTTATTTAAAAACGTTAACAAAAAGCATTGTTTTGGTCTCGTAGAAATACTGAACAGCTACTGCTGCCAACTGGTAAAAGAAGACTTATAGTTTTCGCTACAATTGCAATTATCCTGTTTAAATTTATTAAAACAGTCAACCAGTGTTTTTCCGAATAAAGGATTCCACAAGGATATATGTTTGATGGTAACTGTGTGTCGTTATTATTGCTGTTACATTTAGTAAATAGAATTCACAGATTGCAGCGGACCCGACAGTTGGCATCGTTGAGTGACGTCACGGAAAAGAAGCAGCATAGTGGGAGTAAGCAGCAATTTACAATATCATTCGCCGTTCAACATAACACATTTATAATTACACATCGACGACTCCAGTGCGAGTTTGTCGCTACATTATTTATATATATTACAAGTTCATACTTCCTACGGGTGGTGTAATCCAAGTGTACACTACATATATACAAGTAACTGATTCACAATAACATTGTATGTAACGAAATACTCTCTGGTTCCAAATAGACGAACCTGAGGTGAGGCTAACATTTAAATAACACAGATCACACCAGAACGGCAAATCGTTACAAATTGGCGCACCAACGTGTGAGGCGTGTAATTTAATATAAATTAAATTATTATTAATAGACAAATAAACCAAAATAAACAAGATGAGGAAGCGAGAAACATCGCGAAAACGAGCGGCCGAAACCGAGAAGGTAGACGAGTTAAATATGGAAGACAAAGAAGCGACACCGGTTGAGGAAGTAGAAATTATAACAAGGAAAGATCCGGAGAAACAACCAGAAGAAACCACACAAACAGAAAGCGAGAAGACGCAAGAAATGATTAGACGTATGATGGAATTAATGCAGGAAACTGGGAAGAAACTAACGGAAGATTTGAGTAAGAAAACGGAGGAGAGTAATAAGAAACTAAAGGACGAAATGAAGGAAGACTTCAGCAAGAAAATGGAAGAATTAAGCGAGAAGAGTAATAAGAACTTAGAAAAATTGAAAGAAGAATTAAGTGAGAACAGTAATAAGAACTTAGAAAACAGTAATAAGAACTTAGTAATGTTGAAGGAAGACTTGAGTAAGAAGATGGAGGAAATAAAGAGTGATAATAAACAAACAAAGGAGGAATTGAGCCGAGAATTGAAGGAGAATAGCAAGAAAATGGAGGAGAAAATTGACGCAAATAACAAAGCATTGAGGGAAGAATTGAAGGAAAATTACCAGGAAATCATGAAGAAATTGGACGAGAACTTTAAGAAAAGGGAGGAAAAGATGGAGGAAATGACCAAAGAAATAATAAATGATAATAAACTGTGGAGGGAAGGATTAAGAAATGAGAGAACCGAAGAAATAAAAAATGATAGCAAACCAGAAACAGAAGAAATACCAAACGCCAAAACAGAGGAACCAGGAGTAGTATTACCTGAAAAGAAAACTAACGGGAACAAAGAAAATACTAAAGATAGTGAAGGAGAACCAAAGAAAGTAATAAGAACGCATCTAAAGAATTTAATAAAAACACCGGAAGAGTGGGAGATGATGAACAATGGGTTAATTAATGTACTGAATATCCCAATTACCAACAATAAAAAAATCATGAATGCCAGAGACTATAGGAGGAGATTAAAAGCAATTTCAATAATGACTTACCATAAAACTATAGTTTACAACTTAGAGAATACCAGAGATAAATGGGAAATACCAGAAATAGAAATACGTGGGAAAATATCAATGATATCATTAGTCATTGATGGACCAGTAACATATTGTTTTAATCAAAAATATGATAGGATGAGACGAATAAGCTTTGCAGCAAATGAAAGAATAAGATCGGGAAGAATGAAGTACAAGGAAGAAGCGAGAGATGCCGCAAGGAAAGGAATAATTAAAAAGACAATGGTAGTGCGGACAATAAGATCAACTGAGATTATGGACCCGGGATAAATTATATACCACACACCATCAAGAAAAGGGACGGATGCTACGCTAACCGACTACGGCCAAAGAACCAGTTTAAGGAGACGAGAAATAAGTTTCATTGAGGAACAATAATATGAATAAAGAATAAAAAAACGGAACCATACAAATGAAGGTATGAGCAACTAGCCGACATAACGAAAATTACCAAAAGATCATCAATACTGGGTACAGAAGGACATATGACAATAAGCACTATAATAAGAAGTGTAGAAGTTGTGAAAAACCACAAAATCCCAAACAAAGAGTAAGAACAACTTACAACTAATTATTTATGAGAATTAATTTGGAATTGAAGAATTTATTATTATAAAACCACCAAAATTCTAAAGAAATAGTAAGATCAACTTACAACTAATTATTTATGAGAATTAATTTGGAATTCAAGAATTTATTAATATAAAACCACCAAAATTCTAAAGAAATAGTAAGATCAACTTACAACTAATTATTTATGAGAATTAATTTGGAATTGAAGAATTTATTATTATAAAACCACCAAAATTCTAAAGAAATAGTAAGATCAACTTACAACTAATTATTTATGAGAATTAAATTGGAATTGAAGAATTTATTATTATAAAACCAACAAAATTCTAAAGAATAGTAAGAACAACTTACAACTAATTGTTTATGAGAATTAATATGAAACTGAAGAATTTACTATTACAATACCACGAAATTGAAAAAAATATAGTAAGCTCATCTTACCAACTTTGATAATTCAGAATATAATTTTAAATGAAGCCCAATAAACAAGGTTGAATATCTCAGAATTTAGATAAATAGTAAGGACCAATTACAGTACAGTTTGATAATGTAATTATGAATCAAGCAGATAAACAACTGGGAATAAATTTCCAAATTCTAAACAAAATAAGCACCTCTTATTAAACACAGTTATGAACTTATTATTGGAATATAAAAGAAGGATGCAACATCCATAAATTAGAAGAAACCATAGTGCTGTAAAATGAATAAGAAAAGACAAATGTAGACAATCGACGATGAAAATGAGACAAGACTAGAAACGAATTTATTGCAAATAACCTATCATGATTGTGAGAGAATCAACAACAACTGAAGATGCAAATACTTGTTATGTTTTAATTTAAATGAAGATAGTGAATGAAAAATGAAGATTAAGCAGTACTGATAATGAAGGAAGGAAGATAGTACCAATAGAAAATAAAAAATGTTATTAATATCGCCACAAGAAAATAAACATCTGAATGAATCAATGGAAAGAAATATTTAGATGTGAGAAGTTAGACTGAGTGAACAATCCCAAGAATATATTATATTGTTTTATTTATTTTAGTCGTGAATAGACTAGTGATTATTAAATGTGATTGACTGACGAGATAGCTCCAGCAATCGATATTATTTATGTATTATGTATTGTAAGGACAGCGGGGTATTAGGTCAAGAGAGCCCCCCGACTGATTCCAGAATATATGGTGATTAATTTGTTAGGGAAGTAACATGTTCCAGGGATAGAACACTTATAATTAAAGACAAGTATACCAGATGATAATAAGAATAACAAATGACAATGTGAAAGATAAGATAATTGATAATTTCAACAAAAAACAATATTTTATTAAAATGATCAAATTTGGTGACAGGGTAATATGTAACATTACATTTGGAACAACATAATATCGTACCTGATTTAATGAAGACTTTGGTTAAGAAGCTGACAAGGAGAACAATATCTTCCAAGATGATAGTGAAGAGGAACGACTAACAATTTTAGACTGACTAGTAAGACAACTGACCTTACCCAAATTAATGATTTAGGCTGAGTGATGCAAAACACCTTTAACCCCAACTATGACAATGAACTTTCAGTAATGACCAAACAAAGAATTATAAAGACAAACGGTTTATGAACCAGGACCATAAAGAAACAAATGGTTTCAGATAATGTATCATTATATCCAGATAATAAAAATACAAAGTGAGGGATAATAGGCCCAAACATGTAATATTATGTAAGAGAAATATTAGTAAATAATTAAGTTAATTGATGTAACAAAAATATAAATACACCTGGTTATAGATACATGAACCATACAAATAATTGTCACATATAGAGTTCATAGGGTTGTCCAGTAAACAACAAATTATAACATGGTCACAATAACATTTATAACAAGAGTAAAACCCAGATAAACAGTAATTGTAACAAGATTATTAGAACTGTGTGGTGAGGTAGAGCAACAGTGTTCACTTTATTGTAATTTTTGTAAGTCAAACATCAGTAAGTATACGGATGTTGAAACCCATATAAATAGTAAATATGACATAGACAGTGTCAGAATAATGAGTAAATTAGCTGACAATGGACTAACTAATTAGTATAGAATTTGTTTTGTAAAATGTGCATGTTTTATGTTATAGCACAGTGTTATATCATAGTATTTGTGTTGTGTTTTTTGTATGTAACAGGTGATACAGTTAGTTTAAAGGAATGTCAATTTGATGATATTAATTCCATTTTTTTTATGTTGTGTTAACAAATATAACAATAGAGCTGATGTTAAACCATGGTAAATTAATTGACCAAGCAGAATGGACTATACAAAGATGTTTTGTTAAGTGTCAAACACCTATACAGTTTGAGTAGAAAACAGTTATTTGTGCAAGGATTTGGTATAATCATAGCCATGTGGGCATGAATTTAACTATTAGAATAATATATCTTTTGTGTTGTTAAAATAACGTTATATGTTAAACCATTTTGATGAATGTTAGAAGTTAATTTAATTTAGAGATGTTAAAACATGGTGATGAAAATAATACTATTACATAGGCCAGGTGAAACCAACTTTAGTAAATTTTGAACAATTATATTAGAAATTTTGTAAAGCAAATGTGAAAGGGTAGATGTATTTATAGGTAATAATGTATACAAGGAATATAGAAACAAAATAACACATATCAAGTTATTTAAGAAAATTCCAAATAACAAAATTGTAACATCCATAGTTCTTAAGCAAAAATAGGCACGTTTGGTGTCTAAATATAACAAATGCGAAGATCAAAATAATGCTGATAATGGTTTTAAACTCCCATTCAGTATAGAAAAGTTATGTTAGTTTAAAGATTTTGAACAAATTTTAGATTTCGAAATAATGAAAGTATATGACAATGTATATCCGAATTGGCCAACCAGATTCCAAGTTTACCCTTAGCAACCAGAAATTTCGGATAAATAAAATGAGACTTCTTTGACAACGATCTTAGCAGATAGACGCGTTTTTAAATCGTCTTACATTATGTGTTATAAAGTGTGAAAAAACTATACAACCAGATAAATACAGTTAGAGGTACACTACACGAACTTTTTGCAACCCATAGAAGAACACCCATTACATGTAATAGAAGATATAATAACCAGGAAGAAGATTTGAAGTGGACGAGGGACGAGAAAGAAGATCTGACGTGTACGTGGGCCCTATCTTCGACCAAGAAGAGTACAAGAAGAGGATTTGGTGATTCTGACATCTCATTATATCGTACTTTAACTCACACATTTGTATACACGAATTTTAAGTAATAATCAACTAAACTACAGACACCATATAACACAAACACTAAAAACAATCACTAATAACACCATATAAGACTAACAACTTTTTAAACACAACAAGAGCTTTTAATTTACATAATAACTATCAAAGCCTGAACTGGACATAACCTTTTTAAAACTGGTAACCACCATACAATTTCTGTGTGCAAGTATCACTGTAACGTTGTAATATCCTATAATTGTAAACTTGTATTTTGATTAATAGTGCAATATTTTGTTTAATTTATAATCCCCGAACCATATACTCCCTGAGATAATTGATATATTTTATTTAAAAACGTTAACAAAAAGCATTGTTTTGGTCTCGTAGAAATACTGAACAGCTACTGCTGCCAACTGGTAAAAGAAGACTTATAGTTTTCGCTACAATTGCAATTATCCTGTTTAAATTTATTAAAACAGTCAACCAGTGTTTTTCCGAATAAAGGATTCCACAAGGATATATGTTTGATGGTAACTGTGTGTCGTTATTATTGCTGTTACATTTAGTAAATAGAATTCACAGATTGCAGCGGACCCGACAGTTGGCATCGTTGAGTGACGTCACGGAAAAGAAGCAGCATAGTGGGAGTAAGCAGCAATTTACAATATCATTCGCCGTTCAACATAACACATTTATAATTACACATCGACGACTCCAGTGCGAGTTTGTCGCTACATTATTTATATATATTACAAGTTCATACTTCCTACGGGTGGTGTAATCCAAGTGTACACTACATATATACAAGTAACTGATTCACAATAACATTGTATGTAACGAAATACTCTCTGGTTCCAAATAGACGAACCTGAGGTGAGGCTAACATTTAAATAACACAGATCACACCAGAACGGCAAATCGTTACAAATTGGCGCACCAACGTGTGAGGCGTGTAATTTAATATAAATTAAATTATTATTAATAGACAAATAAACCAAAATAAACAAGATGAGGAAGCGAGAAACATCGCGAAAACGAGCGGCCGAAACCGAGAAGGTAGACGAGTTAAATATGGAAGACAAAGAAGCGACACCGGTTGAGGAAGTAGAAATTATAACAAGGAAAGATCCGGAGAAACAACCAGAAGAAACCACACAAACAGAAAGCGAGAAGACGCAAGAAATGATTAGACGTATGATGGAATTAATGCAGGAAACTGGGAAGAAACTAACGGAAGATTTGAGTAAGAAAACGGAGGAGAGTAATAAGAAACTAAAGGACGAAATGAAGGAAGACTTCAGCAAGAAAATGGAAGAATTAAGCGAGAAGAGTAATAAGAACTTAGAAAAATTGAAAGAAGAATTAAGTGAGAACAGTAATAAGAACTTAGAAAACAGTAATAAGAACTTAGTAATGTTGAAGGAAGACTTGAGTAAGAAGATGGAGGAAATAAAGAGTGATAATAAACAAACAAAGGAGGAATTGAGCCGAGAATTGAAGGAGAATAGCAAGAAAATGGAGGAGAAAATTGACGCAAATAACAAAGCATTGAGGGAAGAATTGAAGGAAAATTACCAGGAAATCATGAAGAAATTGGACGAGAACTTTAAGAAAAGGGAGGAAAAGATGGAGGAAATGACCAAAGAAATAATAAATGATAATAAACTGTGGAGGGAAGGATTAAGAAATGAGAGAACCGAAGAAATAAAAAATGATAGCAAACCAGAAACAGAAGAAATACCAAACGCCAAAACAGAGGAACCAGGAGTAGTATTACCTGAAAAGAAAACTAACGGGAACAAAGAAAATACTAAAGATAGTGAAGGAGAACCAAAGAAAGTAATAAGAACGCATCTAAAGAATTTAATAAAAACACCGGAAGAGTGGGAGATGATGAACAATGGGTTAATTAATGTACTGAATATCCCAATTACCAACAATAAAAAAATCATGAATGCCAGAGACTATAGGAGGAGATTAAAAGCAATTTCAATAATGACTTACCATAAAACTATAGTTTACAACTTAGAGAATACCAGAGATAAATGGGAAATACCAGAAATAGAAATACGTGGGAAAATATCAATGATATCATTAGTCATTGATGGACCAGTAACATATTGTTTTAATCAAAAATATGATAGGATGAGTCGAATAAGCTTTGCAGCAAATGAAAGAATAAGATCGGGAAGAATGAAGTACAAGGAAGAAGCGAGAGATGCCGCAAGGAAAGGAATAATTAAAAAGACAATGGTAGTGCGGACAATAAGATCAACTGAGATTATGGACCCGGGATAAATTATATACCACACACCATCAAGAAAAGGGACGGATGCTACGCTAACCGACTACGGCCAAAGAACCAGTTTAAGGAGACGAGAAATAAGTTTCATTGAGGAACAATAATATGAATAAAGAATAAAAAAACGGAACCATACAAATGAAGGTATGAGCAACTAGCCGACATAACGAAAATTACCAAAAGATCATCAATACTGGGTACAGAAGGACATATGACAATAAGCACTATAATAAGAAGTGTAGAAGTTGTGAAAAACCACAAAATCCCAAACAAAGAGTAAGAACAACTTACAACTAATTATTTATGAGAATTAATTTGGAATTGAAGAATTTATTATTATAAAACCACCAAAATTCTAAAGAAATAGTAAGATCAACTTACAACTAATTATTTATGAGAATTAATTTGGAATTGAAGAATTTATTATTATAAAACCACCAAAATTCTAAAGAAATAGTAAGATCAACTTACAACTAATTATTTATGAGAATTAATTTGGAATTGAAGAATTTATTATTATAAAACCACCAAAATTCTAAAGAAATAGTAAGATCAATTTACAACTAATTATTTATGAGAATTAATTTGGAATTGAAGAATTTATTATTATAAAACCAACAAAATTCTAAAGAATAGTAAGAACAACTTACAACTAATTATTTATGAGAATTAATATGAAACTGAAGAATTTACTATTACAATACCACGAAATTGAAAAAAATATAGTAAGCTCATCTTACCAACTTTGATAATTCAGAATATAATTTTAAATGAAGCCCAATAAACAAGGTTGAATATCTCAGAATTTAGATAAATAGTAAGGACCAATTACAGTACAGTTTGATAATGTAATTATGAATCAAGCAGATAAACAACTGGGAATAAATTTCCAAATTCTAAACAAAATAAGCACCTCTTATTAAACACAGTTATGAACTTATTATTGGAATATAAAAGAAGGATGCAACATCCATAAATTAGAAGAAACCATAGTGCTGTAAAATGAATAAGAAAAGACAAATGTAGACAATCGACGATGAAAATGAGACAAGACTAGAAACGAATTTATTGCAAATAACCTATCATGATTGTGACAGAATCAACAACAACTGAAGATGCAAATACTTGTTATATTTTAATTTAAATGAAGATAGTGAATGAAAAATGAAGATTAAGCAGTACTGATAATGAAGGAAGGAAGATAGTACCAATAGAAAATAAAAAATGTTATTAATATCGCCACAAGAAAATAAACATCTGAAAGAATCAATGGAAAGAAATATTTAGATGTGAGAAGTTAGACTGAGTGAACAATCCCAAGAATATATTATATTGTTTTATTTATTTTAGTCGTGAATAGACTAGTGATTATTAAATGTGATTGACTGACGAGATAGCTCCAGCAATCGATATTATTTATGTATTATGTATTGTAAGGACAGCGGGGTATTAGGTCAAGAGAGCCCCCAAAATGATTCCAGAATATATGGTGATTAATTTGTTAGGGAAGTAACATGTTCCAGGGATAGAACACTTATAATTAAAGACAAGTATACCAGATGATAATAAGAATAACAAATGACAATGTGAAAGATAAGATAATTGATAATTTCAACAAAAAACAATATTTTATTAAAATGATCAAATTTGGTGGCAGGGTAATATGTAACATTACATTTGGAACAACATAATATCGTACCTGATTTAATGAAGACTTTGGTTAAGAAGCTGACAAGGAGAACAATATCTTCCAAGATGATAGTGAAGAGGAACGACTAACAATTTTAGACTGACTAGTAAGACAACTGACCGTACCCAAATTAATGATTTAGGCTGAGTGATGCAAAACACCTTTAACCCCAACTATGACAATGAATTTCCAGTAATGACCAAACAAAGAATTATAAAGACAAACGGTTTATGAACCAGGACCATAAAGAAACAAATGGTTTCAGTTAATGTATCATTATATCCAGATAATCAAAATACAAAGTGAGGCATAATAGGCCCAAACATGTAATATTATGTAAGAGAAATATTAGTAAATAATTAAGTTAATTGATGTAACAAAAATATAAATACACCTGGTTATAGATACATGAACCATACAAATAATTGTCACATATAGAGTTCATAGGGTTGTCCAGTAAACAACAAATTATAACATGGTCACAATAACATTTATAACAAGAGTAAAACCCAGATAAACAGTAAATGAAACAAGATTATTAGAACTGTGTGGTGAGGTAGAGCAACAGTGTTCACTTTATTGTAATTTTTGTAAGTCAAACATCAGTAAGTATACGGATGTTGAAACCCATATAAATAGTAAATATGACATAGACAGTGTCAGAATAATGAGTAAATTAGCTGACAATGGACTAACTAATTAGTATAGAATTTGTTTTGTAAAATGTGCATGTTTTATGTTATAGCACAGTGTTATATCATAGTATTTGTGTTGTGTTTTTTGTATGTAACAGGTGATACAGTTAGTTTAAAGGAATGTCAATTTGATGATATTAATTCCATTTTTTTTATGTTGTGTTAACAAATATAACAATAGAGCTGATGTTAAACCATGGTAAATTAATTGACCAAGCAGAATGGACTATACAAAGATGTTTTGTTAAGTGTCAAACACCTATACAGTTTGAGTAGAAAACAGTTATTTGTGCAAGGATTTGGTATAATCATAGCCATGTGGGCATGAATTTAACTATTAGAATAATATATCTTTTGTGTTGTTAAAATAACGTTATATGTTAAACCATTTTGATGAATGTTAGAAGTTAATTTAATTTAGAGATGTTAAAACATGGTGATGAAAATAATACTATTACATAGGCCAGGTGAAACCAACTTTAGTAAATTTTGAACAATTATATTAGAAATTTTGTAAAGCAAATGTGAAAGGGTAGATGTATTTATAGGTAATAATGTATACAAGGAATATAGAAACAAAATAACACATATCAAGTTATTTAAGAAAATTCCAAATAACAAAATTGTAACATCCATAGTTCTTAAGCAAAAATAGGCACGTTTGGTGTCTAAATATAACAAATGCGAAGATCAAAATAATGCTGATAATGGTTTTAAACTCCCATTCAGTATAGAAAAGTTATGTTAGTTTAAAGATTTTGAACAAATTTTAGATTTCGAAATAATGAAAGTATATGACAATGTATATCCGAATTGGCCAACCAGATTCCAAGTTTACCCTTAGCAACCAGAAATTTCGGATAAATAAAATGAGACTTCTTTGACAACGATCTTAGCAGATAGACGCGTTTTTAAATCGTCTTACATTATGTGTTATAAAGTGTGAAAAAACTATTCAACCAGATAAATACAGTTAGAGGTACACTACACGAACTTTTTGCAACACATAGAAGAACACCCATTACATGTAATAGAAGATATAATAACCAGGAAGAAGATTTGAAGTGGACGAGGGACGAGAAAGAAGATCTGACGTGTACGTGGGCCCTATCTTCAACCAAGAAGAGTACAAGAAGAGGATTTGGTGATTCTGACATCTCATTATATCGTACTTTAACTCACACATTTGTATACACGAATTTTAAGTAATAATCAACTAAACTACAGACACCATATAACACAAACACTAAAAACAATCACTAATAACACCATATAAGACTAACACCTTTTTAAACACAACAAGAGCTTTTAATTTACATAATAACTATCAAAGCCTGAACTGGACATAACCTTTTTAAAACTGGTAACCACTATACAATTTCTGTGTGCACGTATCACTCTAACGTTGTAATATCCTATAATTGTAAACTTGTATTTTGATTAATAGTGCAATATTTTGTTTAATTTATAATCCCCGAACCATATACGCCCTGAGATAATTGATATATTTTATTTAAAAACGTTAACAAAAAGCATTGTTTTGGTCTCGTAGAAATACTGAACAGCTACTGCTGCCAACTGGTAAAAGAAGACTTATAGTTTTCGCTACAATTGCAATTATCCTGTTTAAATTTATTAAAACAGTCAACCAGTGTTTTTCCGAATAAAGGATTCCACAAGGATATATGTTTGATGGTAACTGTGTGTCGTTATTATTGCTGTTACATTTAGTAAATAGAATTCACAGATTGCAGCGGACCCGACAGTTGGCATCGTTGAGTGACGTCACGGAAAAGAAGCAGCATAGTGGGAGTATGCGGCAATTTACAAAATCATTCGCCGTTCAACATAACACATTTATAATTACACATCGACGACTCCAGTGCGAGTTTGTCGCTACATTATTTATATATATTACAAGTTCATACTTCCTACGGGTGGTGTAATCCAAGTGTACACTACATATATACAAGTAACTGATTCACAATAACATTGTATGTAACGAAATATTCTCTGGTTCCAAATAGACGAACCTGAGGTGAGGCTAACATTTAAATAACACAGATCACACCAGAACGGCAAATCGTTACAAATTGGCGCACCAACGTGTGAGGCGTGTAATTTAATATAAATTAAATTATTATTAATAGACAAATAAACCAAAATAAACAAGATGAGGAAGCGAGAAACATCGCGAAAACGAGCGGCCGAAACCGAGAAGGTAGACGAGTTAAATATGGAAGACAAAGAAACGACACCGGTTGAGGAAGTAGAAATTATAACAAGGAAAGATCCGGAGAAACAACCAGAAGAAACCACACAAACAGAAAGCGAGAAGACGCAAGAAATGATTAGACGTATGATGGAATTAATGCAGGAAACTGGGAAGAAACTAACGGAAGATTTGAGTAAGAAAACGGAGGAGAGTAATAAGAAACTAAAGGACGAAATGAAGGAAGACTTCAGCAAGAAAATGGAAGAATTAAGCGAGAAGAGTAATAAAAACTTAGAAAAATTGAAAGAAGAATTAAGTGAGAACAGTAATAAGAACTTAGAAAACAGTAATAAGAACTTAGTAATGTTGAAGGAAGACTTGAGTAAGAAGATGGAGGAAATAAAGAGTGATAATAAACAAACAAAGGAGGAATTGAGCCGAGAATTGAAGGAGAATAGCAAGAAAATGGAGGAGAAAATTGACGCAAATAACAAAGCATTGATGGAAGAATTGAAGGAAAATTACCAGGAAATCATGAAGAAATTGGACGAGAACTTTAAGAAAAGGGAGGAAAAGATGGAGGAAATGACCAAAGAAATAATAAATGATAATAAACTGTGGAGGGAAGGATTAAGAAACGAGAGAACCGAAGAAATAAAAAATGATAGCAAACCAGAAACAGAAGAAATACCAAACGCCAAAACAGAGGAACCAGGAGTAGTATTACCTGAAAAGAAAACTAACGGGAACAAAGAAAATACTAAAGATAGTGAAGGAGAACCAAAGAAAGTAATAAGAACGCATCTAAAGAATTTAATAAAAACACCGGAAGAGTGGGAGATGATGAACAATGGGTTAATTAATGTACTGAATATCCCAATTACCAACAATAAAAAAATCATGAATGCCAGAGACTATAGGAGGAGATTAAAAGCAATTTCAATAATGACTTACCATAAAACTATAGTTTACAACTTAGAGAATACCAGAGATAAATGGGAAATACCAGAAATAGAAATACGTGGGAAAATATCAATGATATCATTAGTCATTGATGGACCAGTAACATATTGTTTTAATCAACAATATGATAGGATGAGTCGAATAAGCTTTGCAGCAAATGAAAGAATAAGATCGGGAAGAATGAAGTACAAGGAAGAAGCGAGAGATGCCGCAAGGAAAGGAATAATTAAAAAGACAATGGTAGTGCGGACAATAAGATCAACTGAGATTATGGACCCGGGATAAATTATATACCACACACCATCAAGAAAAGGGACGGATGCTACGCTAACCGACTACGGCCAAAGAACCATTTTAAGGAGACGAGAAATAAGTTTCATTGAGGAACAATAATATGAATAAAGAATAAAAAAAACAGAACCATACAAATGAAGGTATGAGCAACTAGCCGACATAACGAAAATTACCAAAAGATCATCAATACTGGGTACAGAAGGACATATGACAATAAGCACTATAATAAGAAGTGTAGAAGTTGTGAAAAACCACAAAATCCCAAACAAAGAGTAAGAACAACTTACAACTAATTATTTATGAGAATTAATTTGGAATTGAAGAATTTATTATTATAAAACCACCAAAATTCTAAAGAAATAGTAAGATCAACTTACAACTAATTATTTATGAGAATTAATTTGGAATTGAAGAATTTATTATTATAAAACCACCAAAATTCTAAAGAAATAGTAAGATCAACTTACAACTAATTATTTATGAGAATTAATTTGGAATTGAAGAATTTATTATTATAAAACCACCAAAATTCTAAAGAAATAGTAAGATCAACTTACAACTAATTATTTATGAGAATTAATTTGGAATTGAAGAATTTATTATTATAAAACCAACAAAATTCTAAAGAATAGTAAGAACAACTTACAACTAATTATTTATGAGAATTAATATGAAACTGAAGAATTTACTATTACAATACCACGAAATTGAAAAAAATATAGTAAGCTCATCTTACCAACTTTGATAATTCAGAATATAATTTTAAATGAAGCCCAATAAACAAGGTTGAATATCTCAGAATTTAGATAAATAGTAAGGACCAATTACAGTACAGTTTGATAATGTAATTATGAATCAAGCAGATAAACAACTGGGAATAAATTTCCAAATTCTAAACAAAATAAGCACCTCTTATTAAACACAGTTATGAACTTATTATTGGAATATAAAAGAAGGATGCAACATCCATAAATTAGAAGAAACCATAGTGCTGTAAAATGAATAAGAAAAGACAAATGTAGACAATGGACGATGAAAATGAGACAAGACTAGAAACGAATTTATTGCAAATAACCTATCATGATTGTGAGAGAATCAACAACAACTGAAGATGCAAATACTTGTTATGTTTTAATTTAAATGAAGATAGTGAATGAAAAATGAAGATTAAGCAGTACTGATAAAGAAGGAAGGAAGATAGTACCAATAGAAAATAAAAAATATTATTAATATCGCCACAAGAAAATAAACATCTGAAAGAATCAATGGAAAGAAATATTTAGATGTGAGAAGTTAGACTGAGTGAACAATCCCAAGAATATATTATATTGTTTTATTTATTTTAGTCGTGAATAGACTAGTGATTATTAAATGTGATTGACTGACGAGATAGCTCCAGCAATCGATATTATTTATGTATTATGTATTGTAAGGACAGCGGGGTATTAGGTCAAGAGAGACTGATTCCAGAATATATGGTGATTAATTTGTTAGGGAAGTAACATGTTCCAGGGATAGAACACTTATAATTAAAGACAAGTATACCAGATCATAATAAGAATAACAAATGACAATGTGAAAGATAAGATAACTGATAATTTCAACAAAAAACAATATTTTATTAAAATGATCAAATTTGGTGGCAGGGTAATATGTAACATTACATTTGGAACAACATAATATCGTACCTGATTTAATGAAGACTTTGGTTAAGAAGCTGACAAGGAGAACAATATCTTCCAAGATGATAGTGAAGAGGAACGACTAACAATTTTAGACTGACTAGTAAGACAACTGACCGTACCCAAATTAATGATTTAGGCTGAGTGATGCAAAACACCTTTAACCCCACCTATGACAATGAATTTCCAGTAATGACCAAACAAAGAATTATAAAGACAAACGGTTTATGAACCAGGACCATAAAGAAACAAATGGTTTCAGTTAATGTATCATTATATCCAGATAATCAAAATACAAAGTGAGGGATAATAGGCCCAAACATGTAATATTATGTAAGAGAAATATTAGTAAATAATTAAGTTAATTGATGTAACAAAAATATAAATACACCTGGTTATAGATACATGAACCATACAAATAATTGTCACATATAGAGTTCATAGGGTTGTCCAGTAAACAACAAATTATAACATGGTCACAATAACATTTATAACAATAGTAAAACCCAGATAAACAGTAAATGTAACAAGATTATTAGAACTGTGTGGTGAGGTAGAGCAACAGTGTTCACTTTATTGTAATTTTTGTAAGTCAAACATCAGTAAGTATACGGATGTTGAAACCCATATAAATAGTAAATATGACATAGACAGTGTCAGAATAATGAGTAAATTAGCTGACAATGGACTAACTAATTAGTATAGAATTTGTTTTGTAAAATGTGCATGTTTTATGTTATAGCACAGTGTTATATCATAGTATTTGTGTTGTGTTTTTTGTATGTAACAGGTGATACAGTTAGTTTAAAGGAATGTCAATTTGATGATATTAATTCCATTTTTTTATGTTGTGTTAACAAATATAACAATAGAGCTGATGTTAAACCATGGTAAATTAATTGACCAAGCAGAATGGACTATACAAAGATGTTTTGTTAAGTGTCAAACACCTATACAGTTTGAGTAGAAAACAGTTATTTGTGCAAGGATTTGGTATAATCATAGCCATGTGGGCATGAATTTAACTATTAGAATAATATATCTTTTGTGTTGTTAAAATAACGTTATATGTTAAACCATTTTGATGAATGTTAGAAGTTAATTTAATTTAGAGATGTTAAAACATTGTGATGAAAATAATACTATTACATAGGCCAGGTGAAACCAACTTTAGTAAATTTTGAACAATTATATTAGAAATTTTGTAAAGCAAATGTGAAAGGGTAGATGTATTTATAGGTAATAATGTATACAAGGAATATAGAAACAAAATAACACATATCAAGTTATTTAAGAAAATTCCAAATAACAAAATTGTAACATCCATAGTTCTTAAGCAAAAATAGGCACGTTTGGTGTCTAAATATAACAAATGTGAAGATCAAAATAATGCTGATAATGGTTTTAAACTCCCATTCAGTATAGAAAAGTTATGTTAGTTTAAAGATTTTGAACAAATTTTAGATTTCGAAATAATGAAAGTATATGACAATGTATATCCGAATTGGCCAACCAGATTCCAAGTTTACCCTTAGCAACCAGAAATTTCGGATAAATAAAATGAGACTTCTTTGACAACGATCTTAGCAGATAGACGCGTTTTTAAATCGTCTTACATTATGTGTTATAAAGTGTGAAAAAACTATACAACCAGATAAATACAGTTAGAGGTACACTACACGAACTTTTTTCAACACATAAAAGAACACCCATTACATGTAATAGAAGATATAATAACCAGGAAGAAGATTTGAAGTGGACGAGGGACGAGAAAGAAGATCTGACGTGTACGTGGGCCCTATCTTCAACCAAGAAGAGTACTAGAAGAGGATTTGGTGATTCTGACATCTCATTATATCGTACTTTAACTCACACATTTGTATACACGAATTTTAAGTAATAATCAACTAAACTACAGACACCATATAACACAAACACTAAAAACAATCACTAATAACACCATATAAGACTAACACCTTTTTAAACACAACAAGAGCTTTTAATTTACATAATAACTATCAAAGCCTGAACTGGACATAACCTTTTTAAAACTGGTAACCACTATACAATTTCTGTGTGCACGTATCACTCTAACGTTGTAATATCCTATAATTGTAAACTTGTATTTTGATTAATAGTTTAATATTTTGTTTAATTTATAATCCCCGAACCATATACGCCCTGAGATAATTGATATATTTTATTTAAAAACGTTAACAAAAAGCATTGTTTTGGTCTCGTAGAAATACTGAACAGCTACTGCTGCCAACTGGTAAAAGAAGACTTATAGTTTTCGCTACAATTGCAATTATCCTGTTTAAATTTATTAAAACAGTCAACCAGTGTTTTTCCGAATAAAGGATTCCACAAGGATATATGTTTGATGGTAACTGTGTGTCGTTATTATTGCTGTTACATTTAGTAAATAGAATTCACAGATTGCAGCGGACCCGACAGTTGGCATCGTTGAGTGACGTCACGGAAAAGAAGCAGCATAGTGGGAGTAAGCGGCAATTTACAAAATCATTCGCCGTTCAACATAACACATTTATAATTACACATCGACGACTCCAGTGCGAGTTTGTTGCTACATTATTTATATATATTACAAGTTCATACTTCCTACGGGTGGTGTAATCCAAGTGTACACTCCATATATACAAGTAACTGATTCACAATAACATTGTATGTAACGAAATATTCTCTGGTTCCAAATAGACGAACCTGAGGTGAGGCTAACATTTAAATAACACAGACCACACGAAAACAACGGGCATATCGTTACAATATATATATATATATATAAAGTTTGAATAAAATCTACTTCGTAATGTAAACCTTGGGCGTACGAGTCATGTTATTCATGGTTACCCTAATTGATACGAATTGTCTGACACAACTAAGTATACCTATACATGACATCTTAAAAACAATGTATTCAAAGTACAAGATCAACTCTATTACATATGGATTATCAGCGGAGAGCTGAAGCACGATAAAAGGTAATTAGTGTTTATTACTTCATTACACTTGTTGTCATTTATAGTATGCATAATGTGTGTTGTTGTCAATCACACTCAACAGGTGGAACACGATAAAGTTTGGTAATTCAATAATATGATATGCATAATTAATTTAGACTTCAAGTATACATAATATCCATGAAAAGAGGTAAAGTTTGACTGATTACTCCATCTAAATTAATCCTAGAATCTAAGTTATAGCTCAATTAATATTCAATTCTATACTTAATTTAATTTATTAATCAAATTAATTAAGTAGTACATATAATAGTTGTAAATAGCGCTCCAATCGCGGGGCTTAAGAAGGCTATAATTACCACTTAATACTTTATTAAATTAATTGATAAGACAATTAATTAATATGCAAATCAGATATAGTTGTAAATGGCCCCAACGCGAGGCTTATAACGAATTTTGTTAGTTAAGAGAAGCATAGACAAGATAGAATTAATTGCTAAAACTTAAACACACCGCTCAATTTTTTACACATTAATTAAAATATGTTAATTAACTTATGCTGAATGAAATAAGCAGCATATAGAGTTGTACATGGCTCACAACGTGGGGCAATGGAAGGTATATCCTGGTAGACAACAGTGATAAAATTAGTCAATCATTGTATCCACAATTAATTATTAATTGAATAATTAATTTATGCAACTAAATCTGCATAATTCTACCAGAATATAAAGTTGTATATGGCGCCCAACGCGATTGCTCGATTAATAAGAATAACCCTTGTTAGTGAGTAAGGTTGAGGACAGGCAGTGGAAATAATTAAGTTGTTAGAAATAAGTAGTATAGTAAGAAAGCAAAATTAGGCTAAGCAAATTTGAATGATCACGCGAAGTCGTTCGAAAATGGCAGCCAACACTCCCGAAAGCCAAGAGTTCGACGTAAACAACCAGTTAGACGTCGAGGGACTCGAAGAGGATACGACACCTAGTGATAACGGAGGACGCGGAGATAAGGGCGGGGGGACAAATGTTGCAACCCCGCGAGATGAATTTTCAAATGTTGGTCGAGTTCATAAGACAACAGAATGAAGAAATGAGCAGAAAACAGCAAGAACAAAACGAGGAATTAGGTGGAAAGATAAATGAAAAATTAGAACAACAAAGCGAGAAACAGAACAAACTCAGTGAGGAACTGAAAAAACATAATGAGGAACAGATAGGAAAAATAAAGGTAGAATTACAAGAATACGCCAAAAAATGGGAAGAGAAAATCAGCGAGTTGCAGAAGAAGAATGAAAATGCGATGAAAGAATTGAAAAATGAATTAAAAAGACAGACCAAAGGAAGTAGAGAACTACGAGATAAAGAACAACTAGAGTGGCAAGAAGCGATTAGCAGTACGCAGAAGACGGTCGATCAAATAAATAATAAATTAGATAACCATATACAAGAAACAAACGACAGAAATGAAGAATTAAAAAGAGAAATCCATGACAACGTAAGACAACAGCAGCAAGAACAAGGAGAGGTCGTTAACGTCTTAAAACAAAAGATAGTCAAAGTATATAATAGACAACGCTCGACGGAACAAAAGATAGATACGACAGATAAAGAGAAAGATACGAAAATTGAAGAATTAATTAAGTTCTTTTGATATGGAGGTCATATCACTAGAATCAAGGATGGACAAGAGAGGTTACAACGTCAACTAGCAGAGGTTGAGGTAGGACCTACTACTAGAGCGAGTGGAATAAACCACAACGAGTTGAAATATAACGGTACAGACCGTTTCCCGATAGATTTTCTTAAAGAATTATCTGAACTGCAAAATACATACTATCCAGCCGACAACGTCAAGTGGATTGGACGGCATTTGGAAGCAGACGCTGCAATCTGGTGGAGGGTAATCCGGGACCAGATTAACAGTTTCAATGAATTCAAAGACGCTTTCACCCAGAAGTATTGGGGGCAGGAAAAGCAAGATACAGTAAGGGATAATCCCGAGTATGGCCGATACAATTGGAAGAACGGTCTTAGCGCAATCCAATATCTGGAACGCAAATTATTGGAAAGTCGTCAATTAACGCCAACGTTCACTGATCGACAATTAATAAAAAAGATTGCTAGGCACTACGGGCGGGAAATCGAAGTTGCGGTGGTAACAAGAGGAATAAACTCGATTCAAAACCGCGAGTCTTACATTTCTGAATATGCTACGATTCATCAACGCACTGAAAAGGAAAGCAGCCTCACGAACACTCGCGAAAGGTTGAATGACCGCGGAACGAGGGAGTCAACTCACCCCCCACAGTCGTTTCAAAGCAAAGCTATAGGGTATAAACAACATTCCTGGCCCAACAAAAAAAGTGAAAGTAACTGTTACAAGGGGTTCGCAAGACCGAATGACCGACAGCAAGTGCATTCCATTGAATTTGTCAACAATGGTGCGTCAACGTCCGCCGCAAAAGGAAATGACAAAGACAAAGAAAAAAAAATTAAATGGGTCACTTAAGGAAATAGCCGCAAAAACACCTACCCACAAACATTACGAGACGAACATATTGTTACCCGACATACGGCATACGGCACGAGTTAATTTGCGAAGATGAATTACAAATTGAACAACGAATCTCAAAGTGTCCTGAGATAATGATAAAATTTAATAACAATGTTTCTATGACCGCCTTAATGAACACGGGCAGTGCGATAAATGGATTGTCCGAAGAATGGTTCAATCGAAATAAACGACATTTAGAACCCTACGAAGAGCTGAGCATGACGAATACGTTAATCGTCAGCGCAGTAGAAAGTAAGTCTAAATTAGTACGTAAGCAAATTTTATGTGAAATTTACATTAACAAAATCAAGATAGACTGCGTGTTTTTAATAATCCCAAACTTAATTAGGAATTGCATCCTAGGCATTAGTTTTCTTAAAGATGTTTAATTGATGTAGCGAAGGGAGTCGTAGAGTTTAAAGGGAGGACTGGTGAACAAGAATTCAGCATACCCATCATACACATGGAGGTAATGGAGGAGGAAGAAGAGGTAGAGATCGAAAGGAAGATCAATGAAAAGATTGACAACATGACTTGCGAAGAGGAAGAAATACGGAAGTATCTTAGAGATATCTTGATGAAGAGTAAAAGTCTGTTCCGGGAGAGTCCAGGACGGATGGAGTGTTACGAACACGGGTTCAAAGTAACGGACGACACACCGTATTTCCAACGCGGATGGCCAGTGCCGATTGCATAGAAACATAAGGTACACGCTGAGATCAACAAAATGTTGAAGTATGGAGTCATTGAGAGGTGCATAACACGTATGTCAATCCGATGGTGACCGTGATAAAGAAAGATGGAAATGTAAGGTTGTGCCTGGATGCGAGAAGGATAAATAGTGTTACAGTTCCGGACTACGAAGGACCGACTCCCGTTCAAGAAACTTTTGGCTAAGTGTGGGGATATGAAGTATTTGTCAACGATTGACTTAACAAGCAGTTTTTGGCAGGTTCCACTAAAACGAGACTGCCGGGACTTCACTGCGTTCATGTATGAGGGTAAGTGTTACAGACACACCGTGACGCCATTCGGCCTAGGCACCAGTTCTGCAGCTCTCACGAGGGGATTATATATGGCCCTGTTGGACGAAGTAAAAGAAAATACCATTATATATGTTGATGATTGCCTTTGCTATTCAAATGACATAAAAACACATCTCATACATTTAGAATGATTGTTGAATAATTTATTGAGGGCGAATCTCACGATCAACCTCGAAAAGTCACAGTTCTTCCGTAAGGAGATTGCTTACCTCGGATATCGCCTAACTATAAACGGTATACAAGCAACGGAGGAGAAGGTAGCTGCAACAGGAATTTCCCAGCCCCAAGAAATCAGAAACAGTTAAAGGGATACTTGAGATTAACGAATTTTTATAATAGATTCGCGGACAAATATGCAGAGACCACTCAACCATTGTTAGACTTCTTAAGGAAAGGTAAAAGGTTTTCTTGGACGTCTGAAATAGACCGGTGCGTCCACGAAGTGAAAGATTTGTTTATTAGTACCGTAATACTAAGTTTCCCGAAGATTAACAAACGGTACTTCCTTCAATGTGACGCAAGCAACTTCGCGTATGGAGGACAGCTATATCAATTGGATGACGACGGAAATATTTGTGTTATTGCATTCACCAGTAAAACTTTTAAGGGCGCAAAGAAAAATTACTTCACCACCGAAAAGGAGTTACTAAGTATTTTCCGATGCTTAGAGAAGTTCCGGATTTACATTTTGGGACAACCATTGACAATAATCACAGACAATAAGGCGCTCATTTTTACGAACAAGTGCCACCTGAACAACTCCAGAATCACAAGGTGGATACTTAGTATACAGGAGTACAATTTCGACATTCTCCACTGTAAAGGAAAGGAAAACATTGTGGCGGATATATTGAGTAGATACCCTGAGGACATGGCAGAAGAAGGGCCACCCGACAATAATTTTGAATATCAAATCAACTATGTCACTATGAAGATGAATAAAGACGTATGTGCGACAATTAAGGATATGGGAAAACACCAGGAGAAAGATAAGAAGTTAGAACGTATAATAAGTAACTTAAGGAATAGTGATGATAATAATATGTGTAGATTCTATAAATATGTTGATGAAAAGTTGTATCGGAAAAGTAATGGGAAATAGAAGTTATATGTGCCAGCGAGTATTACAAATGGTATCATCACCGAAATACATCAAATGTACGGCCACGCGGGTAGCAAAAAATGCATCAAATTAATTCAAGAATATTTCATGCTCGACCAAATGTCGAAACAAATAAAAGAATACATCAAAACGTGCGACAAATCCCAACGGTGCAAGGACACCAACAACCGAAACTTATTTGGTGGAACAAAACCTATTTTACCTACGACGAAAGGTGAACTAGTTAGTGAGGACTATTATGGCCCGCAACCAACATCGACTGGCGGAGTAAAATACATCTTTGTCGTGATAAACAACTTCACTAAGTTCGTAAAACTGTATACGCTAAGAATAGCGACAACGGTAGCAACTATTAGAAGAATCCGTCAATACATTAATGAATTTGGAAAACCAAAAGCCATCTTGACGGACAACGGAACACAATTCACCTCTAAACAATGGGTAAAAGAACTAAATGAACTCAGAATAACGCCAAAATACACTGCTATACGAAACCTATGCACAAACCTCGCGGAATGCGTAAATAGGTAGTTGGGAAACCTATTCCGGATATTTGTCGGAGATCAGCATACAAAGTGGTCCCGCTTCGTCAATACTATCGAGTGCTGTATGAATGAGACATACCATGAGACGATAGAGGTAACTCCCTACGAGGCGCAATTTGGGAAAAAACCCAGTCGCATCTGGGAAAAATACATTCACAAGGAGATATCAGGAGACGACACGCCAGACAGTCATCAGATCTTCGTGAAGATGAAACAAAAGCGAGAGAAACATGCGAAGAACATCAACGAAGCAAGTAGAACGACGAAGTTTCAATTAGGAGATTTAGTATTGATAAGAACATATTATCAATCAGACGCTGTGCAACGAAAAATTGAAAAATTTTGCGAATTATATAGTGGACCATATAAAGTTTGGCAAATATTAGGTGAATCTACGTATACCTTAGTGGAATGTCATGACGAACGAAAGATCCGTGGAAAGTTCAACATTAGACAATTAAAGTTGTATCATGCTAAGAACGATGAGAGTTAGAAGTAGAAGATATACGTAAAATAAATGGAATAAAATTGAAGAAGGGCATACGTACGTGCATACATTAATGAAGGAATGAGAAAAAAAATCAGTCGGCGGCTAAAAGAGATAGGTCTATATATATATATATATATATATATATATATATATATATACGTCATACCGGAAAAGATAGCGAGAGAAAAGATCATTCAGGTTTACTCAGCCTAATAATGAAATGGTCTTAGTAATAAAATCAAGCACCATGTAAGGTAATATAAAGTGTTAAGTAGAGACTGTTTAGTAGGAATCCTTTATTTTGTTTTCATGTAAAGACATTAAAGAATAGATTTAGACCTAAGTGGAATACTATAGCTAGATGTAAACAAGGACATTCATTTAACATTGTAACTTAACTAGCAATAAATTGCTAAGGTTTGTAATGAATAGTAAAGGGTTATTTTGTATCATGGACAATAGTTAATATGACTTAGATAGTCATAATAATTCTATTGAAACTTAATGACACTTAATAGTTGTAAATATTTATTCAAATTAAATTTGAAGTGAAGGGATAATGTAAATAAGGTTGATTAAAACAGTTGTACGATGTATTGGAACAAGTTTAACGTTTGACTATTAATTAAGAGATGGATAGATATGAAAATTTACTTTGTTTTTTTTTGTTATTTCAAAATTAGCATAACCTAGTTTTCATAATATGATTTTAGATAGATAATTAAAGAGGAATGAATTGAATTGTGTTTATAATCTTATAGCAAAGGATTAATTTCTTTAGTAATACGAAGCTTAACAACATTGTTATTAGTATCTGAATTTAGCTAGTAATGAATTTTTTTTGTTTTGATCATGAATGTTAGGAATTAGATTGAAAAGATGAAGATGATCGATAGGAAATAAAATCGTTATGTTTAAATGCCGATGTAGAACGTAAGATAAATGATATTTAATTGTATAATTAATAAGAGGCATGTAAAATGGATTCATAATTTCGATATTAGCGAGCAATAAATTCAATATAACATTGAAACCACGAGAGATGAGATTCTCGGTTTCAGTTCTTTCTCAGTTTTATCTCAGTTTTTAATTCAGTTTTATCTCAGTTTTCTATCAGTTTGTCTTAGTAAGTTAAAAACCCCGCTCGGCGTCGTTGCGTCGTCGCGACAATTTCTTTGGAGTCTTAGTAATATCTTGTTTCGTCAAAGTATTATAAGTGTCGGAGTCAATGCGAGTTACCAGTACATAATCAGAAGACTTATTATCAGTCTTAGAACAATTCGAAGTTTCGGTCATGGAGTTAATCTCAACTGTGGGTTAAGTTAATCTAATCAGACTTTGTGACTGATTAATATACTGACGAGTCGGGAAGTGCGGAGAGAATGTCGTTGTATATATCAAAATAGAACTCAAGAACGAGACTTAGTTTGAATAAATAGTTGATGCGATACGCTCAAATACTGACAATGCGAATTCGCGAAAGGCAATTAAAACTATGAGCTAAACATTTCGATTGTGTACCGAACTAAAATACTCTTTACGTCAGATACTTACGTTTAGATAAAGTCATGAAAAAGTTCGTGAGTGTATAAGATATAACGATAAACTAAAAACTACAAACATTCGATAAATATTAATAATGTGGTAAAGACAAAATCATAAACTAATAAATCGCGAGTTGAACAATGCGGAACTAAGTGACCGTACAATTAAACGTGCGCCAGACCAATAACTTTTACGGGTGTGATTTAAAAGAGAATCGACATCGGAATGAGAACCCTGTGATAGTGAAAAGTGAACAGCAAACCAGCAATGGAGGTGACAGCCAGACTATCAACCATTCCAAGGAGCAAGGGAGACAGGAGTTCTCCATAGACGCGCCGCCTAGTATGGATACATACCAAAAGTAAATTATTTATGTATTACTAGTGTAAGTCACCACTGTCCTGCCACTCAAAAAGATATACACCTCTGAGATAATTAAGAGTCAGAATTAAATTAAAGTTAGAGTGAAGTTAAACGGTAATTCTTGGGAAAGTATAAGTGAAAAATGAATCCATGAGTAAGAGTAAATTTGTAGTATATAAAGAAATCATAAATTAATTGTCTATAACTAAGTGCTATAACGAAATGAATTATTAGAGAAACAACTACGTACAAATGTAATGTATTATTGATTATCACATAATGATGTTTTGATTTAATGTCATTGACTAATGATGAATATATATATATATATATATATATATATATATATAAAGTTTGAATAAAATCTAGTTCGTAATGTAAACCTTGGGCGTACGAGTCATGTTATTCATGGTTACCCTAATTGATACGCATTGTCTGACACAACTAAGTATACCTACACATGACATCTTAAAAACAATGTGTTCAAAGTACAAGATCAACTCTATTACATATGGATTATCAGCGGAGAGCTGAAGCACGATAAAAGGTAATTAGTGTTTATTACTTTATTACACTTGTTGTCATTTATAGTATGCATAATGTGTGTTCTTGTCAATCACACTCAACAGGTGGAACACGATAAAGTTTGGTAATTCAATAATATGATATGCATAATTAATTTAGACTTCAAATATACATAATATCCATGAAAAGAGATAAAGTTTGACTGATTACTCCATCTAAATTAATCCTAGAATCTAAGTTATAGCTCAATTAAAATTCAATTCAATACTTAATCTAATTACTTAATCAAATTAATTAAGTAGTACATATAATAGTTGTAAATAGCGCTCCAATCGCGGGGCTTAAGAAGGCTATAATTACCACTCAATACTTTATTAAATTAATTGATACGACAATTAATTAATATGCAAATCAGATATAGTTGTAAATGGCCCCAACGCGAGGCTTATAACTTATTTTGTTAGTTAAGGGAAGCACAGACAAGATAGAATTAATTGCTAAAACTTAAACACACCGCTCAATTGTTTACACATTAATTAAAATATGTTAATTTATTTATGCTGATGAAATAAGCAGCATATAAAGTTGTACATGACTCACAACGTGGGGCAATGGAAGGTATATCCTGGTAGACAACGTGATAAAATTAGTCAATCACTGTCTCAACAATTAATTATTAATTGTCCGCGGGTCTAATCTCTACCTGCCTTCTTCGTTGTTGGTCTATGCGCTCCCTATGCTCCCTAGGTGTCTCCACGGCCCTAATCTCTGCCTGCCTTCTTCGTTGTTGTTCAAGCCGGGACTTACGTTCCTCGGATACCTCAGCTGCTAGCAGTAACCTTGCTCGCTTAGCATTTGGATAGACCTGCCCAATGCTTTGTCGTTTTCCGGAGGCATTCGGCAAAGTAAGGTAATAAAGTACTCGTACTTCAAAGAAGGGTTGATTTAAAAGGACGTGAGGATTAAGGAAAACAGACGGGACTGTAAAGTTATTTGAAGTGAAGTTTAAAAGGTGTATAGTTAAGGAAAACGAATGACGGAATGCAGAATAACTCGACCGAATAAAAATGTAACTGATACGACAATGAATGAACAACTCAATAGAGAAACAGAAATGGTAAAAACTCTGTGAAGGTGTAACTCTCGTTTAGTGTTTACTTGTCTTCAAAATCGAAGTAAAAACTGGTAAACGCGGGCGATCGCTACGCCTTTATACCCCTCCACCCGGTGAAGGAGTGGGAAGAATGGTGCGTACAGAAGATAGAAAGATGCAGAATGTTCTAGTGGCAAAGAGAGAAGTGGGGAAAGCGTCCCGAATGCTTGTGAAAGGCCTACACGGACGGACAGATTGGTAGCGGGTGGAGGTAGAGGGCAAGTGTGCTCGACATAGGATGGTGGTAGGGAGAGAGGCAGAAAGAGACGTAGATAGTGATGCGGAAGCGAGGAAGGCGCAAGGCGGCATTTTTAGGCAACCCGCATGACATGTAATTAAAAGGGCCTAATCGTGCAGACGGGGCGGAATATCAAATTCAAAGTTAGGCAGGGTTTTTCGCGTTGTGTTAAAGGTTACTTGTGCAAAATTTTGCCAGAATCGGTGCAACAGTGTGAATTTGTATTCAATACAAACAAATTATCAGACTTTGAGTTTAATATACATAGACTTATACCAAATTATTTTACTTCCATTCACGTTGTTTTCAATTAGGGTTTTAGTAACTAACGCTTAATTACGCATATTAAATTAAAAAATGCATTCTTACGAAGCTGCTTTTTTAGCAACCACTATTCCGTCACTAAATCTTTCATTTCTTTAGTAACGGACGTGGGTAGGTATTTGGAAAAGGGCAGTAACGTTTATGTACCATGCCTGTGACGAGAACTGAAGTGTATGATATCCAAATTATAGAATTGTGTATGGGAATTATGTGAAACGATCTTAGTTTCCAATCTCATTCAATGGCACAATAGAATTCTACGGTAAAATTATTTGTATCTAAAAAAAAATTCAACAACTTTCAAACTGTGCTTTAAGTGTGAGGGACATGGAATGACGATTATGAGAAATTTTATTTCTGATAGCTGGCAATGCGCGCACACCCATACACACACCAGCAGTTCCCTTTCTGTCCATACAATTAAGAGTCACTGGAACGAATATTACTATCAATTCTAAAAATTAGGCCTAATATGCATTTCATGTATGTAAAAAAATAGTCTAGTCATACACAATTATAAGGAAAAATAAGGATTGTCTGATAAGAATATAAGTCTAAATTATTAGACTGGAATAAGTGTTATAGTATTAGATGAATATAAGTATTAGTACTGGAATAAGTACCTAGGGTAATACTAGGCGACTGAAGCTAGTACTGACCACACTATCTCCCTTACATGTGCTTAAGTTAGGCAGCCTACCCTACATTTCTAAATTAATTTGACTATACACAAATCAGTTTGTTACTGTTTATATAACACAACGCAAATTGCAGAACAGATAGCCCGAAAGAAAATCTAAACGCAGAAAATCAAGTTCTAATTTTATCTTATCGCATGAATGATAAGTAAACATATGGGACCAGCAGTCCTCTTTCTCGTGATAAGCCCTCTTCTCGGATGGGTTGGATTGGTGCCAAACCTATTCAACGGATTGACTCGGTGAAATACCTGCGTGTTCGGTTTGGTACCTGGACCGCCGCTTAAACTCCAAAGACCACGTGACCGATTCCCTAAACAAGGCTTGTCGCGTCAAAGTCAACCTCTTCATGTAACAGCCATCTGGCTGCCCGCACCAAACTGACATTATATCTTCTGTTCCTTCGAACAGTACTCACGTATGTCGCGTTCGTTTGGTGGCCTCTCCTGTCGGCCACCAACAGGCGATAACTCTCAGCATTCAAAAATCTCACCCTCTAGGGGACCTCGTGGTATGTCAGAAATGAAGCTCTCCATCGGGGTCTTCAACTTCCTACCCTGGAGGTTTTCGTTTGGTCCCTGGCGACTACTTTGTTCGCAAAGGCCGGTGAATCCTCCTTCAAACCCCTTCCTCAACTAGACAGCACGGATAACGCATCTCCCCCAGTAGGTGTCAGACGCTGGCGCTGCTAGATGATCACCCGTAAATTTTTACAAGAACCACACAGAACCCCCCAACACCATCCTGAGCATGGTGCCTGGAGCAAGCCAGGCAACTACGTTAGGCGGCGGCAAACCAGAAAAGTAGTTGGGTTTGCAAACCAGCGTCTGCCATAGGAGTCAGACAGATAGTTTTCTTTACCACAATTAGCACCTGTTTGCCACGTCGGGTGGGGTGAAACCTGAACATGGGAAACTACGAGGTGTGCAAATGCTTAATTTCTGGAGCTATCCGCCGTGGTGTGGGCAACCCATCGTTACGGCCGACTCGCCTACGGACAGTCGAGCCTATCGACAATACCAACGCTTCTCTAACCTAACGCGGGCGATGCCTTGGGGAGCCACGGAGTAGCGTCTCCGGCGTGCAAATTTTCTGAACCCTCGTTATACACGCTAATCGTGTATAGGAGGGCGGCACTTTAATTCCTTGTGCCGAGCAAACGACAGTGCTGCATCATTTGAACCTTGCGTTCATCGCCCTCCGGCCCGAACAACGCGCACGAACCAGGGCGCAATACACCCCGTGCATCTTAATTGTCTGTCTGTAACACCACAAGCAATTGTGAGATAATAACTAAGAATCTTGTATTGTTGAAGTGTTGTTAAAGAGGCGTTGTTTAATCACAAAACTATAATAGTTGTACAGAGTGGCGTAGCTAGGCTTTTTGGCGCCCGGGGCAAGGAGATGGTCGACCGCCACACCTTCACAATTAAAGGGGGACAAAAGAGCAAAAATGAAGGCTCATTCAGTGAACAAAGCGCTTAATAAATGCAAGTGTGTAGATTTTTGTATGAAAGCACGTCCAGCAAACGTCTTAACAATATTTTTTAAGTCAAAATTAAGAAATTACATATTATAATATTACCGGTATTCAGTATGTATACATTTATTATTAACAAATGTAGTCTATAAAAAATGTAGTAACATAAAAAATCTATAACGTAAAAATGTTCTAATAAACATGCAGATTCCTTGTAGGTCTAAAGCGTATCGTCAAAACAATATTCTAAAGCAACATAAAGTTAAAGAAAGAAAAACATTAAAAGTAATAAAATAAATCACTTACCATTACAGGTTAATGGATCCGTCTTCTATTAATAAACACTTAATATTAATTGTTATTATTTAATCAATATTTAAAACGAGACATTTTATATTGCAATTTTCCTGGTCTTAATTGCTGCAAAGTGGGTTATTAAATAACTATAATCTAAAGACGAAGCAATGTCGTTCTCAATTGAAAGTATCGCTAGATTCGATACCCTGTCTTGAGATATTGTTGATCGTAGGTACAATTTAATCAATTTAAGCTTACTAAACGATCTTACACAAGAAGACACAGACACTGGTAAGGTAAGAACAAATTTTAAAGCTGTTGTTAGTGTTTTGTAGGCTTCTAATCTCATTGAAGAAAAGTATTGTAGCGGTCCCTGAGGTGTAAAATCTTTTTGTTTTCCGTTAACTTTTTCCCTTTTAAATAAAAATATGACGTCTTTCAAATCACTGAACAATTCGTCACTGTTTAGGTTATGTGGATACAGTTTTGCAAGCACTGTGCACTTAATATTGATTTGGGAAAGCTGTTCCTTAAAATATATATCCCCATCATTTACGTACGCCTCAAATTTACAAAGGAACCCAAAGCGATTTTCTAACTCTTTTATGTTAGAGAAACGGCTTGAAATTTCAACTGACAGTTTGTCCAAATTTTCTGTTAGAGAACGTCGCATTTCTTGCCGAACGGTTAATGCAGAATCGTCTGCATACTCCGGTGGCATCGTGCGGTTCCTTCTTATCCTTTTTGTT
Source organism: Magicicada septendecula (assembly GCA_034769895.1). Taxonomy (NCBI): domain Eukaryota; kingdom Metazoa; phylum Arthropoda; class Insecta; order Hemiptera; family Cicadidae; genus Magicicada; species Magicicada septendecula. Next base: position 372,353,339 of record CM068367.1, on the reverse strand, counting down.
ATATTGACACTCCATTCATTACATACCTGCTCTGCCTTAGTAACGACATTGTGACACAGGTCATTCCTCCATTTAAATTTGTCCGTTAGCTTCTCCAGAAGTGCCTGTTCGTTCGGATTAACAGATATTGATATACACTGTCTCCTACAATCACATAAAACAATAACACATTCATTTGTCATAATATGTAAGACTTCTGCCATAACTTCGCCCCTACAGCTTGAATTAATTGTTTCAAACTTTCCCAGTTACACCCTATACAACCAATCGTTAAAACCTTCAGTGCCTTTGATCAGCCAATGACAAAGTAGACGTATTGATACAGTCAGGTCATTTCAAATCACGTACATGGCAATCCACGTGCACACGTTCAAAGTTTACAAAGAAACCCGCTAAAAATATACATGAAAATACTGAATTCTTTTTATAGCGTTTCTTCTGTCTTGGTTATTTATTTTGTAGCTTAAACAATAATGTTCCACTCTGGTTTCCGTAATTTTTCAGTAACATTTCGACACTAGTTAGCTCTGACGTACCACGTCGTTCTGATGAATGACGCTAAGAATAATATAAGTGCTAACTAACAACAGCGACGAAAGGCACGTGTTTCTCTTGATACCAGAACCGCCAGTTAGTGGAGAATAATATACGTTTGGAAATAAGTGCCTACAATAAATGTTCGACGGTCACGCGGTTTAATTCGTAGTCAGTCAGTCCACCGCTACCACTCCTAATTTCTTCAGCTGGCCAAAATCCATGTAAACATTTCATGTCTGATTGTTTTCCTCTTCGCATCAGTAACACGGATCACTCAAAAAACGCGAAGGGAATCTCTACACTTTTTGATATGCACAGAGAGAAACAAATCGGAAGAAAAAATAAATATGTGAAGACAAACAAACAAAAATTATACTAGGCAGTGTAACGTCTAAAAATAATTTTATTGTAGTACACTAGCAGTAACACAAGATCATAGGATAAACATTCATCTTCGTTTTCACATATTAATGATATTCACACTATATATGGCGTTAGTATACACAAAGCTTCTGGGTGTGTGTGTTCGTAACAAAAATTTTTATACTCTGAGACGGGCACTTAGGTTAACGTCAACATACCCGAGTCTAGAAAGTCAAGCCTCTTTTCTTTTGCCATTTCCTGGTAGGCCTACTCGAGAAATCTGAACATACCTATATGATAGCCATATTTGTACAATATTGAACGCTTTTGTACTTTTGATCCAAGTTTATGATGCATCATATTTCTGAACTGCTACGTACCACCACTAGCAGTTCAAGTTCATCTTACACTGGCTGTTGAAACATCACTATTTTTAGACAACTAACTTCTACATTTTTAATAGATAAGAAACGGATCTAAAAGACTGGTTTCGAAAACATAAATTAAATGTCCTGAGTACTTATTTCGCCCAGTTCTTGGCTAAAATTTTACCCACACTTACCCGTTTAGAAATTCTTAGCAGTAGCTTGTCTAAAACGCTGACACTACTTGCTTTTCAGACACTAAGAACGGTGGCCAATAATTTTTTTTATTCTCAGTTAATCAAGGTTTTAACGTATATTACGTGTGTTCATGTTCGTCTGATAATACAAAACAACTTTAACTTTGTTTTTAAGCCTTAAAATAATGTCGAAGGTCAAAATCACGATGTCACAATCAAGATCTTTCTGAATAACGTGAAATCACATCTCAAGATGACATCGTCCAGACAAAACACGTAAGAACACACGGGCGTAGGTAAAAATCGCAACACATGACACAATGCTGAGCAACAGAGTCTTCAAGAGTCGACAGAAAAACCAAGAAGACTATATGATGGACGAGGGATGGACGAACACAGCTAAAATAACTAACAGTGATAAAGTAGAAACAATATATGCGAAATGTCGACGTCAAACACATCCTGCTGGGAGTGTTTATGAACGTATAATTTAATCGAATCCTGTGACGAGTGGGAAAGTAAAATACAGAAGATTCATTAACTTATCCTTTAAATTGTCTCAGCCTTGATATTACGTAATTTTTGCACAAGGACAATACCAATTTTATAAACTAAAAAAAATGTGTTACTAATATAGGTTCAGGAGATATAAAAAATTAAAATTTTGAGACAAAATAGGCCTATATACATATCTTGACTATTCTGACTGTTCTATTTCGTGACAGTATAGATTCGTCTTTATACGTAATCAGTAAATGCACTGATATTTTTTGTGACAGGAATAAAATATTCTTGGAAATGTTTACCAATTATACGTATCAGTTAACAAGCAACCACAACCACAAAAACCACTTGATTAGGTTCCAAAAAATACAATAAAGATGGCAACTCGTCTTAGCCAACTCCAGATATTATTAGATTAGTGTTATGGCTACAAAACAGAGTATTGTTAAAACATAAGTTGCTTCTTATTTTCTTGCACAGTAGACTCGTTTACTACAAAAGATTCCATCATAGTTATCGTATGAGAGTTATTATGTTCCCCATTTCATTACTTATTACGTAGATGACATTACAAAAAAGAATTCATATATAAAAGTAATGGTTAGAAATATTCCGATTCTCGTTAATGACTATGACAGGCTTTAGAAGCGTGGCATAATTAGAAGTTATCTACGCAGAAAGTATCATTTAAAAACTAATTTCCTAGCAGTTACCACTGAGCGCCAGTCTTACTGATTCAGTGTTTGGTGCTTCAATTCCCGCTTGGAGAATTAGGTGTGTGAGTACCACAGTTTACATATACTAATAGATCTATTTTATGGCGACTAGATTAAAAAGATGAATCTTGAAAAAATATCATACCAATCTATACTGAAAATTAATGTTTAAGGAAGTGATTTCATTAGAAAGTTTTATTATCCAGTACATTCCTATGAGTATGATTCACAATCAGCTTGTGATCTATCATTTCTTGTGTCACGAGGCTTCCATCGTCAACAAAAGTGGCTGTTAAAACTTGTGAACTGCTCATGATAAGTTACTATAAACGGCAGTAAACAAATATATAAACAATCTTTTCTCCTAGTTCATTTGAATAGCAATTTATTACTGCACTCTGGAAAAAACGCAGAAGCACGCCAGCTCTACTGTGGTAAATACCTGTAACTAAATAGCGAAGAATGTTTTAAAAAAGACATTTTAATGTGATGATAACATGATTAATGTTAAATCGACTTGTTCCATTCTTTGTACTCATAACGGACACGATTTTCAGTGCGAACGTGGTTTTCAGTCCCTCACCGGATTTTCGATGAAACAAGGGCGTTATGTGTAAAGTGTATTTTTTGCCAGCATTACAGATTAGCTAGACACATAATAATGGGTAAATACAGAATGCACAACATGATACAAAAAAAAATATATTCATGTAGGCCTATTCATACAAATGCGGTTGTGTGTACGTTGGGTGTTATCATGGACTGGGTTTCCGCTTCCTGGAAAAATTAGTAAATAGCCCGTGAAAAAATTACTGACACAATTCATGTGTAAAGCAAAACGAATGCCTATAATTTGTAAAACATTGTTCCACCAATGGATTTAAATTGTTATTTGAACAGTAGCCTTCATTGTTATTATGTAAATAATAACCCCCTATAAAACCCACTATCGCCTGTTGTTAAGTGGTATCACCTGGACATCACTTGAACTTATAAGATTTCCCTAATACACCCTTCCCTTTCGCGCCTATTTTATTGCGTAAAATCTCTATTTTAAAATCCACTTTCTCCTATTACATGACTATTTCACAAGTACTTTCTTCGTTTACAAAGACTCACAACTAGTACAAAACCATGTAATCAGATGGTCCAAAGAATATCATTATTGAATACATCGTCACTAACAGGTCAATAAATACGTTTACAAGTAACGTGAAAAATATATGTATATACACCTGGTAATATAGGTATTTTATGAATAATATACCCTACCTATCGTTTGGAGTTAATCAGTTTATACGGCTCCAGTGTTTACTTTCGTAAGCATACACGTTTTGTTTGCAAAGAAAAATTAATTTTAAGTTTACTTTAATCTTAAGTAACAAAAGAGGTCGACAATTTTGGGCTAACAAGGTTTGGTCCGATACCAATACACTAGCCATATCGTGCACACTTGCTTTTTTGAAGATTTTTATATTATCAAGAAAAGCAAACAACTCACTAAAACGTTGTTTTTTTTTAACTATTTCACAACTTATATTGTCATCAAATAAGTTAACATGTTAATAAATAATGAAAGTTTTTTTCGAAAATTGGACAAAATTTCTGAGAAGTCTCCAGTAACTTCATGTACAATAACTGAAAAGTTTACCTCACATTCTGTATAAACTCCCCGAACTGATACTCACAAACACTACACTACAAAACCCGAAGTTTAGTTCACGAAGAAATTTGTAAATGAAATACCGCGATAAAGTATATTTTGCTCTTGTTAATTTGTTCTATTGTTGTAGGCTCATTAGATGTTACCATTCGGTATGTTCACTACTTACTAGTTCTAGATTATTACTCATAATTGTAATGCCGAACTCACTAATGACTCGAATACTGGCTAAGTAAATACTCGTTGGTAATACGAAATACTAGAATTTAATTAAATAGTGGGCTATCGTTAACCAAATTACACGACTGAACACTGGCTAGCGATATTAATCAGGAAATGCACCATAAGACACATTGTTTGGTCTGTATTGTATGATATTGTAACTTACGTATAAAGCAAAAGTCTTAAACCTATGTACTTACCAAAGGCGATGCAACATTTAATAGGTACGTCATCCTTTCCTAGCTGAACGACGGTGAGAAAAGAGTATATGCGATTATGAGACTGAAAACGTGACACATTAAGCTTTTGCCGTGAAGATTTCTTAAGTCGGGAATGATAGCGTATACTAGAAACGTAACAAACAAAAATGGAATGGAAATTATCATTCCTACCGCGTACACGGTGAAGTTGGCGTTCTCAGGTTCTTGTTCTGGAAAATACACCAAAGTTTAAACATGATCGTCATCTTCGAACGAGCCTAAACAGTAAAGTGTTGGATCCTTGAAACGTCCGTAATACAGAATCGTACCGTCCAGCAACAAATAGTTTACGTCAGCGGTCGTCGCAGTGTCGTTCAGAACATATCTATTTTTATTTTTACGGCATACCTCGCTGTAAAGTACGTGAAAGTGTTCGAGCGAAACATTCACGGGTTTACCGGGTTTATCTTCGGTTCCGTCGTAGACGGTAGGAAGTCTTGGGTAGGAAGTAGGGATGAGCATCGATGGCCGATGTTCCAAAAACATCGATGGTTAACGTTCGATGTTCGATGTTTTTACCATCGATGGTTCAGTTGCGATGTTTTCATACTATCGATGGTTTCGTTTCGATGTTTTCCTTTGAACACTTTTTTTAATTTGTAATGAAGACTTTTTTTAAGTTGATTGTTAAATTTAGTTTATTTTAAATCAACAAATTTTTATTTTAGATATTAATGGCTATGTAGTTTGCTCCCTAACCTAGGTAAACGATAAATACCATGTACAGTAATATTAAACAGACATGAATCAGCGCGTAGGTTGTAATGGGGAGAAGACGGCAGCAGTGAAAGGCAGGAGAGAGGAAAATGTCTACTAACGCAGTTGAAATTATTAGTCTACTCTCTGAATTGTCAATAAGACGCACATATGACAGGAGTAATCTATTTTGACACGGGTTGACTTTTTATACCTAATGTGCCGAAGTAATTATCTTTAACAATTAAAGATGAAAGATAATAGTTAAATTTACGTTTTTCCTTGTAAAAGTAGTAAAATTAGAAAACTGATATCGCTTATAATGAAATAATAAGTTACACTACTTTGTCGATTCACAATTATTTTCGTTTTATTATATTTATAACTTTATTTATTTAGTTTTCTATTGTCTATGATTCTTATAGTGTTTTCAATTGTTTATTTTTAATTTTTAACGTTTTTATGTATTTATTGTTTTTTACATTTCGTTAGCTACATTTTTAATTATATTACTAAATACTTTACCAAACTAAATTTTACAGCCCTACCAACACACACACACACACACACACGCACGCACGCAGATATATGTAACTTACTTTTTACTAACTTACCTAACTTTTTACTAACCAATTATTCTTATAATTTGAAAATTCTTTTATTTTTTAATTGCTTTTAAGGTGTTTACCTTAAATTTGGTTACCTACGAAATTTGGTTGTAGGTAAGTTTTGATTTCGATTACGACAGTAAACGTGGACATTTTGTAAGACGAAACAAGCGTCAGACACAACAGAAAGAGACAATGTAGACCTAATAAAAATTTCCATTATTTTGTAAACAGTGACTCGAAAGTCTAGGCTAGACATCAACAAATGTGTACACTTTGTGTACATATTACGATTCACGAAAAACGTAGTAATATATTATCCACATTGCTCTGGCATCTTAATTTGTTTGAATAAGTAACATTAATAACAGCCTCGTACGCGAAATGATTGTGTGTGTGTGTGTGTGTGTGTGTGTGTGTGTGTGTGTGTGTGTGTGTGTGTGTGTGTGTGTGTGTGTGTGTGTGTGTGTGTGTGTGTGTGTGTGTGTGTGTGTGTGTGTGTGTGTGTGTGTGTGTGTGTGTGTGTGTGAAAAAAAACAAGCAGATGTAAACTATCCGTAAAGAACCGGAGAGACAATATTAATGTATTATTATTATTATGACCTGGTGTAGGCTAGACATTACAGTATCTGTTTATTCAGGTGCAGTCATGTAGTGCGATTCTGTCAGCTTGAGACTAAACTATAACGATTAGTCACTCTTATTTGAATAGCAGTATGATACAATATGTGGATATTGCAAAATGCTTATTACATCGTTGTGTATGGGTGGTCATAATTATTGTTTGTGACAGGAGGAAGGAACTATAATTTTTGACAAGACCTCTTATAAACTTTTATTGAAAGCAATTATAATTGCGGTTGCAATGAAACACCAGATTTGACGTCATATCGTACGCAAAAACAAAACTCTAGAAATGCGACATAGCACTGAAACGAGACTAGGAAAAAATTCGGAAGATTTACACCAAATTTCGTATTTTCTGGAACATTAAAAAAAAATCGGAAGGTCTTCCGAAATTTCGGAAGACGTGGCAACACTGCGCACTAGACACTAGATGCCGGCTCACTGAGGCAGCAAAACAACTGACAAGTATGTACACAAGCTGGTGAGTCATCAACAAGTCAGTGCCTGAGCCGCGGTCGGACCAGCCGGTGGTCGGACTAGAGAGGTTTTACTGTACCTGTATAATTTGTTATAAAAACAAATTGAATCAAAGTATTAACAGTGTTACTTTACACTGTGATTTTATTAAGCTTTTACTGTTTAAAAGAAAATAAGAGAATTTATAGGCCTATCTCTCTTTGGGAATACTAATTTAAACTTTCACTAGGAGCAAACAAACCTGACATAGATTTAAAGAGGTTTCTGTTTTTGTTAAAGGGTGGTTTTATGTATGTTTGTTCAAAACACTTTATAATCATTATAATAATAAATAATAATGAACAGATTTAGTTAATTATGAATGCGACTTAAATTATTTTAACGTCACCTCCCCTTTACCTAACCTATTCTCAACGAGTTTGTCAACGGCGCTGGAAATTCTGATAAGGGGAAGTTAGATGTATTTAAATTGTTTTCTCGGGTACAGTGTTGAGGTTTCCACATTCCGCCTGTCAAAATGTGGTGGTCACCCAAGGCTTTTGGTTTTTCAGAATCTTCTGATAAGGTAAGTGAGTAAAGTATCGGGGTATATTATTCTTCTCTTTAATTATTTTTATTTATTATTCATCCCCAATTATTTGTACTATTACAAACATGTAAAAAGCATAGATTTTTATTTGAATTGCAACATTGGCATAAAAACATCGATGTTTGAAGTCTTAAAACATCGATGTTTTCATACCGATGTTTTTTTAACATCGATGTACTCTTCACGATGTTAACATCGATGGTTTTCTGGCGATGCTCATCCCTAGTAGGAAGACGAGTCCGTTCTATCGACGCATCTGTCGACATCAAGAACCTGGTTTTCAAGACAGCATTTTCTTATACATGGTTTAAATTTGCATACACACGCTCTCGTAATACCGTTGACAACATAAAAGTCGTCAGGTCCATAAACGCGACCATCACGCGAGTGTAAAGAACCGTCTCGATCTATTGTTCCGTTAACTACTTCGCTCAGATCTTCTTTACATTTTTCAGTCGGTTTCAGATCCTTTATCAAAAAGTAAAGAGAAACGAGTACAACTAATGTCACAACAAAACCTACAATAAAAAAAGCCCAGTACTTGCTACAAGCGGCTGCAACCGGCCTTGGCCTTCGTTCACGCGTCGGGCCATCTCGCTCTTCCCACTAACGAAACAAAACTGGCTGGCACTCTTGAATCAAATTGTAAACCACGCTTACGTTTCAAGCTACTACGCATGCGCAGGTGCAGCCAATAGAAACGTACTTTTCTTGGGTTTGAAAAAACTCTTTGCTCTCATATACTGTAAATACAAAAAGGTAATTATGTTTATCTCATATTAATTTAAAATACTTTTACTGATCAATTGCAGATGTTCCTAATCTAATAAATTTCAGTGTATAATAAAAAATGGACTTACAAACAACACCATTTATTAACAGGAACACAACTACTAAGTTCACCCTACAATAAAGAGAACCTTACATAAATTTATAGTAAAATTCATAGTACAGTACATACAGGAGGATAATAATGTAATTTATGAATTAGAGGGGGCTCATAAATAATTGATAGTATGTTAACGTTAAACTACTAGATTCTCGATGCACAATTTAAATTTAAAAAAAAACAAGAGGTGCTTTCTGGGTGATATGTCCATCGAAGACATGAGGCCATGAGCAACTCATGCCATGCAGGCGACCAAAACCGTCTGGCTAATTTTTCCTTTTTATCCAAAGGAAAAAACGAGTACAAATAATACCACAACAAAACCTACAATAAAAAAAACCTGTACTTGCTACAAGCGGCTGCAAACCGGCCTTGGCCTTCGTTCAAGCTTCGGGCCATCTCGCTCTTCCCACTACCCGAACAAAACTGGCTCGCACTCCTGACTCAAATTGTAAACCATGTTTACGATTTCAAGCCACTACGCATGCGCAGGTGCAGCTAATAGGAACGTAATTTTCTTGGTTTTCAAATCCCTTTTGCCCTCACAAAAATACAAAAATGTAGGCCTAATTGTGCTTACCGTATCTCATATTAATTTAAAATACTTCCACTAGTCAATTACAGATGTTCCAGATCTATCTCAGGATTAAGTACACTTCAGTATATAATAAAAAAAAGTAAAAAATGTAATACCGTATAAAATATAATATAAAGAATAACTTTATAGTAAAAATGTATAAGAAGTTAATAACACAGAATGATAAAAAGTAATTTATGAATTAAAGCAGGATCATGAATAACTGACCCTACATTAACTTTAACCACTAGTTTCTTGACGCGTAATAAAAAAAAATAATAACAGTTGCTTTCAGGGTGATTTTGAAGAGCAACACATGACATGCAGGAGACAAAAACGTTTGAACGGTTTTCTTATAATTATATGGAAAATCTAATTTGGCTTCGTACGAGTTTTTGGCATCATATTGTCAAGTAAGCCATCCATTTAAAAAAAAAATCATTTAATTGAAATTATATTTAATTGTCAAAGTCCTTGAATTTTAATTATATTTAATTGTGAATCTATTTATACAATAAAGGAATATGATAACAACAAATGCTATTTAAAAAATATAAATATTTATATTATCTCATACTAATCCAGTCCGGTAAAAAAATCTATAATACCTTATTGTTACGACGGTCTCACGGATCATTGTATTGTACAGTGGAAGCAAATACAGACTTCAATGAAGTCACTAATTAGGCCTACCAGTTTTAATTAGTCACAAATAACAATTTGTAATCAATAAGGTACTCTCATACAATAATTCAAGTTAAATTTGACCACACGCCATAATAATGTTAACTATTAGAGTTCCGCACTAATTATAACACAATAGTCACTTTCCACTAATCCGCAACAATCACTTGATCCGCACTCTACGATAACGCCAGGTGTAACCAAAGCTTGCAGATGTTCCAGAATAATTTTTCATTCTTATGGCGGCGTGTCAGCATAATTTGCGTAGTTACAAGTACTAGAATAGTGTAGAGTGCTACTTGACTTCACAGCCTTGACAGAGACGCTGCACCTGCTCGGCTAGCTGAAATTGTGTAGAAGTACACTCTCGACTTTTCGAAAGCGCTAAGTAATTGTCGTAACACTGGCCCCTCCTTAAGCCTGTTCGTCGCGAACTGGCAAACTGTCTCTGCAGCAATACTTGGCTTGGCTAGGTGATCTAGATGGACGAAATTGAATTTCCGCTGTCCTTCCTGTTGAATCCGATACACACCATTGTTGATTCTTTCTTCCACAGTGTAAGGCCCAACCCAGTTAGCCTGAAGTTTAGTTGAGCGACCACGACGGCGCTTAGGGTTGTACGACCAAACCTGATCTCCTTCTTCGAAACCCACACTATTGGTGCCAATGTCATACCGACTTTTCATTTTATTACAGTCCTCTTATCAAGCGATTCATTTCTTGCAGTTGCTTTTCTAATTGCGATGAATTGTTCTGAGGGTCTTGAAACTGAGTTTCAGGTGATCCGAACATCAAGTCCACAGGAAGACGAATCTCCCGCCCAAACACAAATTACGCTGGAGTCATGCAGGTTGTGTCGTTTAGTCATGACCTACACGCCATTAGGAATAATGGTATACGCTGGTCCAGTCTGTTTGGTTCTCGACAACAACCTTCGTCACACGCTGCTCAAGTGTCCTATTGAACTTCTTAACCATTCCGTCGGACTGCGATTGGAGAAGCTTTGTCCTGGTCTTTCGAATTCTGGGTAGAAGGCATAATTCTTTAAGCACTCTTTACTCGAAATTCCTTCCTTAATCGGTATGGATATCTATAGAGACTCCATAACTCCAACAGAAGTTGTGAACTAACGCCTATGCCACAGAGGTAACCTGTTGATTTGGAATTGCATAAATTTCCACCCACTTCGTAAAATAGTTACCTATTACCATGCAGGCGCTTCCGGCGATGTTGTACCTTGAAGTTGTACTCCTACAGACGTTCGAGCCATCTTACCAACTCCCCTTCCGGATTTTTAAATCTCAAGAGCCGTGCAAGGGCGGCATGGTCGGTGCGTAGTGAAAACTTTAGAGATATTTATGGAACTGCTCCAAAACTCGGGTGATAGCCAGCAACTCTCTCCTTGTAACGCAATAATTTCTCTCTGATTTAGAAAGGCTCTTGCTATAATACACTATTTCTCGTTCTTCACCGTTTTGCAGTTGAGACAAAACTGCTCCTAGACCTAGGCTATTGCTTGCATCTGTGTCTACGATGTACTTCCCTTCGGAGGCTGGAAAAGAAAGAATTGGCTACTAACATTTTGCAGTTTTTAAATTCCTGAATGCTTGATCACACTTTTCGACCACTGGAATGTTAATTTATTTTCCGTTAGCTCATGTAGTGGTTAAGCAATAGTAACGAAGCCTTTTATAAAACGTCTGCAATATGACCATAATTCCAGAGAACTCCGAACTTCGTGTTTACTCTTGGAAACTGGCCAGTCTCTTACGATGCCTATTTTATTGGGATCCATACTAACACCCGCTGACGACACCAGATGACCCAGATACTGTACTTTCTTCTGGAATAGAGAACACTTCTTCGGGCTCAGCTTCAATTGGGCACCGTGAATTCTAGTTAGAATCTCCCTCAAATTTACCAAATGGTCCTTCCGATAACTACGTCATTGTTTAAATAAACAAGGCAAATTTCCCATGTCAAGCGTCGAATGATCAGATCCATCAAATCTTTCAAACGTTGCTAGTGTATTATAGAGTCCAAAACGTATGACATTAAACTGGAAGAGGCCACTTGGGGTCGTGAAAGCTGTCTTTCCCTTGTCTTCTTGATGAAGACCCACTTGCCAATATCCACTCTTCAGGTCCAATGTGGAAAACCACTGAGCTCCAGACAGAATGTCCAGTGTATCGTCGACGCGAGGTAGTACTTTTCACGTCGTTCAACATACGATAGTCTACGCAGAAACGTAACCCACCGTACATCGTTCATAACCCACCGTCTACCAGCACTATCGGAGAATACCAAGCACTTGACGAAGGTTTGATTATTCCCTTTGTCAACATGTCCTGTACTAACCGAGACATTCCCTCCTGCTTAGCTAACGGAGGTCTTCGAGAGTTTGGCGTATCGGTGTTGTGTCCCTTGTGTTGATGCGATGATGCACAGGAGAGGTTCTTCCCAATGACTGGCCCGGAACTCTAAAAGCATTTTAAAATTCATGTAAAAACTGTCCGAGTGCTTTTACCTCACCACTTGAGAGATCTTCAGACCAGCTACTCCTCAAGTTCCTCTGGAAATTAGGAAATTATGAAGTATCTGAAGCACTGGGTTTTCGTTGCGTCATTCCGGCTGCTCAGGCCACAAGAGACATATTACCTAGGTGCGTACTGCTTTGTAAAGTGACAGCTTGAGCCAAAATATTTGCCACTCTAATAGGTACATTTCCGGTTTCGTCAGGTTTTACTAAACTTCTGGAAATAATTATGCTCAGTCTGCTGACTACCTGGGGTTCGAATATAGAGCACTGGATGCCCCTGGTATCTACCTCGGTTCTAACCATGATGATTTTTTCGGAAATTGGCGGGATAGTTACGGCCATTCGACTTATCACGTCCATTGAGTTTTCTGACGTATTTGTTGTGGACAGCATTACCTCTTCTTTTCCGATTCTCAAGACATTGTTTTTGAAGTCGACTATAAAACCATACGTGTTCATAACGTCCACACCAAGAATTGCTTCATCCACAATGTCTGCAACAAGTACTTGATGATCAAACTCAAGTCGACCGAGGCGTATGTGTATCTTCACTTTTCCAAACACTTTTACAGTCCTTCCAGTAGCGGATCTCAACCTATAAGAGCACCAGATTTCTTTGAGATTTTTCACTACATCAAGGCGCACAATGGAAACTGTGGTATCTGTGTCAACTGCAATCGGGATCGGACTTATTTGAACGAATCCGATAACTACCAAACTCCTGCTGCTTTTCTATAGAGTGTAAATTGCGTATTATGTAGAGGCTTCGTTCCTCCAGTTAGCACACGCCTCGTACCGACTACTGCTCGTTCCCTGCTACTGAACTCTGGACCGACAATCTCGTTGTAGATGTCCAGGTGTCCCACATCTATAACACTTCGGTCATGTTATATCTATCTATCCTTTCTTACTTTATTCTGTGGCTCTGATCGTTGAGTCTCTGTTCCTTGTTCTTACTCTTCATCGTCTGAGCCGGGGCGATCTTTCAGCGCGCACTTTATGGTTTGCCCAACCACACGCTGAGACTCAACCAGACTTGGCGGCCTCAAATTGTAAAGCATGTACCAGGGCGTCCGCACTATTCTTGTGTCTCGACGTTTGTAACGCTTGTAGTAGTTCATTATTGTAACATAACACTATCGGTTACAGCTAGTTGTATAGTAAAACACACATAGATTAATTACATATTTCGATGTAAACTATTAATATTAATATTAGTATCGTTAATAAATAAACATACAGATAAGAATTATACTGCATAGTCGGTATATAAGTGAGAGGTGTGTATGGGCGAGGCGACACATTGACGCCGACCCAAAGTAAAATTGTATTGTAAGTACAACTTTCTATGTCGTAAAGATGTAAAACTCTTTGTTTGCTAAAAAAAACAGCAAAAAATAGGCAGTACCGTTAGATTTAGGGTGTTTACGGCCTTCAAAATACAATGAGTGAAACGTCATAAACGAGGGTGGTGGAGAAAGCAGATTTCCTTTTTTAACGAGAAAACGGTCTCGCGGCAAAAAGTTCACGTCTATAAGAATTCACCAATTACAAAAAGCGTCACCTCTGCGCGCGAAGTTATTTCGAGTGGTTACTGGTCAATTTAAAACTTACCGGCAACAAGTTCGAATCTCAGCCAATGATGGTAATTTTAAGAGTAGCGGCAGTAAGGGAAGTTTCGGTGAAACTATAAAAGTAACTGATGCAGGAACGTAAAGGGAGTCAGTCAGTGAAATCAAGTCAGTCAGTCCGTGAAATCAATCAGTTAGTTAGTTAATTACTCAGTCGTACAGTAAATTAGCCAATCGTCAATCAACAGCCAAGTAGTATTATTTATTCTGTGCGCGGCATCAAGTGCGAAGAAGTTTTATTTATTATGTGCGCGACCGTATGAAAAGTCAGAGTTTCGGAGGACGTGGAGACGAATGATTATCGCGAGTGTGGTGGATACGATAAAAAGCAGTGTAATACAAATTGTGTTGTGATGTGTAAAGTGTGGAACGAGCGAGACGGAGGAATGGATAAGCGATTTCAAGTAACTGTGTCACATTAAACGTTATAATCAAATAATTGCATGTAATATATTTGTCTACTCAGTTAACCCGTTTCATTATAAAAGAACCGACGAATTGTTCAGATGCTGTAGAGTTTTATATCTTACGACTTAGAATAGGAGTACGAAGTATAAATATTTAATATAAATTTTGAATGATAGTTTGATAGTTCTGAAATGTTAGATATTAAGTCATGTTATTGATTAATGTTTATTTATGTTGAGAAAGAAGGAGATTTTCTAGTTTCATTAATATCTTGTTAATGATAAATAATATTTCACATTTGTTTATTAATCTTCTGTTGATGATAAATAATGTTTATGTGTTCATTAATCTTTTATTGATGATTAATAATATTTAGTGTGTAATTAAGATCATAAATCTGAAACCATAGTCAATGGACTAATTAAGTGGTCATAAACAGTAAATGATATTAACTGTATTCATGAATTTCTTGTAATGATTAACTAAGGATAAGAAAAAATTTAATATATAAAAAATTTAATATTTGACGTCCAACTGGTGGAGCTTAATTTAGTAACTTAATAAACAGTTAATAAGCTCGGTAGAATGAAACGGGGTAGACAATAAATAAGATATATGTTAATGTAAGTAGATGTTAACTCGTAGTCAGAGTAGACAATTAAGGAAATTTAAATTGAATAATAATCATAAAAGAGAAATGGCAACGAATAACGGGGATAATAGTGATAATGAGGTGGAATTCGAGGTCAACAACCAAATGGGAGAAACCAGAGTATGGGAAGAATCGACCAATGAGACCCCGAAGGTTCTCTTAGAGGCAAGGGGACTGCGAGAAGAAGACGTCCGCAGCGAAGTACAGCAAACACAAACAAATATAGATATAGTCACGTTATTACAACAAATGACACAGCAAATGACAGAAATTTTAACAGAAAACAATAAACAATTAGAACAAAATATTACAGAAAACCATAAACAAATGACAGAAAACCGTCAACGATTAGAACAAAACTTGACAGAAAAATTTACAGAAAACAATGAACAGTTGAAAAAATTAGCAGAAAGAATCGACAAAATCGAAAAGAATATGGAACTAAAATTCACACAACAGTTAAACAAACACAGAACACACGTAGAACAACAGATTACTGAATTAAGACAAGAAAACCAGGAGTTCACAACGAAGATAAGAGCCGAAACAAAGGAGATCGTCAGGGAGGAATGGAGACGGTCCAGGCAGAGGTGAAGGAGCACTTAGAAAACAGCGACCAAGTGTTCAGAAAGCACCAAATCGTAGTAGCTCAAGAAATAAAAACCTTAAATACTAAAGTCAATAATAATAACAAAAAGAATGGAGAGCAGATTCAGAAACTCACCGAGTTATACGAAAACAATTGTACTTCGATAGACGGTCAACTGACGCAGATAAGGGAGGACGTACGAGCAAGAATTATACAAATGGAGAGGTCACCGATGCAACGTGCGATGACGTCTGAACACCTCAAGAACGTTACATTTAATGGAAAAGGGAAAAATACCCCATGGAGTTCGTCAAGGAACTGGACGAGATTCATAAAGAATATTACATGAGCGAAGGAGTGAACTGGGTATCCAGACACTTAGAAGGAGAAGCCGCCATTTGGTGGAAATTAATTAAGAATAATATTAAGACCTTTAATGAATTCCAGGACCCATTCATAGCTAAATACTGGAACCAGATGGTACAAGAGGGTGTACGTGACCGATTAGAGTTCGGAAGATATCGGCCGGAGAGTGGACTTAGTATGGCGCAGTACATGGAGAGGTGCATACTGCAAAATCGACAGCTAATACCACCGATATCGGACCAACATCTGATACGGAAATTGGCACGACACTACCACCATGATATAGCAGTAGCATGCATTACAAGGGGGGTAGAAAATATTACCGATTTTTAAATGTTGCTAATGGAATTTGTGACGTTACGTAAGAAGAATGAAGACAGTTCTGACAACTATAGGACGCAGGTAGCGGTAAAACCGGAACAACATGAGAACGAGAGTCGACCTTGGCATCACAACAAAAGTGACAGACAGCCGACTTATCGACAGAAAGTAGGGTGGAGGAAGACAAATTCAAACAATGGGCCCGAGCCGAGAGAGAGTGCAAAAACACAAAACAAACGTATTTACGAAGCTCAGGTCAACGCTGTTGCCGGAACGAGCGGTACACAAAGACACTCACAGGTTGTTGACACCCCAGCAACGAGTTCAAAAAACTAAGTAAGTTTACTAGTAGAAATAAGGTAGATGTAAGTTGTAAATATCCAGAAATTAGCACCACTTTCATAGAAATAAGGGACGCTTTGTTGGAAGAAGATTTAGAAATTAACAAGACACGTAAATTTAAATGCCCAGAGCTAAGCATATGCATAAATGGAATACCGGTGGTCGCCTTAATTGACACGGGTAGCCAAATAAATGCAATCTCGGCAGAATGGTATCACAAACACAAATGCCAGATGGGAAAACTAAATATATTAAAAGTAACGAATATGATAGTAAAAGGAGCGGTCGGTAAAAAATCTAAACAAATAACTCAGCAATTATTGTTAGAAGTGAAGATTGGTCAGTATAGCATTGACGGGGTATTCTTAATAATACCTGATCTAATCCGGGAATGCATAATCGGAATCGGGTTGCTGCAAGAGAGTAGATGTGTCATTGATTTAAAGGAGAACCATATAACATTTAATAGACATGAAGCAGGGGAAGATGCACCTGAATATGTTGAAATTCTAGCTGAAGAAGTTGATCAAGAAGAGAAGCGGATTGGGGAGATGATTCATGAGAAGATGGAAGAAATTACAGGAGTCGAGACGCAGGTGAAGAAGTAATTAGAGGAAGTATTGATGAGAAACCGCCAGATCTTCAGGGAGCAACCAGGAAGGATTACGAGGTATGAACATAAATTTATTGTGACAGATACCACACCATATTGTATGAAAGGTTGGCCAGTTCCTCTAAAATGTCAACAAGCCGTAGACGAAGAAATCAAGAAGATGGAGGCGTGCGGAGTGATCGAACGAGCTGCAAGTCCATTTATTAATCCGATCGTAATCGTCATCAAAATGGATCAGTCGGTACGACTATGCCTGGATGCGCGGAGAATCAATGCCGTGACTGTTCCAGACTATGAAGGAGCGACGCCGATTAATGAAGTGTTGGCGAGCTGTGGAAACATCAAAGTGATGAGCAGTATCGACCTGACGAGTAGCTTCTGGGAAATACCGTTAGCAGAAGAATGCCGTGATTTCACCGGATTCTTATATAAGAGGCGTTGCTATCGATACACTGTCACTCCATTTGGTTTGAAAACTAGTCTGGCGAGCTTAACAAGGGGATTGGATCACGTGCTATCAGAAAAGGTGAAGAAGTTCACGATTATTTACGTTGATGATTGCTTGTGCGTATCTGGAAGCATAGAAGAACATCTCATCCACCTGCAGTTGTTACTACAAGATCTCAAGAAAGCGAACCTCACAGTACACCTGCGTAAATCGAAGTTTTTCCGAGAAAAAATAGAATACTTAGGGTACGAGTTATGAACGAAGGGCATCAGTGCGTCAGCAGAAAAGGTAGCGGCAATTTTAGAGTTCCCGAAGCCAAAAAACCCAAAGCAATTAAAGGGATTCCTTGGGTTGACCAATTTCTATAATAAATTCACAAGCCGATATGCTGAGGAGACACGACCACTTTTACAGTTATTGTAGAAGGGGGTACGATTTAAATGGATTCCAGAGGTAAATGAACAATTCGAAAGGGTGAAACAACTGTTTGTAGATACAGTAATGTTGAGACATCCTGACCCGAACAAGCGGTTTTATTTACAAACAGACGCCAGTAAATACGCATTGGGAGGACAACTCTATCAAATAGATGACGACGGACAAATCGGGGTAATCGCGTTTACCAGCCGAGTATTCCGAGGCGCCGAGTTAAACTATTTTACGACGGAACTAGAATTATTGAGCGTCGTACACTGCCTTAAAAAAATCAGAACGTATGTGCTAGGACGTCCATTCACGATCATTACGGATAATAAAGCATTGACGTTCATGCAGAAGTGCCAGTTAACATGTTCGCGAATCACGAGATGGATACTCGCGATTCAAGAGTACGATTTCGAAGTGATACACTGCAAAGGGAGTGAGAATGTTGTAGCTGACATATTGAGTCGATACCCAGTGGATTCGCAAGAGGAGACGAGAAAGGACGGAGACGGAGAACTGGAGATATGTACTGTAGGTATCAGAATAAGCTGGTAAAACCGGAAACGAATTAAATATTGAACCAAATTTTCTCCACACTGCTACCGTTTGTCAAAGAATAAAAAAGATTATTTAAATATGAACAGCGTGATGAAGATTTAGGGGCTCCCAAAACTAATTATAAAGTAGAGTTATTACAAGATCATGGATTGCAGAGTTATTAAAAGATCTTCTTTCTTGAACTGCAGATCCGAAGAATTAAAAACATTACAAACTTGATGTATCTGGCTGGCTTTTTCAACAGAAACTTTCTTAGTTCACCCAAAGAGGAATTAATGAAACATTGTAAAGATTTACATTTCAAACTTAAAGATGACTCTCAGAGGGAGGCAGACATTGACGGGATTGATTTGTATAATGAGCTTAATGCTTTAAAACTACATTTTCTGTAGTGACGGCTGAACTATGAGACTCCGAAATATTTTTTTAAAATGATCTGGTCTCAACATTCTCAAGTAGCCTACAGCAGTAGCATTAATTATATTACTTATAGGCCTAATACCGGTATCAGTTGCATCTGGGAAAGATCATTTTGTAAATTAAAAATAATAAAAAATTACTTAAGATCAATCGTTGTTCATCAAAGATAATCGTTGTTCTCACTGAACATAAAATTTTGGAGAATTTAGCTGCATGTCAATTAATTGCGGATTGTGCCGATATGAGGACACGAAAAGTGTAGTTACAAAATGTATGCAAATTCAAGACTGTACATGGGCGCACATAGACGACTAGCCTCGGGCCTGCATTCATCCACCATTTTGTTGTTTCTAAAATTTCATATTCCCGTTGAGACAGAACGAAGATGAGTAATTTTCTTTAAAAATTTATTTTTTTAAACCGGTCTAGCCCTTTTAGAGTTACAACTTAACAAACAAACGAACGAACACAGGCCTACAGTATAACCTGGTACCGGTAACTGTGTAGTAATAGCCTATAGTGCTTTGAGTGGAAATTTTTTGCATGATCAGAACTATTTATTTTTATTTAAAAATTTGCAACTGGAAAATCAAGTTACAAATGTAGTCATAGAGGACCTTCGGGTATTATGGAACACGTTTGTTTCTAATCATAATATACTTTTTAAATTCTTATTAACCTGAAGCTCAAACACAAGCAGACTTTAATTTTGTAGCATTATATTTCAAACTACAAAGGTTTAAACATTCTGTATTTAAAAAAAAACAATTATTTTAAAAAATGTTCTACACTTTGGAGGACAATCTGAAATAGTGGGTTCGTAATAAATAAATCTAAAAATATAGGCTATTAAATGAAATAGCAAAATTTATTGAATAATTATTACAAAATTATACTGGAACTGTTTAAAGATATTTTCATTTAATGAAAGTATGTCACTTAAAAACATTCGCACCCTCTCGCTGTAATGCGTTGGTAATAGTTCCGATGGACACCCTTGTCTGAAAAAGCTACGAAATCTAAAACAAAACGGGTTTTTTGTGTTTCTACGTAAACTACAGGTCAAGCGTGGTGCGGAAAACGAAAAACTTGAACTTTTTATTTGCAAGTTGCGAAAAAAATGCAAACTTACTTATAGCAATACAACACTGAAACAAAATAACGTACCTTACATAGTGTATTCTATTATTCGTATTAGATGCAGAATAACGTTACAATTAATAAATATTTACTCTCGTAGTCTTCATGCTGTTTGTAAATGCAAGTACCACATGAAAACTCGGTTGTGCAGAACATCACATCAAATTTTCTGTTACTTACTGAGGTAGTAAAAATCGGTATGGAGAACCATACATGACTTCCATATTCTAAGATTCATTTTTAAAATCATTTTCGAAATGAAATATTACCATAGAAACTACTTCTTTCTACTTACTGCTTCAGCCTTAACCACAGTACTGTGGTCACTAACATATACCACCTCACGTTATCACACTCGACTTTCACTGATGATGGAAGTCAGTGGCATTGCCGAAACGTCTGGTTTTGTAGAAAACATTGGACTACGGCCAAATATCCCGGGAAGGAATTTTAACAAAAACTACTTCTTTGTTGCCGATAACGTTGTACACATATATATAAAAAATATGCATAAAATTAATGGCTTGTATAAGTTAATGATTGATCTCCATTAAGTAGTGCTCAAGTTTCCAAAGTTTTAATATTATGATGTCCGTAATTAAAACATCAGAGCAGGTTTAGTGTGTATGAGGGTTCACCGTGGACAAAAATTTTCAACATTTCCTATTGAGCGTTGCTTAGAATAAATCTGCGAATCTACAGTGTACGTTTCACAGAACAAACACGCGGAAAAGAAGGAGCGCTCCGAAGTCACTCATGGACCCTCAGCATCTTGCAGAGGGTTCATTCCCTAAAGATGAAAAGTCTGTCTATGAATCGTTCCTCTGTAAACACGTGCAGTTACACTGCCCAGCGATCCACAGGAAGCAAATCGCTATCCACGCTGGACACTTTTTCGGCTTGCATGCGTTATGTTGGCATGGGTTCGGCACTTTCCATTTAAAAACCGTGCAAATGTAAGAAAATAAACATGAATGAGGCCAGAAATAACGCGAATTGTGTGTGTGTGTGTGTGTGTGTGTGTGTGTGTGTGTGTGTGTGTGTGTGTGCGCGCGCGCGCGCGCGTGTGTGTGTGTGTGTGTGTGTCTTCCCTGCCTTTTTATTGCGGTAGTGATAATAATAAAATAGAAACGTAAACAGTACATAACTGAGATATGCTTGCCTGCCACGCACGATATATTTTCTCTTATACATGACTAGCAGAATACCCGTGCTTCGCTACGGAGTTTCACGTTGTACGTAATGAAAATGTTAGTTTAATTAATAAAGTTTAATTAAAGTAGGCTTCTTAAAAATAAATAGCTGTTGCCCACAACTTCGTTCGCGTGGTCTTCAATTTAATGCGATAATATATTTAGAACAGAATCTATTCTATTGGGTTGCCATAGTAACCAGATCTAATAGTTTTTTAAGACCGCAAAGGACCCCCCAGAGGATCGTATCGAAAAAACATTTGTCCTATGTTGGTTCTCCCGTTGCGTAAAATATTTGTGCCAAGTTTGGTTGAAATCGGTCCAATGGTTTAGGTGGAGACGTGGAAGACCCCAAAGGATCGTATCGAAAAAAACACTTGTCCTATGTTGGTTCTCCCTTTGCGTAAAATATTTGTGCCAAGTTTGGTTGAAATCGGTCCAGTGGTTTAGGAGGCGATGTGGAAGACCCCAAAGAACCCCCAAAAGGACCCCATCGAAAAAACACCTATCCTATGTTGGTTCTCCCGTTGCGTAAAATATTTGTGCCAAGTTTGGTTGAAATCGGTACAGTGGTTTAGGAGGAGATGTGGAAGAAACCTTCGCGGACGTGCGCACAACAACTCACCGAAGTTTCATCGCAATCGGATGAATGGTATAGGAACGCATACGGGACAAACAAAGAAACATTCATTTTTATATATAAGATGTAAACTATACCACTTACTTGACATAAACCGTGATAGCTAAGCTAATGTACAACATATATGTATTAATTATACACATAAATGTTCCTCGATATACACTATATCTATTGGCGAAAACTTGAATAAAATCCGTTCAGTACTTCCTGAGATTAGCGATTTAAAACACAGAGAGAAAACGCACCGACTTTACTTTATACTATGTACAGATTTACATTAAAAGGAAAAAATTATAATTTTATTGCCTGGCAACAAAATTATTTTATTTTAACAATTACCATTGTTTGAAAAAGTTTAAATGAATTTTCATGTACTTTACTCTTGTTAAAACGTAAAAGGTTGCAGGTAAACTACCCCTTCCCCTTAACCGATCTTCACCAAAATCAAAAGGCCTTGAGTCCTCTATAATTCAGTGACGTATGCAAAAAATTATTTGATTCTGTTTGAATATGCGGCAGTTACGTTCGTCATAGAAAATACGCTTGATAAAAAAACGTTGCAGGTAAACTACCCCTTCCCCTTTACTGATCTTCACCAAAAACAATAAGTCTTAAGTACTCTACAAATCACGGCTGTATGCAAAAAATTATTTGATTCTGTTTGAATTTGCGGCTGTTATCGTTTGCCATAGAAAATACCCTTGATAAAAAAACGCTGCAGGTAAACTACCCCTTTCCCTTAACCGATCTTCACCAAAAACAATAGATCTTGAGAACTCTGCAATTTAGGGCTGTATACAAATAATCTTTTGATTCTGTTTGAATTTGCGTCTGTTATCGTTTGCCATAGAAAATACCCTTGTTAAAACATAAAACGTTGCAGGTAAACTACCCCTTTCCCTTAACCGATCTTCACCAAAAACCATAGGTCTTGAGAACTCTACAATTCAGGGCTGTATACGAAACATTATTTAATTTTGTTTGAATTTGCGGCTGTTAAATTTCCCTTGATAAAAAAAACCGTTGCAGGTAAACTACCCCTTTCCCTCAACCGATCTTCACCAAAAACAATATATCGTGAGTACTCTACAAATCAGGGCTGTATGCAAAAAATTATTTGTTTCTGTTTGAATTTGCGGCAGTTATCGTTTGCCATAGAAAAAAATCTACAGACACACACACAGACACACAGACAGACAGACACACACACAGACACACAGACAGACAGACACACACACAGACACTTTTCGGAAAACGACTTTTTTTCATGTTTTGAGTGTAGTAGAATCAGAATCTGCAATAATCTCGAACACGATTTTTTTGCCATCACCATACTTCCATTCCTTAAGGAATATGGAAGTAAAAATACTGACTCAAGCACAGGTATGCCTTCATTTGCTAGTGCGCAGAGATTAGATGTTTAGATTAGATTAGATTACAAATGATATATGTAACGTATGAATATACTGTAGATATATATATACCACTTGGAGTCGTAGTGTTATTAATGACTCTGAGAATTGTGTAATAAGATCTGAGGGGCGAAGCCTCGAGGACGGGCGGTCTAGACTCTGTCAGGCCCGCCGACCGGAGGTGCCGTTGGACATTACACCATTGAGTTCTGTTTCAAAAAGAGTGATGTATAATTTTGTTTATACGTAGGTTTCATGTAAATTACGAAATAACGCATTTTTACGTTATTTAGGCCCCAAAATAAATTTTTGCGAATTGTTTGCGGATTATTCGCTCCCCCACATATTTTTGGTCTGTAGTTTACGTAAAACCTGCAAAAACATCGGTTTTTGCCGGTTTTGTGGCTTTTCCAGACATTCCAAACATTTTCTAGTAAAAAAATGACAAACAAAACCAACTTCCATTGCCAGCGAACTATTATGCAACATACGAAATTAAAATTTGATAATTCTTTCACCTACATAAAATTACGTGCGATATTCACTACATTCGAAGCCAAAAATCCATAATCGAAAATGACTCCGGGTACGCACATTGGGACAGTACCGAATAATATTGTACTACAGTTATATGTAAGACAAAGAAGAATAAAACACCAACCAAAAGAATAGCCTATCTTTTCAGTTTGTATGCATTTTTAGTGTTAAGAAAAGGAAACCCCTTTCTTTAAATGACACTTTTAATAAAACAAAACAAAAATAATAATTTTAATGAAACGTTAGTGGGAAGTTTGTTAAAGGAGACGCCGATCACTTATTGGATTAAATAGATTCTTTTAATAAATTATGTTATGCCTACTACGTTTACCACGAAGCTGCTAAAATTATAGGCATGCGAAACGATTCCCGACCACGTGTTGAGCTCCGACACAAGACGAAAAGTCATTACGACCTACAGACGTTGTTAACGATTATTTAATTATGAGGGCTGTTATAGCAGCATAATTAAAATATAGGTAATTTCATTTTAAACTAGAAGGCTCTATAGGGTGGCGAAACAAAAGGTAAAATCTCAAGGCTGTCATTAGAAAAATGCTTCATTGCATTGAACTAATGGTAGAAATTTTTTTAATCTTTCAACCAAATGTTAAAACTTGGAGGATTTATGGTATCCAGCTCTGGACATGACAAACAACAGCGCCTTATAAGAAGAATCACAAAATTTTCAGAACATTAACTCCACCGCTTACTGATAATAGTGGCCTTGGCATCGATGACAACAAATTTTGTTGCTAACCTGAAACAAGAGCATGTGATGTCGAGGCGATTCAGCTCATCAATAATAATCTGAATAGAAGACAGAAGAGCAGGCAAACTCTTCAAGCAGGTTTAGTGATAGTGTAGAGCAGGGGTCTCCAAACTACGGCACGCGGGCCGGGCCCGGCCCACGAAGGGTCATTGTCCGGCCCGCGGCAACCCCGCCGAAGCTGCGTGCAGTTTTTAAATAGATCGTCAAAATACTTCAAATATTATAACATTTTACTAAGTATGTAAACAAGAAATAAGTTCAGTAAAATGTTATAATATTTTGTACAAGTGTAAAACATTTACGTGGTTAATGTGCTTGTTCGTGTGGCTGCCTTGAATGAATCACGCTTTTCACTAGCATCATCAACTTAACAGTTTGAATAAAGACGACGTCAAACATTGATGTGAAATAGACTTACCGGATGTAGGCTACGAAATATTTAATGATGATGAAATTGTTCCATACCTACGTATCCACATAACCTATCCATAATCATTAAACAATTTTTTTTTTTTGCAATTTCAGTCCTTAACTTGTTTCAGTTTGAAAATTTCCAGCAATAAATATGTTTGAGCGTAACTTTAGTACTGTAAATTGCTAGTGTTGTAATAAAAAAATTTATATTGTCTTTATGGGTTTGTTTCTTACTCCCTCACTAATTCGTCACCCCTTCGGTTCCGTAGGTGACGAATTACTGAGGTTCTACTGTACTTTGTTAGATACGTGTATACTATCGATGTCGAAATACTGTATCGGTCATACATGATTATAATTTTATCATGTGTACGTAGGTTTTATTCCGGTCTTTTAACCGACGAGTTAAAAACAAATAATTTTGAAAACTCGATTAGGCCTTATTAGGAATCGAAGTGAAATGTGTCAAAAATGAGGACAAGATCGCGGTTTGGTCGAACTGCGCCCGGTCATGACCTAAAATCGAGGACAGTTCGGGGCAAACGAGGACTTAAGGTAGCCCTACTTAATACGTTTATCCTTAGATTATTTGATAAGCCGTACAGTATCTTGGTTTCCTGACATCGTCTCAAGCTATTGATCTCCATTTTTATTATCCAGTTTCTTTTTTTCTTATTATTCTCTCAGATTTTATATACAGCTTTTATTTATTGCCTATAGACAATAATAAATATATAGACAAAACAATAATGCCTATAGACAAAACAATTATATATTTTTTTATACGTTTATTTATGCAATCTGTTAATACATAACAATAAGCATAATTGTTCCATTGACTAGATCTCTGTATGAGTATTTAAAAGTAACATATTATGTACAATATATTTAGAGTGTTAAGGTCTACCTAAGTCCAGCGGAAATGTTAACTTTAAACGTATGGTCTGCAGGCTGTTTTCTAGTGGATTTATGGCTAAAGGATTTGTGTGCTCTTCAAGCCGTTTCACATATCTTTCGCTGCACATCGCAATGGTTTCACTAACTGAAGGCAGGTCCAGGTCGCTATAGATGTCTTTGTTCCTGATGAACCACGGTGCGTTGGTTATGGCACGCAGCACCTTGGTCTGAAACCTTTCCATTATGGCGATATTGGATTTAGATCCATTTCCCCAAAGCTGTAAGCCACACAGGATTGAAGACACCAACAGCTTGTTTCGAATTGACAGTCTGCCCAGGAGCCAATAATGCTTGCAAAACTTTGTGTCCACTTGTTTTCTCTTCATCCAAATGTGGTTGCGCCAAGTCAGTTTTTTGTCTAGGTGGATGCCCAATTATTTTACACAGTCAGCTACTGGAATGAAAAAAATAAACGTTAATAATAGAAAACTATAAACAATAATAATTATTTCGTTTCCATGGGAACAACGTATATTGCACGAAAAAACAATTTTTTATTTTAATTTCTATTGAAGGTAAGGAACGTAAGGACTGCTTTTATGTAATTAATGTATTCTAATACAATTAAAATGTTTTAAACTACTTGTATAGTTGCATAGTCATGTCATATCTTTTATTATATATTTTTTATCTTTAAAAAATCTGCTTTAGTAATTACACAGACCTACTAAACTGACAATACCGTAATAACATATTTATGAATTAGTCTGTTATAAAAGAGACAAAGCACATATATAAAGGATATTAAGACATGGAACAATGTAGTAAGGAATGTCGGAAACATTTGTAAATTTTTTCCTTATTCCAACTTCAAAAACGTTAAACTTACGTTAGTCTTTAGCGTCACTGCCGTAATACTGTTCATTCTAAATTCTGAGCGACTTTACATCTTAGTAAACTATCAATTTCTGATCCGCAGCAGCCACATCATTGAAACTGTGTTTTGTATTTTTTCGGAAAAAATAATGATCAAATTTCACTTTTAATAAAAATTGACAGTGATTATTAAATTCCTCAGAAATTGTCCAAAACTTTTAATTAGTTAAACTACGTTTGCGTCGTTTGATACTTTATATATTCATATGTTGTGCAATTATAGTAAACTTAAATAGAAGTATATATTAAATATACAGTATATATAAATTTTATATATACAGTTACTATTTTAATATAAGTTTTGACACAGTTCATGTGGTGACCTAATCAAATGGTTTTACCCCAATCGTGTTCCCTTATTTGTAAAAAATGTAATATGATAAATGGATTTAATTGTTATTTATTACTTTCTGAAATACAATTTTTTCCGTTACCTTTTAAATTTATTTTAATTTAAAGCGAATTCATATATGAAATGCTTTATATATGTTTGTACATAATTAAAATAAAACAAATCTATAAACGATTGTATTTACCAGGCTTAACATTTTCTCTACCATACTCATTGCAATTTACACGTGCCTTGTATTTTCAGTTACGTAAAAAAAATAGTATTAACAGAAAGGCAAAAAAATTGTAGATGATTAGCTCTGAATTATTGACTAAACACTAGTTTCTTTTATCCAAACAACGCAAAAATGTTTCTATTGTATTTAGAATAGTCAAATTGTAATTTAGTTTGTTAAATATGTTGACAAACATGTGTACTACTATCTTAATAACATACTTGTTTGTTTTATTTTCTTACAGTTTTGCAAGTCTACGAACAAGGGAACAATGGGTTTCTTTAATTCGCTCTGTGCTTGTAAGTTACAATGACTTCTATAAAACTTTTTTACAAAACTTTTTACGAACTATAACATTACTAAATTACCATAAATTATTTTCTGATACATTATTAACAACTTAAGTACTATGTGCCATGTACTCGAACTTATTGGACATGTGTGGCATGTATGTGCGTGTGTGTGTGTGTGTGGGCACGCATGTGTGCGTGCATGCGTGTTTTTAGTTGTGACTCTAAATTGAAGGCCTACTAATTTTTATTGGTTGTTACAGTTATATTTGTGCAGCTCTTTTACAATTATTATAAAGTAATAAGTTTCTCCTGCCTATTATTTTGCCTAATGAACTGCATATTTCTATTGTACTGATTTTTCGTGCGTTTCCAACCATATCCGCAGATCTCTGTAATTTGTGAGAGAGTATTTCTGCAAAACACTATACTATTAACAATAACTGAAATTTTAAATATGTTTATTAATTTTTTTTAAGACAATAACTGTTGACCAGTGTACAGGTAAATTTTTAATTATGATTAATTATGTTGAAAAGCATTTTAGCATTTCCTTTTTTAACAGCTTTACTTAATTATCATGAATACCATAATTTTTCACTCTTTTATTTGAACACTGGATGTGTGTGTGTGTGTGTGTGTGTGTGGGTGTGTGTGTGTGTGTGTGTGTGTGTGTGTGTGTGTGTGTGTGTGTGTGTGTGTGTGTGTGTGTGTGTGTGTGTGTGTGTGTGTGTGTGTGTGTGTGTGTGTGTGTGTGTGTGTGTGTGTGTGTGTGTGTGTGTGTGTGTGTGTGTGTGTGTGTGTGTGTGTGTGTGTGTGTGTGTGTGTGTGTGTGTGTGTGTGTGTGTGTGTGTGTGTTTATAAATTAACGATTGCTCTGTTTTGGTTAACCCTGAAAAGGCATTTTTCACTTATATTAGGTACTGTCTTTTATTATTACACATTACATCACCAATTTAACAGATTTTTTGTCAAAATTTCTGTTTACACTTTTCTTAACTTATTTCCTATATTTTTTTACAGCATTTTATATTTTTCTGGCTTTATAGCTTATCTTATATCTTATGTATTTTCCTGTAACACCGCATCTTATTATTACGAAAAGCTCTGTATATTTATTCCTCTACATTGAACATTCTGTGTCCTATGGTCACTTGAGTAGAGCATTTAAAGTTTTGTAATATTCTTATGACCGTGTACGGATCGTCGCGTTTGAACAGTGTAAAACAGAATAACTGAAACCATACTTGCCAGGTTTTTGGAGACTTAGAACCAATTTCTTGATTTCCATACTTGCTTTTGAAAACAAGAATGTAGAGAATAGGGGAACATAATCTGAGTAACCAGACACCAATGTTATTTTCAATTATATTAGTTTAGCGCTTCCACACAAGAAGAATGGAACTAAGAACATAAGAACTAATTTTAAAAATCAGAGATTTGGTGATGATTTAACTATTTAAAATGTAGAGTAGATAAAATTTCATCATATCTGCAAACCAATTTACCGGTACTATTTACTATTTTAGACTCAATCCTCACGGTCTTAAGCTACGTTGCCAACTTTGTCATGCACAATCTGAAAATACATGTCCAGATCTACATTATTCGTGTATAATCCGCGCAAATAAATGGAGGCGTTAGACAAGGTTGCCCTTTATGAACCGCTCTTTTTAACTTGTTTTTGGATGAAATTGTTAGGATTTAGCTTAACAGTGTAACTGGAGGAATCAGAGTTGGGGGCAAAATGCTTAAAGCTCTGATGTTTGCAGATGATCAGATTTTATTAGCCACAAATGAAGATGACTTGCAAAGGATGCTCCACTCCTTAAATTGCGAAAGAATTTAATATCTAAATATCTGACAAAAAACAAAATGTATTTAAAGGACCATGGTCGGTTAGATCTAAAATTGTTTTGGATGGTAAAATTATAGAGCAAGTTTCAGAATTTAACTATTTTGGATGTAAGCTCTCATATAAAAACGAAGAACATATTAATGGAAAAATTAATAAATTTAACCACAAAACAAGAACTCTCCGACGTCCTCTAAACACAAGGCAAGGGAAGAGTCCATAATAAAATTATACAAGTCCATGGCAGTTCCTACCCTTACTTATGGCTCAGAAACATGGACAATGCCTGGTAGACAAATATCAAGAATTCAGGCTACAGAAATGAAATTTTTGCGTTCCATAGCTGGGTAGGCAAAATTAGATATGAAAATAAATAGTCAGATACGAGAGGAACTGAAAGTTGAAGAAGTAAATGGAATCATAATTAAGTATAGAGAAAGCTGGAAACAACACATTAGCAGAATGGGCAGTGACAGATTCCCCAAGGTAGCCTTATTGTATCAGCCGAAAGGGAAGACCCAAGAAGAGATGGTCCGACTAGTTTGGAGCCGGAACAGACTAAACAGTCTAAGCCGGGACAAAGAATAATAATAAAAGTATGATGCGCACCCACATTTTGGGAAAGTAAGTCTGTGGATAAACGTGCGCATGTACACGAGACAATATGGTATTTGCTCGACAGTGGGAAGCCAGTGCTAAAATTATGATGCTGAATTGCTCTGTTTAGTATGATGACTGGTAATATGCTCTGTTTAGGCCCATGTTTTTATTATCTAAATTTTGTTGTCTATATATAAATGCGTGTTTTTCAAGTACAATTCCCTTTTCACAGCTACGATAATCTGTTGACTTACACGTATACTGCCTCAGATAGGGAGGCTGTTTTGTCTGTGGTATTTAAGTGTACCTGTATGTGAGTGTATTTGTGATAAAAGTGTATAAGTCTTACAAATCATGGCTACTATATTTTTACATCATTACATAATTTATGTATAAATTAAATATAAGCCTTTACCTCAGTTGATAATCTCTATCTCTGTCTGTTGTCACCATTCTCTCCATCACACTCTCTCTCTCTCTCTCTCTCTCTCTCTCTCTCTCTCTCTCTCTCTGCCTCTCTCTCTCAATCTCACACTCTTTATTTATAATATAAGCAAAATAACATAGAAAAACTCCAGATTACTCAAGAAGACATTAAAGAATGCTTGTCACTCAAAGCAAAACTAAAAAATGCCCAAGGTTTTCAGGAAAAACCGAAGAAGAGGACAGGTGGCATCTGGACTGACGAAAGGAGAGATATTGATAGACATTGATCAAGAATGAAACAGATATGGGAGAGGAGGATGAGAGGAGAAGAAGGGGGAACCAGTGAACCAAACGTAGCCCACAGTAGTTCATATGAACAAAAGCAAAATGATACATTTTTACTGCAAGCAAATTCTATATTAATAAATTCTACGAACGAGTAGGTGTTATTTATAAACGTTGAACAATAGCAATTTTCGTAGTAGAAATAATGTAGCAATATGACTTTTGGACACCCATAAGAATGGGAAACACTGCACAAAGTTGCAGGCTTTCCTTATATTTAAGGTGTTTAAGACTCCACTGACAACAGTAATAAATCCATTTATACGTCTGACTGGTGGGAAAGAGAGGAGACTAAAGGAAAGTGGAGACTGTTTAAGGAACAATACAAGGTGTGACAGAAGAAGTGACTGGAAGAAGGAAGAAAGAAATATGATCCGAGTGGTTTGACAATGTGTGCGCATAGGTAGTGAAAGAGAGGAATGAGGCAAGTATAAAGATGTTTCAGCGTAAAACACGACAAACTGTAGATGAAAATAGGTAGAAATGCAGAAAGGTAGAGGCAAAACGTAGAAAAAAGAAGCGACTATTTGAAAAGAAC
This sequence comes from Magicicada septendecula, assembly GCA_034769895.1. Taxonomy (NCBI): domain Eukaryota; kingdom Metazoa; phylum Arthropoda; class Insecta; order Hemiptera; family Cicadidae; genus Magicicada; species Magicicada septendecula. Next base: position 372,321,494 of record CM068367.1, on the reverse strand, counting down.
AGTCTAGAAGACATGAGAAACAGAAATGAGATAAGGAACTTTTATCTTAGATCAAGAGAAATTAAGACAGGGTTTAACCTCACGGCAGTCTTTATGAAGAAACGAAAAGGTGAACTGGTTGGCGACCAGGAAAAAATGTTAGAGATGTGGCGGAACTATTTTGAGAACTCTGAAATGGAGAAGATGAGATTCAAGCGCAGGAAGAAGTTGGGGTAAACGAGTATCAGAGAGGAACCATCCTAAGTACAGACCAACTTGAAGAAAGTTCAAAACTACCATCAGAAGAAGATGTACGACTAGTAATCGGAGCCCTAAAAAACAAATCACCTGGAGATGATCAGACAGAGACAGAAATGCTAAAGTATGGAGGTGATATGCTCGTTAAACGATTGCATAAACTAATTGAAAGAATCTGGATTGAGAGAAAGATGCCAAGAGACTGGGGATTTGCTATAATATGCCCGGTGTATAAGAAAAACGATAAATCAGTGTGCGAGAATTATCATGGCATTACACTTTTAAGTATTATATACAGAGTGCTCGCAAAAATATTAGCTTGAGGATTACAGCCACTTGCAGAGACCATTGTAGGGGAATACCAGTGTGGTTTCAGGAAGAAGAGAGCCACCCACTGAGCAAGTGTTCCTGATACAACCAATATTGGAAAAGTACCATGAATACCAAATTGAGCTGCATCATTTGTAGATTACAAACAATCATATGATAGACTGAAAAGACGATGTATAATAGAGATAACTGAAGGACTTGATATGCCAGGGAAATTGGTGAGCCTGATAAAAATGAGACTGGAAGGAACACGGAGCAAGATGCGAGTAGAATGAGATCTTACAAAAGAATATGATGTTGAAAGGGGGCTTGGACAAGGTGACGTGCTCTCTACAATTCTGTTTAACTTGGCTCTCGAAAAAGCGGTAAGGCAAATGACTATGGAACCAGAGGCACAATATTTAACAGAATGCTGCAGTGTCTAGCTTGTGCTGATGACATAGTATTTATCTCAAGAAGCCAACAAGACCTAAAAGAGGGTTTCTTGAACCTATAACAGGTCGCAATGAATTTAGGTCTAAAAGTAAACACTGAAAAGACCAAATACATGTTATCGGGCAGTAAAATAGAAGAGCGAAGAGCACCCCTGGTAATTGGAGGACACAAATTTCAAAAAGTTGAAAAATTTAAATACCTGGGCTCACTAGTTACTGAGGACAACACTATGGCCGAATAAATTAAAGAAAGGATATCTGCTGGAAACAAATTTTACCTCCCTACAAGGAATATTTAAGTGTAAAAACATAAGCAGAGCAACCAAGAGTTGTCTTTATAAAACAGTTTGTAAGCCAGTGGTCATGTATGGGTCCGGAACTTGGAGAATGACAGTGAAAGAGGAAGAGCAGTTGCACAGGTGAGAAAGAAAAGTCCTCAGGAGGATATCTGGTGCAGTAAAAATCCAAGGAGCATGGAGAATAAGAATTAATGCAGAAATCCACCAAATCTATGGAGAAACAGATATCGTCATGACATAAAAGGACGTTGAATACTGGGGGCAGGGCATGTCCAGAGAATACTAAAGACTAAAGACATCCACATTGAAAATAAATTACGAGGTGACCGGTGGAAGAAGGAAAGTCGGCCCAAAAAACGATGGGTGGACGATCTTGGAAACAACCTGCGCTGGCTCGGTGTAAGAAGATGGAGACTGAGAATAGAGGATCGAAATAACTGGAGGCAAATTGTCCAGGTGGCCAAGGCTCTCCAAAAGCGGTAGCACCAAGAGAAGATACGTCTAACTGGGTGTCTACATAGAAATATATCTAACTGTGTATATATCTAAATCTTTATTTACACAGAGTCTCTGTCTCATGCATCGGACTAGAGCATTATTGTATAATATAAATGTTTCTCAAAAAATTACAGTTGGACACACAAATTGCTTCCTCAACATCTGTTTTCCCAACAGTTTACGTCCCTATTTTCCTGTTTTTCAAACATTTTTCCTTCGGTTTTTATCAAGGTAGTTTAATTTTTTGTTTTCAATAATTAACGTGCGCATAATATTTATATTTATCAGAGAAAAAGTTTAATTATTTAACCCTTTATAGGGCATAAGGTTCTAGTAGCTGTACTGAGCTGAGGTTTTGTATTTTAGTATTTTGTGGATATAGAAATAAGTATATGATACCAACATGTTTTTTGAAATTCAAACTTTTTGGAAATGGGTGGTAAAATAATATGCCAAAGAGCATTTAGGAGGAAGACTTTAGCTAAGTGATCAGAAGGAATCGGTGTGTAACAGTTTATGAGTAAGGAATTTGTTATATTTTAACAAGCTGTATATTTTTATTGAACTAGAATAGTAAAACAGTATATAAACGTGATAAGCATTACACAATACAAACTGTTCTAAACACATTGGAATTACACATTATTAAAAATAAATATTTCAAACTTTAAAACATTTAAACAACTTAAGCATATTTAAATAAAATGTTTAAACTTTATAAATATAATGAAATAGACGTTTGAGAAATATTTATTAACGGGTATTGTTTAAACATTTAAAGAAAAGTAAAAGTTAAAATTAATTTATTTGAAAAATAAACTTTATTTGTTTTTAACAAAAATAAAATTTATTAATTGTTGTGTTGTTGTGATACAGTGTAAAATATGAGTTGCAAATTCTTCTAAGAGTAGGCAATAATTGTTAACGATTTATACGTGTTTCAGACATTTTTTGCTGTCGCGGGCCGAAGAAGGACAGGAAGGGTAAGTGTTTAAAAAAAATTGTTAACATTACATTTTAAATTACATAATATAAAAAATAGGCATAACTGTAGTATCATTATACAATACTCAAAATAACACATAATAATGTGTTCCTAAAATCATAGAATTTATTTATCTTGTACATTCTTAGAAGGCCTTGTTGTACAAATATAGGTGAAAAAAAAAACAAAAATAAACCTTATAACCTTAACCTACATACAATATAATCATGCTGGTTTTAGTAATTTATAGTAGTTCAAGAAGGTAATAAAAAGGTCGTCCGACAATAACATTAACTTCGCAATTTTTACATGAAACACAACAATAACAACAAATCGAATTATGTCCAAACAGATGTTTGAAATGTATTACAGGAAAGACGAATACAATATGAATAATGTTTACAGGGCGTAATTAATTGCGACCAGAATAGCAAAGATGGATTAAGGTAAATGTTATGAGGGGAAATCTGGTATGTAAAAGAAACGTTTCTCACAACGCAATTAAGAGAAAGTTATTTTATGACATAATAGTTTTAATTCTAAAGCATTTGAATCCACGATTAAAGATATTAAAAACCGTATATGTAACTATTTAAATTATTATCCGAGCTCTAAGGCCATGGTCTTGTAAAATCTTCATGCTGACAGATGTTGTTTGCATGATCAGACGTTTCGGTCGTCTGGAGGCCATTCTTTAGTGAAAGGACTTTAAAAAGGCTTTGCAACAGTACTGTGGTTGACTGACGTACATCTCTTCAGCTTTTTTGAAACTCTTTTCATATCGTTAAAACTCTATAGAATTATTAGCCAATTTCTTATTGACTCCTACATTTCAAATCGCTCAAGACTACTTACTTTGTTTTCTTAAAACATTAGCACTTAATACAAAAAATTTAAATTAAAAAAAATTAGTAACTGGCTACATTATAGTAAGCTTACTTTCGCTAAATCACATCAAATTTTAATCCCATATAAGGGGATAGGAAATATATAATAATTTCTTTATTATTTGTTATAACATTTTTGTCTAGACTGAAGAACAAACGGTTTCCAGTTTAGTTTAACCTTTGACAAGACTTATTGTAAACTTATCGATGTTAAAATATGGTATGGTTGATGTGGTAAATTGTGTGAGTGCTCTCCCTGCAATAATGTTAATGCAGTCAACTCGCAATTATCCTGCGCAAACATAATGGAATCGTAACCATGGAAAACAGTAAATGTTTTCTAACGATCACAAAGGCCTACAATAAAATTTTGATTATATTATTTGAAATAACAGTGTATTGTTTAATAAGTATGTAATGCTTACTTCATTTATGATTAAATTATATGTTGTAGAATTAAACCATGTTCTTTAAAGGTAAATATCCAGTGAGGACTAAGACAGTTATAAACAACAGCACTTTAGAACAAGTGAGCCGTTTCAAATGTATTGGCTCTGCAGTTAGCTATGAATCTGAATATGATATAAGAGAGAAGATAAACAAATTTAGGAATATTTGTAGTACGATTCATAGAAATTTTAGAAATAAAACAAGACACAGCACAAGGATTAAATTTTAAAAGAGAATTGCAATACCAACGTTGATTTATGCCAATGAGGCATGAGTCATGACAAAAAAGGAAAGCGGCAAGATTCAGAGTGCTGAAATGCAGTTCCTTCGAAACACTTTAAATTATACATTGCAAGATCAAATAAGAAATGAAGATATCAGAGCAGAACTCAAAGTAAAGGACATAAATGAAATTATTGCACTTGACAGAAGACAATGGTGGAATCATCTGCAAAGGATGACAGAGGATCGATTACCGAAAGCGGCACTGAACTATAAAGCTTTATAGTTTTATGATGAGATGGATGCCGGAACAGATTTATATAACCTAATCTGTGAAGAGGAGAAGAAGAAGAAGACTAAATTTTGGCATCGGTTACACTTTTTTTGAGTGCATGCACACAATTAAAAAAAAAAAAAGATAATTTGTCGGTTTTTGTTACTTGTCTTTCTCCTTCAACTTACTGGCCTTGATTAAACTGTCAGTGTGAAAAATTCTGGATGCAACTAACCTCTCTTCTTCCAGATAGTTTTACTAATAATCTAAAATCATAACATTTCACTTTTAATATTATGAATTATTTATTATTTGAATAATGGTTTTATTTGGCACGTTCAATTCGCACAGACTATGCGCTCTCCCTTTTCATCATGTTCACCGGTCACCATGACCTTTTTACAAGACCTACTCACCGGTCACCATGACCTGTATATCAACGACCATTTTGAACACTACTAATATTATTTTGTTACATTTACTCTTATAGATCGTCCGAACACTCCTCCATATCAGCCAGCATCAGCACCAAACATACCAGACGATGCTCCACACCAGCCAGCATTAACGCCACACGTACCGGACAATGCTCCACACAAGCCAGCATCAACACCACTCATACCGAACAGGAAGTGGCCCAAAGTCTCGGGGAAAGGTAATTATAAAATCTGAAAAGCTAATAAATTTTCACTGACTGGCGTGGAGCATAATAAAATTAATTATCATTTCAAACGACGTGAAAAGAATTTAGAAACACAAATTGCCTTTATCGATATTAACAAAGCTTTTGATAGAGTGATCAGACCAAAGTTGTGGGACATACTTGAAAATAAAGGTATACCACAACACCTAGTTAAGGCCACAAAAACATACTTAATATTCTGCATGCAACAGTAAACAAATTTTACTTTTTTGCCTTCCCCCCCCCCCCGGGACTTAACGCTTTATACCTCCAAAATATTTTACTGATAAGGAATATCTGCCTTCTTAAACCCCAATATTACCTCCAGAACCCATATAAGAAATATCTTGTATTTGGACGTCAGTACACATTTTTTTACAATAAAACATTCTCAAGAAGTAAAATTTACGAATATCAAGAAATCTTCAAATGAGTTTCAAGAATCATCAAACAACACTGAAGTAAACAGTCGTTGCTTCTTTCTGTTATAGATTATGAACATTTTATGTAAATCTATTAAATCATGTTCTTCACAATGTAAAAAAACACATGGTTTAAAGGAAAACATTTATTACATATTGGTAAAAATGTTAAAGACAGTATTTAAGTGAATAATAACACGTTGGAAAAAAACACCATTCATTAATAGTAAATAGCGTGGTTTTTATTTTTATACAGAGAAACAGTAGTTGGACATCAATTATAATAAACTTACAGAACTGTAAAAATATTGTAATTGTAATAGAATTTGTTTCAAAGTTTGCACCATTTCAAAACATGTAAGTAGCTTTTGTCATTCCTATCATAACCCATCTAAAATAAGTAGTAGGCCTACACATTGACTGGCATATGAAAAGAAATATACTAAGTTCTTAAAAATAGCTAATTAATGAAATTTTGAAAAAAGTCAAAACAAAAATTTAAAGAAATTTCGACGAAACCGAAACATCGAAGCATGATAACGTTTTTAGGCTTTTGAAACGTATAATGTGCATATAACAAATACTTACTATATAACAAATATATTTACTACGTACATAACAAACATTATCATGTTAAAACGACAGAGGTCGAAGATTTCTAGACTGTGGGGAATCGAAAGTGTGGAAGCGTTACATTTTTCGATGACGTTACATTTCTGTGAAATGACCCCCAGCCTAAAAACATTATCATGTTAAAATATGACATGTGCACCATCAAGGTGTTGGGAAATTATAATTTAATGGGAATGAAACCCTAAGTTTCAAATATTTGATCATCTATAAAGTCGCCACTGTCCTTTGGTGGCAGACACTAGTAAAATAATGACACTTACTAGGCATAAATTGTAAAGCTTCTTGAAGGTCTTTATATTTTTTACACTTATTGGTAACAACTCATTCCTTATAGGACTTAAATCACAAGGAATATATTTGTTACTCTTGCGAGTTTTCTGACACATGTCTACTTCTTTGAAGCCATTTTCTTTAAAAGATATTTTGTAAAACAGAGTACCGTATCTCGTCGTACTTGAAGGTGTACAGCTGCAGAAATTAAAGAATCCTCACCATTGTTATTTTTCTGTTTTGAAAAAAAGTATGGTGTGGGTGAACAAAAAGTTCTTGAAAATTCCAAATATTTGTCATCTCCACATTTACAACATTAATTTTGTAAATTATCGATGAAATTAATTGCTGCCAACCTCCAGATGTTAAAACAGTCATGGATGGAGTGGCCTTTTTCTCAATTAGAGCATGGACACCATCCACTTCCATATGAGTGTGTCCACATAGTAAATATTTATGATTTATTGTTTCAGTATATTTGAATTTGTTCAATATAAAAATATAAGCCACGATGATAAATACATTACGATTCTGTCCAGGACAGTTGTCAGTCCATATATAGTTATGGACATACAATACGTGTGTAATGTTGTCATTTACATGTATTGACATTTCAAAATGCAAGATGATATTTCATTACCCCCTCTGCCTCCTTTTGATTCATCCCATATGAAACAGTGAGATTTACCATTCCCTGATTTCAACAGTGATTTCAGCAGTGTAAAATTAAATGTCTACAGCTTTCTTAAATAAAAAGATCGAGAATTTCTGAAAATCGACCAGTCCAGTTGTTTCTTCTGAATGAGAATTTTTGATACCGGCATTGTGTTTATCACAGACATCACATGTGTCTGTGCTTGGCTGATGAAAACTTAAATTACATCTAGTGTTAAACATGTGGCAGTACAACCAACTTTTGCATATTTTTTGGTTTTCATTCTTACACTTTTCTACAAATAACTGACATATTTTTTTCAATAGACAGACGTAGGCCTAACAACTTTCTTTCATTTTTTTTCTCTTGAATAATAACTTCCACTTGTTCATTGCCGTTGTGATCTTCGTATACTTCTGCCTCTCATTTCACTAAAGTATATTTGTTATGTTTATGATTTCTAGCTTCATAAAACAATGGTAAAGACGTTTTTGTAAAACAATAAAAAAACAGACGGCCAAATTTTTTCTTAAACATTTTTGAGGTAAATAAGTTATGTGGTAGTTTACTTCGTAGCAATGTCAGAGGTCAGTGCTATTAAGTGGGACTTGACATTTTTCCATTTAGACTCTTTTAGAGGTAAATAGTATCAAATTGGACTAAAAATTCTTTACTACAATGCGCGTGGGCCACAGAATTTATCTCTTGATGGTTGTAAGTAGACGGTCAGTCAACTTAGCTAACTGCTTTATGAGGCTTGCGGCCCATCTTCTCGTCATGTTATTTATTTAACTGCTTACATGCGTCCTCTGTATTTCTGACTGCGAGTGCATTAGTCCAGATCTCCGCCTCAAGAAGTACTATAAGATGCGCGTTACCGACACGAGTTCAACGCTTGGAAGTTTTCGGGCTGCTGGCGATAGCCAATGTTTACTCAGCGCCATGGTTACTGTTGCAGCCTTATCGGCCGTCTATTTTATTTGTTCCCATTTTATCCAGGATTATCTGCTAGTGGTAAATCGGATAAAAATACTCCGGTTACTAAATAGTAAAAAGTCTTATTTCCTTTTCTCCACGCACTTGATCTTTCCGCCTCAGAAGGAGGCTTTTCTATCTGAGGGCAGCAACCATTTAGTTCACCTGTAGACTGGTCGCCTATTGTTTCGGAGTCTTTTTTATAGGCATAGACTCACTGAATGCTTGCTGCATCGGCCCGATCACAGCCTCTGCATCATTCTGGTTATGCGGTTCCTTCAGAGTCTCAGCCAACTTGCGCTGATCCTCGTGCATTACTAAAGACAGCTTTTCTACATCTATCCTGGCCGTGTACCCCCCATGGTGGCCTCTCTGTTACACTTCCCTCTGTCCGCCTTTCCAGACAAGTGTTTAAGTTAAATACTGGTAGCCAGAGGGTGAATAATGCTAAATGACACACCACTGTCGTATCCTTGGTGCCAGATGTTCCAACGCTAGAGAGACATCGAAAATATTTTCCCAATAAACAGGTCGAATGAATGCCGACAACCTCCACTACCGGATCTAGACTGGATGGTATCTCAACTACTCGCTTCCCTCTAGAGGATGGTTTGGGTATGTCCCACTCTAAATCCTTAGCATGGGACAAAATCCTTTTTCATTTTATTTTTTGTATAGCATTCTCTAGTCCTTCGAACCTAGCTCTAAAACTACAAATTCGCTTATTTGGTGTAAAGTAATAGCTTACATAAGTCATGCTGTTGCTCTCTCTGTTCATACAACGCTGTTACCACATCCATGGCTATCGAGGTGGACCCACTGTGAATGTGGCTGCAATACCCAGATTGTCTGAACACCGTGTAGGCGTGTCCTTGATATTATACTGATGGTTAACGAAAATGTCTGGAGCCAATTTCTTCTTTACTTTCTGCCTTCTCTATCTGTTGCTGAATCAGAGAACACGGTGTTGCACTCTTGAGCTTCCAACATCCAGATCTATTTCTTCAATTGTGTAGAATTCTGAAGTGATAGATGTCAATCACTCAGAGTGTCTTCCAAGCAGCCACTACATTTTCTTCAATTTTAGTCACAAGTTCCTGCCGTTTCTTCTGAACATGTTTTCTTTCCACCTAAGTTTGACATCCAGAGTCATGTCCAAATACTTCACTGCACTTGCGCGTGGAATTCTTTGCTGATCGATTACAACTGGTACTAATAATAATAATAATAACAGCAGCAGTAGTAGTAGTAGTATTAGTAGTAGTAGTATTAGTAGTAGTAGTAGTAGTAGTAGTAGTAGTAGTAGGAAGAAGAAGAAGAAGAAGAAGAAGAAGAAGAAGAAGAAGAAGAAGAAGAAGAAGAAGAAGAAGAAGAAGAAGAAGAAGAAGAAGAAGAAGAAGAAGAAGAAGAAGAAGAAGAAGAAGAAGAAGAAGAAGAAGAAGAAGAAGAAGAAGAAGAAGAAGTTAGATAATTTATAGTTTTATAGTTTCGTTTTTTTCATTTATTGGCGAAGTCAACCATGTCTCCTATGTAACTCGACTTTTTGGGAGTAACTTATAGACTAATTGATCTTATGCAAGAATATATTAATTCTATTATATTTCCTGTTTTGTAAGTGTATGTAACTCCATTTTTCTGTATACACTACTATCCACTCAAATTGTCATGATGTCTTTACAGTTTTGATCATAATTATGGTTGTGTAACCAGGCAAACATATATTACAACCGACAAACCGATTGGAAGTAAACCACAAAAAGAGATTTAAATTTAGGTCTGCAGGAACTTAGTGCCAGTGTTCACTGGATTACAGTACAGCTCTTTACAAACTGATAATTGCCTTATAATAATACTTTTTATTAACACCACAACCCTTCCTAACTTGAGAGTACTGATGAAATATTTTGCAAAACGTGCATCAGTGGTGGAGTACTAAAGTAGCCTACGATTTTGTAATAGTTTACGGCCGACATAAAAATTAATGTTTCTCAAACATTTGAAATCTTGGCTAATGAACAGACAGTGAGTCGAATACCTTTATTATCCTGATATCGTTAATGATAATTTTAACCATACAAGATGCTACCATTAACAGAAAAAATTTAATTTGTGTTTATATTTTATTCATAAGTAGTGTATAGCTAGATTTAGTTTTAGACATAAAGACATAAAGACATAAAAGAAGTAGTTAAACTGTAAGAATCAATGCCCAGTTTCATATGACCTAGTTGTGTCTTAAGGATCTAAAGTTCATCAAGGATCCACAGTTTAGTTTAGTAATAACATAAATAATAGTAATAATAATTATTATTACAAAGCGAGGTATAAGAAGTAGGAAAGGAAGTATTGTTATTTTGTTGGGGACCAAAATCTTAATGGTGCATGCACTTGTATACAATCTAAATGAATTTTATTCTTAATACAGTTTAAGGGATAACTTTAACTTTAAAAAGCCATAAACTTGAGTTTAATGGCTACCAAATTTATTATTTATAAGATTGTGTGACACCTGTTTTGTATCACTTAATTGTAGACTTCAAAATTATTAGAAGAAATGCCACACAACGCATCGTTATTATAAAACCCATTACTGAACACAGACTACCGTAGTTCAAGATAGTTAATTGGCATAAACAATTTTATGACTTATGGCGTATGATTATAATAAAGTATACCTGATTATAAGTAATTGAAAATTGGATAGATTTGTGACTCAATTTTACCATTCTATGTCATATAATTTTTTCAACTCTACCGAATTATGCACAATTCGGGAACGGACGAAGAAAAGACAGTAAGAAAAGAGAAAACGTTTTGTAAAATTTGTTAAGTTATAAAATATCTGAGCTGTATTCATATACAGGTAGTCCACAGGAATCTGATGATTTTTAAGGCGACATAGGTTGGCAACCCTGGGATCCAAGCAGGAAACGGATAGCTGTGGCCTTGCATACCTGATGCCATTTCAGTTATAGTGGAGCCCAGTGGAGCAGTGGACTGTGACATAGGCTACTATGTGTTTGTAGTGGGAACGTATTTTTAAAGTAGTGATTCGATTGTGATTACGCAGCGATTATTCCGCCATCACTTTAATGTTCCACGTCATGATGCTGTTCCTATTCGCAGTACTATAAAGTTGTTGATAATAAGCATTATCTGGTGTGCTGTGGCTAACTTAGGGATCATAGGCCCTTATTTTATTGAGAGGAAGGACAACGGTGACAGTCACGTCTGCTAGATACACAATGATATTACAGGAATTCCTTGCTCCTGAACTGCGTTGTCATGGGATCGACTTGAACGCAGTATTGAACGCAGTATGGTTCCGGCAGGATGGACCAACAGTCCACACTGCCAGAGCGTCCATGAGGACAGTTTGAGAGATGTTGCCAGGCCATGTGATTTTCGGAGAAGATGTTGCATGGCCGACACGACATCAAGATCTGTCAGTATGTGACTATTTTCTCTGGGGATACATGAAGTCTAGAGTGTTTCTTAATAAACCTAACGACATTAATGAACTCAAGGCCTCTGTACAGCAAAATATCGGTATGGAAAACCATACATGACTTCCATATTCTAAGATTTATATTTAAAATCAATTTCGAAATGAAATATTACCATAGAAACTACTTCTTTCTACTTACTGCTTCAGCCTTAACCACAGTACTGTGGTCACTAACGTATACCACCTCACGTTATCGCACTCGATTTTCACTGATGATGGAAGTCGACGGCATTGCCGAAACGTCTGGTTTTGTAGAAAACATTGGACTACGGCCAAATATCCCGGGAAGGAATTTTAACAAAAACTACTTCTTTGTTGCCGATAACGTTGTACACATATATATAAAATATATGCATAAAATTAATGGCTTGTATAAGTTAATGATTGATCTCCATTAAGTAGTGCTCAAGTTTCCAAAGTTTTAATATTATGATGTCCGTAATTAAAACATCAGAGCAGGTTTAGTGTGAATGAGGGTACACTGTGGACAAAAATTTTCAACATTTCCTATTGAGCGTTGCTTAGAGTAAAGCTGAGAATCTACAGTGTATGTTTCACAGAACAAACACGCGAAAAAGAAGGAGCGCTCCGAAGTCACTCATGGACCCTCAGCATCTTGCAGAGGGTTCATTCCCTAAAGACGAAAAGTCTGTCTATGAATCGTTCCTCTGTAAACACGTGCAGTTACATTGGCCAGCGATCCACAGGAAGCAAATTGATGTCCATTTTTTCGGCTTGCACGCGTTATGTTGGTGTGGGTTTCGGCACTTTCCATTTAAAAAGCGTGCAAAAGTAAGAAAATAAAACATGAGTGAGGCCAGAAATAACGTGAATTGTGTGTGTGTGTGTGTGTGTGTGTGTGTGCGTGCGTGCGTGCGTGCGTGCGTGCGTGCGTGCGCGCGCGTGTGTGTGTGTGTGTGTGTGTGTGTGTGTGTGTGTGTGTGTGTGTGTGTGTGTGTGTGTGTGTGTGTGTGTGTGTGTGTGTGTGTGTGTGCGTGTGTGTGTGTGTGTGTGTGTGTGTGTGTGTGTGTGTGTGTGTGTGTGTGTGTGTGTGTGTGTGTGTGTGTGTGTGTGTGTGTGTGTGTGTGTGTGTGTGTGTGTGTGTGTGTGTGTGTGTGTGTGTGTGTGTGTGTGTGTGTGTGTGTGTGTGTGTGTGTGTGTGTGTGTGTGTTACCTGCCTTTTTATTGCTGTAGGCATAATAATAAAATGGAAACGTAAACATTACATAACTGAGATACGCTTACCTGCCACGAACGATATATTATTTTATACATGGAGGAGTTCAGTGACATACACACGTACAGAAGTCATCTTCAAAAATACTAGAAGTCGTCCACGCTTTTATGTTGGCAGTGTAACTTACAGGAAGTTTTTTGATGTTTTTAGAACATCTAGGATGCAAACTTTTCCCGATAACTAAAAGTTTCCTTTTTTCGGTTCCCGTCATGTTCGCACAAACAAAAACTGTAACTCTCTGTTTAGAGAGCTTCCCACCAACGCACCTTTCATTTTTAAATTTGAAAGTCTTATCTGGAGTTAATTTATAAAAAATTCCGGCTTCATGTCCATTAAAGATGTCTTCATCTTTATATGATCGTCTAGTTTCTGGCCAAGTGTTACGCACCCAATCGCCTGTAACGTTCAGATCTACGCATTTTGCCTCACCACAAATTTTTGCAAAGGAAATCGAGTGTCGGGCCTTAAATCGATCTAGCCATCCGTTGGAGCACGTAAAATGGCTGGCGCCGGCAGTCCTGTTACAGTGCTTATCGCTTGCATACAATGTATGTCTGTAGCCATGGGCTAGCGCGCGCGCGCACATATATACGTTTATATGAAATTTAGAGTAAAATATCTGAGAAATATTTGACGCTATAACAGAGTAGTACAATATTTAGTGATGTTAAAATCGGGAATTTTTATAATGTTAAAGATATCAGTTTGACCGGACTTATGGCAAAATAACGCTACACCCGAGTTGACGTAACAGCCGAGGCCGTAATAACCAAGTTCCACTGTATATATAAAGATATTAACTCAAACATAATATACATTAAAATGAAAAAATTATAATTTTATTGCCTGGCAACAAAATTATTTTATTTTTAACAATTACCATTGTTTGAAAAAGTTTAAATAAATTTTCAAGTACTTTACTCTTGTTAAAACGTAAAAGGTTGCAGGTAAACTACCCCTTCCCCTTAACCGATCTTCACTAAAATCTAAAGGCCTTGAGTCCTCTACAATTCACTGACGTATGCAAAAAATATTTGATTCTGTTTGAATTTGCGGCTGTTATCGTTTGCCATAGAAAATACGCTTGATAAAAAACGTTGCAGGTAAACTACCCCTTTCCCTCAACCGATCTTCACCAAAAACAATAGGTCTTGAGTACTCTACAAATCAGGGCTGTGTGCAGAAAATTATTTGATTCTGCTTGAATTTGCGGCTGTTATCGTTTGCCATAGAAAATACCCTTGTTAAAAAAACGTTGTAGGTAAACTACCCCTTTCCCTTAACCGATCTTCACCAAAAAAATAGGTCTTGAGAACTCTAGAATTTAGGGCTGTATGCAAATAATCTTTTGATTCTGTTTGAATTTGCGGCTGTTATCGTTTGCCATAGGAAATACCCTTGTTAAAACATAAAACGTTACAGGTAAACTACCCCTTTCCCTTAACCGATCTTCACCAAAAACAATAGGTCTTGAGAACTCTACAATTTAGGGCTGTATGCGAAACATTATTTGATTCTGTTTGAATTTGCGGCTGTTATCGTTTGCCAAAAAAAATAAATTTCCCTTGATAAAAAAAACCGTTGCAGGTAAACTACCCCTTTCCCTCAACCGATCTTCACCAAAAACAATAGGTCGTGAGTACTCTACAAATTAGAGCTGTATGCAAAAACTTATTTGATTCTGTTTGAATTTGCGGCAGTTATCGTTTGCCATAGAAAAAAAATCTACACACAGACACACAGACACTTTTCGGAAAACGACTTTTTTCATGTTTTGAGTGTAGTAGAATCAGAATCTGCAATAATCTCGAACACGATTTTTTTTGCCATCACCATACTTCCATTCCTTAAGGAATATGGAAGTAAAAATCACAGCCGTACCAAACAACATTGTGCAAGCAGCAATGCGAAATCTACAGAACAAACTGCATCAGTGCATACATGCATGAAACATGCATGCTGCCTCAAATGTTTTGACGATTGAGAGATGCCCTATTTAAAACTGAACTTACACTTGCTTCACTGAAAAACTGGCATCACATTTGCTGTAATTACACGATAAAACAAAAGTAAATAACATAGATTTTACATTATTTATTGCATTTTTAAAATCGTCAGATTCCCGTGGACCACCCTGTATAAACAAAAGTACGTAGTAGTATTTAGTAATTATAGAAAATTTAATAGCACTTACCAATTGGTTTGCAACTTATGCTCATATGTAATGTGTTTCTATGTTAACAGACGCCACGGCCGTGACACCATCCAGGCCCTACCACGATACCCAGGTATGTACATGCAGCATAATGTCAAGATTCCTAATTTATTCACATATATTGTGTCGCTCTTCCCTGCCCGCTGTGTAACTGAGTATAAACATTGTACACATTCTGTCGTTTTTTTTTAAACCATAGTACCTCAAAATTATTTTGCTTTCAATAATCTATGTTTGTTTTTTATCCACAAGTTTGTTGAAAAAATACTGGTGTTTCTATGAAACAATCTTTTGTAACGTACATGTGCTTACTTGATTTGTTTTCTCTTATCCTGCTTGTCAAAAATATAGTTTATATTACAAACATGATCTTTTCTTCTTTTCTGCTAGTCTAATTTTTTTTTAGTAAGGCACTCTAGTTTGCTAGTTTTGTTATTCTATATTCTATATCTGAACAGAAATTGCAAACATTCTTTGAACGAGTGACTAATACATTTATTAGTATGCCTAATTACAGTAAACAATTTTTTTATTGTTCTCTTCATAGACTCGAAGTAACCAAAACATCTTATGCTTGTACCTTGAATTTAAATAAAATTTTGTTTTTTAATAGGTGTTATACATAATAACTTTCAACGTGTTCTTGAATGCCATTAAATTCACTACACGTTTATGTAAATAACCTTCTTTACAAAATGAAAATACTGTACTTACAAGAAGTAATATGAACGTGAATTACATTGAAATTAGAGCATAGGTAAGGTGCTGCATGATTTGCCTTCAAAGATCCTCCAGCCACCTCTTCCTGGGCCTACCCACACACCTGTGTCCTATAGGTTTGTATTTCCAGACTTGTTTGGCCAGTCTTGAATCTGACATTTTTTCTAAGTGTTCTTTCCACCGTTGTTTATAACCTTTTAGTTTTTCAGTCAAGTTACAAACTTGTAATTCTTCTTTTATGGCCTCGTTCCTTATGCGGTCAAGTTTAGAACACCTTTTAACTCCTCTTATGAACGCCATTTCTAAGGCTTGTATTTTATTTCCTTGTTTCTTGGCACATTGTCCATAATCACACCACACACACAGGACAGTACATTGACTGTCATAACATTAATAGAACTGTCATTTTGTATCTCGACATACCTTGTCTTGTTTCTAAAAATACGGTTGATTGTCCCACAGATCATCTGGAACTTACCTAACTAACATCAATATCATAATTCCTATCATACCCAATATCGTTTCCCGGACAATTGAAGTGGCTCCTTGCCTCGAAAGGCCATTACATTTGTTTTTATAGTGGAGATTTTTGTATTGTATTTTTGCAGATCTGATGAAGCTTAAAAACAGATTTTTGCAAATTAGATTCTGTATTTTAAAGTACAAGCAAGTTGTCAGCAAACAACACACTTTCAAATATCTGTCTCGTGATAACTTAATACCAAGGTTCATTAATGACTCCATTATCATTCTGAATATTTAAATCGTATTGTTCTGTGTATTTGTATAATGAGATAGAATAAATTAGCATATAGTGTAAGTTTGTACTTCCGTTCCTCTAATTTCTTTTAATTTTTGAAATTCTCAACGTCTTATAAATTACCTTCAATAGTTTGAAAACAATTGTACGTAACCTGACTGGGATCCTGGGGCCGAAGACCATACTTGTTCGTAACGTCCACTAAACAATTAATCAACTTCGTTTTTGTATTCCCTCGTCATGTATTTAATCAGTTTTTTGGAAAACCAGTCAGTGATATTGTAATCTATCTTCCTTTCTCTTAGCCATGTCTCCAAATTCCCTCTCCCACACACGCACACATACTTAAAAACGTACGCAGCAAACGGACAAAGGGGAAGACAGTAAGGACAGACGGTTAGATAAAGCTAAACAATTACATCTCACAAAATTGTCGTTATATTTTCTTCTTATACACTTCCATGTACTCCATGCACTTTAGGTACTTTGCTTGCTGAAGGGTCAAAGAAGGCTGTCTCTTCATCTCTTCGAAATTTCTCTGTCCTATATTTTAGCTATTTTTGAAAGAAATTAAGCCTTCAGTTTTATTCATTACACATAAATATTATACTAATTTTTTAATATTTTAATGAATAGTCTAATTTAAATATTTCTTTTAATTTCTTCTTTTTCAGATACGGACCGAGATTAGATATGATGGGCGCAAGACCCTGGTATGTAAACTGTATATAACTCATAATGTTTTTAGACAGTTTTAGTCAGAATCTAAAATATAGTAACGTTTAAATATGTTTAAAGTTGTTATAACTGGTTATGTACGGAGCTAAGCAAAATGTTGATACATATACTGCTCGCTGTATGGCCAATAACTGTTAATATGAGCCGTTTCTTCATATCGGCTCAAAATACTGCTGCTCTTTGTTTCTTTCAACACTGATGTTATAACCAATTGCATTTTCAGAAATAAATGAAAGAATTTTAAACAGATTGAAACTGAGACTTAACTTGACTCTTACTTAGAATTAACTTGTAAATAAGTATAAGTGCAAGATATTGTTTCAGAGAAAAGACGGTTTTTAATAAAGTGCCAGTAAACTAATTTATACCCTTAAGTAGAATTTTCTAGCAAACTCATTAATCGTAACACAAATGTAAAAATATATGACACTTATCAGACCGGTTGTTACTTATGGATGTGAGACACGGACGCTGATAAAAAAGGAACAAGAAACACTAAGAAGGTTTGAAAACAAGATCCTAAGACGTGTTTATGGCCCGGTTAAAGAAGATATCGAATGGAAGAAATAAAAAATAACCAGGAGATAGAGGAGCTATTTAATCATGAGGACATTGTAAGACTCACTAAGGTTCAACGAATACAATGGTTAGGTCTCCTAGAGTGGATGCTAAAAAAAATCAAGATGGCGCAAGTCTATAAAAGGATAAAGAGAGGCCGACCTAGGATAAGATGGTTGGCTAGAAGATCACAGAAGAATGGATGTGAGGGGTTACACAGAGATGGAATTGTAATTTTCTTTTTATCTTGACCAACTATGAGAGACAATGAAAATTCCAATTTCCTTTGGGAAACTCCCTTCAAGATAGATTGCAAACGATAGGTTTCTTTTACAAGCGTATATACATAGAAGGTAAATCTATAATGGGTAAATATTGTTTGTGTTTAAACTCCTAGAGTTTTGGACGCCTGTAGTAAACTTCTAAAGTACAGTTTCTACAAACACAAATGGGAACGTTTAAAGTTAGACAGTTCTACTAACATCTGTGTGTTACGTGTTATAATTGTTAAGTGAATGTAGAGAAAGTAAAATATTTCTGTTTATTTTTCAGTTCTGCACGGATGTGTGGCGCATCCATTACACATTGGAGGGCGACCGTGTAGTGAGGGAGTTCCGGCACGAGAAAACGTATCTAACCGCTGTATACACAGCTGACGTAAGTTCACAACGCAGTACAAAACGTGTTAAGCAATTTACACAGACGTGATAGCCTTTTATTTTTGAACAGGACAGAGCAGTTTATATCACAGTTTATACAAAATTTTTATTTACACAGACGTGATAGCCTTTTATTTTTGAACAGGACAGAGCAGTTTATATCACAGTTTATACAAAATTTTTATCCATGTCCTTCAACCTTGCGTTGTATACTGTTCCGTTCTTAGCTTAATCCTGATGTAAAGAAACAGGCGTGGCACATCTTAAACACTATTTGCTGCTTTAATTAGAGGAGTGTCACTCTGACAGGAGTACAGACGGGGTATATATAATGTTCATAATGTATAAACTCAAGTAAATTGTCATAATTTATCCTGATCAAAGTAATATTTGTGTGACTGTGTCAGAGCGACAATGACATATTTTGTAAGACGGAGTGAATAAGAATGGCTTTCTTTCACTGTTTGAATATCGCAAGAAAAAAAATTAATTAGGCCTATACGTAAGCCAAAAATAGAAGCTCTGATAATTCCCAGTGGAATGTGTATTGTCGGCTGCTGTCAAGGCATTCTGCAGTAATTCAATTCCTTTCATGTCTGTGTCGGAACTTGAATCATCACTTGAGTCAGCAGTGTGAATGGTAAGATTGTCCACAACGGAATCTGTAATTTGGCCCAATTCCCTTATCTTCTTCCTTGACTACATGCTCGACACAACGACTCCAATTGTCCGTCGTTATTTCATTACCGTCTTCTCTATCAGTTGTTTATATCATGCAGCTTATTTGTTGTGTTGTGACGGGGAGCATACCCTTTCAACTGGCTTCATATTTATTCAATGGGATTCAGAATACAGTGATAAGGAGGAAGTTTTAAAATGGCGTGCCCCGATTTTTCGTCAATATCATTTACTAAAAACTTTTTAAATTTATGTTCACTTTGCTAGCAGCGATAAAGTTCTACTGTGTATTCATAAAGATGATTAAACGTAATCAAAACCACTTGTCGCAGTAATGACAACTGTCACATGACTATATAGACATTCTGCACATGCGCGTAACAGATTACCGTGTGAACAATGTCAGCGCTCCTGACCAATAGCGTTTCAGATGAGCCACGTGGATTTGTTTACATTTGTTTACATCAGGTTTAAGCTAAGAACGGAAACAGTATAGAATAATAAAAAAATCGCCTAATACACCTAAACAACAACTTACTCAATTAGCAGTGAAATTTAAACTGTGCATCAAATAGGGCTAAAATTTTAGACAATTGTCATTAAAACGTGCGTACCAACATTACATAAAAATAGTGTTTTTAATCGGACACTTGTAGCGGTGGAAAATGCAAACTTCCACGAATAACGTTTTGATCAAACCTCGCACGTGTAAGCGTGTTCGTGCGGGTCTGCGTGTATGTGTCTGTGCGCACGTTCACGTGCTCACTTTTAAAAGAAGTAATTACTTTGTTTTTGATTATGCGAGTATTACGATTTGTATGTTTTAACTGGTTTTGGTCATTATCGTTAAAAGTAAAGTCCCAATTATAAATATAAATTTCGTTTTTAATAAATGTACTAAATGTAAATGAGAAACTTCATCTTCTTCTCTTCAAAGGTTAGGTTATATAAACCTGTTCCGGCACCCATATCATACTCGGACGACCAACGTTTCTTATATTTTATAGTTCAGTGCCGCTTTCGGCAATCGATAATCTGTCATCCTTTGCAGATTGCAGATTGCAGATTGCCTTCTGTAAATTGAAATACTGTAATTTTATTTATACCCTTTACTTCAAATTCTGCTCTGATATCCTCATTCCTTATTCTATCTTGCAATGTACTTGCATAATTTAAAGTATTTCGAAGAAACTGCATTTTAGCATTTTGAATCTTGCCGCTTTTCTTTTTCATCATGACCTACGCCTCACTCGCATAAATCAACGTGGGTATTGAAATTGTCTTATATAATTTAATACTTGTGCTGTATATTAGGCCCTATTTTATTTCTAAGATTTCTATGAATCGTACCACAAATATTCCTAAATTATTTATCTTCTCTTTTATATCATATTCAGATTCATAGCTTACTGTATATAATTTAATCCTTGTGCTGTATATTAGGCCCTATTTTATTTCTAAGATTTCTATGAATCGTACCACAAATATTCCTAAACTTATTTATCTTCTCTTTTATATCATATTCAGATTCATAGCTTACTGGACAGCCGAGATATTTAAAACGGCTCCCTTGTTCTAAAGTGGTGTTGTTTATAACTATCTTAGTCCTCAATAAATATTTGCCATTTCTTGTAATTGAAACATAGCTCCTTGTAAATCTTCCTCAGTTTCTTGAATAAGATCTATGTCATCCGCATATAGCAGTGAACCCATGAAAATTGATTTGTTAAGCTGTGATTCCTGAAGTCACTATAGATTTCCATGCTTTCAACATGTCGTCAATGTATATATTAAACAAGGTTGGGGAAACACAGCATCCGTGGAAAACTTCCTTATTTATTGGAATGTCACCATTCAGATCTAGGACTACAGATGTACTTTTGTAAAGTATACTGACTGAATTTATTAAATGCTGTGGATATCCTCTTCTATCCATAATGTTCCATAAATTTTGGCGGTATACATTATAACAAAAAAGGAAAAATGTTGTGTTTGTGTTATGTCGTAATATGTCGGGCGTTACCCTCCGCGCACTTTTTGTTACTTACAGATGACTGGATCCTCTGCGGTGATGTCGTCCTGCAAAACAACTTAATCTACTATGTGTTTGTGGGCGCCACTTGGAATCTTTTGTTCCAAGAAAATGTTATTAAAATTAAAATTTTGAATTCTTAGCAGTTAGTTTACTTCTATGAAAAAATGTGAACAAGACAGTTTGAGTTTGAAAAAATAAAGTATGTTTAATGAATCTTAAAAAAATCGTCTGAAGGACTAACATTCGTAAAAAAGTAAAATTGCAGAGTTACAAAAAATATTATTATTATTGACAAGTTTTTTTTCCAATCAAGTATCGGCTAACAAATATTTTATTTTACTCAGTTGGAAAGCATGAGTTTAATGTATGAAAAATCGTTACTCTCAGGACGTGACTCCTTTGAACTACCAAGACAGATCAATAAGATGCTTTACAAAAATTAAGTGATTTGAAGGTGTGTGGCATGTGTAGTACAACTGTGTGACAAATGTAACCAGGTAAAAATGACTTTAACTTTGAACAACTCACGTTCCGATGGGTAATTATTCTCGCACTGGACACTTCTCTCGGGTAGTTTTCAATCTCGCCTCTTCGTGTTGACGTTCCTTGTGCACTGAATTTATTTAAAGTCAAAATGCGATTTTTTAAAACTTCCGCACTTTCGTAAAACAGTTTGGCAGTAAATATACGCTTGAATCCCGCCGCCGGTGATCAGCTGCTCGCGTTGTTTCTCAAATTAGCCGCCACAGCGCTGATACTCTTGCAGTTTGATAGAAAGGCTTTGTGTATGTTACGTTATGGGGATTTTGTCAAAGTCAGTTTGTCTTAGCGAATACAGCAGAATTGATTCTCTATTAAAATTTTGGTCCCTCCTGGGCCGCTGATATTCTGGCTGCGTGTGTTCTATTAAATGTGCCGTGTTGCTGCTCTATTTCAGCAACACATTGGCGTATACTCTTGTAGATGTTAAGTCAGTCTATTGTCAATGTACGGGAAAAGCCTTTCTTCGTTCTTGTGTCGACTTCTCGCCTTCGGTTTCGCCTCGGTTGCGGTGATCAGTGTCGTGGGTGATGCGTCTCTTCTGGAGTCAAAGCATGAAGTGTTTTTCGGTCGAATTTGGTCTTCCTTTTATACTTTGTAAGGCTCATTGTTTTAGCTTTTTGACATGAACTTCCGGTGTATTTGTGTAAAACTTCCTTCTAGAACGTTCGAAAATAATGAAATGGAACCTCATGGAACAAATTTAACTTCCGTAGAAGCTTTAGAACAAAATTTCTTATTCTTCACACTAAGGATATTACAAAAATTATTCTGGTATTTGTCAAACAATTTTACATAACTACTCACAATCTGCATGCCTTTACTACCTTTGGATTCTCTGCTTTCAACTGAATCTAATGATACTAATTACGATTAGTTTTTGAATAAATTAACTATAATAAAATAACACAACATACAACTCTTACCTTGGAATGTTTCCATAAAAATTCAATTTTTGAACTAAAAAATTGTTGTGAAGCTCTTTGGTTTCTTCTACAACATTAACACATAATATTACCATCTTTCTATAACAAAATAAATAAAGTTTAACATATATAATATACAAATAAGTTCAGTTTTATATGGTCCATGCCTATGGCCTACGTTGTTGTCACTGTTAGAATACAATAATTAGTCTTTTTTCCTTAATATATATGGGATTTTTCTAGTATACACTGAGAGTTTATTATAGTGTCTATCTTTTGTGATACCTGGTTTATCCTGATACATATTATTTTTATTGTAGGATTACTTAGCATCATATTGGTTTGCCTAAGTGGTCCTTTTTCTTTGTGTGACAAATTTCACTCTTATAAGTCAAATTCTTTAATAATTGATCTTATTTTCAACTGAGTATGTTTGTTTTCATGGTACACTACAGTATTATACTCTTTTCTTTTATTTTTGTTAATATTTTGCAAACATTTAGTCAAATATGACTATTTTTTGTGATGGTTGCTTGGCTTTAGCCATATGTGGTATAGGTAAATAGTTTGCTAACTCGACTACTAAAGTGTTTAAGTTAGTCAAATATATTAGTATAGTCACATTATATTATATTTCAACTTTCTAATGCAATTT
Organism: Magicicada septendecula; assembly: GCA_034769895.1. NCBI lineage: Eukaryota > Metazoa > Arthropoda > Insecta > Hemiptera > Cicadidae > Magicicada > Magicicada septendecula. The sequence continues at coordinate 372,298,012 of CM068367.1, read as the reverse complement.
GGTTGCATTAAATCCATAAATATTACAATATTATAGGTCTACTACATGTTTTCAGTTAATACTGTTTTTGGCTATTTTAACTGATTTTTATTCACTTGACAGCTTTCTTTATTTAAGATAAATTGTTCATCTTTGTCTACTTGACAATTACATATAGTTTTTATTTCAATTTGATAATAATTAATTTTTACATGAAATCTGAGTGATTTGGTCTCAAATCTAACACCTTAATATTTTTTTATCATAACATTTATATACTTTTTATTTTAACTTAGATCCTTTCTAATAATGTATTCAAATCATTTAATACATTTATTTTATTTACATTACATAATATAATAATGGATCTTGCCCATTAATTCACAATAAATAGTTTTTCATACCCTATTCAGGGTAACAAAACTTATTAATTAATGACCTTATTTTAGTTGTTACTGATATTATTTGTCTCTCTTATAGTATATTATGGTTTTACACTGTTCTTCACTTGAATAATATATATGGGGTTTGAGTCTTAGTCATAGTCTGGTCGTTTTTTCATGTTAATGGTATTAATTATTAGACAATATTACAAAATTTTTAGGACTACTTGGGTTCGATACTGTTCACCTCACCTTCCTCTTATGATAAATTGCTATGCAAATGATTTCCTTTATGGAACGTTCTGTGACGTTACAACATTATCAAATACTTTTTCCAGATCAACAAAAGCGATATGCGTTACCTAATATGAAATATTTCCTAATTAAAAATTGTATACTACTCGAGAAAGTATTAACAAATTTTTAAATTTTTGCCCCGCGGTGGCAGGGCTTATGGTAAGAAGAAGTAGACCAACCAAGAGGGCCACATCGATTTCCCCAATGTCAACAACTACCCCACCCGCCTTATAGTTTGCTCGGCGCATTATTCTGAACCTCATCGTTTACCGCACAGAACAGTAGAAATGTGCGTCAGAACTGAGGAAACAAGACAAGAGAAACTGTTTTCAGAGTAAGAAGACCTGTGAAACAAGACAAGAGAAACTGTTTTCAGAGTAAGAAGACCTGTGTACAGAGTATATGTTTGCAGCATCTGTGTGATTAGTGCCACAATTAATGTACTGACAAATACCAGAAGCTAATACAGTATTCAAGCCACGTCATTTTTTGAAGATTTCTCGTCAGAAAAGTAAACACTGGAAAATTTATCTGAAGAAGATTTGTAAGATGTGTGCAGTGAGCAGGGGACTGTGAACTGTGTAGCCACAATGACGACTGTATTGACCGTTTTCTGATTGTACCAAATAAAAAAGATACTCAACAATTTTGAAACCATATGTTCTTATTATGTTAGTTTATAGGTCAATAAGACCTAATTAGTTTTTTGTACACAATTAGTTTATTATCAGCTTATCTGAAATCTGAATTCGGCTAATATAAAACACTCACTAATGCAATGCTAAAGCTATGCGGTATTTCGAAATTTAAAGGACAACTTCTGCTGTACAACATAATGAAAATTACATTTAAAAAGTGTCAGCTCATTACATCAGATTCAACATAATTTATTGTTAAACCTTGTCTACCCAATGTTCGGCGAAAATCTCCCAAGACAAAAGGGGGTCTGGGGATATAGAATACTCCCAGAAGAGCGGGGGCCCCGTGTATCCTCTTCCGTAGAAATTTTGAAAAATATACCTTCAAAAATTAATGCCTTTTTAATGCCATTCCAGCTCTGTAAAAAGTAATTGAGAACCCCAACATTTTATAAAAAATTTTGATAATTTTTTTTGATTTTATAGTCAAATGGAGTTTTATTATTAAATAATAAACAGTGAAATTATAAGGATTTGGAATGCTATTAAAAATACACAAAAACACAGATTTGAAATTGAACGTTTCATTTTATTGAATATAAGTCTACGATTCTGTTATAGTTTTATAATAACATTCGTCTCTCTCCAGGAATTAATACTTTAATTCTTGAGTAACATTATTATAGTTTATATTATCCCTAGTTCTTGCCAATGACAGGAAGCATGAAAAATTCTAAACGATCTTGAGTCATGGTAGTTCTAAGTTTTTATTTCACAGTACTCAACTTGGAAACTTCTCTCGCGTGAAATATTTGTTACTGGTATCGTAGGAAAGAGCTTGCGTGTGCTTTATGGAACTCGGAAAATGCATTGAAACGGTTTTCTATGTGGTTTGTGTCAAGAATCAAAAAGATTAACTGGAGGGAGAGACAATAACTGTAACAGAAAATAAAATGACAAAGGAATATTTTATTAAAACTGTTAAAAAGAGGAAAGCAAGTTGGATTGGTCACATCTTGATGAAGGAAATCACAATAACATTTAAAGGAAACAGGAATTAACAGTAGAAGGGAAGACTGAGGGACGTCAGGAAACGAAAAGATGATACGGTATACTGCTGGATATCATTGGGAGAAGAAACTACAAAGACTTTAAATCCGTAGTGCATAAACGAAGAGAGCAGTTGAGCGTGTTGTAACATAATCACCATAGATGCTGACGATTCTTGTAACGCGGTATTTCTAAGTCTCATTCTCTAAGCTGTTCACAGCGGAGTAGAGTACAGGAGCGGATCTACTGAGAGAGAAATAGGGGATTTGAGACGTAATTTGGCAAAGATTGGTTGTAAAAGATGTTAAAAGAAAATTGCTAATTTAGGCCAATCTCTTACCAGCCTTTAAAACATGCATAGCCCTATAACAAGTTGTATAATCAGTAGTTCCGCTGTCCCTCAATCACATTTCCTGTTTTGCATTGGACGTCATCCCTCTGTCTTACCCCCTGTCCACCTTTTACGTGACCCTGTCATCTGGTATTAGCATCCCCCGCCCATTAGAGACGCTTCATTATTATATGGTCTGAGAGTTTGGGTACTTTGTGTAGGTCGTAGCTCGTACATTATTATCCTGAACACTCTAATTTACTGTTTGTTTACATGTCCGGCTAACCGCATTACTTACGCAGAATGGCATAACGTTCCTCTACTAAAGTCAAAACCTTGCAGCTTTTGGGTCTCACTGTTCAGTTTAATCAGTACCTTTGACTGTAGCCTTAGAAGATAAAATTTAATTTATGGACTGTGTGTTATAATTTATCTTTATCGTCTCGGACAATCCGGAAAAACATAAATGTAATATGTGATTTTGATTAGCTTGACAATAAATTTGACTAGTATATAATTTCCGTAAACAATACTAAAGTAATTGCTTTCGTAAATTTACTATTTTCAAAACTATTTGTCATCTTCACATCAGGGTGCTGCCTATTCCACCTTAAAACATCCTCCACTCATCTCTTCCTGGGTCTACACGCACACACACACACACACACACACACACACACACCTGAATCCTTTTTCTTCAGCACTACAACCGCACTTCCAACAGCAATCTTCTCCAAAGTCTCCTATCCATTGCGACCTCAGTGTAATCAATCACATCCATTCCTCTGAGATCTTCTAACACAGCATACTACCATCTTATCCTAAGTCGGCCCTTCATTCTGCTTTTACACACTTCCGCCCTCAGGATTTTCTTTGACATACGCCGATCATCCATCCGCTCTAGGTGACCTAACCATTGTATTCGTTGAGCCTATATGAATCTTACAATGTCCTCATGATTAAATAGCTCATCTATCTCCTAGATATTTCTTACTCTACATTCATCATCTTCTTTAACGGTGCCAGAAACATGTCGTATGATCTTTCTTTTAAACCTTCTTAGTGTTTCTTGTTCTTTTTACACACCTGTGTCCTAATAGGTTTAAATTTCCAGACCTCTATGGCCATTATTGAATCTAACATTCCAAGTGTTCTGTCTATCTTTGTTTACAACCTTGCAATCTTTCGTTCAGGTTCAAAACATGTAATTCTTCTTTTAAGACTTAATTATTTATACGATCTTATACGATCAAGTTTTGAGCAGATTTTCACTCTTCTAAGGACACCATTTTCCAACGCCTGTATTTTACATTCCTGTCTCTTGGTCGTCGTCCACACCCATAATTCACACCCACAGTACAGTACAGGGACCGCCATAACTTTGAAGACTTTAATTTTGTATCTAGACGTACCCTGTTTTTAAAAATACGATTGACTGTCACACAAATGATCTGGGACATCAATATCATAATTCTTATCAAAGCCAATATCACTTTCCAAATAGTTAAAGTGGCTCATGGCGGCTCAGTAGACCAGTGGGTATGGCATCTGGCTACTAACCTAGAGGTCCCGGGTTCGATATCCGGGCCCGCACCATAAAATCAAGGTGCGTTTTTCAGCCCACAGGTCGACTCAACCTGTTGAAAATGAGTAACTGGGATAACATCCTGGGAATAATAATGAACAGCTGAAGCGTAGTGCTGGCCACACTGCCTTTCTTGTATGCCGTACGTCTCACATAAGGCAGCCTGCCCTGCCTTCTCCTAAGCTACTTCGGTGGTACACATGGGAGCCATTATTATTATTAAAGTGGCTCACCTGTTCTACAATTTGTTTATTAATATTTTTGCCCTTATTGGCACCTTGCATGGAAATGCCATTACCTTTGTTTTGTATTTGAGATTTCTATATTGCATTGTTTACAAACCTGATGGATCTTAAAAACTGATTTTTGTGAAGCGATTTTGTATTTTGAATTACAAGCAAACAACAGCACAATCAAATCTCTCTCTCGTGATGTAGGTTCACTTAATACCAGGGTTCACTAGATGTTTTCATTTCCTTACTAGATCGTCAGTGTAAAAGTTAAAAAGAGTATGTAATATACTGCACCCTTGTCTAACATCTTGACTGACAAATATTTGTTGAGATAGCCTACAATTGTTTTTACAGTATAACATCTTAACTTGTGTTACAACATAGGGAACCCGCATTAATTGGTTCTGCCAATTATACAGGCTGCCTTCGTTGTGACGAGCTGAAAATTAATCACAACACCAAAACAATTAATATAAAAGGAAACTGGGAAGGGGAGACTGTTGATTTATGCACTCAGTTTAGTCTGTACTAAAGATGACATCTCTTTATTACATAATGAGATTAATTGCTCTACTCAAAGTTCTCAACATATATGGTTCAACAGCTTACAGTTTACAAGATGATTATATATTTTATTCTTTCACAAAGGGCCCTCAAAATAATGATGTACATCAATTTAATTTATTCCACGGATCCGGGATTGAATATAGTATGTTAATAAAGGTCACCTCCCCATATACAATCTTGAAACTTGTGCCATTTGAAGAATGGACTTTATTAACCTTTTTAAAACAATAATGCTTTCAGTTTAAACTTTTACTCTTTTACTACAAACAGTTTTATTTGATTACAGACTACATCTTACATATAATGTCTGTTTTTTTTAAGTCTTAAAGTGGTTAGTTAAATTGTCTTTTGTTGGTTATAATTTTAGTATCTCATAACCATGGAAGACAAGCCTCCATGTCACCTGTGGTTTCCTGTAGTTGATGCAGATTTGGCTCTTCGGTCCTCGGTGTGTTTCCTGAAGGTCTGTCGTTACCTTAGTATCTGGTGACGGTGAAGTTCCTGACGTATGTTAAATCATTCTGGGTGTGGTACTCTCTTCGTAGATGACTGTAGTAATTCTTGTTGTTAGAATAAATAAAGCGAAAGTTTGTTTCACTGGTATTCACTTCACATGATTATTTATTAGTTGAATTTCACCTCATGGTTCTAGTACTGTATTAGTTACATACTTTCTTATTTAAGATTTGATAGAGATGTCATCGGCGCACAATTTACTTATTAAGATATTCTTTAGCGAACTTTCACATATTTATCTCTGCGTCGCGAAACAACGCTGTGCGCAGCTTACGGCGTGAGCGCTCCATTGCAAGTGGGTTAATAGTTAAGGGGTGAGAGTAGTAATCTCGCGTCATTTACTATTCAGCATAAAAGTAGTTCCATGTTCCTTCTTTATTTAAAGGATTAAAGTTTGACTATTTAATTAATCAGAGATATTCTTAATTACAAACGTTATTAAAGTACATTACAGTGGTCTTGTTTAATTATTTAAATAATGTCAAATTTACAAGTATATTTAGTTTGTTTAGTGGTCGGAATTCAAGTTAATTCCGGTTAGCGCATGTCTATGCAGGATTAATTAACAAGGTTTACCCTTTCTGTACACTCGTATTCGCTTTTATTTTATTATTACCACTTTTTATTAAATATTATTATTATTTAATGATAGCAATAAGATTTAGTTTAAATGTGCGATTTTATTAAAAAATTTAAAATTTCTCAGCCTTCACATTACCTATTTATTAATTACCATATTTGTATTAATGAAATCGTCACAACAGCTATTCTTGTTCCGTTATATGGGCGTTGTGTAGTTCACGATATTAATTGATGACTCGTTGGGCACTTGGTGTAACATATTAATACAAAGGTTTTTAAAAATATATAAACACTTGGTACGTTTTACAGGTTTTACTTAACTCTGACATGTGTTTCAGCTTCTCAAGCTATTTTTTAAAAACCTTTGTTGTGTAGTTCTCAAAAGTTGATGTGGGTATCCCCGTTCTTCTAATACTTGCCACAGCAAATTTCTATCTACTCTATCAAAGGACTTCTCTAAGCCACAAAATAATTTATCATCATCACCTTCAAGGATTAAACCAAGGATGGTTTGTTCCGGTCTCAAATAGGCAAAGATTAGAGCTGGTCACTCCAGCGCTTCCTCGGACGTCCCAAACTTCTCCGTCCCCTCGGCTTATTGTTCCATAGTTGTTTGGGGATGCGGCAGTCATCCATTCGGCAAAGATGTTCCCACCAATTCAGCTGATACTGGGTGATCCTGTCGAGTATGCTCATGACATTCTTCCACGATTTCTTTCTTGCCCGCAATAACGTTGGAAATCTGGTGATATATTCGGTTAGCTTTTTTGCATTCGATGATTTATTTTTTCATCAGTCCTTTTTCTCTGAGATGATTACTATTCCGAGATATTCAAATTTCTTAACTTACTCTAGTTGTCTTCCTTCCTAGCTAATATTCAGCAGTTCTTCACCAGTTTACGTGGATAAGACCATAACTTTTATTTGTCCGCATTGATTATGAAAAAAATGAAAGGTGCAAAGGTGATTATGAAAATGAAAAATGCAAAAATGTCTTTTTGATGTACAACGTACATCTGTCAAATTTTCCCATAAGTGTACTATTCTCCATTTATAATTTGTCTTGTTGACGCTTAATTTTAATCCATCAATTTGTATATCATAAATTGATCACGTTATCATTTTCGCCATACGGTTTCCCTATCTTTTGCAAATACTACAACCTATAAATTCTTTAATGTCTGTTATTTTGGGTAATCATCATACTTGTTTAGCCTTAGGAAACGAATGTTTCAAGAATATCTGCTGAATCGCAAAGAAGAATGCTAAAATAAAACATTAAAGGACCACTGAATTAATTTAGTGTATGTCGTAAAATGCAGAACGTGTTTGGGAAATGAATGCAAATGTGTTATGTCTAGACACTCAATCCGTATAAAGTACTGAATGCCACACTGGTGTTATAACATTTTCGTTGCTGAAAACAATGAACAATTCAACAGCAAATACTTATTTATTTGCAGTTGCAACAATGTCGGACGTTTAATAAACACTTGTAAATATATAAGGCTGTTATAAATATTTAAGTATGTCAATATTTAATAAATGATACTTTTTTCATTCATTTGTTGTGAGTTTACGCCACATTGCCTCCCATTATTTTTTATGACACATGGAATATTTAATGGCCACAGTGACAAAGCTTGGAAATATCCTGATGAATTTTTAATGTAGTCGCTTACCTTTGTCATTTGCATCTTTGTCGTTGGCCAGCTTTTAGTTAGGGATTCTCACAAGGAACAAATTTCCATACAATTTAGCTTTTCTATTTGAAAGTTAGCTTAAAAACAGAAGAATAAAAGAAAGTCTAAAGAAAAGTCGGACAGAAGGGATAAAATAGGATTTCAATGATGAGTTGTGACTTGATGACATACAGCACCAAAAAAGACAGACAGGAAATCATTTGTGCAACAAGTCAAGAAGTCCGTTTACGTGTTTCACTATATTTGATAAATGAGTGTTGAAAATCTTTTATTCCTTTGGAAACATACGAAAATGTAGGTTACTGTACCCTATACGTCGGAGACATAGCAGTTATTGGCCGCAAGATTTTTTAATAGCATGTTTTAATAAATTAAGTGTTATCTTTCAATAATCTTGAAAAGCTTAAAAGTACACCACACTTCTGATAACACATAATATATCCATAACACCCAGCTTTAAGATAGCCCTTTATATTCTTCTACTTCTTCAAATTTTAGATAGACCCAATGTCTGTTTCTACCAAAACGTCTCTGCATCTTCTTTTAGGATGACATCTACTTATTTTCTCTATGAGCATGTTCTTCGTAACTATATTGACCCGTCGGTCCAGGTCAGGTCTCTCCACATCGCGTGTCACTCTTGATTTCTTCTTCAAAACCAGTCACTTACTCTTTGGCCACAGGATTGTCCCTTCATATAATCACTTCTTTCCTTGAGTGGTAACGGTTTCGGTATCCTTCTTAACGTCGTCATCTCGATCGCTTCCAATGTTTCTGTTCCTTTGTAGTCACGTGATATACTGAATTTGTAATTCAGCAAATATGACAGTTATCGTAGCTTAAAATTTTGTAGTAAACGATTTGTTCTGATAACAATTATAATTTTTACAATGTAGATTGTTTGTTAACAGATACGGATACAGATTTTTGTAGCAATGTAGACAGATAACTGTTAACGTAAAACCAAGATTGTACCAAGCAATAGTAAAAATTATTACACTGGACATGAGAGATTAATTCAAGTTGGTCCCAGATCCAAGCTGCAGACATGAAAAATTCGAGAAAGTATTGCAAAAGTATTACCACAGAAGACAGTGGCGTATCTAGAATTTTGCTTGGGGGGGGTTCAGGGTCGGGTCGGCTTCAAACAAAAGAAAAAATAACTTAAGTGTAATCAACTTTACTATCTTTAAAGTGGCTGAAAAAAGCATGATAACACCTTGAAATCTCTCCTATTAAAGTAAACAGTAACAACACAATAAAAATATGCATTGAAACATTCTTAAAAGAAACTTATTGACAGAATTGATTTTTACATATTTCATATATCAAACATATACTCTAATACTGTGTAATAAAGCTGTTTGTATATTTAAAAAAGAGCTACTATTAAAAATTAAGAGATTAACAAAATTCAACAAACTTTTTCGACCCTCTGGGTGGGGGGGGCCCGTTCGTCCCCCCTGAATATACACCTGACAGAAGGTACCGTTACGAATGTAAAGGTAAAGGTTTGAATGAAAATAATATAAACCTTTTGGAAACAAACGACATAAAACAGGTAAGATGTACTGTTTCATTAAAATTACTTCCTGCGCTGTTTCGCCGTGGTCCAAAGTTTATGGCAAAACCAGACGTTTCGGCAGTGCCACCGAGTGCCATCTTCAGTGGAAACGAGTAAACGCTAACGTGAGATGATATACGTTAGGACCACAGTATATATATTATAAGAATTATATATGTATTTATATTAAAAAAATAGAAATTAAAATGAACATAAATAGAATCATATTTAATGTCGTATTACTTTCAGACTTTCAGTATACATACATATACAGAGAATAGACTATACAACAAATAATTTTTTTACTTCCATGTTCCTTAAGGAAATGAAAGTATGGTGATGGCAAATCGTGTTCGAGATTATTGCAGATTCTGATTGTACTACACTCAAAACATGAAAAAAAGTCATTTTTCGAAAAGTGTCTGTGTGTGTCTGTCTGTCTATCTGTGTGTGTGTCTGTGTGTCTAGATTTTTTTCTATGGCAAACGATAACAGCCGCAAATTCAAACAGAATCAAATAATTTTTTGCATATACCCCTGACTTGTAGAGTACTCAAGACCTATTGTTCTTGGTGAAGATCGGTTAAGGGAAAGGGGTAGTTTACCAGCAACGGTTTTATTTTAATCAAGGGTAATTTTTTTTGTCAAACGATAACAGCCGCAAATTCAAACAGAATCAACTACTCTTTTGCATACAACCCTGAATTGTAGAGTTCTCAAGACCTATTGTTTTTGCTGAAGATCGGTTAAGGGAAAGGGGTACTTTACCTGCAACATTTTATGTTTTAAAAAGGGTATTTTCTATGGCAAACGATAACAGCCGCAAATTCAAACAGAATCAAATATGTTTTTGCATACAGCCCTGATTTGTAGAGTACTCAAGACTTATTGTTTTTGGTGAAGATCGGTTAAGGGAAAGGGGTAGTTTACCTGCTACGTTTTATGTTTTAACAAGGGTATTTTATATGGCAAACGATAACAGCCGCAAATTCAAACAGAATCAAATAATTTTTTGTATACAGCCCTGAATTGTAGAGTACTCAAGATCTATTGTTTTTGGAGAAGATCGGTTAAGGGAAAGGGGTGGTTTACCTGCAGCGTTTTTTTATCAACGGTAATTTTTTTTTTTGCAAACGATAACAGCCGCAAATTCAAATAGAATCAAATAATGTTTTGCATACAGCCCTGAATTGTAGAGTTCTCAAGACCTTTGGTTTTGGTGAAGATCGGCTAAGGGGATAGGGTAGTTTACCTGCAACATTTTATGTTTTAACAAGGGTAATATTTTCTATGACGAACGATAACTGCCGCAAATTCAAACAGAATCGACTACGTTTTTGCATACCTTTTTGAATTAAAGAGAACTCAAGGTCTGTTGATTTTGTTGAAGATCGGTTAAGGGAAAGGGGTAGTTTACCAGCAACATTTTATGTTTTAAGAAAGGTAATTTTTTTGACGAAAGATAACTGCCGTAAATTCAAAGAGAAACAAATAATTTTTTGCATAAGTTCCTGAATTGTAGAGAACGCAATTTTTCGTGAAGATCGGTTAAGGGAAAGGGGTAGTTTACCTGCAACATTTTATGTTGTAACAAGAGAAATGTTTTCTTGACGAACGATAACTGCCGCACATTCAAACAGAATCAAATATTTTTTTGCATGCTTCCCTGAATTGTAGAGGACTGAAGGTCTATTGATTTTGGTGAAGATCGGTTAAGAGAAAGGGGTAGTTTACCTGCAACGTTTTATGTTTTAACAAGAGTAAAGTACTTAATTTTGATAAATAATGTATCCTAATAAGAAGCTCATAATAATCCACTGTAGAAACGTAGATGAAATATCTATAAATGAAGAGGTTAGGTGAACGGGGTGGGGGTAATTTTCTATTAATGAAAATTATAGTTGATTGGGGAGGGGAGAATTTTTTATATGTGTACTACGTTATCGGCACCAAAGAAGTAGTTCTTTGTTAAAATTCCTTCCCGGGCTGTTTAGCCGTAGTCTAATGTTGTCTGCAAAACCAGACTTTTCGGCAGTCCATCGACTGCCATCATCAGTGAAAATCGAGTGCGAAAACGTGAGGTGGTATACGTTAGTGACCACAGTACCGTGGTTAAGGCTGAAGCAATAAGTAGAAAGAAGTAGTTTCTATGGTAATATTTCATTTCGAATATGATTTTAAATATAAACTTAGAACATGGAAGTCATGTATGGTTCTCCATACCGATATTTTAATCTAACAATATGATTTATACAGTATTTAGTTGAAAAGTAGAATAGGGTTGCGTACAATAACTTAAATTTTCACACACAAAATTAATAAAAAGATTATTGTTTTAATTATTTTTTCACTTGATTTACAACACAAAGAAGTGGATGAAAGATGTGACTTTGCCCTATTTTAATCTATTGAAATCAATAAAAAAAGAAAACGCTTTTCTGTTTGCTAGTGACCAAGTGTAGCAAGCTAATACAAAAAGAAAATGGGTGTGTCGTCAGACACGCGCCAAATGTGAGAACTTCACTGTCAAGGGGCGAGTAAACTGATTCAACGTGTAAAAGGTTGCTCGTATGTATTCGAAGTAAGAGACATTTTGCTATAAAGAATTAAGATTCAAGTAAGAGTGAATTGATAATTAAACGAGACGATAGCATAGTAGTGTTTATATATATTTTATTATACGAAATCGATATTTACATAGAGTATACATAGAGCATACATAGAATCATATCAAATGAATTATTTTCAGTATACTTACATATACACACAGTATGTAACAAATAATTCTTTTGAATGCAATATGTGATATATTTGAAACGTACAGTCAGATATGCGCAGTATAACAACTCAAATTTTCATAAAATAATTAAAAAGAATATTGTTTTAAATAAGTTGATTTTGTAATCACCAAATCTTGTTTGGTGTTCCTTTCTGGCGGTAGGCCTGAAATTAACGCTATGTTATGTGATACACTATGATGATAGAATTTACCGTAGTGCTGGCCGCTGGCGGCGGCCCTGAAGTAAACAAGAAACTTTTTCTCTATCAGGTATGATCAAATGCCAAACAGATTAATTAAAGAATAAAATTATTTTTAATATTTACATTATTCTTGAAAATAAGTAGCACGCTTTACTTAAAGCACACATATTTGTGGCAGCAGCGAATTTTGGTTAGGTATAAGATGAAAAAATTTTGATTGACATGGCAACAGTGTTTCTTCGTTTCAGCTATTTCGTGACGCGTTGAATCAGTTTACTGCCCTAGAAGCACAAGGTCTTAGGAGTCCTAAAGTCAGTTGGCAGTTGGAGAAAGCAGGGACCATTCAGTTTGCAACACGTCTGAAACTAAAATCTTTAAAACTCATAAACATGCCTGCGGACGATGGTAATAGTTTCAAAACCGTAGAATCCAGAGATAAAACTTACGCCGCCTGACCCTTTTTTTATTTCCCTTCAAACAAACATATTAACGTTGTACTTGAAACATAAGAAAAGATGCGGTGATCTCGAAAATTTAATAATTTGTGTTCCGTATGACCAGCCTGCCAGTGCTAAACGCCCGAGTCAACCTTTCACTGTGAATGACGAAACAGCTAGAGTAAAATCGGTACCAAAGAGTTTTGATAAACCAACAATAATTTTAATAAACATGTTTTTCAGCTGTAAGGGTGTTTTAATAAAGTATCCGGACCACGCAAATTAACGAGCTAAAATGCACAGATAACGTTTTACACGTCTACGGGCTAATAAGCTTATGCACAACGAAGACAATTGTACAGCGTAATTACATTTTAATACCACTAACCACGCAATGTAATGAAGTATACAGCTGTTGTTTATAACATGCGGTTTAATTCACGTGTTGCTAACATGTTTTAACATCACAAAATGTTCCATAGTAATAATAAACACCAGAAGGGTGAATGATACTAAAGTAACTATAAATGAGTAACCAGGAAGAATGTAACAGTAAAAATAATAAACCAATAAAGAATGGAAGGAGAGAAGAAATTCAAATGAACAGTGGTAAATCCACTATCTGCATAAAATGACACTACTACATGAATAAACAGAATGACAAAGACGAAATGACAAGACAAGTTTCCCACATAAACTGTCAAGTGAGCGCAATAAAACATTAGATGAATAAAATCAAATAAAATAAGTAAGATAAGAAATTACATGAATAATGTTTGTATCATGTATTATAAATAGAAACAGCACATTAGCTGTTCCACGTCAAAGTAATGATTTAAAAAAGACAAATATAAAGAACGATACTATGATTAATCATAAACTGTAAAAGAAAATAAGAAAACCAATAATAGGTGTTATCATAAATTAAGAACAACAATCAATGTAACCACTGAATGTATTCAGGTAACATTATAAGTAGATAAAATATGTAAAGAAATAATAAAATATGTAAAATTGTCATAATAGTCGAGGAACAAAACATTGTAAAGGAATAATACAAACCCAGAATGACCAAATTAAGTCATGAAAATAAGAATCAGATAGAGACCTTACTAAGCATAGGGAAATAAAATAATGATAATGACAAAAAGAATGTAAAGCACCACTACTTGAGTGATGTTATAAGAATAAGAGATAAGAAAGACATGTTGAAGTAAAAATAGTTAAATATGGAAGTTTATGATAAACAATCAACAAATACATACTAATAATTAATATTGTTCAGCTGGATACAGCATTTACATATAATAAAGTGTTCTTTTTAATCAAATAATCATGTTCAAATTAGAAATTAAGAATAATTAAACGAATATTAAGAAAAAGTTATTAGTCGGATCTGCAACAATTAGCAAACGACGAATGTACACAATGCATTAGTTAGTTTAGAATAAAGAAATGTTAATGAAAACTATGACCAAACTGGCATCAAGTCATGTCAAAATAAAGAGAAATAAACAAGTTTTACAATGATAGTAATAGAACTTGAATTGTAATTGTAATAACTGAGATATAAACGTTAGCATCATAAATTTGGTGAATTTCGAATAAATACAATGAAATAATAACAATAGCGACAATGACGCTCCGAATACAAATATGTAATGCCTATAAATAGAATTACGTCAAAATGACATCATTTTCAACCAATCACGGACTACTTTAGAAACCCGCCGACACTGCCTAGCGGACTTCTAAAAAAACTATATAAACGATCGCAATTGTAAACAGAAAAGCATTTTGTCTCTTCCCACTCAATCAACAACAACTAATCCAGGCCGATTTATCATCCAAAATTCAATAATCAACGAGGAGGAAGAAGTATAATTAAATATCAGTGCATCGATAATAGTAGTGATACTTTTACTAGAAGTGCGTGTTAAAGAACGAGGTTAAGTATCATACATAACCAATGAAATAGTCAGTCAAGAAGAAAATAAACTCGTTCATGTGCGAAATAAAGTGAAGTGTAACCACGATCAATGTATCAGATCGTGAGGAGTGTTAATAAATAATCATTGAGATTAATAACCAGGGAGTACGGTGCATATATTTACATTATTTACAAATAAGCTATTAGCAGTATAATATAATACACCTGTATACTGACGCAAGAAACGATAATACAATAAGTACTGAACACTGTTTTAAATTTATTTAAAGGAATCATAATATTCCGACATAAGATTTCATGTATTAACGTTATCATAACTAACCTAAGATTGGTACAAATTGAAAGAACTTTTCGTTTACTAATTTTAATAACTAAAGGTGTCTAACCTAATATTCTAATATTTTGTAACAGCATTGTAAAGTAAGGCAGTAGCGTTTTATTCTGTAAATTAAAAGAAGTCACCCTTGAGATAGCTAATAATTATAAATAATCAAACGATTAAGACTAGAGTTTTCATTGCAAACAGGCTGAGTTAGAAAAAAGTTAAAAGCCGGATGAGTACTATAAAAGTGGGGGTACGAGAACACTTCCGGGTTCCGAACGAAAACACTTCCGGGTTCCAGTTCATGACGTCATAGAGGCACTGGCAGCTGGTGTCCGAGCTGTCCATGTGACGTCACTGTTGTGTGTGTGTGTGTGCGCGCGCGCGCGCGCGCGCGCGCGCGCGCGCGTGTGTGTGTGTGTGTGTGTGTGTGTGTGTGTGTGTGTGTGTGTGTGTGTGTGTGTGTGTGTGTGTGTGTGTGTGTGTGTGTGTGTGTGTGTGTGTGTGTGTGTGTGTGTGTGTGTGTGTGTGTGTGTGTGTGTGTGTGTGTGTGTGTGTGTGTGTGTGTGTGTGTGTGTGTGTGTGTGTGTGTGTGTGTGTGTGTGTGTGTGTGTGTGAAACACTTCCGTGTTCCAGTTCATGACATCACACAGAGGCCCAAGTCGCTGGCGTCCGCATGGCTAAAACCTGTTTCAAGACGTCACGGAGGCCGTGGTTTCTGCATGTCCGCAATTTGGTAGCCGAAAACAATGTGTAGCGGATGGGGGTACCCGGAATTCGGCGGTTGCCCGGACGCGCAGAGGCGATGTCATCGGGTACCGTTACGCGAAATTTTGGGGGCATCGGGTACCGTTACCCGAAATGTTTAAATCAACGGATGGGGGTACCCGAAATTTTTGGTGTCCGAATTTTGACACCCGAAATGTTTAAATCAACGGATGGGGGTACGCGAAAGGTGGGTACGCCCTAACCGGGTTCCAGTTCATGACATCACACAGAGGCCCTGGCAGCTGGTGTCCGAATGTTAAAACACTTCCGGGTTCCAGTTCATGACGTCACACAGAGGCCCTAGTCGATGGTCTCCGTGCATGTCCAAAATTTTGTAGCCGAAAACAATGTGTAGCGGATGGGTGGGGGTACCCGGAATTCGGTGGTTGACGAGGTCCTGGACGAGCCGTCACGGAGACAATGGTACCGTTACCTGAAATTTTTGATGTTCGAAATTTGGTACACAAAATATTTAAATCAACGGATGGGGGCTACGCCCTAAAACAAGTCCTGCATAACGTCACACAGGGGACCTGCTCTCCGAGCGTTCCTTATGTGTCACTGTCCATAGAGGGCGTGGTGTCCAATATTTGACACCCGAAATGTTTAAATCAACGGATGGGGGTACCTCGAAATTTTTGTGTCTGAAATTTAGTACTCGAAATATTTAAAACAACGGAGGGGGTACCCCGAAATTTTGGGGTGTCCGAAATTATGTTAAAACACTGTCGTCCGACAACGGGTGGGGGTACCCCGAAATTTTGTGGTGTCTGAAATTTAACCTGCATGTCTAGAGGGCGTGATGTCTGAAATTTGACACCCGAAATGTACGCCCACATGACGCATGTGTTCGAATGTAGCAATGGGTATATGTTATGTCATTGGTGTCAGTGGCTTGTGGTTGCTATTGGATATTAATTTGTACATAAAAATAAATTATAGCCCTCCCGTTACCCGAAATTTTTGGTGTCCGAAATTTGGTACACGAAATATTTAAATCAACGGATGGGGGGTACCCGAAATTTGAAAGGTGGGTACGCCCTAAAACAAGTCCTGCATGTCTGAAACACTTCCGGGTTCAGGTTCAGCACTGTGCCGACACAGAGGCCGTGGTTTCTGCAAGGCGAGGCGGTGTGGTGTATAATAAGGTACCGTTAAGCGAAATTTGGGTCATCGGGTACCCCCACACTCCGCTTAGCTCTGGACGGGAGGGTAGTGTACCGGTACGCGAAATTGGTCGGTTAAAATTTGCGGGCATCGGGTACCTGACACCGAAATTTGGTGATTAATGACATCACAGAGGGGATGGTAGTTGGTTTCTGCATGTAGCAGATTTGGTATGGGCCATCGTGTACCGTTACGCGAAAAGTTTGGAGTAATGGTTACTTGACACCGAAATTTGATGTTTAATGACGTCCTGACGTTACAGATGAATGATATCAATAGTTAAACATAGATATATATACATATATTGTAATATAATTTACAAATTTACAATATAAAAATAAAATGATATTGATATGTGTTATCTGTTGATTTGTGATAACAAGGTATTGTGCTCTCCTTTTAGCCCCACTGGTTGGGCTAGCCAATTTGTAATATAAATTACAAATATAAAATATAAAAATAAAAAAGATAGATATGTGTTATGTGTAGGTTGAGATTTGCCCTGACTGTAAGCCCCACTGTTTAGGCTAGTCAATTTGTAATATAATTTCCAATATAATAATAAATAAAATATAAAGATATTGATGATAAGAATTGTGTATGTTGTCTGGATCTCGGTATTGAACTCACCGATGATACCGCTCCACTTTGGATTCACCAAATACAAAGAATAGATTTAATATAAATATGTTATAATTAGGTGTGATTGATTGATAAATAACAAATAAATCAAACTTTATAAATTGTGAAAATACTTTTTTTTTTCTTGTATTGGGTTTTGATTTAATTATTTAATTAAATTAATTAATAATTAATTAATTAATTGAGTGTGTAATTTCCTTGTATATCTATTCTCTCACTGTAAAGAAATAATCACATTATTAAATAAATATCACATTAATTATAGAAATAAAAACAATTCTGGTAACTGAGTAATGATTTGCGTTTATTAACATTCAAAATTATGCGCCAGTCAAACTGCGCATGACCAAGGCATTGGCTATTCTTTGCTCCAGTCGGTAGCGAGAAAAATCAACAAATATATTTTTACAAGGTTAAATTTGTGGTTCTTTTAACGAGTCGAAATGGTCAGAGGGCAAGGAACAAGATACATTCTTAACAGGTATTCTTAAACTAAATGGTAATAGCTGAAATAGAACAAAATTATTATTGCAATTGTCAATTAGAAAAAATTGAATTTCGAACCAGGTCGATGAAATGACGTCACTCCCTTCAAGCAGGCATTGCACTCGTGCTGGTGAGTAATCAAGTATGGCCGCCGTCTCCTCGATTTTAAACTGCTATGCTGCTGGAATTGGCTGATCTTCTCCCGCAGAAATAAAATGATATTCCCTTTTCTGCGAAGTGGTGTTGGTCCAGGAATGTAGTGTAGAGTGTCCTCTCGTCTTCTGCGATGTCGTTTCGTGATGGATTTCTTGTGTTGTGTCCGGTGTTCAAATATGTGTATTGGTGTTCTGTGAATTCGGTCCAAAATTGTTCAAAATGGCTGTTGATTTCTTGTGTTGAGTTTTATGGTGTTATTACTGTGTTTTGGAAATTTGTGAAGTGTTAGAAATTGATAGTTAAGGTTATTTTCACTTTTTAGATCATCTCCGTTACACGCCGCATAACCACACTTGGTTTTATACAAATTATTCTATTTTCAGTACTCTGCTAACACATTTCCAACCATTCGGCTTTACGATTAACAATAGACTAATAGACGCAACGTCGTCGTTTTAGGGTAATTTGTGCTGTCTTTTTCCTCTTTATATTGTTTAACTATAAAAATATCTGTCTAAGACTTGGTTCACCACCTAAATATACATAATAAGTTTTCTTATTTTTTACTGTATTTCAAATATTTCTTAATTTTACATAAATCTAACTACTCAGTAATATTTATTAGTTAATTTTACATCTTTTGATATATAGCTGGGTTTGTTTCAAGCTCATTTAAGCCCAAAAATTACAATTTTATATAATGATTGTATGCCTCATATTTTGTACAAATTCAGTGTTTTAAAGGTTTTTATTTGTTTTTTCTTATAATATTTCCATGGAATATACTTAATAACTCCGTGATTACTTTGTTGTTAATAATTTGGTTGTTAAAACATTTCAATATTGATTAATTTACTGTTTAGTCTGATTTGATTACTATCATAGGCCTATTATTAACTGTTTCCAAAAGAAGTTAATTTCCTTTCCTTTGTCATTCTATTTGCTATTAACTGTATCTGTATTAGTTATATTTTCAATTTCTGTATAGTATATATTGACTTCTATTCCTATTACATAGATTGATTCTCTGATAGATAATTTTTTGGTTTATATGCCAGTCTGTGTTTACTAAAATGGTGTCTTAGCTGGTCTGTTTGTACATTATATATGGTTTACTGTTTTGAATAAAATTATTACATTTTTATGTCCTACTTGCCTCTCTGCCTTACACAATGGAAAATTAAATGACATGATTTTAAAATACAATAGAATATCTTGTATCTACTAAACTTTCTTTATAATAATAACATCATTGAACCATAACATAAACATCTTATGCCTAATTTTCTCTATACTTAGAATTATAATGAGAACATATTATTATCAGTCTTTGGCTGTCCTTTGTTTTTATGTTTCATTTTATCACAACCTTATTCTATTAAAATATCTTATTCTTAGTAACAATTTCAGTTATTCACTGTCTCTTTTTATTTACTATAACTATTTTGCTAAAATATTAACATAAAAACACCTTAGAACTATTGACACTTTCAGTGATTAACTGTCTCTTGTGTTACCTATACCTAAATTGTTCATACAATAAAATAAAAACATCTTATAACTACTGACACTTGCAGTTATTGACTGTCTTTTGTGTTCCCTATACTTAATTTGTTCATACAATAAAATAAAAACATCTTATACCTATCATATTGTTATTATGCCTAAACACTAAAACACTTTTATTATCTAAATTACACTCAGTCATTAGACTGTCTCTTTAGTTTTTATCTAGTATTTCCTACACTAATGGTAGTCTGTTTCAATAGATTTTTGACATATTATTCTTACAATTAGTATACAATTTGGTTTTCTGGGATTGTATCTTGTAACTTGTTTGGGTCTACATATATCAGTTTTAATTTTGTTTCATGGTATGTATTACATGACTATCATTTTTTGGAATATCTCTTCCTGGTTCTGGTCTCTTTGTGGGAATCTTAATATATTTTGTCCCCTTTTTCAATATCACATTAGTAGTTTCTGGTCTTGTGGTTTCTCTGCATCTTGACCTTATTATTATTCCCTTATTACTATGGTTTCCTCCTTTTATTTCCTTTTTTATGGTCCTTCCCTTTTTACTGCTTCCCCAATCTACTGGGTATACTGCTGGTTTAACTGGTCTTTACATAGTAAGTTATTTTAATCAATGGTTTTCTTTGTTATTTTTCATTTTTATTAACATTTTATTGACTTAATATACAGTTTCTAGTGTAATCCTTAAAACAATTTATTCTTCTCACTCACTATGGAACTTTTTCCTTTATTTATGTTGCGTTATGTCAAATGTTTAGCGTGATAATTTTGTTATGTTACAATATGTATATATCCAATTATAGGAAATAATGATTTTATATCATTAGATAAATGATTGATTATATCTCCCATACGCAGTACACCACTGAAAAGTAACTATTTGCAAGTATTTACTTTAAATTATATTGTGCATATCCTTGAACTTGAGTGCACTGATCCTTTGTATAGACCATGCGTGCGTGCGTTCGTGTCTGTGCGTGTGTGTGTGTGTGTGTTTCAACCAGCTCTAAAAACTGGTTGCAAGCAAGTTGTCAGCCGATCTGTTGTAGTGATACTCAACTACTCTCTCTCTCTCTCTCTCTCTCTCTCTCTCTCTCTCTCTCTCTCTCTCTCTCTCACACACACACACACAGCCTTGAAGGCTGACTCGCTTTCTCTCTCTCTCTCTCTTTTACAGCCTTGAAGGCTTTCTCCCTCTCTCCCTCTAAATATACAGTGGGACACGTTTAACACGAAATGACAGGGACCAGCTGTTTCTTCCGTGTTAACCTATATTTTGTGTTAACCGAATTTCGTGTTAACAGATAAAAAGTGAAACAAAATGAGGTACAGAACCTACTGTACTGTAAATGGTCAAATACTGAAGATATTACTTACTGAATTTATTAGTAAAATAAATCAATAAAGAATATTGAATAGGTACTAATATATGATCGTTTTATTTATCCTCCTGGATTATTATACAGTAATTAATTTTTTCTTAAAATGTAAAGTTATTGTAGTGAAAATGTTCAATTCTTTTTAAAATAG
Organism: Magicicada septendecula; assembly: GCA_034769895.1. Classification (NCBI taxonomy): domain Eukaryota; kingdom Metazoa; phylum Arthropoda; class Insecta; order Hemiptera; family Cicadidae; genus Magicicada; species Magicicada septendecula. The sequence continues at coordinate 372,276,607 of CM068367.1, read as the reverse complement.
TTCGTTATTTTCTTTTGTACAGAATTCTGCACTACTTGATTTTCAATAAATTGTTCTAGTTTATCGACGTGCTCAAACATTTCACATTCAGAGTTGGCTTCTAAAAATCGATGAACACATCTCAGTAATGAAAGTGTATCGTAGCGGTAGGAACTCCTGTCATATCATTTTCCATGTCAAGTTCGTCTGCACCCTCATAATTTTCACAGTTTTCACTATTTCTACGATATCACTGTCTGTTAATACGAGAGCCGTAGTTACGTTCTCGTCGACAGACATCTACTCATTTAGAGAAACTGAATCATTTAATGCTGATGATACGTGATTAAACATTTCAGACAGGGTAGGTCCAATTTCAATTTCTTCGCATTCGGTTTGTTTAATCTCTGAATTTAAAATGAATCGAGCATGAGTGAAACAATTTTCAATAGTTTTAGCTGTCACGAGGTTCCATGCTGTTCGCAGCAAATTACAGGCGTCCAGTACATGTACACAGAAATTGTTTTTACCTCTATAGCGACCAATTTTTTCCAGATTTAAACGTTTACGTTTATCGTTACATAATATATTACAAAGTGTATCATACGGAGGCGAACGACATACACCACCCTCACAAAAACACATCACTTCTAAACATCTATAAACTTTTTATTATTGGATTTTGTTCTTAGAAAACGATACAATCGAGTCCATTTTTGGCGTTCTCTCATAGGTTCGTTACCCACTTTTCTAGCATGGGTCGAACAAAAAGCGCACCGAACTCTGTCAGTATAAGATGTAGGTAATAATAAAACCCACGGCAACCATACTATGAACTTTACGGGCCATAACACAAATTTCTTTAGCCTTTCGTGTTCACTATGATACGAATCTGCTTGAATAAGCATACATGTATATGTACAGTATTTAACGGATTTTGTCCAATCAGCGTCTAGCACTAAATTAATGTGACGTATTAAATAATATAAACGTTCTCTCTTCCATCTCTTTTTATGTTAATTTGTTGGAAAATAACTATTTTTTTGTAATTATTTAAGATAAAATAAGAATTATTAAGCTAATTACATAGTCGATTACAAGCTGGACGCTAACCTTGTCGTTCGCAAGTGTTGTGTGAGATGTCACAACCAACGAGAGAACGCAAGGCTTGACTGACTTCATCCGGTCTTCAGTGAAGGCCTCACTCCAACGCTTCAGCAGAAAAACATGGAACTTATTTTCTTGCGTTTGCAGGCAAGCTCCACTGACCTCCAAATCGATGACAACCGCATTTTCAAATCTTGTGTTCAACAATTCCATGAAAAGTACGTCATACTTGCACTTGATCTGCAGTGACTGCAGTTAGTGACGATGTTTTGCATGATTCGGCTAACGCTAAAACGGTAACGATAACACTAAGAACGTCAACGCTGAGAACGTAAACGTTAACGCAAACGCTAAAGTTAATGCTAATGCTAAGAAAGATGACCCTAAGAACGCTAAAAAACGCTAACGCTAACGTTGATCTAGTAGTAATAGTGTTAGTTATGAATGATTTGCATGATTCGGCTAACGCTAAAACGGAAAACGTAAACAGTAAGTACGCCAACGCTAAGAACGTTAACGCTAACGCAAACGCTAAAGTTAATACTAACGCTTAGAAAGCTGACTCTAAGAACGCTACAAACGCTAACGCTAACGATAACGTTGATCTGGTAGTAATAGTGTTAGTGATGAATGATTTGTGTGATTCGGCTAACGCTAAAACGGAAAACGTAAACAGTAAGTACGCCAACGCTAAGAACGCTAACGCTAACGCGAACGCTAAAGTTAATGCTAACGCTTAGAAAGCTGACTCTAAGAACGCTACAAACGCTAACGCTAAGAACGCTAACCTAAGAACGCTAACGCTAACGATAACGTTGATCTTGGGGCAGTGATTTTCTTTGTTCAACACTTGTACGAATAGCCGTGCAGCAGTATAACCTCATCATCAACAACGATGACAAAGAACTTTTTTTTCCTTGGAGCAGCAGACAAATGTTGAGCAGTTCAGGGACAAATTCAATCACTTGGAAAAAAAGGCATCCTTCCCGTTATTATGTAATTTTTTGGATGCTATTAACAAGATAGAGTCTACGGGCGCTGTCTTTGCTGGACTTGAGCAAGAGACTTTTGACAAAGTCCGGAACGAATACCTTCCTTGTTAGCTAGTTCCTCTCCTATCCCTTCTTCTTTTGAGTATATTCTACTGTCTACTTTAACGGCCGAACCGTCAGGGTGAGCGTCGACGGGTCCTGTTCTAAATTCCAATCCACCCCGCCGGCGTACAGCAGGCTTTCATCTTTGGCTCCGCTATGTACGTACATCGTGTAAACGAAGAGGTGTAGGAGTATCCCCAAGAAGCGTTTTCCTTCTTCGCAGACGACGCTATGCAACATTGAAGCTCACTGTTCCTACAATTTGAGAACACAAAGCCACAGAGGCAGTTGGATTGGCTAAGGAAATGGAAGGTGACGATCAACACGTAGAAATAGACAAAAATTAGTATTGACTCAAGGACAACGAACCTGAGGGGCAAAAACCAAAAAACTGAACGATTATTTAGTGATTAAAAGCGTTATTCTAAGTATAAAAAGACTAAAAAATAGACCTCGAACCTCGCATAAGGTACCATTCTCTTCGTCTCATCGTCTTCTACAAGATTCAATGGTCAAAAATTAGTATTGACTCAAGGACAACGAACTGAGGTCAAAAAAATGTACGATTATTTAGTGATAATAAGCGTTATTTTAAGCATAGAACGGGTAAAAACTGACCTCGTACCTCGAATAAGGTACCATTCTCTTCCTCTCATCGTCCTCTACAAGATTCAATGGTCAAAAATTAGTATTGACTCACTGACAACGAAACTGAGGTCAAAAAATTTGTACGATTATTTAGTGATAATAAGCGTTATTTTAAGCATAGAATGGCTAAAAAATAGCCCTAGAACCTCGAATAAGGTACCATTCTCTTCGTTTCATCGTCCTCTAAAAGATTCAATGGTCAGAAATTAGTATTGACTCACGGACAACGAACCTGAGGCCAAAAAATTGCACGATGGAAGAATTTGAGATATATAGGGCGTACAATGACGTACACAGTCGTGACTTCGTACTAATCGATCATTTAAATTTTAAATCAAACCCGCTTTACGATACCGCAGTAAACATGTCTGCTGCATGCTCAACGCTCTCGAATATTTCTAGAGTTAGTATTTGTTATGCGAAGTGCTGCTGGTATAGGAATCGGAAATGTGTTTTTTAAATGAAGAAGTGGACTGTATGAATCTGAGTTAACTAGCCAGTTATTGAATAATTATATAATGAAGCGCATAGCCCATCCAATTACGTATGGCGTACATTGCCAAGATAAATACCGATAGAAGAAAGAAAAATTGTATAAAGAAGTTACATTATTAAATTTTACATAGCCGCGGCTAGCAAATGGAAAAGAGTACTGATCGGATGAAAGCTGAGTTTTAACTAACTAACATCGCAGCTCGCGATTAGCGACCTGTACATTGAGCGTGACGTAATTGCGCGGGCCGAATGCGCGCGGGTATATAAACAGATACAAAGATTTAACATACTGCCCGCCCAAAATCGGGTGATTTTGACATAGGTTACAGTATAGTTACATGAAAAAATGCAAGTATCCATTAACAAGTTACAAACCTGAAATGTGTGATAATACATAGTATAATGAATATTGGTGCATCGAAAGATGGCTCATTAGATAGCATAAATACAAATACAATATTCAATACAATATACATAAATATAAATACAATATTGATCAATACTCATCGAACAATATATAATAATAAAATACAAATGCTAGAATGTCTGATGACACATAATAATAATAACAATATACCCAAATTCAATGACAATGATACATGCAATGAATAACACATAGTAAGTAGCATTACACAATAACTAATAGAAATCCAAAGAATTCAATAATAATAGCATGACAATAAGTGCATAATAAGCAAGGTTACCTAATAATACAATAGAAATATACCCAAAAAATTCATTATAATAATAGCCCAACAGAAGTATACCCAAAAAATTCATGATAATAATAGCACAATAGAAATATACCCAAAAATTCATGATAATTATAAACACTGCACCAAACAGTACACAATAACTGACATCACACTGACGAAAAAAGAACACTTAAAATGTTTACTAATGCACATATAAATAGCGTGGATTAATTTGGCATAAATATAAATATAAATGTATAAATAAGTACATTTAACATTGTACTTAGTAGTACGTAGAGCATGTGCTCATCCGGAAATGTCCCGGGCATGAAGCACTGAAAAACCAATTAGTCTGATGCCACGGGAAGTGGACACAGTTTGTGGATAGGCCTACGCAGGATGCCGTTTGTGGTGCGGACATCCGCTACAAGTACTAATGAATCCTGCCTCATATAGATTTGGGTGACAATACCACATTTCCACTGCAGAGGTGGGGTATTGTCTTCTGAAATGAGGACGAGTTGTTCTGGAGACAAATTTTTTGAATGTTTTCTCCATTTATTTCGTTGTTGCAGCTGATGCAGATAATCTCTTGACCAACTCTTCCATATAGAGTGGGTGAATCTCTGCAGAAGCTGTCACCTCCCCAAGCGACCCATTTTTATATCCGAATAGTCGGGTTCCGGGAGCGCAGTAAGTGGAGAACCAACTAATAAATGTGCTGGAGTCAAGGGCTCGGGATCCCCGGAATCACTTGAAATGGCGAACAAGGAACGTGAATTCAGACATGACTCTATTTGAGTCAAAACAGTGTAAAGCTCTTCAAAGTTGAGAAGCGTACTGCCGATAACGCGCCGTAAATGAAATTTAACGCTTTTACTCCGCTCTCCCATAGACCACCGAAATGAGGTGCTGACGGAGGTATTAAAGACCACTTGACCTCCTGTGAACTGGCGAAGTCCTGAGTGGATTGTTGAAATTCGTCTTGTTGAAAACGTTTGTACAAATCGTGTAATATAGTGCCAGCACGACGGAAATTTGTACCGTTACCGGAAACTATTTGTGCAGGGATGCCCCCGGGAGCTATGAAGCGTTTTAAAGCAGCTATAAAGGCGTCTGCAGTCAGATCTGATACCAATTCAAGGTGAATTGCCTTAGTGGCCATGCAAATGAAAAGTGAAATGTAAGCCTTTGTGATTGATTTGGACCGCTGCCCGCCCTGACGTAGAAATATGGGACCGGCATAGTCGACGGCACATTGGGAAAATGGCTTAGAGGGAGTGACTCTGGAAGAGGGTAATTGTCCTAAAAGCTGGCTCGAGCCAGTTGCGCGAAATCGAAAACAAGTGAGGCATTTGTGTATCACGGAGCGTATGTAAGATTTGTCATTGATAATCCAATATCTTTGACGTAGAGAGCAATGCGTTAATTGTACTCCGGCATGGAGTAGTCGAATATGCTCGTTTCCTATATTTAGTCTAGTAAGATGAGACTGCGGGTGAAGTATTATCTGGTGTTTACTATTATAGTTGAGCTGAGACTGTTGAAGTCGTCCGCCCACGCGTAATATCCCCGTGTTGTCTATAAAGGGATTAAGCGAAAAGGTTTTACTAGTATTAGGTACAGGCGTTGTGCCTGGACTTCTTTAATTTCGATGTTGAAATGCGATAGCTGTGATTGACGTATACAAATCAAAAGTGCGCTGTGTAGCTCTTGTGAAGTTAAAAATGAAGTGTTTCTGTTAGCAAATTTTAACCGACCAATTTCGCGTATCGGTACACTACCCTCCCGTCCAGAGCTAAGCGGAGTGTGGGGGTACCCGATGACCCAAATTTCGCTTAACGGTACCTTATTATACACCACACCGCCTCGCCTTGCAGAAACCACGGCCTCTGTGTCGGCACAGTGCTGAACCTGAACCCGGAAGTGTTTCAGACATGCAGGACTTGTTTTAGGGCGTACCCACCTTTCAAATTTCGGGTACCCCCCATCCGTTGATTTAAATATTTCGTGTACCAAATTTCGGACACCAAAAATTTCGGGTAACGGGAGGGCTATAATTTATTTTTATGTACAAATTAATATCCAATAGCAACCACAAGCCACTGACACCAATGACATAACATATACCCATTGCTACATTCGAACACATGCGTCATGTGGGCGTACATTTCGGGTGTCAAATTTCAGACATCACGCCCTCTAGACATGCAGGTTAAATTTCAGACACCACAAAATTTCGGGGTACCCCCACCCGTTGTCGGACGACAGTGTTTTAACATAATTTCGGACACCCCAAAATTTCGGGGTACCCCCTCCGTTGTTTTAAATATTTCGAGTACTAAATTTCAGACACAAAAATTTCGAGGTACCCCCATCCGTTGATTTAAACATTTCGGGTGTCAAATATTGGACACCACGCCCTCTATGGACAGTGACACATAAGGAACGCTCGGAGAGCAGGTCCTCTGTGTGACGTTATGCAGGACTTGTTTTAGGGCGTAGCCCCCATCCGTTGATTTAAATATTTTGTGTACCAAATTTCGAACATCAAAAATTTCAGGTAACGGTACCATTGTCTCCGTGACGGCTCGTCCAGGACCTCGTCAACCACCGAATTCCGGGTACCCCCACCCATCCGCTACACATTGTTTTCGGCTACCAAATTTTGGACATGCACGGAGACCATCGACTAGGGCCTCTGTGTGACGTCATGAACTGGAACCCGGAAGTGTTTTAACATTCGGACACCAGCTGCCAGGGCCTCTGTGTGATGTCATGAACTGGAACCCGGTTAGGGCGTACCCACCTTTCGCGTACCCCCATCCGTTGATTTAAACATTTCGGGTGTCAATATTCGGACACCAACAATTTCGGGTACCCCCATCCGTTGATTTAAACATTTCGGGTAACGGTACCCGATGGACCAAGTTTCGGTACCCGATGCCCCCAAAATTTCGCGTAACGGTACCCAATGACATCGCCTCTGCGCGTCCGGGCAACCGCCGAATTCCGGGTACCCCCATCCGCTACACATTGTTTTCGGCTACCAAATTGCGGACATGCAGAAACCACGGCCTCCGTGACGTCTTGAAACAGGTTTTAGCCATGCGGACGCCAGCGACTTGGGCCTCTGTGTGATGTCATGAACTGGAACACGGAAGTGTTTCAGTCACACATACACACACACACACACACACACAACAGTGACGTCACATGGACAGCTCGGACACCATCTGCCAGTGCCTCTATGACGTCATGAACTGGAACCCGGCAGTGTTTTCGTTCGGAACCCGGAAGTGTTCTCGTACCCCCACTTTTATACTACTCGGATGATTTGTAATCCGTTTGTTGTATTAAACTGAATGTATTTAATTGAATCAATTACAGAGTGAGCCAAGGGCGTACCCAGCGAGGGGCAGAGGGGCAGCTGCCCCCCCCCCTAGAAGCTAAAAATATAATAATAAATCAGTCAAAGCGAACACCTAACCAACTAGGATATCGTAGCCTATGCTGGGTTCTGTTAAAAAACTATATCTTAAACCAAACGAAAGACGAAGACAATACCCGAAAGGAATTTTAATTTTATTTTTTAATGTGGTATCTGGTATCGAATTCATATCACGGGTCTGCTTAGTGTGTCTTTAGTTTACTTTCTGTTTTGTTTTGTATCAACTCAGAATTTTAGTTGAGTTACTGCATGGGTATACCAAAGGCCAACTGCTCGCCCCACTGGCAAGATGACGTCAACGCTCCCCTCTACAGTTCGCTACAAAGTAAGCGTCGTTCTGTACTGTACATCGCCCGCCTTGAAACTTTACATAACTCCGTGTTCTTTTTCTTCCTAATTTTATCCTTGTTTTAGTTTTTTCCTTGGGCATTGGGCATTACATTTGGTGACAGCATTTTGTAAGGTAAGCCACAAAGGATTTGACAATTATTTATACTATTATTTATTCTGTAATTTGTAACTGTTTAAAAGTAAGATGGCAAATTATAGGTTATAGCTTCTTATGTAAAACCTTGTCACTTGTCAGACATAAAAATAATATGTAACTTATTTTATCTTTTGAATATAGAGTGGTTCTCGCCCGCCAGCCTTGTATATGGAGTCTTTACTTTAAACACCAAATGTAACTGTCATCAGGTATGCCACCCACCTCACCTCTAGGTAGCCCACTCTACACAGCGTAGCAGCAATCATAGCATAACAGAGCACAGCACGTCGCCACACAACGTCACAGCAGACAAAACGTGGATTTCATATTTCCAGCAACCTTGGATCACATGGATATCAGGAAATTTTTTCGAAAAGGTAAGTTACATTAAAGGGTAATTAGGTACTCTACTCATTACTCATACTTTTGAAGTGAAACTTCTTTAGCGGCGTTATGAAAAATTTTTATAAGGGACTATGGGAGTGATTAGAAAAAAATGCAACGCGACAGACGACAGATGCAACATCGTAACATTGCAACGTGTAGCCTAACGTTTTTAAAAAAATAAATACATTTATTTTTCTCGGAAATGGCTTGGACGATTTTGATGAAGTTTTCCAGTTTTATGTTTTTGAGTATGAGCAATCGATTACGCTTGGTCTAATGTTTGGGAAAATTCATAATAAGGGTGGAAAGGGGGTTAAAAGTATTAAAAATCGACAAATTTAATGTGGGGTATCTAATGACAGGTTGTTTTTGGCTGAATTCCAAAATAAGAATTACTTTTGGGGGAAATTCAAAATAGGGGTCGAGGGGCCCCAAAATTAGTTTTCTTCGCAAAGAAGATTCACTTCTGGCGCGCGTACTGAGTTACAAGAACCCTTTTTTTAGGACAACAATTCTGTTTCCTATACTTATAGTTCAGTCGGAAAGTACTTTATGTTTACATCAAATTGGTAAAAAAAAATGTTTTGACAGGAATCGGTTAAAGGGCTGTTTCTGAGTATAAATTCAAGTTGGCGTATTTAAAATTACTAATACTAGTGTACCTATGTTTTGCAGCGACTACAACTCTTAAGAGGAAAAAGGGTTGTGACAGTAGCAGTGGAAGCGAGGATAACATTGACGAAACTAGATCGCCAAGCTCGTCTAAAGCTGACACCGGACAACTGTCAAATTCTTCAGCATCTGCGGCCCCTGGGGTCGAATCTTCCCCATCAACATCTGAACAAGTTTCTGCCTCTGTAGTCAATCCCGAAATTGAAGAGAATGATGGCTGCCACGAAAATGACCTAGGCTGTTATGTAGAACGAGCTTTTCAGCTAACGGTGGAAAAGAAGAAGGAGTTGTTAAAAAGTCCCTGGGCTCCGCCCAAGAATTACAATTTTGCAATTGATGCAAGCCATTTTCGAAGAAAATTTAACCATGCCTGGTTAGATCAATACTCACCATGGCTAGTGTACTCCAAGCGACTGAAGGGTGCTCTCTGTAAGCACTGTGTTTTATTCCCTCCTGCCACTGGCACTGTTAGAGGGGTTTTAGGATCGTTCATAATTAGGCCATTCACGAAGTTCAAGGATGTGCACGAGGACTGCCGGAATCATGTCGCCACCAACTTTCACAAAACTGCAACAGCTGCTGCGAAGGCTTTTCTCGAAGATGTGCCTGTGGATGTTCAAGTGCAAAGTTTTCAACAAAACATAATCAAAGAAAACAAGCAAATATTGTCATCGATTATTTCCTGTGTAGTTTTCTGCGGCACACATGATATGCCTCTTAGAGGAAAAGAAGCGGATGAAGGGGTTTTCTTTGATCTGCTGAACTTACGAATCGACGCTGGCGACAAGAAATTGAAGGATCACCTAGAGAAGTGTCGTCGGAATGCCGTTTACACGTCGCCAAAAATACAAAACGAATTAATAGGTTTATGTGGCGAAGTTATTAGGGAGAATGTAATAAATGATGGATGCTAAGAAAGCCATGGCTTACGCAGTCTTAGCTGACGAAACAGCCGACATATCTGGGAAAGAACAACTATCTATCGGCTTGCGTTTCTGCGATGAAAGCCAAGGGAAAATCCGAGAAGAATTCACAGGTTTTGTAGAGCTGAAATCACAAAATGCCCCATCAATCACAGAAGCAATTGACAATTTTTTGGTAAGCTATAATTTTTCACCAGAAAACTGTGTAGGATTTGGTTTTGACGGCTGTTCTACAATGGCAGGCAAAGAGGGTGGCGTAGAAGCGATTTTAAGGAAAAAATACACTCGAGCATTATTTTTTCATTGCTCAAACCACAAAATAAATCTTGTGGTCAACGACGCAAATAATGTACCGGAAATTAGAAACACTATTGCCACTGTAAAGGATACTATAAACTTTTTCAGGGAATCGACTGCTCGTAGGAATTTGGCTCCCAATCTTTCGCGAATGTGCGAGACTAGATGGTCTGAGAAATACAAAAGCATTCGAATATTCGCACAACATTTCTCCGAGCTTGTCAACGCACTGGAAAAACTATCTATCGAGGGAAACTACGCCACGAGAAAATCAGCGTACCAGCTGCATTCAGCGGTTACCATATCTTCGTTCATCGTTGCTCTAACTACAATAGCAAAATACTCGGCAGTATTGGAACCAGTGGTTAATGCCCTGCAAGCAAAGAGCATGGATTTGGTCAAGGTGGGAGAGCACATTAACGGAATCATTGAAATACTCAAAAAAGACCGTGAAGACGCAGACCAAGTCGCTGACGAATTACTTCAAAAAGCACAAGACATTGCAATGGAATCGGAAATAGAAATTTCTGTTCCACGGCTTGCTCACAAGCAAAGACAGCAAAGACACCGGAGCAATCCGCCATCAGACTGTGATAATGACTACTGGAGGCGTTCACTAATTATACCATATCTTGATTCGCTTATATCATCGTTAAATATTCGATTCTCCCAAGAACATACCCATCTTTTGCCTTGCCAAAACTACATCCTCTATACATGCTCAAAATGAGTATCAGTGACTTAAAAAAAATGCAGAATCCTTTATAGAGTTTTATGAATTGGAAGATATCACCGCGGAGCTGGACCTATGGTACAACTTGTGGAAGAAAAAGAATTTAACTGAGGACAAGTTAAAGGATATTGAAGTCATTGACCTTTTAAACGAAACCGATGTTTTTTCCCCGCCATGAGGCAGGCCCTCTCGATTCTGAGCACAATCCCAGCCACTACGTCGACCGTAGAACGGTCCTTCAGTACGCTTCGAAGAGTGAAGACCTGGCTGAGGAGCACTATCGGAGAGGAAAGGCTGACCGGATTATGTCTGATGAGCGTGTATCGAAATTTTGTTAAAGAAAATCGGGAGAAGGTCGAAAAGAAAGTTTTAGAAAAATTTTGAGCAAACCCGAGACAATTGTTATTAGATTAGCCTAAAAATTAAACTCTGTGTAGACAATAAATAATAAGAAAATAATAATAATAATAATAAGGCAATAGTGTTTATGGTGACTAATAAAAGGATTTTTTCCAAATTCTTTTTTTTTTTGTAAGAAGTACATGTCGTCGTGTTACACCTTGCCGCAACCGCTCCCCCCCCCCTTCGGTCTGGCATGAGCCCCCCTAGTTCAGATCCTGAGTACGCCCCTGGAGTGAGAAATAAACAAATGAATTGTAAAGTAACAACTATTGTCGACAATTATTTAAATAAATAATTAATCTTTATTACTAGTTCATGAGTTACAATTTCAAAGTAAACAAACAGTTAAGTTGGCTACAATTCAGACAAGCGAACCGCCAACAATTAGAGTCAATTAAACAGAAAAAAGGGAAATTAACTCCTGATACTGATATAATCAATCAATCAATTACTAAATTAAAATCAATCAAAATTAATCATTCCATTAATCAAAGGAATTCTTTTTTATGGGACATTTCTCACGAAATCCCATATGGCCCCCAAGTAAAATTTATAAGTGCTCACTGAAACATTAACAGCACTATTATACTGATTGATAAAAAACTTGACTATTAATCACCTGAGACCGACCGAACTTCTAGTACAACATCAAAGGTACGTGAAGGTTTAAACTATATAAAATAACTTTGTCTAAACTATACACTGACTTACACAGTGGAGGTATATATAACGATTCATATTAGCGTCCTATCTGAGCGTTATATAAAAGTGTTAGCCTGTACGAGTATAGCAGCGTAAGCAAGAGAGAGAGAGAGAGAGCGTACAATCGCAGCCATCTCACTCTAACCTCGTAACAGCGACGTCCGCTACCGGTACGAACATGAAATTTTACTCAATTCAAATTATCAGTTCAACCTGCAATAACTTCCAAACTAATAAATATAGGGCAATTCTGAAAACAGCATTGTGTTCAGCAAGTAAAGCTTTATAAGTAGCCGCAATCTCACTTAATATAATTAACAATTGAAGAAGTTATACGGAAGACGAACGACAAAAGGAATAACAAGAGAATTATGCTACATAGGAATTAGGTGTTTTCACACACACGCAGATAAAGACCTAAGCAACAATATTCTGTGGTCAGATCTTTGAAAACACATTTGCAAATACCTGAAATCAATCAATTTGCAAACACAGGAAGTACGATTTTGACTAGAAATTCTCTGCCGTTTCAAACCTGTCATGGGGTGTTTGCTCGACCTGTTCGAGATTGTCGAGACTGGAAAAAAGCATGATTTATTTGTACAACCAATCAGAAGCCCGTATTTAAAACAGACGCCAACTCAAACCGAGGGGTAGCTTTACTCTTCGATCGAATCTTCAATGCGCTAGTCGTGTATAAATTACGTGCAGAAATTGTACAATCACGCAAAGCGGTATTTAAGTGCGAAATTCGAGAAGTAGTCCGCAGTAAAGATGAACTAGTACCGTTCAACAACTCTCGCTGTGTAAAACAACACATTAATTAATCAGCCATGAAGTGACCTGAGCTACAGCGTGCTACAGCATCTGTAATTGCCAGAGCATCTTTCTACCGGATTGATCAACATCTTTTCTTCTGGGCTAAACCATCGAAAGGAGGACCTCTACGGATTCCTATCTTCGGTCGACGCATCAAACAGTAAGAAATAGATTCATTTATCAATGAAATAAGCACTAAACAAATAATAAAAGCAATAAACAATTTTTAAAAGACACTAAGAATCACACACTTTGTATTTAATGTTTAAGATTAGCCATAACATAGTATAGGAGTGTAGAATGGAAAGTGAGGTGTAGTATTGGACGTACAAATTATTGCAGACCTGTTCCTTATCACTGGTTTGGGAGATATCAATCTCTTAATTAAACCAGATAAGAGCAATAGGTCGTTTGAACGTCTTAATCTTTACTTTTCACACACACACGTTAATTATAAGAGTTAGGGTAGAAATAAGTATTACAATTAACATTTTCAAGAAGTTTAAAAATAATTAAAACGTTAATTAAACATACTAAAGCAAATTTTAAAGTGTTATTTGTAACGATTTCCCTTGAAAACCACAATCACTGAACGAATCCTGAGAATTTGCGTCTCTATGCTCTGAGCTAAGCTGGAACCGTCTCATTAGTATCTGGGATTTGTTCTGGCGCCCAGGTAAAGTAATCTCACGGGTAAGTAACGTTTTATCTATCATTCAAGATATTAGATAAGAGTGTTTGATAAAAGGTAGCGTTGTAATATATATATATATATATATATATATATATTGTAACGTTACCAAATATGGTAGTTACATAAAATAAGCTAATATAACGTCAAGTAAGAGAAAAGCATGGAAGTATGTCTAGATAAATAAACCCAAGTGTATAAAAGTGTGTATCTACAAATATATTAATATAAAAAATCCAACGATGAGGAAGATAATATTAACATAGCAACATTAAATACGAAATGAAGAAAGAAAATGACCATGAGCCAAAACAAAATATCAGTAACCAGACCCAATAGGATCCAACAGTGAGGGGGACCAACAAAATAAGGACCAATAAACTCCAACAGAGAGGAAAACAAATAAAGATAGTGACTACAATTAAAATACTGAAGAAGAAGAAAGAAGAAGGACAAGGAAGCGTACCATGAAGAGAGAAGAAGATGGATAGATCATGCAAGGACTCAACATAAACCAAGTGTACTAGAGACTATATAAGTGAACAAAGGAATGGTGATTATCAAATATGAAAAGAAAAACAGTGTTTAACATTTAAGGAACCACAAACAATTACAGTGAGTACTTAATATAGATGTGAAACCTGTGAATAGTTAACTAATTTCAACTGAATAAACCACACAAACAATCCCAGTGATAAAGTTTATAGTGTTAGAAGATATGTTAATTTCATGGTGAAACAGCAAGAATTAAAATAGTCAAATAAACACAGACAATTAGTGTGACTAATTTAATAAAGACTGTGATCTATATAGATAATCAAAAGACCACCAGAATAGAATAAAATTGAACAATTATATTATTGTTCATAGAGAACTGACAATAAATAAAAAAAACCTTTGTTATGTACCAAACAAAGTAACAGGAATTAAATTCAACCAATGACCAGAGAGATATTGTAATTAATACAAAAAGATTTGTGTTATTGTTTAAGAAGGAGTTGTATAAACATGTGTAACAAAATAATTAAAATATTATAGTAAGATACCATACTGAAGTCATGTTAGTAGGAGTAAAATACTGCATTAAAACATGTTGTACAGTGTTACATAACCCCATAGGGAAGACACCTATGAAACAGAAAATCATACATGTTAATGTAAATAAATGACCATCAACTATGATATCAATCAAGAATTTGTTATAAATAATAATAAATCCTAATAAACAGTGTATTATATTACAACACAATGTAAATGAAACAGATCAAATATGATGGCACAGAGATAGGAGAAATGGAACAAGTATACCAATTTAGTTAGACAAAATACAATATCAAAACAAATACCAATGTTAATAAAAGTATTACCAGTAGTTATATAAACATCTGATACTACTTTGAGAACAGATTCTGAACATAATAGTAACAGTATTGTAACCAAAATATTGTAAACTAACTAACTATGTACATATAACCAGAAGTAAGCTGAACCATTGTATAACAAACTAGTTAAGAAAAATACTGTATTAAAGTTTGAACACAGATTGTTAAGAGTGTTACCAGTAGTAAGAGGAAAACCTCATGCTACTTTGAGAACAGACTATGACCATGAAAACAGTCATTTTATATACAAATAATTAAAAACCAAATGACTATGATGAAGGAACCCAGATGTAAACAAACTATGAGGAGCAGGTTACTTATGAAAAATGTAACATATAAACTTGTTTAAAAGTAAATGAAAACATTATCAAGAGTCAGAATAATGTCTAATACTACTTTGGAAACTCAAACCAAGTGTAACAATAACAGTTTAATTATTGTTTTAATAAAAATAAATGACTACCATGATATGACACAATGTAAACAGACCCATTACTGAAAAATTGAAGGGTTCTGAACTAGCTAAAAGCCAACCATTATATGGAGTGAATTGGGTACGATGAGTGTACACTAATTACAATTAGTACATGATATAATTTATATAGAAAAAACCAGAAATAAGGTAACAATTGTATAAGAGAGATAGGAGGGGACTAAAACAATGTAAATAGTAGATTAAATACAGTCATGTACAAATATTCTAGTGTAAAATTATGTAAATAGACGTTTCTAGTATTATTAAATTGCAATATTACTAGTGTTAAATAAGAAAAATTAGTTTTAAAAACATTTATGAAAAATCAAATATGGACGCCTAAAGACGCCATAATGAGATATTGTTTAGGGAACGATTATTCCCAAGTTTTGAATCAAACCAGTTGAGATATGGACTCAGAGCGTTTATTTAAAAAGTGTTTTAATATAAATAATTAAATTTGGTGTAATAGACTTATAAATATAAGATACACCATAAATAATTAATAAAATCGTTATAGTGATAGAAGTGATGGACAGAAAATAATCATGTTTAGACTTAAATTGAAGCGCAGGATGTCTGCAATTCACTGATATCAACCATTTAACGATAGGACGTAGATTAAGAAAGTTATTGTGATTTTAAACTTTTCAATTAAATTTTTGTACCAGTGCTGACGTCACAAAGCCTCAAACGCAAAGTCAAATTTGGTAAAAAATTAAATATTTTAAGAAAACAAAGGGCTTTGGGTCGGAGAGTATAGTTTTTTCAGCCAATCAAATGAATGAATATTGGCAGACGAGCAGGAGACGCTTCGAAGAAGCATTACAGTTCACGATCAGTCTTTCGACGGAGAGGTCACGTCACTCGACAACATGAAGAAGTTTTAATTTTTGAATTGTGCGCGATACAAGAGACATAAGTAATTCACATACACATAACCTTTAAACTACACCAATATATACGAGTGAAATGTGCGGAGTGCAATTATATTCAAGTACGATAGTGTATAATATTAATCGTACTTGCGAGTGTTGTGAAAGATAAAAACAGGGAGTACAATTTTTTATTTTAAATAACTTTGAAACATAAATAATATTTTCGTAAACAAATAATTTTGATACTACGCAAGTCAGAAAAAAGCGAAGTATCAAAAACTATGATTGAATTATCAGAATTGAAAGAAATATTAATTCACAATTATTAAAATATTGAATAAATATTTTAATTATTTATCATAATTTAAAGAATTATGTTTGATGCATTTATTACTAAATACGAGTAATACCAATAGTCACTCAATTGACTAGAATTGTTTTCTTGATTTTTCGATGCTTTAAAGTAAACGTTATTAACTTTCATGCGAAAGAATAAATGTAATACTGATAATGACACATCAAAATATTACGAATAATGTGTTTATATCTAGATTAAGAAATAATAAATATTAAAAAATAATTAACCATTATAACCATATCCGTTGTAAGTTAACCTTAAAGTCGTAACGGCAACTTGCCAATTTCACTGTTACAAGTCTGTTCTCAAGTAAAGTCCAAACCAGATGGAATTAATAACAAGAGTTTTTTAATGAATTTTTTTCTTGCAAGTAAATAATTATCAAAACGAATTATTAAAATAAAGTAATACATTTCAACCGTACAAGCCAACGAGCTTGGTATCTGTAAAACAAGTACTGTAGATTGCGTGCGCATTCCCGCGTACGATAATACCATAACTATCAGATATATGGTACTAATTTTTGACTTTTATATTTGTTTGTTGATTATTAATTATTGTTCATTTTATATCATTATTAATATTACATCTTGTACCTGGTATCATGCTACCTAAAAGAACCTTACGAATATGGTAATTCACTGATACAAGAGAACATAACCTCTTGAAACTAAACTATTGTACAACTAACAGGTTTACCAGCCTTGAGGCTGAACAGAGTCTTATTTTGAATTTTATTAATTGTAATTATTATCAGAAAGGTTGTTAGTCATTGATTGTTAATTGTTAGAAAATTTTATAATAACTTGAATTGTTAATAAACCTCCACTTTTATTACCAGTGAAAAAGAGTATCATTTCAAATTTAAATTAACTCATTTATTTTTAATCAGTTCTACCAAGGTGGCGGAAGATTTTCAATAGATCTAATAATCAAGAACATTATTTAGATATTACATCATTTACATTGTATGTGATAACCATATTGAATATTCAACCTGAATATTTATTTGTATGTAAAGTGTATGTATTTCAGCAGAACCGTCACTGAACAGGACTAAAATATCCACGTGTGGTAAGTGAGGGAGGTATATAACAGAGTGCGCGAAACATTTTAAATCGAAGAAGTGAACCATTAATACGCATCTATTAGACAATACAATCACACTAATAACCATAATAGTTATAATTAGAACATTTTATAAAAAACAACATTACCGTAGATACCAGTGCGTATCTGCACTCACACTACTACACCACTATATCTATTACAAATCTACTTATCTATAAAGTTCATTTATAGATTGGCGCTCCATCGCGGGGCAGAAGTGAGTGAAGATCCACTAAGAAGAGTTATAAAATAGTATCGTACTATCTACGAATCTATAATAATAACACATCTATTACAAATCTACATCTGTACTTGTAAAGATACTTTACAATATATATATATATATATATATATATATAACTCAAAGTCTGAAAATTTGTTTATTTGTATTGAATACAAATCTACACCGTTACAACGATTCCGACCATATTTTGGTGAAAAACACTAACTTGGAATTTGATATTCCGCCCCGTTAGCACGATTTAGGCCCTTCTAATTATGCGGTTTATTCACAGTCGAGTGACGCGTATAAAGATGTCAACAACATCTTGGAGATAAAATTAATTACCATAGTAACAAGCAAATAAATGAATGCTATTTAGCGGTTTAGCGGCATCTTTAAGCAGTCCGTGTGATCACCCTCGTTCGTGTTAAAACGTAAATAAAACACAGGAGGTTGGGTTTTTTTCCTTGAGGTTGTTGTGGGAGACCTTGAAAACGCAGCAGAGTTGACGACCGTGCGTTTTTTCCACGTCCGTGTAAGCAATTTCATTGCCTGTATGTTAAATTCATTCCGTTTCCCAACCGTACCCTGAGGGCAGCGATCGCCCGCATTGATAAGTTTTTACTTCGACTTTGAAGACAAGTAAACAGTACACGTGAGTTATACCATCACAGAGTATTTACCATTGCTGTTTCTCTACTGAGTTGTTTATTCATCGTCGTATCAGTAACATTTTTCGGTCAATTATTCTGCATTCCGTTATTTTTTTCCTTAACTACACTCCTTTTAAACTTCACCTTCAAATAACTTTACAGTCCCGTTTGTTTTCCTTATTCTTCACTTCCTATCAAACTGAACCTCCTCTCAAGTTCCAGTTAACAACACTCCTTGTAAACTTCACCTTCAAATAGTCTTACAATTCCGTTCGTTTTCCTTATTATTCACGTCCTTTTAAATCAACCACCTTTGAATTACGAGTA
This sequence comes from Magicicada septendecula, assembly GCA_034769895.1. Lineage (NCBI taxonomy): Eukaryota > Metazoa > Arthropoda > Insecta > Hemiptera > Cicadidae > Magicicada > Magicicada septendecula. The sequence continues at coordinate 372,257,619 of CM068367.1, read as the reverse complement.
CTTTATCACCTTACTTTGCGGAATGGCTCCGAAACAATGACAAAGCATTGGGCAGGTCCATCCAGATGTTAAGCGAACAAGGTTATTGCGAGCAGCTGAGACACCCGAGGAACGTGAGTCCCGTCTTGAACTACAACGAAGAAGGCAGACAGAGATTAGGGTTTCGGTGTATTGTACGTACACCTTCTCGAGTCTTGATTTTTCCTCGCGTTCACACAGATGTATTAGGATAAACACACCTGCCCTAAGAGAAAAGCTTGACTCTCGCGAGAATAGCACTATTTTATTACCAACAACGTCTATGTCAAGCTGAACTTAAGAGCCGCGAAAACACCTGAGAAGCACAGGGAGCGCGTCTAGCGGAAACGCGTGAGGCAGGCTGAATTAAGGGATACGGAATTTCCAGACCGACATGAATATCGGCTTGAAAATGACCGCATACGGCATGCTCAAGTCAGACAAGTGAGTAGACGAGGTAATTTGATTTTAGAGGCTTTTCAGTATGATCCAAATTATGACAATTCGTCACATCCAAACGTTACAATTGGCAAAATGGATGTGATATGAGAATTCTATCAAACCAAAAATGTTTAAACTGAATCGCCTGGGATGTGCTGCTCTAATGGAAAAGTAATTTTACAACCATTGAATCAACCACCAGAACCACATCGATCGTACATGTCAGGAACGACATCAGAATGCCATCAGGAATGGCATTTTCTCCAAAATATTCGGAGATATAATTCATGCTTTATGATGACATCTTTTGGTACGACAGCACCAATCGAAGAAACTGATGGTTTTATGCCAACTTTAAAATGAAAGGACAAATATATCACAAAGTCGGGTCTTTACTTCTGTCGCAAATGAAAATCTGTAGTTTTTACAAATCTATTTCATGGAAGTTGATCAAGCCCTAGCCAATCGACGCTGTGAAGCCATCCCCGATATAAGAAAGGATATTGTTTTAAATCTCCATAGGCTGTTGCGCCAACATAATAATTTAGTAGACGTGTTCAAAACAGCTTTGGAGAGAATGCCGACTGATGAGTACAAAATTGTTGTACGAGCTGACAAAACGCCATATAGACACAGACAATAAAAATTATATTAAAATACGTATTAAAAGTCAAATATTCGCGTACGAAGCTGCGGGTAACAGCTAGTTAAATATATGACGTAGTACATGTAGTATGAAGCAGTATATAGCTTGTGTTAGTACTACAGGCTTACCAGTCTTGTTGAGCCTCAAACGAGTTCCGAATTATGAATTACAAGCGTTACATAATAATTTAAATATCGCTCAACGTAACATCATCTGGAGTCGGCACTCCATAATTTAAAATAAAATTATCGTATCCTCGGTAACAACACTTTTATTTTGAGCATTGTTGTTAACAATTATGTGCTATTTGTTTACTGATTTAAGTGCAAAAACTAATTTACAAATGAATGTAGGTTTTATAACGGTGTAATGCAGCGGTTAATTATCATAGGTACGTTTAAAGTTTAAGTACTAAGATGGAAACATTGCAAGTATAAATTTTAAATTATGTAGTGACGAATCCAGATGATTTTATTTCGAGCAATATTTAAGTTATTATGTAACGCTGTAATTCATAATTCGGAACTCGTTTAAGGCTCAACAAGACTGGTAAGCCTGTATTGCTAACACAAGCCACATTAGAGCAGATGGAATTTCCTTACACTGTAATTTAGTATCTTTGAACTACTGTTATAGTTTAGTTAACGTTGAACTTTATTATAACAAATTAATTTGAAGCTAATAGTGTTAAAGGATGCTGTTATGTTGTACTTGAGTCAGTTTTTTTTTTAAGGACTCCCAAGAAGCCAAACGCTTTAGGAACCACCGTCTTCTATGATAATAATTGACTCAAAAGAATCAAGCCAAACAGTAATTTGGGTTACAATCAGAGTGTAGGAAGACCAAGACTACGATGTATAGTAATCAAACAATAAATTATATAAATTGCAATTCCTATACAGAACTGAAGCGGATGGTACAAAAGCAATCCATATATAGACATCCACTCACCAATCTACGAACTGAATGTCAAGGAAAACAAAGGAGATCCTTGAATCATGTAGGCCTACTATGTACTGATGGTTCTCTTTAGTTCACCTATCCGTCTTCTGACCGTACTCTTTATAGTCTTGTTACTGCAACGGTTTGGATAGTAAGTTCGTTAATGAGTTCATTACTGTGACCACTGTTATTGGTTTTTATTTCAGATCGTGTAATCTATTCGCCTAGTTTGCAAACGGTATCCACAGGTCACTATAGAGATTTTTGTCTCTGACTTGGAAAAGTGCTCTGGCAAAGTCAGAATGGATAGAAATTATCTCTTGTTTTTTTTCTTTACACTGTCTTTGTAAAAGACTGGGAGATGTTAAGAGGACAGTAGTTTCGGGAACGCGTCTCTAATAAATTCTTATTACGTAACATGGCGTTCCCGGGAATTAAAACTGTAGAAACGCTAGTTAGTTGCCAAAAGCCATACCTCTATTAATAGACATTACGATTCATACAAGACCATGTTTCCATTATTGTTTGCAGACATATTTCATCACGTCATTATTTCAAAAACAACGTTATATTAATTATTTTTACATTGATTAAACTAATTACGTTACTATCTTTAAGAATGAAGAATCAAAAAAAACATCTTAAAGTGGGCTTTTTAGTAATAACTGTCACAAATGACTAATGATAAAACTAAAGATTAAAAAATTATTTCCATTGAAGCCCTTTATACGTTAACGTAGATGTAAGATTCTATGTCTGGTAAGTACAATTTAGAAGTGTCAAGTCGTTACAAATATAACATCCAATGGTTAATAATAATTCACCTTTTATGATAGAAATGTAACCTCATTCTTCGGAAGTCATTATGGAAATATTGAGCAATGTTTTTAAGCTGTAGAAATATATTTTTAAGCGGGCGTGCCCGATTTATTACTTCTTGTATAATATAAATGAAATGTGAATGACATATTTATGCAAATATATTTCTTATGTAAAATCTGCGAAACATAAGGCCAAAGATGAAAATTTCGTACAAAGAAATAAATGAAAAATTGTAAATTACAAAGGATTACTGGCAACGCAAAGCTTGCCAAAATTTCAAACAATTTAAAATACAAGGGAAGCAGACGCCCCGTAAGTACAGGAACAGGAAACCGGACAGAGCAGATAACGTTTCGCTAAAAGCAAAACCTGTCGCATGCAAATTAAAAAATAACATCTTCTTAATATCGTTTACTTACCGACATCGGTTCAGCAGCAAAGAGTTGGCGGTGAAGTTCACCAAATTCATCAAAAAGTATTTTAAATTAATCGGCTTAATATAAGAGGATTTTCAAATATCTCAGCTAACCGGGAAGTGTTATATAAAATCTCACACTTAATATCAACTCCAACAGTAATGTTTAAAATATTCTGCTTTATTATAAAAAGCTTTCTCTTTACTATTTATCTTGACTTTTAATTTGTATACTTAAATCTAGTATGCCTACCACATGTAACACTACTGCCTACTTAGTACACATTACAAGTTGGTTGATTTTTCACCACTTTCAAAATATTTTTTCAGACTACAAACTTTTTGCCAACTACTTTTCAGACTACCAAAGGCTGCTTAACTTCATACTAAGAGAGTTTTCTATATCCTCTTTCTGTTCTCGTATAGATAAAATACATAGTAGTTGTTTGAAACCCTTGTTATTTTTGCTAGTTAAAAAATAGTCTCGTGTTTGTTATTAACATTTTTTCGTTTGAAAATAAAAACTCATAGCCTATGTGTCTTCTCTGTTCACAAAGTATATTTCTGTGTTTTTAATTAAATTAATTATGCTTTTATGGATAATATTGTCGTTCAAATAGACGTAATGAAGCAAGTGTAATTCAGTACCCTTCAAATTCCATTCCTTGGATTGCGACTATAAGCGAGGTGGGCGGCTTACTTTCGCTATTGGGCATTCCAGTCGTCGACTTCGAAACGATCGAAAGTTAGCGACATTTATGTTGCTGTGAAATTTGATGAAAACCTTTTAATGATTGTACTAGTGTAAATAGAAGTCAAAAAAGCCTTGCCTACGAACGTCATATCTTTCTTCATTTACTGACGTTATTAAGTTCAAAACTAATGCAGCTAGTATTTATACATAATGGCGTTCCTGCTTCTATACATCTTAGATTCCATTCATTTTATTACAAAATACGAACAATTCGTTACGAACATAAATGAGGTTAAAGTTCTTTGAATTCTTTTGCATTCCTCAAAACAGGTGTGTTTAGAAAGTCTAAAGCGTAATATTACCGTTCATTGTTTATGATACAGTAAAAAAAGGGATATTAAAAGAAATTAAATTACTAAACAATAATATGTTTTTTAGTTTTTAAAATTGTCAAAACCTTGCTAATATTTAGCTAAAATTTATTTGTATGAACTTCTACTGAATTTTAACAATTTTCTAGTCCGTTTAGTAAGCCTGTTCGTAATAAATGAAAAGCTTTTTTCTTCTCTCCTTCTCCTCCTCCTCTTCCTCCTTCCCCAGCAATTGGTCACTGTTTCCTGCCTAATCTCATTATAAATTACATCGACAATTATCCATAGTGATGTTCATCACAGAATTCCAACTCGTCCCTACGGTGTGATCATTTCGTGTTTATTTCCTTCATTTATTTTAACCCATTCGTTTACTAGTTGAATACCACATTCATTTCTATCCCAAATGGTTTCTAACAGCAAAAATGGTCACAAAATAAAACCCAGTTGTATAATATGAAACCAAGATTTTCCAAAATGAAACTTCAGAAAACCAGTATTACGCGTATATCTATATTCCCTTACACTGCTGAGTAACACAAGTTTTTCTTTAGATGTAAATTTCTTCTGTACAATTCGGGAACGGACTGATTAAGTTTATATAACTAGTGCTTACACTGACATTTACCATTTACCAAGTATGTACATATATATATATATATATATATATATATATTGTAATGGTACATATCTTCAACAAACAATAATGAAGAAACATGACAAAAATAAATTATTTAAATACTTAACACTATGATAAAAAGGGATGAGTCAGAGATTAAAGAATGGGTGATTAAAAAATAATAATACGATCAAACATATGAAAGTAATCATGAAAGTAACCTCTAATTTAAAAAAAGTAACAAGCAACGGACCGGAAGGTTGAAAACAAAGATACCTGGCGATTTAACCACAATGACCCAATAGATGGTAAGTGAGAAAGTAGAACCAGCCCCAAAACCAAGGAAAGAATATATAAATAATAACACATTGTAAGTGAATAAGTAGAACCAGCCAACACTAACATAAGGATGTGTAAATAATTAACATGGAAGTGAGAAGATAGAACCAGCCCCAACACCGAGAAAGGGATATATGAATTATAACAAATGAAATAAAGACAGTGAAAGTGCACAACACCAGTGATAGACCAAGTGAAAAGAGACCAATCAATAATAACTGTATATAATGTTGATGATTGTAAACACAGGCAAACAATGTAAAATAAGAAGTGTTAAATTTTAACTTAAGTTTTAGAAGGGTACATTAACCCAAATGAATAGAGATAACTATGACAAATCAAACTAGCACGACACAAACTTATTAACTGTATAATCAAACCTAGTAGAGTGAGAGATAGTGAAATAGAATAATAATGAACATTTTTAAAAAATGAGAAAGAGAATTTTAGTAAGCAATACCCATTAGTAACACTTAAACCAAATATAGAGTGCAAGGTGTTATTATTAAAATACCCAAAGTAAATAGAACCACATTGATAGTGATAAACACTGATAAATCAGTGGAAAAAGTTTAAGAGTGCATAAAAAGTGAGTGAAGGCTAATAATTGCTAAACACAGAAAGGACTGTGGCAATCAAAAGCAATTATAAGTGAACACCAGTATATGACAAACTAAACTAAAGTGTAGTGGATTAAATACTCAATAGAATTAAGATAGCAGTAGTAGTGACTACATACCATATATTAAATCTTGAACAATTAGTATTCTAAGTGGCAATTTATGTTATTACCTATGTGTTTAAGAAAAATTGACTATTAGTGTGATAATACACAGTATAGAGAACCTCTAAAATACAGAGATATAAAACCAAATATTATTAACCCAAAATGGCAGGGGAAAGACATTTAATAATAATATAATCATTAAAAGATTTTAATAAAAAATATAGTAAAATGTTATTAGTGTCATGTTAATGACCTAATGTCATATAGAATTAGTAATAAGGAATTATCATTATGTTTAAAGATTTAATTAATGTTTATATGTTTGTTTTTATACTATGTAATAATTATTACTCACCAAAGAGTATGAGGAGATGAAGAAATTGAACATTGTGAGTAATGACAAGCAAATAATTATGTTTAATGAATAGAGTTATGTCGGTGGGAATTATTAGACCATAAGATTAAATGTTATATGTTAAATAATAAAGAATAAGAAATAATAATTAAAAACAAACAAAAAAGTAAACAAGAAACAAAATAAATACAGACAAATACAAGGATACTAAAAGGCAGTTATGACAATAGACAAGCCAGAATATGGAACCAGTAAAATACATACAATTACAATAGAACAGACACATCAAACCATAGAACAAATGAACAAATCATGTATTAAACCAATCAGAACCCATACAAGGGGAAAATAAAATGTAATCTCTGTAATTTAAGAAAAATAGCCAATTGCTGTTTAGGCCTACGCAAATGCCTAACTGTAAAACTACAAAATGACATTTGGAGGCGATTGCATAATCGAGAGTTGTACGAAAGGTTTAAAGCTCTTCCGATCGTGCAACTCATACAAATTAACAGATTGCGTTGGGCTGGTCATGTGCAGAGAATGGCAGAGGATAGAATCCCAAAAAGAGTGATGAATTATTTGCCGATGGGAAGGAGAAGGAAAGGAAGACCGCGTACAAGATGGCTGGACCAGGTTGGTAAGGAGGCAGTGAGGCTGGGTGCAGCAAACTGGTGGACATTGGCCGGGAGTAGAGACCAGTGGGGAAGATTTCTTTTGGAGGCCAGGGCCCGGACTGGGCTGTAGCGCCGAGGATGAATGATGTAAACGATAACTGCCGCAAATTCAAACAGAATCAAATAATTTTTTGCATACAGCTCTGATTTGTAGAGTACTCACGACCTGTTGTTTTCGGTGAAGATCGGGTGAGGGAAAGGGGTAGTTTACCTGCAACGGTTTTTTTTTATCAAGGGTATTTTTTTTTGGCAAACGATAACAGCCGCAAATTCAAACAGACTCAAATAATGTTTTGTATACAGTCCTGAAATATGGAGTTCTCAAGACCTGTTGTTTTTGGTGAAGATCGGTTAAGGGAAAGTGGTAGTTTACCGGCAACGTTTTATGTTTTATGTTTTAACAAGGGTATTTTATATGGCAAACGATAACAGCCGCAAATTCAAACAGAATCAAAAGATGATTTGCATACAGCCCTAAATTTCAGAGTTCTCAAGACCTATTGTTTTTGGTGACGATCGGTTAAGAGAAAGGGGTAGTTTACCTGCAACGTTTTTTTATCAAGGGTATTTTCTATGGCAAACGATAACAGCCGCAAATTCAAACAGAATCAAATAATTTTTTGCATACAACCCTGATTTGTAGAGTACTCAAGATCTATTGTTTTTGGTGAAGATCGGTTAAGGGGAAGGGATAGTTTACCTGCAACGTTTTTTATCAAGGGTAATTTTCTATGACGAACGATAACTCCCGCATATTCAAACAGAATCAAATAATGTTTTGCATACGTCACTGAATTGTAGAGAACTCAAGGCTTTTTAATTTTGGTGAAGATCGGTTAAGGGTAGTTTACCTGCAACCTTTTACGTTTTAACAAGAGTAAAGTACTTGAAAATTCATTTAAACTTTTTCAAACAATGGTAATTGTTAAAAATAAAATAATTTTGTTGCCAGGCAATAAAATTATAATTTTTTCATTTTAATGTAAATCATGTATAAGAGAAAATATATCGTGCGTGGCAGCCAAGCATATCTCAGTTATGTACTGTTTACGTTTCCATTTTATTATTATGACAACCGCAATAAAAAGGCAGGGAAGACACACACACACACACACACACACAGATACTCACTATCTCCCTTTGTCTGCATGTCAGCCTGTCAATCTCGTTTCAACCTCCCCTGACATTTTCTTTTCGTTACCCTCTCTTGCTATCTACTAATTAGCTCCTAAGCTAGGCCTCGAATTAGATGAATAAAACAAAAACTTGTGTTTTGGGATTATGCTCTTTACAGGCAATAGCTAGAGATGCGAACACGCCAAATTCATACTTCGAATCTATGTGTTGTAAATGTGATAGTACTCCTTCTTGTACGTACTTCTAATCATGTATATATATTTTTTAGGTGTTTCTTTATCATCATCTACACCTGCATAAATATGAATGTAGGGGCTACTCATTACAGTATTCACTTCCCCTTCCTTTGTATTTTGATTTGACAGCATTACAAGAAGTTTACACTACCTTGTAAGCACGTATGTTTCCTCTTCTGTTTTGTCCAATATACAGTAGATTTGATAGAAATTTTAAATGAAGAAGAAAACTGCTACTTGGTAAATTAATATGTATTGTGCTTTTAAAAGAAAAAGAGACATAGCTACCGTTTTTCTAATTCTATCAGTAGGATAGAAAACAGATATAATATAAAATGTATGAGACCCCATTAATATTAAGTATTTACCTCTTTGCAAGGCCTGACCGTAAATCACCAGTCGATTGTCTCAAAATAATGCGAAAAATTGCGAAAGAAACTACCGTGTAGTTATTTTTATCTCGCAAGGGTGTGTACGATGAACTATAGAAAAGAAACTTGTAGATTAATGTTTTTAAACAATGCCGTTTGGTTTCTAATCCCCGACCTTATAACTTTTTTATATACATGCTTTTGTATAGAAAAGTCTTATGAAGTGAAAAGAAATTAGTAAAAGAGAACGGAAAATTCCAGGGTGAGGAAGAATATTTAACGTTACGAATTATAAATCGAAGGAGATATTACAGCTGCAATAAAGAGCAGGCAACGAATTAGATCAAGGGCTCAAGAGAGAAGTAACGCAACGGAAGGCTGATTGGAATTCCTCAACTTAAATGTGAAGGAGGTATTGTATAATATTAATACTACTTGTAACTCCCGCAGACCTTCCTTTGTCATAAACCGTCTCCTCACCATTGCCGATGGACCTCCTCCCAGAAACCCCCGCCAACGGAGAAATAGAAATAATTAAGTCTCTTCGTCATACTTACTACACCTGGCTTCCTTCTTGATCACTTAACATCTTAAATTTTCCTATCTACCTATCCGGTCTTTATCCCTCTCCTTTGTGCCTCCCCGCCTTACCTTGACGCCTCTCTGACACCTCCCTCCAGCTTTGGCGTCCTGCGTTACTCGACCTCGTCTTGGCTGTCGTTTGACTTATACTTTTATTATGGCTCTTCCATCACCCATTTGGCTCTGCACACTACGTAAACACACAAATACACATCCATACACTACACTCTATCCTGAATGCCTCCACCTACTTCGCCACCGGTCCGCGCTGCGCTGGCGTGCGACTCCTCTAAATCTCCAATCGGCGGAAGGGTGCTTGCCCCAGATCAGCCTGAGTCATATCCTCTGAGACAAGTCTCAGACAACGCAAAAAAAAAAGGTATAATATTATAGCCTACTGTCTACTATGACTGTGAGACGCGAATATGACAGCAGATATGCAAGAATGTAGGAGGCTACAGAAGAATAAAGGAACGGTCCAACTTCGGATATTATGGCTTAAGTAATCATTTTAGAAAGGATTAGTACAATTTATTTTATACACCACACAATATATGTGATAATTTTAATTTTTTATTTATCTATAAATTTTGAAACGAATTAAGACCTACATTAACATCAACCGTTGTGTATATAATTCTTTTCACACAGACTTTTCACAATGTTTAGTGATATATTAAAACCATGTGTAAGATAATCAATTTTTGTGAAACATATAATATACCCATTAAATTGTGTAGACTAGACAAGTATGATAGTAGCTTAATACAGTCTTTTTTCCGGGATGAAAGGGAAATTATAATATTGTGCGCTTAAGAATGAAACTTTTTTTGTTACTAGACCAACGTTTATGAAAATCTATTTGGCTTCATTTCTCAGATTCTAATAAAATTGGAATCAATTATAGCCTATATCAAATTAAAAATGTTGGCCAAAATTATTTGTTACTAACCAAGTTTACTTTATTTTCTTAACCGATGGATTTTTGCATATCAAATTCCGTTTATTAGACATCGATTTTTCAATATAAAATTGGTCTCTAGATTACTGATTTGCGTTAATGCATCCAAGAAAAGTAGTAGTTTGATAAACCTTATTACTAAGTTTTAATGTTTGTTTACATACGGCGTTTTCAAGAAACTGTAACAGTGTTAGAATAAATAGGCCTACTTAAAAATTTGATTACATACCTGCACCTAGTTTTGTATACAGAAGCAGTGTAAAAAGTATTTTGTAAAGCTTTCTTACAAAATTATAACATAACTGAAGCACAAATGATGTTTAAGATTTTGCACGTTAAGTTATATGAAGTTTACTTAAGAACCTGTTACGTTCAGACTTCCTGAGATACAGTTATTGAGAAGAACAAGAGTAATAGAAAGAGAGAGAGAGAGAGAGAGAGAGAGAGAGAGAGGTCAAAATACATTATGTTTACTACAGTTGGCTACTTATAAGGAACTTGAAAATAATTAAACTTATTGTAATGTAGAAAGTTAACGAAACATGAACCAAAAGCGAGGATTATGTGCAGCAGACTCAAGAGTTTTATTAAAAGGATCCAAACAGTCTTTGGTGAAACGATTATTACGTTAAATAATTTATCCGCAATTAAGAAGTGGTACATTTTGAAGAAAGGAAAAAACCGAGGATAGGAACTTTATAAGTTGCTATTAAAATATGTAACTTTCCTTTTGGATACCTAATTATTTTACAAGCCAGTTACGGAAACTATAAAAAAAAATTAATTCTTAATATATAAGCCTTAACGTATTATTTAAAAAAAATTAGATTACTGCTCACTGTGATATACGAAAAGCAAAAATATAATTAATGTAACATTACAACACACTGCAGCTGTTACTTAAATTTCTTACAAAGGCTGTTACGTCCGGGATCGACATTGTTAAAACTATTGTATTCTGGGCTGCTAGGCCGTGGTTGATTTTTTATGTTCTTGCGCCTAAACGTTTAGACACGAGAATATAAGCAATCGACCACGGCCGAACAGCTTGGAATATAACACTTGCAACAGTGTTGTATAAATTTTTGGGTACTTTCCCAATATTCGTACCAACATTTCATTTTCGCTGTTTTGAATATGGGATAGTATCTATATACCACGACGTGAAGAAGAAATGCACAAACTATAAATTATTATATTTCTTAATTTATAGTGCAATTACATAAATTTTCATTCATAAGTTAGATAATAATATTAATTCGTTTTTTCGTTTACCATTTAAAGAAATAAAAGCCATAGTTAGGAAATATATAGCGTTTCATGTGTAGGCCTATAGTCTATACAATGCGTAGCCTGTAACAAAATAACATTTAATATAAAGACTATAAACGTTTATTAACACAACAGCAACAGACAATGTAAAGTGTAAAATACGGTTATTTCTGAATGCTAAATTAAAACAAAGGAAAAAAGTGTTAACAAATGAAAACAAGATTTGTTATTCGTTAGGCAGCCAATATTAGTTAATATTATACAGTAAAATCTCGAAAACTTCACTGGACGGAAAACGTAAAAAAGGGATATAGACTATGTATAGCAGCCCGCGTTACTTCTAGTTGGCTTTCTTACGTGGTTTTCATAAAAAGCGAGTATTGTTTTAAGGTCATGTTGATTCCCATGTGTATTTTCAGTTTGCATGTTAACCTAGCAATATGGAATATATCGTGTAACCTTAAGTTTATTCGTTTATTGTTCTGTGGCTTAAAATACCTTTTGCTACTTTGCAAGAGCCGTCACATTGCAACAAGACGTAAATATATATGCCGCCTACATGATATTCCCTTTGTAAATTATTTATAACTTAATTAAATATTTGCCCATAATGTTTTGTTTAAGTACTGTTGAACGAAATTTATTGATACAAAATTAGCTCTCTTCTCTTCACCAGTTGTTTGATCTCATCTTCATTGTTGTTTTCATCTAGGATCTGGTAAGTAATTTTTTGTCGACTAGGTTTTCAATATATTATGCTTTTTTATTTGTTATAATATGTATTCATCTATTCCAAACTCACTTTTTCCGTAGATATAAACTCTTCTGCTTCTGCAGGTTGTTATTTATATTATTGGTACTTGTAGAAATTTTTATGATTTTAATCAGAATGGTGCATAAATTTCCAACGGATGGGAGTCAACTTGAAACATGTTGCTTCGGTACTACTGTATACCAATAACTGAATAACTATATTCTTACAAATGATATTCGGTATGAATGAGAATAATTAAAAATTCGTAATTCTCTCCCCCTCTCTCTTTCCCCTCTCTCACTTTCTCCTTTTCTCTCACTCACTCTTTCTCTGTCAGTTTTCCCTATCTACCTCACTAACAGGGACAAACCTCACTACTACCTTTAATTAGCATCACTACCTCACTATTAATTTCCTTTTATTTTCATTAAGTTAGCACGGCAGGTCCTTCTGCGACTGCACCCAAAGCGCGCCTCTTTAAGTGTTTGTTGAATTGTTACATTGCTACAAACAGATTACTCAAGTATGAATGTGTAGTCTATACGAACACAAGGAATGATTAAACAAACTACCTTGGACAGGCACATGTACGCTTCAACGTACACTGCGACAGCGGAAACCAACTGCCAGTGCCTCCTTATCTCTGACGTCATAAGCCAGTGACGTCATTTGATCATCTCAGACCGGTGACTTATTCAGACCGTTACACACCTTACTAATCAACAAACTGTCAATAAAGCAAAAAGATGAACTTGAAGAAAGTGAAGGAGAAGAAGTGGAGCCTAGTATTGCATGACACTGACCTCTGTGTCTCTGATGGAGGGGATAAAGTATAAGTGAGTATCTTTGTGTTAGCGTTAGTTTGTCATGGCCAAAGATTCACGACAGCTGCCATACAATGTTCACGGTCAGACTGCCATCCACTGACAAAGGCAATCAGACAATACACACTTTGTAATTTCAGTGCAGTCTGGTTTTTGACCGTTGCGGCATTAAGTGCGTTCAAAGACTAAGTATTATTGGTTTTGATATTTACAGCTTAGTACTTTTCAAGTAGTTGTGTTAAAGTAACACGAATTTGTGAACGGTCGTTTAGGATTAGTGTACTTTTAGTTACTTTCAATTAGTGAGTGAATTATCCTGTTATTTGTTTATTTGTAGCTGTCTATTCACAATGTCTCTTCAAGAGTCATTGAAAGAAAGAAAGAGAAATTTCGTTGTTCACAGTAAAGGTCGTGAAATAATTAGTAACATAATTCAAAAAAGTGATAAAGAAAAACAACGAAACTCACTGACGTATTCACTGAATCAAGCAACAAAAAAGTTGCGTATTACTGTAATAAATGAAAAGACTTCGTTAAGTAGGACTACTTGAAGTACTTGAGAAAGCAAACAAACTGCAGTCCAGATGGAAAAACTCTCCGCATCGGGAAAAAAACGTAAAACATGTGAGAAAAGGAAACATTTTCATGATGATTTCGATAAGTCTATCGTAAGACATATTGTTCACGATTTTTATAAAAATCACAACGTTGATGAAAAACTACTGTTAGAAAACTCCTACCTATCGTGGAAGAAAGAATCCATTTCCCATGGGCGCTCGCTAAATCATTAACGCGAGTGTTCAAAAGCGTTGGATTCAAGCGGAAGAAATGTAGAAGTAAAAGAAAAGTGTTAATTAAAAACCAGAAATTGTAATGGTGCGTTACAAGTACCTTGTGCAAATTAAAAGTTTTCGGGAATCTGGGAGAAACATATTTTTTTTAGATAAGAGGAAAATGAGCGTTGAATGAGTTTTGATAATGTAATGTGATCGGTATTTCTCAATAGTTGTTTGTTTGTTTACAACACTGTATGTGCTTGTGTCTACGCTCTCTCTCTCTCTCTCTCTCTCTCTCTCTCTCTCTATTTCACATTCCACTCAGGGACATAGAGTTCAGTCTAAAGCAGTACGCAGTCAGGAATGAGCCACTATGCATCTTTGCTACACACAGACGGACTGTTTAATACCTGGAGGAACAAGACAACACACTGCTTGCTGACAAGCTAGTGTTAAAGAAACTTCAGTCACAAACTAAAAAAAAATATTTCAATTCTGAAAAAAAAAAAACACATAACTGAATTTTTTAAGAAGTTTTAATACGTAACACATAAGAGATGCATCAGGCCCAGGAGGGTTAGTAGCGGAACTAATAAAGTACGGAACCGAAAAACTTATGCGAATGGTAGGAAGAATGTTTGAGAAGGTTATAAATGGAGAAGATTTACCGGCGGAATGGAAAGAGGCACAAATTACATCGACATTTAAAAAGGGTAATAGAAAAGACTGCGAAAACTATAGAGGCATAAGTGTTATAGCAACAATGGGAAGGCTGTATGGTAGGGTGCTAAGAAATAAAATCGAGGAAAAGATAGAGGGAAAGATTGGAGAAGAACAAGGAGGTTTTACAGCCGGGAGATCATGCGTAGACCAGATATATATAATCCAACAGATCATAGAAAAGAAAAAATCGAAGAACAGGGAAGTACATCTAGCGTTTATCGACCTTAGAAAAGCATATGATAAGAAATACCCAGACAAGAAATATTTAAAGCTCTATCACAATTGGAAATACCGAAAGTCCTGACGCAAGCGGTAAAAAATATATATAAAAACAACAACGTACAAATTAAAGTAGGTAACAAAATTGTCTGTAGGTTTAAAACATCCAAAGGGTTATTGCAAGGCTGCCCAACATCGCCCACGCTGTTTAAGATATTTTTAGAATATGCATTAACCATGTGGAAACAGAAATGCCATGGAATGGGATTACCGATACGAAATGAACACCTGTACACACTATGCTTCGTCGATTACCAGGTAGTTATAGCCCAGGATGAAGAAGATCTAAGCTACATGGTCAGAAAGCTGAATGAAGAATACACAAAGATGGGACTGGAAATAAACATAAAAAAGACTGAATACTTGGCAACTAGAGATGAAGAAACAACAGATTTAGAAGTAGATGAAAATGTTAAAATTAGAGGAACAGACAAATTCATGTACCTAGGATTTACACTGAGTAAACAAGGCACAACGGAAGAGGAAATAAAAAGTAGATTAAGGCAGACTAGAACAGGGATTTGACAATTACACAGTGTTATATGGGACAAATATATTAGAAAAAGCACCAAAAAAGTGATATATCACACCATAGTCCAAAGCATTATGACGTATGCAGCGGAAATATGGGTTATTAACAAAAAGAATGAAAGAAAGATTCTTGCAACGGAGATGGAATATTGGAGGAGGTGCTGTGGAATAACGAGAGCAGACCGAATAACAAACGAGGAGATCAAAAGAAGAATAGAAATTGAAAGAAGTGTAATTGACTACATCGAAAAAAAACGATTGGTGTGGTACGGTCATGTCCGGAGAGCCCAAAATAGGTGGATCAACAAAGTGACGGAATGGAGTCCATTAGGAAGGAGAAAAAGGGGAAGACCGAGAAGATCTTGGAGGGACGAGATGTGGATGAATCTATGCAACGTATAGGACTTGAGGAAAGACAATGGGAACATCGGGAGAATTGGAAAGCCAGATTGAAGGAAGGGAGACGGCATTAGCTGTAGCAACCCTATTATATATATACAAATTATATACATAAGAGATACAGTAGACTGTAAACACAGTAATTTTTAGTACATTTTAACTATGCTTAATCTTTACTTTAAAGAAGTTAAGTTAACTTAGTTATTCTTTGTTTTTAGTTACGTTAATCTGACGATTTCTACTGTAACATGTGACATATACGCCTATGGTAAAAACCTTTTAATATACGCTCATTTATTACGCTATCCCATTTACGTCTGTTTCTTTGTTCATTGTCTGTACATCTCACGTACAGGACTTTTATACAATAACCCGTTTATAGCGCTAAAATCTCTTATAATACGCTTTTCTCATTATACAGTACGCCTTGCTCAAAACGGAATTGCATAGAATCAACTGTCACATGTGTAGGCCTATTTTACTGCAACTGTGGGAACCTTTACTGGTAGGTTCTTATATATATAAGACTACTTGGTAATATCCCGCTTAATACACACAACATCCCTTGATAAGTGTCTTAACGCAGTTTTACTCTATTGTTTTATTTTAAATAATCAGCTAATGTTAACAAAGAATTTTAATTACTGTCTGCCCTTTTTTATACACATTTAAACACAGGTTATCCTCGGCAATCGGGCCACTCAATTCCGCGGATAATTGGGAGTTGACTGTAAAATATTAAGTACTAAATAAGCAGAATAAAAAAATAACCCAGCCGCTTCTTCTTAAGTCGCTTATGGCCTGTAGGGTAGAAGAAAATGCAACCTTCTAACTATAGGCTTAAAATGTTGGCTACAGAAATGCGCCTGCTTAGCCTACTCCAACGTTATTTTTACGGCGCAGACGCTCGGAGAATTGTCTAAACATAATACGGCGCAGGTACACAGTCCACTGAATTTTGCAGCTCAAAAAGAAGAGCTCAAGCGGTCAGCCTGTTGTGAGTCGGCATCTTTTCCAGTCCAAGTCAATATTCCGTTACCCACTAAGCCCTACGTCTTCGAGCCATCAGTGTACACAATAGTATGCTCTTCGACGTATTCCCCAGTAACGATCTAAAAAGAAGTTTCAGTTCAGCTAGGTGTCACGATTTCTCGCTTCTAGTGGCGAAATCCAACCGGCAATTAGTTTGCGAAATAGCAGGGAGGCAGTTCGCACGAAACGTGCGCTCGGACCATCGGTGTTTGGATGTTGTAGCGCCGGGCTATTTCCAAAGCACGAACGTCGGCTGATTGGTTGAACGTAGAACGGTGGTCGTGTATTCTCGCAAGTCTGTGGTTCAAAAGCAACAAGTGGTTCATGTGGCACGGAACAGCTAGAATTTTAGCCACATATCTCACCAACGGCAATTGACGTCGAAGATGACGTCATTCGCAATATAAGCTTCATACCGGGCTAGTGCGGAACGCCCCTGTGGCGTATGGAACTCCTGCATTGTCAACAGGACATAGCTTTTCCAAGCACGACCTTCTGACTGAAGAGTACACCACGCTTCCATTTTGGTTAGCACTAGTGCAGGCGCAATAAAACTCTACTTCCAAGGTCATATGGGAGATGCACCTGACGCCATTTAGCGATAATTTGCACCTAGCAGCTAAGTCGTCCACAAACTTATAGTGAAGCCGGGCACCGTTTATGGTTAATGTAGGACCCGGGTGCCTTCCTCGCTTTTATCAGAAGTGGACTCGGGTCTTCTTCGTTGCCGAGAAAGATAAAATCATTTGTTAGCATTTTCAGACAACGTGTCTGTAGCGTTTTGTATTTTACGTTTGACCTTTGCCGTTGCTTTGGCCGAGTAGAAGAGCTCAAAATCGTCAACTTATAAGCACTTCACAACTGACGTTTTATACTCTCAAAGATACTGTTGATGGCTATAGTAAAAAGCGTGCCGCTCAACGGAGATCCCTGCGGTCCTCCATTTTCAAGCTCGTCTGAGGCCTACAGTGATAGTCCGACCCGAACACGAAAATTCCTGTCTCTGAGAAAAATTGAGATAAATTTAGGCAGGTTGTTCCTGAATCACCAATCATGTAACTGTTGCATGATGATATAACTCCACGTTTTGTCGAATGCTTTCTCCAAACGAAGAATACTGTAACCGTATGTTTGCTTTCGATGAAACTGTTTTGAACTGCGATCTCCAGATATACCAGCTGATCAGTAATAGAATGGTGTTCCTTGAGCCACACTGGTGTGCGGACAGGAGGCCGTGATTTCCGAGACACCAGGTGAGCCGGCTGTTCACCTCTGATAAATTTCCTAAACAGCACGTCAACAGGACGATAATTTTCTGCCTTCAGAGGATCCTTTCCGGCCTTCAAAAGCAGGATGACGATCCCCACTTTCCATCGTGTAGGGTAGTCCCCTTGCGTCCATCTGGCGTTATAGAGTGCCAGTAGTGTAGCCATAGCTACATCCTGCAGTTGACGACCAATGATGTAAGGAATGTAGTCCGTTACCGCTGCAGTGTCGCCGGCAGCGCGGATAGCGGATTTTAATTCCGTCATCGTGAAAAGCACGTTGTAGGTTCTGTACCCTTTAGTATCGAAGTCAAGGTCGTGTTCGACTTCATCAATCCTTGCGAGGAAATCGAGAGGATAATTTTCTATACTATGACCTCGGCATATTGCGCAATCAAGGAGTCAAACAATTTTATCAGGCTTGTCAATCAATTTACGATCGTGCTCTATACATGCGATAGGCTTAAACACTGATACGCCAGCGATCGCTCTCCTCTTCTTCCATCACTTTCGTCACTGGGATCGACCTTGTTATGGTCGAGACGTAGTTTTCCCAGAGTGATCTTTTTGCAGAGAGTATTGTCCTAAAAGCGGCGGCTAGAAATCACCTAAAAGTGATGCGATTATCTTCGGTTGGCGTTCGTTTATATCTGTTTACGGCTCGTCGCTTCTCTTATTGTGTCTTTCACAGCGATGTTCAATCACGTTACCGCTGTTGTGGATGACCGATCACCAGTCCGCGGGATATGATCCGTAGCTGCTGAAGTGATAGCAGCTGTAAAACTGTGTACGTCATCTTCTACATTTCCACTGACGTCTGTAGGCTTGGAAGCAGCCTTGAAGCCTGTCCAATCAAGACAGTCCACGCGCCATATTTCTCGGCAACGTACAACGCTCTTAGCATTCACGTTGTTGTCAGCACAGGGAAGTGGCCGCTCCCGTAAAGTTCTGGGAGCCCTCTCCATGACAGACTTGAGGCAAAGTTCGGGCTACAGATTGAAAGATCGATAACCCAGAAAGTTCCACTTCCGGCATTGAAATGTGTGCTCGCGCCTGTCTTTAAAACGGCAAGCACGTTGTTAAGCAATAGATCTTCATTTCTTAATCCAATGCTGTTCGTCCTATGGCAATCCCAGTTGATATATGGGTGTTGAAGTCTGCAACAACGAAAGATGGAGATGGTAGCTGCTCGACCAGATGCTGTAGATCTTCTGCTCGCCACGCAGAATCTGGTAAATATAAGGAGGAAATCGTCATCTTCAGTGTGCTAATAAACTGATAGCTATTGCTTGTAGATGCGTAGCGAGTAGGATTTGTCTGGTGGGATGTGTTGCTAAAAAATATAGCAACGCCTCCCCTAGCTCTGGTTTGGTGTCACATCGAAGCGGAAAGACTCACCTACGCTCGAATAAAAAAGTTCTTATGGCCTGAAATGCATTTCCTGTAGGCACACACACATCGGAGTATGCCCGGGCAGTAGCATTTTCAGTTCACCATATGCGAAGTGCAACCGTTGATAGTCCACTGAAGGATGCTCTCCATGCTGGATATTGAAGAATCGTCGCTACGGACCGTGCTTACGTCCTTAGCTTCACGTTTGGCCAACCTTTCTTCTTCTTTTTCTGACGATTGCCTAGTTCTGCCAACTCACAGAGGTCGGTGAGATCACTGGCACCGGCACTGAGCTGAACTCCGATCCGGAGCTCATCTCGTGGTCTTCGAGGAATTTTTCACTCGTCCCCGCTTTCGGTTTTAAAAAGTCTTCCTTGGTGCATTTGGTAGAAAGGGGCAATGGATGGCGTTATCCCCTCGCCGTTTCGTGCCCTCTTGAGGTGGCCGCAACAGTTGCAGCCACAAGGTTTGTACCCGCCCTCCGTGGCGGACGAAGTATGGGTCTTCCAGCAGACCCACCCTCACTATCTCTTTACACCGTTTGCATCTCTGTGTTAGCCGCAGTACTTTTTTTAACTTATAATTTCTCATATACTTCGTTAAAGTACCGCTCAAGAAACTAGGTTAATGCAGATTATATTTCCTTTATAATAGCGGCTGGTGATACTGTTGATTTCACAGGCTGAGCATAAATTATTTTCCCTGGTTGGCGGGCATACAAGTAGCTGCGATTTTTCAGGGTACGTACGTCCTGAATAGCCACCACCTCTTGCTCATAAACGGGACAATTACTGGATCTTGACGAATGTTTTCCACCGCATTGAAATATTTCGTAGGTTCAGAACAGGGATCGTCACCATGAGCGGATTCCCACAGAAGCATGTCTTTACTGAGCAAACCTTGATGCAAACTGCCCGAAACGCAAGCAATGAAAATACTACATTTGCTGAGGGATTAACGTTCTCACTCTCAGCCTATGAATGCCTGCTCTGACCTTTTCTGGAAACGTTGTCCTGTTGAAGGTTTGGACGTGGAATGCATACGGGAGCGTTTGTCCATCCCTTCGCACCGTTAGCCTTCGATATGCAATAACCCCTTGCGAAGCAAACTCAGTCGTAAATTCTTCGTCTGTGCAGCTCAGTAAGTCCCTCCACACTACTATCCTCTTTGTGGTGTTCAGGGTGATACGAGGTACTACTAAAATACGAGGTGATACGAGTATACGAGACAAGAGAGAAACAGACAAGTCAAGAAAGTGTGGTATTAAAGAGGGGAGAAGAAACATTTTGTCAAATTTCTGAAGTGGAGAAAATATGATTTCCTACTCGCTGTTGAATCTTTGGTGTCATGTTAAGTAGAAATTAACTATGTTTGTATTATGTACACACACACACACACACACACAGTGACATGAAGTATATACAAATTTACAGCTTTCATTTTTTCATTATATACAGAGTGGGCCAAAAGTCACTACCCATTGTGAGTTACTAAGTTACCCATTGTTTCTCAAATTGTTTTCTATCTTTGTCGATAAAATTGCACTCTGGTGTTTACATAAGAAACTATCAGACACAAACCAAAGGCGCGTAATTTAAAATCGATGGGAAGATCACAACCAAAGTTATCTTAATGTTTATAATGGGTGTTCAGGAGCATTTATATTGTGATTTATTGATTCATATAAATAGCTTGTATTCTACCATAATAATTCACTTGACAGCAAGAAATGGAGAAGGTTACAAACAATGCTATACAGTAGAAACTCACTAATTCGTCACCTACGGGACCGAAAGGGTGACGATTTAGGCTGCTGACACACGCGCCACACTGTGGCGCCACTCAATGGCTTGTGTGAATGGGTTCGCTTCAGAGACGCGCCACTCTCCATTTACTCAGTGATATGTATCATTTAGTTTTTACATCAGTTTCATCATGGACTCTGACGAGGAAGTTCTTCGTCTTGCTCTTCTCGTACGTCTGTGACGCCGTCGTAGACAACGTGGATTCTGGATGCACCAGATAACGTGTGAACGGTTGGTAGTGGGACAGTTTTGTACACTAATGGGCGAGATAAAAGCAGACAATCCAAAAATTTTAAACTACTTCAGGATGTCACAAGACACATTTAATCAGCTTCTTAACTTGCTACAATTTCACATACAGAGGCAAAACACAAACATGAAAAGGATGTTGTAGAATTGGAAGAAGATCGACCTACCATACAACCAGGGTGCCTACGGCTTTGGTAATAAGAGAGAAGTTTGCCGAATTTTTTTGTACACAAGAAGGATCAGTGCCATGGCTAGACAGAATGATATTGTGATCTTTTTCAGAGAAACCTTGTCTGATACTGTTTCTCTATCGAACCGTAGTCCTAATAAAAAATTTACAGGCATTGCACAAATGCAATGCACAGAGAAGGGCATTGAAAATGCTTCAATAAATTTAAAAAATATATATATTTATTTTTCTTCATTTACCAATGTACAGATTATAAGTTAAATGTAGTCGCATTCATAAGCGCGCACGCATTCACCAATCATCCGTGTTGATTTTGCACTTTTTCTCAGGCTGTTCATCACATTCCTTTTCCGAAGACGTCTGATCTTCGGAAGATCAGATATTCGGACTCATTGATATGGTACTATGAGTAGCCTATACGTGAATACTATACATCAGACTGCCTGTATCTGTCATTAGCAATCTAACGTTACGACCGTACTTGACGGCAGCATAACGATACACTTTGTTTAGATGATCTTTTAGCAGATAAGTGACGGGGATGGTAGTGGATTGTATTTTATCCACAGTGAATATTTCGTTAGTCCAATTTGGCGTAACACCTTTGGCGAACGTCATTTTGTGCTTACTTATACGAACGTGGTCACCGACTTTAAATTTGGGTGGTTTCGTTGGACTGATTTTAGGCGCTGTGTTCTTCCTTATTCGTTCCAACACTATATGTTCGTTGGCGTCATTCACTTGACTAGGTTTCATACCAATGGTTCTGTGTATGGTATTGTTGTATGATTTCAGTAATATAGGTAGTAGATCCAACCAGCGGTAGTGTCCTTGTTCGCTGAAAGCTCGATTTGACCGAGGCACGTCCTTTATTGCATGAGGATATTCAGGTAGAGCAGAGCAGACACGTTTACGCAATATCAAGTGGCATATTGCGTGCACACACACACACACACACAAGCAAAACGATAATGTATGACTTTCATTATCGTTATGCTGCTTACGTTTCACGTTAGGTTAAAATGCAGTCCAATTACGTTTCACGTTAGGTCACACACACACACACACACACACACACACACACACACACACACACACACACACGACACAGCCTACACACATGTTAGGTTAAAATGCAGTCCACTTACGTTTCACGTTAGGTTAAAATGCAGTCCAATTACGTTTCACGTTAGGTCACACACACACACACACACACACACACACACAAATTCATGTTTGTGGTAAATAAATAGAGAGTACACGTTAGTAATACGTTAGTTTATTGCAAACTGTGAAGATGGCAGCTACTCCTGATTTTAGCATTGAAAGTGAAAGAAGAAAATCGTTCAAGTATTGGAACGTGACGTTTGTCAGCCCCGACGAGTTAGCGTTTGCCGGGTTTTACTACTATCCGCTAAATTATGATGTTTGTGGACATAGTATGTCATTCATAGACGATAGAGTTAAATGCTTTTGTTGCGGAATTGAATTAGGTCATTGGAGAGAAGGTGACATACCTATGGTGGAACATGAAAAATTTTCTCCGTCATGTCAATTTCTAAACGATGTCAAGAGACAATACATTGGGGAGAATGTGACAAACCTATGTCAGAACATACAAAATTTTCTCCGCCATATCAATTTCTAAACAACGTCAAAAGACTATCTTGTACATGTTAGACAAAGTTGGATCATATGTTAATTCATATCAAACAACATACGCTCGAGTGAACAAAGGGTACAAGTACATGATGACAGTGATCAATGCGTTTAGCAAGTACGCGTACGCTGTACCATTGAAAACAAAGACAGGAAAAGAAGTAAAGCACGCACTAGAACCTATACTAACTGCTAATCGAATGAAATATTTACAGACGGACAACGGGAAGGAGTATTACAACAGCACAGTACAAGCGTTGCTAAAAAAGTATAATGTGAAACATTACTCAACCTATAGTGAGAAAAAAGCTTCCATAGTGGAACGTTTTAATCGCACATTGAAGACACACATGTATCGAGCTTTCAGCGAACAAGGACACTACCGCTGGTTGGATCTACTACCTATATTACTGAAATCATACAACAATACCATACACAGAACCATTGGTATGAAACCTAGTCAAGTGAATGACGCCAACGAACATATAGTGTTGGAACGAATAAGGAAGAACACAGCGCCTAAAATCAGTCCAACGAAACCACCCAAATTTAAAGTCGGTGACCACGTTCGTATAAGTAAGCACAAAATGACGTTCGCCAAAGGTGTTACGCCAAATTGGACTAACGAAATATTCACTGTGGATAAAATACAATCCACTACCATCCCCGTCACTTATCTGCTAAAAGATCATCTAAACAAAGTGTATCGTTATGCTGCCGTCAAGTACGGTCGTAACGTTAGATTGCTAATGACAGATACAGGCAGTCTGATGTATAGTATTCACGTATAGGCTACTCATAGTACCATATCAATATCTGTAATGTTATTTATTTCCAACTAAAGTCAGAGACACCCCCAGTAGTTTTTCACCTAGAACGTATACAAAAATCTGATTCTTGCGTTCATAATTAACACAACTTTGTTGCACTGGTGAATCATTAGGTTGCAACCTAACGTGAGTGTGTGTGTGTGTGTGTGTGTGTGTGTGTGTGTGTGTGTGTGTGTGTGTGTGTGTGTGTGTGTGTGTGTGTGTGTGTGTGTGTGTGTGTGTGTGTGTGTGTGTGTGTGTGTGTGTGTGTGTGTGTGTGTGTGTGTGACCTAACGTGAAACGTAATTGGACTGCATTTTAACCTAACGTGAAACGTAAGTGGACTGCATTTTAACCTAACATGTGTGTAGGCTGTGTCGTGTGTGTGTGACCTAACGTGAAACATAATTGGACTGCATTTTAACCTAACGTGAAACGTAAGCAGCATAAAGATAATGAAAGTCATACATTATCGTTTTGCTTGTGTGTGTGTGTGTGTGTGTGTGTGTGTGTGTGTGTGTGTGTGTGTGTGTGTGTGTGTGTGTGTGTGTGTGTGTGTGTGTGTGTGTGTGTGTGTGTGTGTGTGTGTGTGTGTGTGTGTGTGTGTGTGTGTGTGTGTGTGTGTGTGTGTGTGTGTGTGCACGCAATATGCCACTTGATATTGCGTAAACGTGTCTGCTCTGCTCTACCTGAATATCCTCATGCAATAAAGGACGTGCCTCGGTCATTACGAATACTATGTCATGATCCGACGCGCACGCACACACACGCACGCACACACAACGAGCGCACACGTTTGGGTTGAAAGCAAATCCAATTACGTTTGTTACATGTTGTGTCGCACTGACCTGATATTTATAGATGACTTCCATACAAAGCAGATAACAGATTTAAATAATAATAATTTCATGCTTGCAATATACAATGTCAAACGTTATGTTCAAACCGTTTCTCCTCTCTCTCTCTCTCTCTCTCTCTCTCTCTCTCTCTCTCTCTCTCTCTCTCTCTCTCTCTCTCTCTCTCGTTGTCAAACGTATTATCGTTATGCTGTCGGCAAGTACGGTCATAACGTTAGATTGCTAATGACAGATACAGACGGTCTGATGTATAGTATTCAAACATCTGACTTGTATGAAGACGGACCTACACGCTTTGAAAGCAAGCGTTGTCACCGTATGATGATAAGCGCCATATACTAGACAATGGTTGTGATACACTTTCGTACAGTCATTATCGGATACGTGACAAATTAATTGGCGGCGACTCCGCTCTCGAAAATAATCCACATCATCATATAATAACTTGATGACATTGGCTGT